>CM042691.1:320853967-321453967 GCA_023614405.1 Avena insularis
AAGATCCATATCGACGAGAAGATAGAAGCCAAGACCTACCTCTAACCGGAGACCGCGATGATGTTGCACCAAGATCACTTCCGAGTCCAAAGACGGAACACGAATTGTCGAACGACAAGTTCTTCTACGGAGCCAAAGACCGATCCCGGAACTCGAAGACCTCCTTCATGGACACCGAAGACCGAACCCCGGCGCGTCAAGCCCTCCTTCTCGGATGCCTAGGTCACCGACATGGATACGCCAAGTACTCCCTCGAGGACGCCAAGCACTTCACCCTGAGGGCCAAGACCGACTCGATGGCGCGGACCCGACAAGATCTTCGCAACGACAAGATCGACACCGACCAGGGCGAATCGGATGCCGACGCCAGCCAAGTCCTTCTCGGATGCGCCAAGCTCTCCTTCCGTTGGCCGAGACCGATCCCGCTGAGACCGAACCCCGAACCCCGGAACACCAAGATCGTCGAACCCTAATGTGTGAACCCTTCCCGAAACCCTATTTTATAATATAATACAACTTGTCGCATATTAAATTGTTCATGCATTCATATTGTCTGTGGTTTGGGGGCACTATGCCGATTCACTGCATAATTAAATATGGGGCCCATATGCGGGCAAATCTAATCTCATATTGGCCTCATTTAAATTTGTGCATCGAACCGTTGTCATATCTTGCCTTGTTATTACAACATTTAATTTGCGGGGTAGTTAAACAACTTGAACCATCTAATTAATTGTCGGGACCCTCGGTTCCGCTTAATATGACCTAATTGCATCGCATCTTTGCCATGCCATACAACATGCATGTATCATGCCCGATCTTCTGCTGTTGTGTTAAATAGTGCATCCGTTGTTTATTCTAGTGTTTTGCTTCTTCGCGGATAAGGCCGTTGAGTTGATGCGAGTGTCGACCCGAGCTTCGGTTGAATCTTCGACAATGTTTTCAGGCGAGCATCTCCCCCCTTCTACCTATCTTACTTTTATAGTATTTATTCCCTCATGTTGATCTCTTGCTATCTGTGTTGCGATGCTCTAGTTTTCGTACCCGTGATATCCCTTGCAGCCTTATATTGCCCTGGACACCTCCTATTACCTGTTGTTTGGTAGATAGTTGGACTTGCGCGTCGTAGTCGCTTGCTCAAGTGCTGTTGCGTGTTGTCAAGTGCCACAATTGTTGGAGTTTGGCCGCATGTTGATGTTGGAGATGATCATGGCTTTACCTTTCGTTCACTTTAATTACTGTTTAACAACTAAAATTGAATTAAGCAGAGGCATCGGTGGGTGATAGGTAAGATTTGGTTTCCGACCGCCCACTTGTGTCCCGTAGGACCCGAGTTCTTGACACTTCGAGATCGTAGCGCTAACCACGTTAAGGAGATATGGGCCCCCATTGATTATTACACGATTTCAAAGTATTGTCTTTGGGGCCACAAACTAGTTTGAGGTTTTATTTACTATCCTGTACTTATGCCATGTTTACCGCTTATTTACGATTGTGTGAGAACATTTAGGATCGGGCCGGTTTAGCGGCCGATTCCCGTTTGGGGATTTTTGTCGTTCACCCGTTGCCAAACCCCATCCGTCTCGGAGACCGGCCGACCGCGTGGTGTCGACTTGGTGGGGTGGCCCTATGTACTTGCTTTAGTGCAGGAACGTCGTGACTTAGGCCCCGCCGACATACCGATGGGTGTATGTTAATCGATCCGCAAAAGGGTCAAGTGTGGATACTTTGGTGCACCCTGCAGGTTTAATCTTTTCGAGAAGCCGTGTCCGCGGTTATGGACGACTTGGAGCACGATGCTTGATCATAGACAACTATAACTAAAGTTCTTTGTTATAAATTGACTTGTATCAGATTTGACTAGTAATCAGCCTCACTACAACGGAATGGCTAAATAAAAGTACCAACAAGCTGGGTTTTGGGTTATCTCATGCTAATTGTATCGACTAGTAAGTGTTGCCACTAACGGAATGATTAACTAAAAGTGCCCACTGCTTATTTATCGGGATGATTATCTATACGACTAGTAATTGCCGCCTAAATCGAATAAATAAAAGCGCCAGCGTGTGAGTTCCTCGGTTGACTTCCTCGTTTGGTCTCGAGGGGGAATGACAGGATGGGATTGTTTGGTGTTAGTATCACGTTGGTTCCGAATAGGTCTTTCTCACCCCTCTCTGATAGTCGCCAGTTGTATCGAGTCTCTATAGGATGTTTAGTGCATGCTGCCGCTGCCGCTTCAGTCCACCATACCTATGTAGGCGAGGACCGCCGAATTCTAGTCTCATGTCTTGGCCTCGATCGACGCTCCTCTTTTTCCTTTGCCCTTTGTCGGCACCCCTTTTGTTTAAGCAGGTTTGAGTTCGACGCCGTTAGCGTGGTTACCTTCCGCTGGCCCAGGAGTTATGGACGCCATTGGTTATTCTTCAGGGCTCTTAGCCCCATTTGCATCTTGTCCGTAGCTGGACGCTCTATCGTTTTCAAGGTGATTTGGATCTTTGTATATTATATCTGTATTCTTGACTCATTGAGTCGCTGTTGTATATATCTGTTCTGTGGGTCCCATCGAGGACTGTTGTGTAATGTTATTACTTCGTTTTCCACCCGCACGAAAGTGCCTGGTGGGCACCTTTGAATCGTTCCTATGCGGGTTTGGCGGGTTTCGCTAAAACTTGCATAGGGCCGATTCTGAGGGTGTTACAGTGCTCCCCCGAGAGGCGCAGTCTTCTCCAATGTGATCGTGCGGATGGACAAGGGATTCAACTTTTAAGGTGTGTTTTTATATATTTTTTCTTGGCTTGCGTGTTACCATGTAACCTGATCTTTCAACAATTTGTAATGCGTTCGGTTCAAAACATCTCTCGAAGAAAAAATTAGAACCAAAAAGATGTATCCAGTGCGAGCATATCTCTATGGGGTCCGCTTATCTCGCATGGCTGTCTCCGCGACCCGAGCTATAGTTTTCCTCTTTTCTCTTCACATCCCTTGTTGTTGGAAAATCCTATATGCCGGCCACGTCGGTGCCTACGGGGTACCGCATACCCCCTAGTCGGCGTTTTGGGATAGACCCATATAGCTGGTGGTCTTTAGCTGGCTTTCTGTACGGCTTTTTTCCAGTTGGTTTTTCTTTTTTCTTTTATTTTTTATTTATGATTTTTCCTTTTTCTGTTTAGATTCTAAAAAATTTAAAATTTATTTAAAAAATAATTTCAAAATATTCACATATTCAAAAATTTCAAATTCTAAAAAAGTTAAAATTTGAGAAATATTTAAATTAAAAAATGTTCAAATTCAAATATTTTTAAGTTCTAAAAATGTTCATATTTAAAAATCGTTCAAACTAAAAAAATGTTTCAGATTTAAGAAAACTATAAAATGTTGAAAACGCGCATTTTTTTAGAATAAAAACAGCAGAAAAATCAAAAAAAGAATAAAGAGAAAACGAAATAATGGCATTGGACCGGCCCAACAAGGGGCTGTGCGGCGACTGGTAATTGCCGACCAACCAGGTTGTTTGGAGTTAATTCGAGTTCTCGCTCCCCTTCTCCCCTCACTCGTCACAATCCTCGCTCCTCCCATCTTCCACATCCTTCTACAACCCACCGATCTTCGCAATCTAACCCCGCATCACATAGCTTCCTCGCGGTTCAGCAATGGCTGGAGCCACGCGGCTGCTCGGCGGCGCGTCGGCGAGGCGTCTTGTCCCTGGGAGCTAGGCCTAGGCTGCTCTGCCGCTCCATTCTCACCTCCGGCTTCAAGCTCCAGAGGTGTATCCTTCAAGAATTTTCTTTTACTTACGGTCGTGCACTAAGATGATGCATGCAGCACGAGGGATCCGTTTTTTTTCTTGCGATTCATCCTTTTCTTTCCGTACTCGCAGAACCGGCGCGCGCTCGCAATCTGTTTGTCGAAATGCAGCAACCGCAAGCCAAGACGGGAGACGACCATGATTGGCTCGCCGGCATCCCGGACGATGCGCTGCGGCGCGTGCTCTTTTTCATGCCGGCGCGGGAGGCCGTGCAGACCTCCGTTCTCGCCCGGAGCTGGCGCCACCGCTGGAAGTCCATGCCCGCTCTGCGCATCCACGTTGGACATGTTAGGGAGGAATCAGAAGCGCAGAATATGGCAAGATTCGTGGACAATCTGCTGCGTCTCCGTGACAGCAGCGAAAAACTGGAATTATGTGAGTTCCTTATCCGTGACACGATGTACATTGACATCAGGTTGTGGATCCAAAAAGCTTCGATGCTTAAACCTCGGATCCTAATAATCGATTACAAGGAAGAACTGAGTCTTCAGATACACATTATGCCTTTGATCTTCGGGGACTTGTCAACATTGGAGCTTAAGTCTGTAGATTTACGTGATGAGCTTCTTGATTTTTCAAGGTGCCCGGCGCTGAAGAATCTGCTGTTAAGGTTTTGCTTCATTGGGTTGACCAAGAACATATCCTCTCAATCACTTGAACATCTGACCATTATGTACTGCACGTTCCTATCTGACGCCCTTATCCATATTTCTGCTCCAAGTCTCATTAGCTTGGTACTATTTGAAAATTATGGCAACACTCCGTTTCTTGATAGTATGCCATCGTTGGTAAATGCATCCATGAAACTCCATGACTGTGAAGATAGGTGTTGTCAAGAAGAATATGGGATATTGTGTTCTGATAATGGCTGCCGTAAGTGTGGAGCTAATGTTGATCGCAGCAGAGATTGTGTGCTTCTCAAGGGATTATCAAAGGCTAAGAGCTTGGAGTTGGTTGCACAACGTGGGGTGGTATGTTTGTGATTACTTCCTTCTTAATTCTTGCTATATTTTGTGCTCCGCAATTTCAGTTGCTCTGTCCATACAGCTATACCACCACTTGGCGTTTTTAAACTACCACGTATTACATGTGGTTTATATGTGACCACATATGTGTTCTCCGATTATTTGTAGGGAATTCTTTCTGCATTGTATGCCATATGAATTTACTATTTACTAATAAGTAGTAACGCATTTCTATTCCATTTTTTGCTTAAGTTACCATATTTTTTTATTTTTTTATAGCTCACTGTATATTTTATAGTAAAATGTTGATAAAAGTTCAAATTTTGATTCCGAGACAGTTATAGTTCAAATAGAACTGGATCAAAGTTACTTCCATCTCTTAATACTACATGCAGAAATGTTACGGGGTACATAGTGGAAAAGAATGGGCCGAGTTGATGCTATAGAGGTAGGTCAGGAACTTTTACCTTGGCAGTTGGAAAGCGCAAAGTGTTTGGGGAAATCATTTTTTGTCAAATTTGAGGAATCTTTGGAAACAGCTAGTATTGTATCATTATGTTTCGAGTGAGTTCTGTTAAAAAATACCTACTGATAGGACCATAATGTGACTGAATTTGTATACATACATTAGTGCCTTAGAGATGGGGAAGTTTTGATACATCACTTTTTTAGTGACGGGGGGTGCATGAACATAACTACGTTTTTTGTGTACATGTAGATAAACTTCTGAAATATTATTTTGGTTAATGATTTATCGGTGCCATATTTAATTTTTGTGTACATGTAGATACACTTCTGAAATATTATTTTGGTTAATGATTTATTGGTGCCATAATTATTTTTTGATTTCCAATATTTCAGTAAGCTCACGCTTGCTCGGACACTAACCTTGAACTATTCCTACTTCATTGCCATTTTCACAGTTTCTTTTCGAAAGGGATTTAATGTGCTGCCCGACATTTTGCAACTTAAAGACTTTGCTACTCAATGATTGGTCTGTGGCGTCTGATCTTCATCCACTACTATGCTTTCTCCAACAAACGCCTGTTCTAGAGAAGCTCACACTTCAACTTGGTCAGGTTATGTTCTATAATTCTGATAATTGCCGCCTTGTTGATGACTTGAAATTATCATTCACAATTATTTTAATGTTTATAACTATCATGGTTGACACAGACGCCTGTAAACTGGGTGGAACCAGAAGGGGGCTACAACACACTAGAGCAGTCTTTTCCATCTAAGAAACTTAAGGTAGCTGAAGTTTTTTATGAAGAGTTCGATACGAGGGTTGAAGCAATTTCTAGGATTTTGAAAGCTCATGGCATGTATCTTCAGCATATCCAGCAAACTAAGAGGCCTTCCGAACGTAAGTTGACAGTCAACACTATTATAGCTTATTATTATCTCATTCATCTATAAAATCAAGCAATTAAAAGACACCCACATTAATTAGAAAAGATAAAGTAAAATGGACCATTCTGGTTCTCTAAATCATAGATATTTCTGTTTTTTTCTCATATAATAGAGAAAGAGGATATGTTCTCAGTTATCCTTGTAAACTTTTGCCAAAGAAACTGTATGCATGTGCTCCAACTTTTGGTAATCGTTTTGACAATGTTTTAATTTCTTTGCCTGCTGTACCTTTTTTTTTCAATAAAAGGAGATTCAGCTTCCAATTTGACAAGACAGTCATCCTAGCACAGAACCAGGTTTCAGGTTGTTGGACCTACGATCACCACAAGACAGAATAAGGCAACTAAGGCCCCATCCACACTACTCTACTGCCAGAACAAAAACTATGAAGGAACCATACAGGAACAAAACTTTCAGCTACACACAACAACACCGAACATCAGAAGAACTTCGAGTGCCAGAACACCATTATTGTTCATATGCCAACGTGCCCAGCTCGTCAGAAGTCGTCAATCCTCATCCGTTCTCCAACCAAAGTACCACAGGGTCCCAACCATCTACCAGTGATACTCGTACTTGAGAAGCTAAATACCTAGATTTTACACCAAAGTTTCTAGAAGAAGTTAGCGACCATTTACTTATATCCTCTTCATTGGTAAGAACAACATTACTGCCTAAATGCTGTAAATTACTCCTTATACGAGCCAAGTCCCCCCCCCCCCCCCACACACACACACATACACACTCTTGTGCGCACATAGAGAGAAAAAAACCTTCTGAATAAAGACATGACCAGCCTACAGAATTACGCTGTTTTAGCTGACACGTTTGGTGTTTATATGGGTTATAATTTCGGGACAAAGGCCTTTTTTTTTGAATAAGAGCTGTAAGGTCTCAAGTTCATGGCAATGAGCATGCTCTCCAATTACTGTGGTCTTACATGGCCTGGATTCCTTTGTGGATGGATCTTTGAATAGATAGTATATTTTACCTGGTTTGTGGTAATTGGACCTGGTTTTAGTTATCCATCATTTATTTTCTTTACTTTGGTTTACCCTTTAGTCTTTTTTCAGCAAAACGCAAATGATTTTTTGTTACAATCCTCCTAGGAGGTTTCTCGATCATTACAAAGCATGGTTTACCCTTTAGTCTTGTTTGATTATTATGGATAATACTCTGCTTAAGGAATCTGTTGGTTATTTTGTTTGGTTGGATCTGCAACTCAGTGTGGTTTTGAAAAAGGTGGTTGGGTAATTTTACTGCAAATTAATACAAGTAATCTCTCATTTTATTTCGTGACGTGTTCCGAAGTCCAGATCATCAGTTTGGTTACTTCTGAAAGGATGTCTTTATATTTAGGTATTTACCTGATTGCATTTTCCTCCACAGTTATTCAGGTGGTGAGGTGCGTGCAAATGTGTTGCAGATCTATGGTGGAGCAAAACAAACTGGCAGAGACCTGCTACTGCTCGGAGTGTGACTTCAAGGGCTCCCCGATGATGCTCCTGCACCACTTGGCGGAGAAGTCTGGCCCGCATTCCTGGCCCGTGCAAAAGATAAACTACGACACAAGTTACCCTTTTGTGAGGCCAGTGGGCAAGGAGCACCGCTGCCTCTTGGTCGCGGAGGAGGACAGCGCCGTGTTTCTCCTGGCCGTGGACAAGAGCTCGTCGGTTGAGTACCCTGTCGAGCTCGTGTGCATCAGGGGGGAAAGTGATGTGACGCCTGTGTACCTGTTGGTCCTCGCGGCGTCAGGTCCTGATCCAGTCTCCAGCACCAGCGTATCGCTCATCAAGGATATGTTGAGCTCTTCGGTCCCCAATGAGGTTGACCTGGGAAATGTGCCCTACTTGCGCGAGGTAATGTGGGTACATGGGGAGCTGCTGCATCGGGAGTTGAAGGAGATTCGTCTGCGCTTCAGCATTCTTGATTTCCTGGGAAATAGCTTTCCATTTTATTTTGTGATGACTATGCTCGTCCTATCTGGTTTTATTATCGTATCTGTATGGTGTAGTTGCAGCAGGCATGCTCTGCTCTATCTTAATTTGGTTGGATCCTTGTGCTAGCCTGTACAGTTTGAACTTGTAATGTGATAACCTCAGTTTGAACTTGTAATATGATGCGGTGGCACTTCAATTTTATGCTTTTTTTGCCCTTGGTTTTGTTTTGTCAACATTTTTTTTGCATCCTAGTCGAGGGCTAGTATGATCACGGATTTCCAAGGGGTCTTCCTGATTGTCCAAAACAAAACAATTCACTTTTATGGAAGTTTATTTTCAACCCCGAAAGTTGTTCAAAAGCTGAAAGTATGAGTTTCGGGTTCTTCGCCTTTTCGAGATCGTGTTTCATAAATGGAATTGTATCGTAGGCATACCGAAGGATAGATAAGTCACCATCCACAAGATAGAGAATCACACCTTCAATATAGCCCTCGGACTTAGCACGCTCAACCATGATGTAGGGTTCGCAGTATAGAAACAAAAAATTTCCTACGATGGGAACAACTATGTATCAAGATCTATCTACTAGATACAAGCAACGGGTGGATATACATCCATAGATAACATATCTTTGAAGACCAACAAAGCTTAACGAGGTTGAACTCGTGGTTGATGTAGACGATCTCTTGCCGATCTCAAGATCGAGAGGAAGTCTTAGCGCCGCAAATCAGCGGCGCATCCGTGCTCGCACACACGTCCGAGGCACCGAGGAACCTCCGTGCGGTGACCCAGCATACCACTGCATGTGTAGTACACTATAGTCGTTGACATGACATCTACAGAACACCGTTCCGTAAATATCACATCCCTCAGAATGGTACAACAGAAACATTACGGGTCCATATTACAAATGTACGTACATTATTACTATTACAATACCGGAAGTTCAAGACTTTCAAAAGATCCAACTTACAAACCAAAATATGAAGTGTTCAGTGCAAATTTAAAAGTAGCAACTCCGACTAGGAGTTGAGCTCAACAGCTTATTCTATAGAGTTCATGCTGCTCGGCTCCGTTAGTTAACTAGATACTTAATTGGACTCGTTCTCGTCGACACCGTAGCGGATCTCGTAATCCACTACTTCAACTCCTCCGGATAGATCAGGTTCCTCGTAGAACACATCTTCTTGACATTCGGCTGCATACATTGGCACGTCTTCGGGATCCTTAGAGTCTAAGCAAGGGATCAAAGGAAAGAATGAGTAACAGCGTTCCCAACAAGTTCATTATATGCAAGGTGGGAAGTTTGATGCTTTAACTACCACCTCGGATTATAAATCCTTGGCACTATGCAGTTTTGTAAATCTTTCTTCAAAGATTGATTTTATTTCAAAAAAACTATGACAATCAGCCTTCACAGGTTGACCAGAACTTTTATGGAGTTCTTTCCTGCCGCGTTCGTAGCTCCTTTCTGGAATAGGAAATAACAAGTTACAATTCTTACACTCCGCAGAGGTGCGTTACTTTACCCATGAGAGATCAACTCCTTGTTGCACAACCGGGCGTACTTTCTCGTCCACAATTCCATGATGTGGGGCCCAGTAGTTGCTCCAAGCCAATCACTTCCCCCTTCGTGACCCCGCATGCCTCCTTGGTGTACACCATGTCCACATAATGAATTACGGCAATGGTTTATACAAACCGTTAGATGCCAGAACTATCGTGGGACGATGAGGGTTCCCACCCATATGCTGCATATCCTCTACGAATTACCAATTAATATGCACGCTACGAGGATAACAACCACGATCTGCACATCCGGCTTCATGCGAGAGGAAGAAGATACAGCTGACTTCTCTGTCCCATTCCAAATCTCATGGCTAACGCGTAATATACGGCGCTAGAATCACTGATGTTAGGGGTTATTAAGTCCCTACTTGATCATCATTGTTGCAAATAGAACCCTAAGTTCTATTGCTCCATTATATCACCACTTAGGATGATATCTATGATTTCTTTATTTATGAAAATAATATTTTCTTTCTTTTATAGCATATATGATAACACACAATTTGCAAATACTTTGATAAAAACTCTTCAAAGGACATGAGTAAGTGACGAACTTGCCTTGTGATGACAAGCAGTGAAGTCTGATGCTTGCACTGGACCTTGAGCTTCTAGTTCTACAAAAACATCATTATTGCCCGGTAAGGACAATATTTAAAAAAGCAAAGATGATTATGCAAGTAATATAATGCATTATTTAATTCTATATGCATTTTCCCTATATAAGGCGCCTTTTAATAAAGCATTTATAAATATATTTTTTATATTTATTGCATATATTAAATTATTTTATTTTATTTTATTTCCCTTTTTTATTGGAGTTTTATTGATATAATAATTCTTTTAGGAATTATTAATTATACCTTAAAATTTATTATTAAATGTTTATTTAGTGTTTTTCAAAAAATAATATAGTATTAATATATAATGAAAGTGATTTTTATTTATTTTTATCATCTTTCAATAATTTTGTAAAATTCCATAAGGAATATATAAATTACAAAATTCTTATAAAAATTTAAATGTCCAAAATTTTATATCTTATTTTATTTGGATAGAGTGGATTATTGTGAATCCAAAAATATTTTCTTTATAATTTTTGGACTTTTATTTTATTTTCTAGAATTTTATTGAAGTTAGGGGCATTTTGGTCTTTTCCAATTGATTAAACAATTTGTAAATGATTTGGGCTGGCCTTTTGGGATTATTGGGCCAGTGTGGCCCAATAGGGCAGTGTCAAAATCACCCCGAGGGGTTTTGGCCCACCCAAGCCCACTCTCTCTGCCTCTTCCTCATTCTTACCTTTCCTCTTCCTCGACCTCATGGCTCAAGGCCACCGGGCGATGGCCGTTGAGGCTTCCCACATTGCATTGGTGCAGGCGAGGTTTACACCACGCTTGTTCATCTAGTCCTACTCGATTTGACTCTAGGGCTTCCCCGTGACCAGGTTCACCCCGTTCCCGAACCCTAGGGTTAGGGAAAAGGTGTTATGCCGCACCCATGGCCGCCGTGGCTGGTGCAGTTGCATTCTAGGTGCTCCCTCAGTGCCACGCAGGTTCGTCACCAATCTGCTTCCTCTTCAATTCGTCAGCGAGGACCTCGGGTAAGTTGCCTCTGTGGGTCTTGTTCATGCTACTACCATGAATCTCTCTGTGTGTGTCTAGTGGCTTCTCATGCCTAGTGATTATGTTCTGATTAGGGTTCATCTCCTAATTAGGGTTCTGGTTCTGATTAGGGTTCATAACCCCTTGTTGATCATATCCATGATGCTTTAGATCTAGTGGTGATCATATTTAAGCATGAAGAATGATTGTTTGTTGTGGATCATGATTTGTAGTGGCCTTGATGATGCTAGTGGCTTGTCAGATTTATTCTAGTGGCAATTCACTGTGACCCCATGCTAGCGTTTCTATGGAATCCCTGATTTGGAAATGTTGTTGATCTGAGAACTTACTCTACTGTCAGAATGCTTATACTGACAATAGCTCTCTCAGTAGTTGCTTACTGCAATTATAATGGTAGGCTTGCATGATATTATACATACTGAATATAATCATTACATGTAATGATTTTCTCTGGATGTATAGATGAATTTGATGTTGATTCCTGGCACTTGGCTTCAGGAAGATGATATTTATTGGTTTGTCCCTTTTTATCTGTGGGAACTAAGCAAAGATTGGTTTTAGCTCACTAAGAACTTGTCCTTATGATACCATTATGATCTGGCACATAAGTGATTGAGTTTTATTTCTGGGCTTAGCTTTGACAATACTTGTGATTAATACTGGCAAGATAAAATGAAAGCTTTTCTTAACTCTCCTGCCTATGATGTTGGTCTGAGGCTCTAGGATTTTAAGTCCTAGTTAGTTGAGCAAATAGTTGGTTTGTAACTTGTAAGATTAGAGGTGCTACTCTCTCTGGGAGATGTGCCCTGATGTAACACCCTCGGAACCGGCCCTATGCAAGTTTCAGCGATTCCCGCCAAACCCGCATAGAAACGATTCAAAGGTGCCCACCAGGCACTTTCGTGCGGGTGGAAAACGAAGTAATATCATTACACAATAGTCCACGATGGAACCCACAGAACATATATATACAACAACGACTCCATGAGTCAAGAATACATATATACAAGACAAAGATCCAAATCACCTTTAAACGATCTGTCATTCAGAAATGCGGACAAGATGCAAATTGGGCTAAGAGCCACGAAGAATAACCAATGACGTCCATAACCTGCCCAGGCCAAGCGGAAGGGTAACCCCGCTAACGACGCCGATCTCAAAACCCGCTTAAACAAAAGGGCGCCGACAAAGGGCAAAGGAAAAGAGAGCGGTCGATCGAGGCCAAGACACGGCGAGACTAGAATTGGCGGTCCTCGCCACATAGGTATGGTGGATCAAGTGGCAGCGCAAAGATGCACTAAACAACCTATAGAGACTCAATACAACTGGCGGCTATCAGATAGGGATAAGAAAGACCTACTCGGATCCAACCTGATTCTAACACCAAACATACCCATCCTGGTATTCCCCCTCGATACCAACCGAGGAAGTCAACCGAGGAACTCACACCGTTGGCAGTTTTATTCATTTCATTATAGTTGCGGCAATTACTAGTCAGATATAGATAGCATGAGTCATCCTGATATAATAAGCAGTGGGCAGTTTTAGTTAACCATTCCGTTGTAGTTGTAGTACTTACTAGTCATATAAATATAGCATGAGGCATCCCAAAACCCAGCAGTTGTTGGTACTTTTATTTAGTCATTCCTTTGTAGTTGCAATACTTACTAGTCAGATACAATGGTAACAGGTGACAATCCAAACCAGCAGTTGTTGGCATTTTTATTTAGCCATTCCATTATAGTGAAGCTGATTACTAGTCATTATAAAGTCAAATTTATGGCACTACTTTAGTTATAGTTATCTATGATCGAGATACTGTGCTCCAAGTCGTCCATAACCGCGGACACGGCTTTCAGAAAGTTTTACCCTGCAGGTGGCACAAATAGCAACACACGCACGATCAACCTCGAGAAAAACCAAATGAAAACCCAACGAGGCATCACGACAGAGCAATTGCAAGATTCATATAAATTTCAGGGGGCCACCCCACCAAGCTACCCGCGATGAAATTGGCCGGCTCCGAAACGGACCCAGAGGTTTGTGTCAATGGTCAAACGATCGGGAACCCGAAAGTGTGACTGGGCTTGTCGATACCGGAAATTCCACAGCGATGACAGGCGCCCACGCATAAATAATCATGTAAAGGTAAAGCATGGCATAAGTACATGATAGTAATAAAGCCCCAAACTACTTTGTGGCCCCAAGAAATAAATATGACTCAAGCTCGCTAGGGGATTCATGGTCCCACATGCGGATAGTGCGAATATTCAAAGAACAGGTATCAAGTACTCGGGGTCCTACGGGACACAAGTGGACGGTTAAAAACTAAATAACATCTATTGCCCACCTATGCCTCTGCATTATTTACCTACTTCAATTTTAGTTATTAAACGGTAATTAAAGTTATAATCATCTCCAACAATAAACATAAGGCATTACTCCAACAACTGTGGAACATCGACGGCGCGACGCAACACCTGCACAAGCAACTACGACTCGCATGGCTGACTATCTACCAAACAACATGTAATAGGATGTGTCCAAGGCAGTTGAATGGCTCCAAGGGATATCACAGGTACGAAAACTAGAGCATCGCATCACAGATAGCAATAGATCAACAGGAGGAAATAAAGACTATAAAATTAAGATAGGTAGAAAGGGGGAGAATGCTCGCCTGAAAACATTGCCTAAGGTTCATCCGAAGATCGGGTCGACACTCGCATCAACTCATCGGCCTATCCGGGAAGAAGCAAATACTAAAAGAACAAACGATACAACAATTACAACTAATGCGAAAGATCCAGCATGATCATGAAATAATGCATGGCATGCTATCATGATGCGATATGACCAATAGATCTTAAGTGTCCAACAAATACATTATAGAAATAGAAGAATTTATAAAGGCCACATTTACTTATTATTCACTTGCATAACATTTTCGTACAGATGGAATACAATGCTCAAATGCCATGTATGAACATAGATTTGAATGCCTCTCATTTTTCTGATCATTTCAGACATATCATATGCATGGTTTAGATTTACAAATTAGGAGATATGAATTTTGCTAATTTAAATTAGTTACATAAGCCAGTATAGCATAAAGCATTGATTGGATGGACGAATTGGAGTGTTCACAATAGAAACATGTGACCTATCTAAACACCTCATGTTCATTTTATTTCCCGACATGTTGCAATTGTTCCAAATAAATATAATTTGGTCAAACACAGTTTGAATTTATTAACCAGGGACCCAAAAGGCAAAAATAAATAGGTTTGTGGTTAATCCCACAGGTGCTGGAATTGGAACCTGGGACTCTTAAGGTGGAACCGCACGGTGTAAAATAGTGTTCTTGTACAGGAAAGTATGCAATTGTTTTTTTCTTTTTAGATCAATCAAAGTGTATATTTACGAAGAAGACAAACGCACTTCTGAATCAAACGTGAAGTACGTAGCAAGATAGCTATACAAGCAAGATACCAGGCAGCTGAATCAAAAGATTGGTGCAAAACTAGCTAGCTTATTTGAATCTGCCGTACAATATAGTATACCTGCAAAACTAAAAGACCAAAGATCGTGCACTAACAGGGGCTTACCGGTACAGAGTAGAGCATGTCGTCGAGAATTAAAACAAGGATAATCCATGAGAGGGCACTGGTACTTGCTTGTTGGTCTGCTATTCTGCGAGAGTGTAGAGCTGGATACGGTGGGGTGCTGCAGAATTTGTTGAGGTTCAGGCGCGCAGGGGTCAGGGAACCACCAGGGAGCACCTACAGCAAACTATTTATGGGCAGAGCATCTGACGGGGAGAGAGTGACCAAGGTGAGGCATGGGAGGAAGCTGAGCTCACCGAGAACGTCGTGGAGGGTTCAAGGTGGCCGGAGGAGGAGCAGGTCTGCCGGAACCGTCGGAATTCGTCGGCGCCCGGAGAGGGAAACGGCGACCATGTTGTCAATTTGGGAATGCTTCGGTCCAATCTTCAGCAAGGACGAAGAGGAAGGCAACATGGTTCAATTCCCACAACCAGTTAAGCTTGGGGTGCCCTTGGAGAGGTCTTGGTTGACCTGAAGAACATGATGGTGCCCTCGGGAGGATTTTGGTGGGGAAGAAACAAGGTGAACAGAGGATGGTGGCGGCGCTGGGGAATAGAGACAGGGTTTGAGGTGGCTCGCCTCAGGGTAGATAAGGGAGCTTGGTGCTGACGCGGCCGACGGAGAGGGACTGAACTGCATGCGCCGTTAGCTCTGAGAGAGACCTAGCGTACGGGAAGAAGAACAGGGGAGATGACGTCGGGCTCTCTAGCGAAGGTGTATGGGCCGGCCTAGAGGAAAGGGAGAGTTGGGTGGGCTGCTGCGGTATGTGCTCTCTTCTCTTATTCTTTTCTGTTTTTTTGTTTCATTTGTTTGTTTCAAATCCATTTGATTCACAATTCCTTTTGAATAGATTTATAGGATTTTGAACAGAAGGTTGTGATAACAAAAGAGATAGATAGGAAAGTAGAAAGAGATAAGATGATGCCCATGTAGACAAATTGGGCATTTTTACTAGATATGGAATTTGGAAATTGAATAAAAACATTTATGGAACTAGTGGAATCCTAGCAAGTGGATTCCAATGTTGTAGAAAACCAAAAAGAGTGAGAGGTATTAGTGATAGAAACAACACAATCAAGATATAATTAGACAAGAACAAATGAAATGCAATCCAAACAACAGTGCAACAATTTTAATATGATGCTCAAATGCAATGTGGCATGATGACATGAGCATGATATTATGATGATGTAATGAAACAAAATAACAAGCAAATTCTTATTAGGTATTCTATGGGGTGCTACACCTGATCTGATAAGAACAAATGAAGATGATTTAAGTTACATAAATTAACACTAAACTCTGTGATGCTGGTCTGAGAGTTTGATTTCTTATCTTTATACTTGAAATCTCTAGGAGAGATTCACCTCAATTGGGTGATTATTGAGAGATTATTTCATAATGCAACACCTGCTTTTGTTTAGATACTATGATTGAAACATGTGATGGTTTTATGAGACTCACCACAAAATCTGATGATGATGTAGTAAGTTGATGATGATGATCTTGATCTGGTTTTGCTGGACTCCTGTGCTTGCTATTGAGCTAGCATGCTCCTCCTAGCTCCTGGGCTTGATCTTGTTGTCCACCTGATTCATCCCCCTCCTTATGTCACCATCCTGGTGATGTTTGGTTGATCTGGGTGGTTTGGTTTGGCTGATGTTCTTGGTTTAGCTGCTGTTTACACTGGCTGTGCTTGTGTGCTGTGTAGTGGAGAGATGCGCTGGTGTGCTCCTCCACGGCTGTGTTGTGGTTTTGTGAGATTGGGCTATGCTTGTGAGGTCGACAGCACACCATATGCATGCGGGTGTGTGTCCAACTTGTGTGCCTGCTATGCACTTGTGGAGATCTGAAGATTAGCAAAGTACATACGGATCTGAATGTCACAGATCCGTTGAATAAACCTCTTCCACGAGCAAAACATGATCAACACCTTAGTGCCATGGGTGTTAGATTGTTGCCAGATGTAAACTAGATTATTGACTCTAGTTCAAGTGGGAGATTGTTGGAATTATGCCCTAGAGGCAATAATAAAGATGTTATTATTATAATTCTTGTTCATGATAAAGTTTATATTCCATGCTAGAATTGTATTAAGCGGAAAATTTAATACTTGTGTGGTTTATGAACAACACCGTGTCCCTAGTATGCCTCTATGGACTAGCTCATTGATTAATGATGGTTAAGGTTTCCTAACCATAGACATGAGTTGTCGATTAATAATGAGATCATATCATTGGGAGAATGATATGATGGACAGAACCAAATTAAGCAGAGCAATTAGATCGTGTCATCGTGTTCATCTTTGCGAAGCTTTTCTTATGTCAAATATTGTATTCCTTAGACCATGAGATAATACAACTCCCTGGTATCGGAACAAAGCTTTGAGGTCATCAAATGTCATCCTATGAGAGGGTGATCATAAAGGTGTCTCTTAGGTGATCGGAAAGTACTTGTTGGGTTGTATGTATCGAGATGGGATTTGTCCCTCCCAAGTCGGAGAGATATACTTCGGGCCCACTCGGTAATCTATATCAACACCGCTTGCAAGCACGTGGTTAAGGAGTTGATCACAAAGTGACATCGGATTACGGAACGAGTAAAGTACTTGCTGTGAACGAGATTGAACTAGGTATGCCGATACCAACGATCGAATCTCGGGCAAGTAAAATATCGCGTGAAGAAGGGAATATATATATGGGATTAATTGAATCCTGGCATCGTGGTTCATCCGATATGATCATCGATGAATATGTGGGAGTCAATATGGGTTTCTAGATCCCGCTGTTGATTATTGATAGAAGATCATGTCTGCATATTCTCGAACCCGTAGGGTCACACACTTAACGTGTCTCGACGCTAGGATAGAATGGATAATTGGTTTATGAGTTTTTGTTCGGAGTCTCGGATGAGATCCAGGACATCACGAGAGGTTCCGGAATGGTCCGGAGAATAAGATTCATATAAAGGAAAGAAGTTTTTTTGGATTTCGGAATTGTTTCGGAATGTTCGGTATTGTACCGGAAGGTTTTAGAAGCTTCTGGAGTGGGACCAACGTGGACCCACTTGTCGGAGGGGGGCGTGGGCCTACGAGGGAATGCCCTGGCCGCATTGTGCTAGGGGCATAAGGCCCCATAGGCCCAGCCGACCAAACCCTAGGGGAAACCCTAGGGGATCTTCTAGAAGGGGGGACTTGCCCCCCACTCCACCCTTGTGGCCGCCGGCCCTAGGGCTTGGAGGAGGGCAGGGCAGGCGCCGACCTCTAGATAAAGAGGAAGGGCGCACCTCCTCCTTGTAGGTTTCGTAGCATGGAAAACAAAAATTTCTACCGCATACAAACAAACAAGCCAAGATCTATCTACTAGATTGTAGCAACGAGTCGATGGAATAACTCACCTCGAAGATTCCAAAGTGTTTAACGAGAGCGGATTCGTGGGTGATGTAGTCGATTCTTCCGATCTCAAGATCATGACGATCCTTCCGGCCAAGCTGCGGTCACACGCCTTGATCGTACTCGATTTTCGAAGACCTTCCTCTCCTTGTTCCAGAAAATGAGGTTGTAGCACTCTCCTCGATTCCTAGACAACGTGGTACCGAAGTAGAGGGAGATCTCAGAGGCTTCGCCTTAAGCGGAGCGAGTATGGTGGAGTATGAGAGAGTCCCTCGATGATCTAGGGTTTAGACACGCCGAGACAGGCTAGTGCCGGGCGGCTAGGGTTTCACCTAGGCGGGCAGTGCCCTAGGGGCGTGGCTTGGAGGCGGCGGCTTGGTACTAGGGTTTGGAGGAGAGGAGCTTGTGTCTCTAGGAGGAGCCCCGCCTCCTTATATAGGTGGAGGGGCCGGGCCAGGGAGAGGAGTCCTCCCCAACTCGGCTTGGAGGTGGGCGCGGTTGGAGGAGGAACTCCTCCCCAACTCGGTTTCCCTTCCTCCTCTTTTCCTCTTTCCAAATTTAGCCGTTTGACTTTTCAAACTAGCTATTTGACTTTTCAAATTAGGATTTGAATTAATCCTTTATTTGGTACAGCGATGACACTTAGTACATGATGCAATCATACCAACTTGATACAAAACATTCATGTACCCTTCCCCTCCGGAGTGCCGGACATTCCGGAACATTCTAGAACATTCACGATGAAAACACCTAACCATTCCCCAACTCCAAAGCGGACTTTCCTTATATGAATCTTATTCTCGGACCATTCCGGATCTCCTCGTGATATCCCGGATCCCATCCGAGACTCCGAACAACATTCGGTCTCTTTCTCATCATTCCATAACTACTCAAACAACGTCGAATCCTTAAGTGTGTCTCCCTACGGTTCGTGAATTATGCAGACATGATCGAGACACTTCTCCGAACAATAACCAATAGAGGAATCTGGAAATTCATATGGCTCCCACATATTTCTACGATTACTTTGCGATCGAATGAACCACTTACATACGATATCAATTTCCCTTTGTCTCATGATAGTTTACTTATCCGAGGTTATGATCGTCGGTATCTCTGCATACCTAGTTCAACCTCGTTACCGATAAGTACTCTTTTCTCGTTCCCGTGATATGTTATCCCTTGTGAGCCATTCACATGCTTGCAAGCTAATTGGATGACATTTCACCGAGAGGGCCCAGAGTATATCTATCCGTCATATGGATGGACAAATCCCACTCTTGATCCATGTGTTTCAACCAATACTTCCTAACACTCAATGCCACCTTTATAGCCACCCGATTCGGTGTGGTGTTTGATGTCATCAAAGCATCCATCCGGTAGAGGTGATATGCATGATCTCATGGTCGAAGGAATCAGATTACTATGTATCAGAAAGCATATAGCAATTAAACTATTAAAATGACTGGATCTCCTCGTGATATCCCTGATCCCATCCGAGACTCCGAACAACATTCGGTCTCTTTCTCATCATTCCATAACTACTCAAACAACGTCGAATCCTTAAGTGTGTCTCCCTACGGTTCGTGAATTATGCAGACATGATCGAGACACTTCTCCGAACAATAACCAATAGAGGAATCTGGAAATTCATATGGCTCCCACATATTTCTACGATTACTTTGCGATCGAATGAACCACTTACATACGATATCAATTTCCCTTTGTCTCACGATAGTTTACTTATCCGAGGTTATGATCGTCGGTATCTCTGCATACCTAGTTCAACCTCGTTACCGATAAGTACTCTTTTCTCGTTCCCGTGATATGTGATCCCTTGTGAGCCAGTCACATGCTTGCAAGCTAATTGGATGACATTTCACCGAGAGGGCCCAGAGTATATCTATCCGTCATATGGATGGACAAATCCTACTCTTGATCCATGTGTTTCAACCAATACTTTCCGAACACTCAATGCCACCTTTATAGCCACCCGCCACGGTGTGGTGTTTGATGTCATCAAAGCATCCATCCCAGAGGTGATATGCATGATCTCATGGTCGAAGGAATCAGATTACTATGTATCAGAAAGCATATAGCAATTGAACTATTAAAATGACTTGATCTTTATGCTACGCTTATCTATAGGAGTATGCCCATCATATCATTCTCCTAATGATATGATCTTGCTGTTAATAACATCTCAATGTTCATGATAGGGAAACCACAATCATCTATTAACCAACAAGCTAGTATTATATAGAGGCTTTACTAGGGACTTCAAATTAAGTTTACAAATCACACAAGTATTAATGTTTCCTTGTTAATACTATTATAGCATGAATGTAAACATTTATCATAAACACAAAGATATAATAATAACTACATTTATTATTGCCTCTAGGTCATATCTCCAACAGTCTCCCACTTGCACTAGAGTCATCTAATCTAGATTACATGGTAATATACCGAACACCCATGGCAGTTTGGTGCTGGTCATGTTTTGCCCTCAGGAGAGGTTTAGTCAACGGATCCGCCACATTTAGATCTGTGTGTACTTTGCAAATCTTTATATCCCCATCTTGGATATGTTCTCGAATAGCGTGAAAATGTAGCTTGATATGCTTGACTTCTTGTGTGACCTTGGTTCTTGCGCATTGGCTATGGCGCCCATGTTATCACAAGAGATAGACATTGGTTCCAGCGCACTAGGAACCAAACCAAGCTCTGTAATGAAATCATTCATAAATAACTCTTCTTGTGAATCCTCTGAAGCATCCATTTATTCCGATTCAGTTGAAGATCTAGACACAACGATTTGATTTGCACTCCTCCACTAATCGCTGCACCATTCAAAATAAATACGTATCCAGTTGTGATTTAGAATCATCCGGTGTTCCAAATAGCATCGGTGTAACCATTAACAACGAGTTGTTCATCACCTACATAAGAAAGAACCATATCCTTAGTTCTTCTCAAGTACTTAAGGATGTTTTGACAGCTGTCCAATGATCCACTCCTGGATCACTTTGATATACGCTAGTTAAACTAACGATATGCAATGTCGGTCTAGTACATAGCATGGCATACATTAGAGATCCTATGGCTGAGGCATAGGAGTCTTACTCATCCTTTCTCTATCTTACGCCGATGTCGGACTTTGAGTTTTACTCAAGGTCGATAGCAACATGGGCAAGAACCCTTTCTTGCTATCCTCCATTCCAAACCTCTTTAGAACTTTGTCCAAATATGTACTTTGTGACAATGATATTTGGCGTTTCGATCTATCTCTATAAATCTTTATGCCTAATATGTAAGCTGCTTCGCCAAGATCCTTCATTGAAAAACTATTATTCAAATATTCCTTGACACTATTAAGAAGGTCTACATCATTCCCAATCAAAAATATGTCATCCACATATAGTATTAAGAATGCTACAGAGCTCCCACTCACTTTCTTGTAAATACAAGCTTCTCCATAAGTTTGTATAAAACCAAAACTTTTGATCACCTTATCAAAACGTTGATTCCAACTTCGGGATGCTTGCTTCAATCCATAGATGGACCGTTGAAGTTTGCATACCTTGTTAGCATCTTTAGGATCAACAAACCCTTTGGGTTGCATCATATACAACTCTTCATCAATGTCTCCATTGAGGAATGCTGTTTTGACATCCATCTGCCATATCTCATAATCGTAATATGCAGCGATTGCTAACATAATCCTCACAGACTTTAGCTTCGCTACTGGTGAGAAAGTCTCATCGTAGTCAACTCCTTGAATTTGTCGAAACCCTTTTGCGACAAGTCGAGCTTTATAGACAGAACATTACCATCACATCTGCTTTTCTTCTTGAAGATCCATTTGTTCTCGACAGCCTTCCGGCCATCCGGTAAGTCCACCAAAATCCATACTTGGTTTTCGTACATGGATCCAATCTCGGATTTCATGGCTTCTTGCCATTTATTGGAATCTGGGCTCATCATCGCTTCCTCATATGTCTCAGGGTCATCGGTTGTCCACCAACATGACACTCATAACGGATCATACCAATGGAGTGGTACGAGTTCTCGTTGACTGCGAGGCTCTGTAGCAACTTTAACGAAGTTTCATGATCATCATCATTAGCTTCCTCTCTTATTGGTGCAGGCACCACAGAACTTCTTCCGGTGCGCTACTCGCAATTTCGAGAGAAGGTTCGACAACCTCGTCGAGTTCTACTTTCCTTCCAGTCACTTCTTTCGAGAGAAATTCCTTCTCTAGAAAGGATCCATTCTTAACGAAGATTTTGCCTTCGGATCTATGATAGAAGGTATACCCAATAGTTTCCTTCGGTATCCTATGAAGGCGCATTTTCCGCTTTGGGTTCAAGCTTGTCCGTTGTAACTTCTTTACATAGGCTTCGCACCCCAAACTTTAAGGAGCGACAATCTAGGTTTCTTCCCAAACCATAATTCATACTGTCGTTTCAACGGATTTAGACGGTGCCCTATTTAAAGTGAATGCTGCTGTTTCTAATGCATAACCCCAAAATGATAGCGGTAAATCTGTAAGTGACATCATAGAACGAACCATATCTAAGAGAGTTCGATTACGACGTTCGGACACACCATTACGCTGTGGTGTTCCCGGCGGTGTCAACTGCGAAAGTATTCCGCATTTCTTCAAATGCTCGCCAAACTCGTAACTTAGATATTCACCTCCACGATCAGAACGTAGAAATTTAATCTTCTTGTTATGTTGATTCTCTACCTCACTTTGAAATTCCTTAAACTTCTCGAAAGTTTCGGACTTATGTTTCATGAAATAGATATACCCATATCTACTCAAGTCATCCGTGAAGGTAAGAACATAACGATAACCACCGCGCGATGCTACACTCATTGGACCACACACATCGGTGTGTATGATTTCCAACAAGTCCGTAGCTCGCTCCATCATACCAGAAAATGGAGTCTTAGTCATTTTACCCATCGACATGCTTCAGATCTATCAAGTGATTCAAATCAAGTGATTCAAGAAGTCCATCGAATGGAGTTTCTTCATACGCTTCACTCCAATGTGACCAAGACGATTACATATAGGTCAAGTTATCGCTCGATTTCAAACGTTTAGCCTCAATGTTATTAATATGTGTATTTCCACTATCGAGATTCAATAAGAATAGACCATCTATCAAAGGTGCATGTGCATAAAACATATTACTCATATAAATCGAACAACCATTATTCTCGGACTTAAATAAGTAACTGTCTACTTAATAAACAAGATCCCGATATAATGTTCATGCTTAACGCAGCACCAAATAACAATTATTTAAGTATAAAACTAATCCCGATGGTAGATGAAGGGGTAGCGGACCGCGATCACATCAACCTTTGATCCATTTCCAACGCGCATCGTCACCTCGTTCTTCGCTAGCTTCCGTTTATTCTACAAGACCTGTTTGAGTTACAAATATGAGCAACCGAACCAAGATCAAATACCTGTGCACTACTACGAGTACTAGTGAGATACACATCAATAACATGTATATCGATATACCTTTCTTCTTGATGTTGCCGTTCTTCAAATCCGCCAAGTACTTTGGGCAATTCCGCTTCGATGACCTTCTCCCTTGCAAGAAAAGCACTCAAGATCGGGCTTAGATCCAGCCTTGGTCTTCTTCGTCGGCGTGGTAACTTTCTTACCACCCTTCTTGAAGTGTCCCTTCTGCTTAGACTTGCCTTTCTTGAATTTGGTGGTCTTATTGACCAACAACACTTGGTGCTCTTTCTTGATCTCCACTTCTGCAGATTTCAACATGGCAAAGAGTTCTGGCAACGTCTTGTTCATGTTTTGCATGTTGTAGTTCATCACAAAGTTCTTGTAACTTGGTGGTAGTGATTGGAGGACACGGTAAATCCCCAAAGCATTGGGAATCACAATACCCAAGCTTTGAAGTTTGTTTATGCGTCTGGACATCTTAAGCACATGCTCGCTAACGGAGCTGCCCTCTTCCATCTTGCAGTTAAAGAACTTTTCAGAAACCTCATAGCTTTCAATTTCCGCATGAGTCTCAAAGATCAATTTGAGATCCTCGACAATATCATATGGGTCTGAATTCTCAAACCTTTTCTGAAGCTCCGATTCTAAACCATACAAGATAACACACCGAGCGTGGAGTCTTGAGTCTTCCGAGTGAGGTAAACATTCTTTACTTCATCGGAAGCGATGGCTGTGGTGGGTCACCCAATGTGCATCCAAAGACATAGGTCAAATTACCATGTGAGGACAATCCTCAAATTGCGGAACCAATCCAAGTTGCTTCCATTGTTTTCAACTTTTCTTTCTCTAGGAACACATTAAAATTGATGGTAGGCTGCCATTGATCTACAACATATTTGCAATAGTTTAGACTAAGTTTATGACAAATTGAGTTCAAATTAATAAATTTAATCTAGGTGAACTCCCACTCAAAACAATATCCCTCACATTGTTTTAGTGATCACACGAACCAAATCCACCACATCAATACCGATCATCACGAGAGTTGATATAGTTTCAATGGCGAACAATCGACATGTTCATCATATCTACTATATGATTCATGCTTTACCTTTCGGTGATCCGTGTTCGAGACCATGCGTACATGCTAGGCTCGTCAAGATCAAACCTTAGTTTCCGCATGAGCAAATCTGGCTTGCTCACGTTGTATACACTTGGAATCTAACACACCCGATCATCACGTGGTGCTTCGAAACAACAAGCTTTAGCAACGGTGCTAACTAAGGGTGAACACTTTATGACTTGAAATTCATGTGCATGAGGGATCATCTTATAATGCTACCGTTGTCTACTAAGCAATACAAGATGCATAAAGGATTAACATCACATGCAATTCATAATATGTGATATGATATGGCCTTTCTTCTTTGTGCTTCCGATCTCCATCTTCTAGCACGAACATGATCTCCATCATCACCGACATTGCATCAAGGTCAATGACGTTTCTTCATGGTTGTCGCCCACCGCTTCAACTATTACAACTACTTTGAATAGACACGCGGGTCTTAACATAAATTAAAGACAACCATATGGCTCCTGCCGGTTGCCAACTTACAATAAGGAACATTGCATACATCAAATATAATCACAATCATGGCCATATCACATCACATCACACCCCTGCAAAACAAAGTTAGACGCCTCTACTTTCTTTGCATGTTTTACGTGGTTTGGGGCTTCCAATAAGTGTCGTTCTAACTTACGAACAAGAACCACAACATTGATACTAGTATTGTTAATCACCCGTTGTAAATTGGATCTTAACTATGCTAGGAGAAACAGGCACCCGCAAAGCCACTTATGCAATACAAGTTGCATGTCAAGCGTGGAGCAAGTCTCATGAATGATGTCATGTAAGGTTAGCCCGGGCCTCTTCATCCCAACATACCGCAAGATGCAAAGTACACAAGAAGCAATCGACAATAAAAGCATCAACGCCCACAATGACCATTGTGTTCTACTCGTGCAACAGATCTACATATAGACACGGCTCTGATACCACTGTAGGGTTTCGTAGCATGAAAAACAAAAATTTTCTACCGCATACAAACAAACAAGCCAAGATCTATCTACTAGATTGTAGCAACGAGTCGATGGAATAACTCACCCTCGAAGATTCCAAAGTGTTTAACAAGAGCGGATTCTCGTGGGTGATGTAGTCGTACTCTTCCCGATCTCAAGATCGCGTAGACGATCCTTCCGGCCAAGCGCTCTCGCGTCGGTCACATCGCTCGATACTGACGAAGACCTTCCTCTCCCTTGTTCCAGCAGCGGAGGTTGTAGCACTCTCCTCGCGATTCCGGCACACAACGTGGTAATGCAAGTAGAGGGAGATCTCGCAGGCTTCGCCTAAGCCGGAGCGAGTATGGTGGAGTATGAGAGAGTCCCTCGATGATCTAGGGTTTAGACACGGGGAGGGGTTAGTGCCGTGACTAGGGTTTCACCTAGGCGGCGGGCGCGAGTGCTCCTAGGGCGGGCGGCTTGGGCGGCGGCGGCTTGGTACTAGGGTTTGGAGGAGGAGCTTGTGTGTCTCTAGGAGGGAGCCCTGCCCTCCTTATATAGGTGGAGGGGCCGGCCGCCAGGAGGGAGAGGAGTCCCTCCCAACTCGGCTTGGAGGTGGGCCGGTTGGAGGAGGAACTCCTCCCCAACTCAGTTCCCCTTCCTCCTCTTTCCTCTTTCCAAATTTAGCCGTTTGACTTTTCAAACTAGCTATTTGACTTTTCAAATTAGGATTTGAATTAATCCTTTATTTGGTACAGCGATGACACTTAGTACATGATGCAATCATACCAACTTGATACAAAACATTCATGTACCCTTCCCCTCCGGAGTGCCGTACATTCCGGAACATTCTAGAACATTCCCGATGAAAACACCGGAACCATTCCCCAACTCCAAAACGGGACTTTCCTTATATGAATCTTATTCTCCGGACCATTCCGGATCTCCTCGTGATATCCCGGATCCCATCCGAGACTCCGAACAACATTCGGTCTCTTTCTCATCATTCCATAACTACTCAAACAACGTCGAATCCTTAAGTGTGTCTCCCTACGGTTCGTGAATTATGCAGACATGATCGAGACACTTCTCCGAACAATAACCAATAGAGGAATCTGGAAATTAATATGGCTCCCACATATTTCTACGATTACTTTGCGATCGAATGAACCACTTACATACGATATCAATTTCCCTTTGTCTCACGATAGTTTACTTATCCGAGGTTATGATCGTCGGTATCTCTGCATACCTAGTTCAACCTCGTTACCGATAAGTACTCTTTTCTCGTTCCCGTGATATGTTATCCCTTGTGAGCCATTCACATGCTTGCAAGCTAATTGGATGACATTTCACCGAGAGGGCCCAGAGTATATCTATCCGTCATATGGATGGACAAATCCCACTCTTGATCCATGTGTTTCAACCAATACTTTCTGAACACTCAATGCCACCTTTATAGCCACCCGATTCACGTGTGGTGTTTGATGTCATCAAAGCATCCATCCGGTAGAGGTGATATGCATGATCTCATGGTCGAAGGAATCAGATTACTATGTATCAGAAAGCATATAGCAATTAAACTATTAAAATGACTTGATCTTTATGCTACGCTTATCTATAGGAGTATGTCCATCATATCATTCTCCTAATGATATGATCTTGCTGTTAATAACATCTCAATGTTCATGATAGGGAAACCACAATCATCTATTAACCAACAAGCTAGTATTATATAGAAGCTTTACTAGGGACTTCAAATTAAGTTTACAAATCACACAAGTATTAATGTTTCCTTGTTAATACTATTATAGCATGAATGTAAACATTTATCATAAACACAAAGATATAATAATAACTACATTTATTATTGCCTCTAGGGCATATCTCCAACACCCACACCTCCTCAAAACCCTAGCCTCCATACTGCTGCCCTCCTCTCTCTCTCTCTCCCGACTGTGCGTAGGAGAAGCCCTGTCGCAGAAACTCTCCACCTTTGCACCACGCCGTCGTGTAGTAGATCCAATCTATATCTCCACCCCACTTGCTGGACCGAGGAAGGAGGAGACGTCGCGGTGCCGTACGTGTGCATCTCTCGGAGGCGTCGCCACTTGCAGCGTTGGATCGGATCGGATCGCGAGGAGGAGAAGGCTAGTACGACTACATCAACCACGTTCATTTGAATGTTCCGCTGTACGATTTCTTCAAGGGTACGAAGATCTCATCTATACCCCCTCGTTGTTTTTATCTCCTAGATTAGATCTTGGCTTCCCCGTTCGCATCCGTAGAATTTTTTGATTTACTATGCTGCGAAACCCTTCACAAATTTAATACAAACTCTCATTAAATAAAACTCCTTTTATTTATTTAGAATTTTGTCAATTACTTTAATGACAAACATTCACATATAACCCCTTGCTAGTATTTTATTTCACATGCAAAAACAGTTTCTGCAATTTCACCAGAAAACCCATTTCGGTATCTAGTGAAATAAATTCCTGTGCTTGTTATTCTTTCCAGCATGAAACTTTTGCTCCAAATGGTGTCAGTGTCTCTTAAGTGTGTCACCCTACGGTTCGCGACTAATACGGACATGATCAAGACCCCTCTCAAATCAATAATCAGAAGCGGGACTCGGAGATCCATACTGACTCCCACACATTCAACGGTGACTTTCTTGTGATCGTGAGAACCTTTTACGCTAGTATCTTAATTCTTTTGTTTCGCGATATATTACATGTCCGAGATTCGATCATCGGTATCTCCATACCTAGTTTGATCTCGTTACTGACATGTACTCTTTTCTCGTTCCCGTGATATAACATTCTAGTGATTAAATCACTTGCTTGCAAGCTAATCAATGTGATATCACTGAGAGGGCCCAAAGCATATCTATCCATCACCAGGATGAACAAATTCCACTCTCGATCCATGGGCCTCAACATAACACTTTAGTAGTACTAAACCCATCTTTATAATCACCCTATTACGGTGTGACGTTTGATGTTATCAAGATACTCTTCCAGCGTTAGTGATTGACATGATCTCATGGTCTAAGGATTAGGATCACTTTGTATGATGTTATAGCAATATAAACTTAATGACTTTGATCGTAATGCTATACTTCAGATGAATGTTCATCGCACCATTACACTAATGTTGTGACCTTGTTATTAACAATATCCAATGTCCATGATCAAGAAGCCTTGATCATCTTGTTAATCAACGAGCTAGTTTATGAGAGAGGCATAACTACGAACTTTCTGTTTGTTTATTAAACACACATGTATTAACGTTTTCGTATTAATACAATTATAGCATGCAAAATAAACATCTATCATATACTTGGAATATACATAATAACCACTTTATTATTGCCTCTCAGAGCATATTTCCTTCACATGATGGTTAACATATCAGCCACTATATTAAATAGCATTGGCGATAATGGATCTCCCTGTTAAAAGAGCATGTGGGCCCCCATGTGTAGTTTTGGTAATTAATGGCAATCTTTATGGACTAATGTTTGCATTAAGTTGTATTTGTAGGATTTTTCCATTAGGATCACTTGGAGCATGTGTTGTCTTCAAGGTAGATGATATGAAGAAGAAGTGTTTTGCAAGCTTAAAATACGCCATCTCTAGAAGATCTCATGTTTGATGCTTGCCATCCTCGGTGGTCATGGATCGATGAAGAGGAATCAAGAAAGGTATCCATCTTGAGAAGGTCAAGTTCGTCTACATCGAGCTCAAGTGGAGTGCTTAAGGCAAATGTATAATATTGATATGTTTTCCCTTTTGCCGGTCTCATGTTGTTAGTTGGGAGACCGGGTTTAGGATAGATTGCCTATCAAGAGGGGCTCTCGATTGAGTAACTCGATCATATCGTTCAGAGAGAGCTCAAATCTTTGCATTCTTAGGATCATCATATTTGGTTGTTATTGTTGGGGTTCGTAGCATGGAAAACAAAAATTTTCTATCGCATACAAACAAACAAGCCAAGATCTATCTACTAGATTGTAGCAACGAGTCGATAGAGGAACTCACCCTCGAAGATTCCAAAGCGGTTAACGAGAGCAGATTCTCGTGGGTGATGTAGTCGATTTCTTCCGATCTCAAGATCGCAGACGATCCTTCCGGCGCCCCAAGGCGTTCAATAGTCGGTCACATCGCTCGGTACTCGACGAAGACCTTCCTCTCCCTTGTTCCAAAGAAAATGGAGGTTGTAGCACTCCTCTCGCGATTCCGCAAAGACAACGGCGTGGTACCGGGAGGTAGAGGGAGATCCCAGGCTTCGCCTTAAGCCGGTGCGAGTATGGTGGAGCTTATGAGAGAGGCTATTAGTGGTCTAGTAATTAGACACACCAATTAGAAGGCTCTAAACCAATTAGAAGGCTCTAAACCGAATAGCTCTAAACCGGGGTCTAGATCTAGGGTTTAGTTTAGAGGATAGGAACTTGTGTGTGTAAGGAGGGGAGCCCTGCCCCTCCTTATATAGGTGGGAGGGCTGGCGGCCGAGGGGAGTGGAGTCCTCCCCAACTCGGCATTGAGTTGGCCGCGGTTGGAGGAGGTCTCCTCCCCAACTCGCTTTCCCTATTCTCCTCCTCTTTCCACTTTCCAAAAACTTGTTGCTTGACTTTCAAACTAGCCGTTTGACTTTTCAATTTAGGATTTAAATAAACCCTTTATTTTGGACAGCGAGAACACTTAGTACATGATGCAATCATTCCAACATGCAATGACATATTCATGTACCCTTCCCTCTCCGGAGTGCCGGACATTCCGGGACCTTCTAGAATGTTCCCGATGAAAACACCGGAACCATTCCCCAACTCCGAAACGGGACTTTCCTTATATGAATCTTATTCTCCGGACCATTCCGGATCTCCTCGTGATATCCCGGATCCCATCCGAGACTCCGAACAACATTCGGTCTCTTTCTCATAATACCATAACTACTCAAACAACGTCGAATCCTTAAGTGTGTCTCCCTACGGTTCGTGAATTATGCGGACATGATCGAGACACTTCTCCGAACAATAACCAATAGAGGAATCTGGAAATTCATATGGCTCCCACATATTTCTACGATTACTTTGCGATCGAATGAACCACTTACATACGATACCAATTTCCCTTTGTCTCACGATATGTTACTTATCCGAGGTTATGATCGTCGGTATCTCTGCATACCTAGTTCAACCAGTACTCTTTTCTCGTTCCCGTGATATGTGATCCCTTGTGACCAAGTCACATGCTTGCAAGCTAATTGGATGACATTTCACCGAGAGGGCCCAGAGAATATCTATCCGTCATGTGGATGGACAAATCCCACTCTTGATCCATGTGTTTCAACCAATACTTTCCGAACACCCAATGCCACTTTTATAACCACCCTGTTACGGTGTGGTGTTTGATGACATCAAAGCATCCATCCGGCAAAGGTGATATGCATGATCTCATGGTCGAAGGAATTAGGTTACTATGTATCAGAAAGCATATAGCAATTGAACTATTGAAATGACTTGATCTTTATGCTACGCTTATCTATAGGAGTATGTCCATCACATCATTCTCCTAATGATATGACCCTGTTGTTTAATAACATCTCTATGTTCATGATCAGGAAACAATGATCATCTATTAACCAACAAGCTAGTTTAACAAGAGGCTTTACTAGGGACTCTTATTTTAGTTTACAAATCACACAAGTATTAATGTTTCCGTTTAATACAATTATAGCATGGTATGTAAACATTTATCATAAGTGTGAAGATATGATAATAACCACTTTATTATTGCCTCTTGGGCATATCTCCAACAGTCTCCCACTTGCACTAGAGTCAATAATCTAGTTTCAAACCTTTGTGTATTCAACACCTATGGCTTTCCGGTGTTGTATGTACACGATTGCTAGTGGTCAACTGATCTCCGGATCTGACACTTCCAGGTCCGTGTGTAATTGCATGTCTTTGCGTCTCTACGCATCACTCATTCTCTAATGAGATGGCTTTGTATAAGTTTGGTCTTTCGGTGTGACCTTTAGTTCTTTGGGGTTAAAACATGTTGACAATATTGTCGTACAATATACCTTCATAGTATTATCCCGCTGTGAACTACACCTGGTTTGATAACAAACTACTTGACATAAATGCCCTCTTTTGCTGCTATAATAGCAGTCATATACTTAGCCTTTTGTTGTAGTATCTGTCACAATGTTTTAACTTTGGAACTCATCCAAATCCATTATGGAACTTCACTTTCCATTATATTGTGCCACCATTAGTTTAGATTGAGATAAACTAAATTTGTACTTTGTGACAAAGCTAGTATCAATGTAGTACTTTTACAATGAACTAACGATCTATTTGTCACTTCTACAAATAATATACTCTTAGTTCTTCCAAAAGATCATAAGAATATCCTTACTATCGTCCAATGATCATCTTATGAATCATTCTGGTATATGCTCATAACATTTAGAGCATAGGACACATCTGGATTTGTACATATCACAGTATGATTGATATAAATACTCTTTGTGATTTCATACATCAAGTATCAATCTATACTTGAATCTTTGTTTCACTTACCAAGTGCCAAAACACTTGAATATATCATCAACATTGAACTCTTTCAATCCTTTCTGTGCAACAAGAACCTTTCTTGTAGTTTCTATATTGAATTCATTCAATATCTCGTCTATGTACTTCTGGCACAACCATATTAGCGTCTATTGATGCCAAATATTTGGGTTTTGCCTAAGTCTTTCATCGGGATGAAATTCTTAATATGTGTTAATAAAAGATACATTATTTCCAATCAACAATATGTCTTCCACATAATGTATTAGAAACATGTCTTAGCGCTCCCACTTAATTTCTTGCAAATGCAAGCATCTTCATTGTCTCCGATGAAATTAAACTCTTTTAACAGTTTCATCATAGTGAAGATTCCAACTCCGCTATGCTTATTCCAACCATTGAAGTTTGCATATGCTTTTAGCATCCTTTGAATTAACAAAACCCTTTGGACCGTGTCATGCACACGTCCTAGGTAACCATTCTATTAGAAGAACTTGTTTTGTTTATTCTACTACCACATAACAAATTATATGTAGTGGTTGCTACATTAATCCGTCTAGACTAAAAATCGCTATGAAAGATCAAATCTTGTCATATACAACCTTTGAACATTGTTGTGAACTCTTTCCCAACATGTCGACCATTTCATAGATGTGAAACATCCATGTCTACTTCTTTATAGATCCAAACACAACTGCAAGGTCTTACACCTTTTTCGAGGGTCCTTCAAGTTCAAAACTTGATTTCTCGTGTATGGAACTATCACGGATTATATGGCTTCAAGCCATTTGACGGAGTCAGGGCCCATCATCGCTTCTTTGCATGTAGTAGGTTCATTATTCTCAAATAATGATTCAACCCTCAAATCTTGGTATTTGATTGTTTACTTGACCTACTTGGTTCAATAGAAACTTAGACCTCCGTGACCACAACCTTTGAGGCACGTGAGCCATGAGCATTGTTGTCGCCTCCTAACACTTTTCGGTGCTGCGCAACTCTGCACATATAGCTAAGGTTCCTTTAACCTTATCAAAGTTCTATTGTCCTCCCACTTAACTTTTCACGAAAAATTCCTTCTCAAAGAAACTTGACGTTCTAAGCGACAAACACTTTTGTCTCCGGTGTTTATGGAGGAATACTTAACATTTATACAAAGACAGGTTCATCCGACTTTGGTTGCACACATCTTTCTTATGCATGGCATACCAATGTTTAAGAAAGGACTACTTGGGTTTTATCCCAAACCATAACTTTATATGGTGTCATTTCAGCGGATTGTGATGGAGCTCTTTTCAGTGGAAAAACGGTAATCTCCAAAGCTTTTAATCTTTAAAATATAATGGCAGTTTTATGAATTATACCTTCGATCTTACCATGTCAAACAAGGTTTTAATTACATATCTTGAACGCTCCATACTCTTATGGTGTTTCGGGAAATGCAAATCCACGGAACTATTCCATAAATCTTAGGTATTATGCTAAACTTGTAACTTAAATATCTTCCTTTATGATCTTATCATAAACTATTCATATTCTTGTTACAATGATTTTGCACTTCATCTTGAAAATCTTTCGAACTTTTCAAATATTTCACACTTCATCCTTATTAAGTAAATATTCACATATTCACTCAAATTTTCGGAGAAAGCATATGAAGTTGAAATCCATCGCTCTTGACTACACATAATGGAGTTCGTACAACAATATGCACAAGTTCCAATAAGTTAGTCATTCATTCCCTTTTGGCCTACGAACGAAGTTTTAATTATCTCTAGGAAAGTTTCACAAACGTCATTTGATCAAAAATCAAAAGACTCCAAAATTCCATCCACATGGAGTTTCTTCATGTTTTCTTTCCAGTATAATTTAAACGGCGATGTCACTTCCTAAGTGATCTTTCAATCAATTTGTCTTTCGACAATTTTAGCACTAGTTTTATGGATGTGATTTATCCAACGAGATTTGTGAATCATCCATCTTTTATGGATTACGGCAATTATTTGAACAACCCTTTTGTTCTCATAATACCTGATAAAACAAATCTTCAAGGCAAGCGTTGATGTTTAACGAGCAACAAAATAACCCTTTATTTGTTCTCGATGAACATCATCACATATTCGTTTGCTAGTTACTTAGGCCTTTGTAGTTCATGAATTGTGTTGTTTCGTATGACGATTCACACCAACAAATTCAGTATCAAATACTTAAGAACCACATTGTTTAATAAGCAAAGAATATAGCCATAACACGTATATCATCTATATACTTAAACTGAACAATTCTAGTCTTTTTCTTTTCTGCCATATACTTATGAGATTCTCTTTCAGTATTTCCTTTTCTGTTTGAAAGAATCTATCAACATCAATAGTGGAGTCATACATATGACACATAGTCCAAAGCGTGTATAGTTAAATACCAATGTCTTTGGACTTGCACTTTGAAGTAGATCACCATTATCAAATGTTTGGTGTTCTTTCAAATTCCTTTCTTTAGTTAACTCTTGGTGTAGTAAACATTTTACCTACATCAAATATTCACCCACATCATGGACTTATCCATGATCTAGCTACTTTTAGCTTGTAACGGTGAATCGCGAGTATAATGTTGCTCTCCAAAACCTTTTGGAGGATTAGGACAACTAGTGTCTCCAACCTTTTGCAAAATCTCATCAAAATATGAGAACATGAACTTTGCCATATTATACTCTATCATGTTGTAACCAAAACTTTGTTTCAGATATCACAATATCTTCCACACATCATGGTTTCTGAAACAACTCTTTCAGATCCTAGATAACCTTGATATTAAGACAATCCTTTGAATATCAAGAATCATGGAGACAAACACGATACTTATATACTAACATTGGAATTGTTACTCTTGATTTTAATACCAACTATTAAACTTCATGGAGTAATCAAAACTTACTGAAAGTTTGCAATAGGACTTTTAAACTTTAGATTAACACTTCAAAACAATACGATACCAGTTCGTAAAGTAACTAACCAGAATTCTATAGTTCTATCATCTCAATTATAACTAAGCGCAAGGTGGTAAACGGATGCCAATGACTACAACAACTATGCAAATTCACTTTGATTTAGTTTATGATAAATTGAGTTCTAATTAATAATTAAATTAATCTAGGTGAACTCCCACTCAAAACAACATCCCTCACATTGTTTTAGTGATCACACGAACCAAATCCACCACATCAAAACCGATCATCACGAGAGTTGATGCAGCTTCAATGGCGAACAATCAACATGTTCATCATATCTACTATATGACTCATGCTTTACCTTTCGGCGATCCGTGTTCCTGAGGCCATGTCTGTACATGCTAGGCTCGTCAAGATCAAACCTTAGCTACCGCATAAGCAAATCTGGCTTGCTTACGTTGTATTCACCCGCGGAATCAAAGACACCCGATCATCACGTGGTGCTTCGAAGCAGCAAGCTTTGGCAACGGTGCATACTAAGGGTGAACACTTTAGAACTTGAAATTTATGTGCATGAGGGATCATCTTATAATGCTACCGTTGTCTACTAAGCAATACAAGATGCATAAAGGATTAACATCACATGCAATTCATAATATGTGATATGATATGGCCTTTCTTCTTTGTGCTTTCGATCTCCATCTTCAAGCACGAACATGATCTCCATCATCACCGGCATAGCATCAAGGTCAATGACGCTTCTTCATGGTTGTTGTCCACCAGCTTCAATCTATTACAACTATTTTGAATAGACACGCAGTCTTAATGTAAATTAAAGACAACCATATATTCTCGCCGTTGCCAACTTACAATAAGGAACATTGCATACATCAAATATAATCACAATCATGGCCATATCACATCATCAGACACCCTCGCAAAACAAAGTTAGACGCCTACTTTCTTTGCATATTTTACGTGGTTTGGGGCTTTCAATAAGTGTCGTTCTAACTTACGAACAAGAACCACAACATTGATACTAGCATTGTTGATCACCGTTGTAAATTGGATCTTTACTATGCTAGGAGAAACAGCACCAAAAGCCACTTATGCAATACGAGTTGCATGTCAAGCGTGGAGCAAGTCTCATGAACGATGTCATGTAAGGTTAGCCCGGGCCGCTTCATCCCAACATACCGCAAGATGCAAAGTACACAAAGCAATCTACAATAAAAGCATCAATGCCCACAATGATCATTGTGTTCTACTCGTGCAACAGATCTACATATAGACACGGCTCGATACCATCGCTAGGGGTTCAGAGCATGGAAAACAAAATTTTCTATCGCATACAAACAAACAAGCCAAGATCTATCTACTAGATTGTAGCAACGAGTCGATAGAGGAACTCACCCTCGAAGATTCCAAAGCGGTTAACGAGCAGATTCTCGTGGGTGATGTAGTCGCATTTTTCCGATCTCAAGATCACAGACGATCCTTCCGCAGCTGCCCCGCAATGGGTCACACGCTCGTACTGACGACGAAGACCTTCCTCTCCTTGTTCCAAAGAAATGGAGGTTGTAGCACTCTCTCGCGATTCCTAAAGACAACGGCGTGGTACCGAGGTAGAGGGAGATCCGCAGGCTTCGCCTTAAGCCGGTGTAGTATGGTGGAGCTTATGAGAGAGGCTATTAGTGGTCTAGTAATTAGACACACCAATTAGAAGGCTCTAAACCAATTAGAAGGCTCTAAACCAATAGCTCTAAACCGGGTCTAGATCTAGGGTTTAGTTTAGAGGATAGGAACTTGTGTGTAAGGAGGGGAGCCCTGCCTCCTTATATAGGTGGGAGGGGCTGGCGCCAGGGGAGGGAGTGGAGTCCTCCCAACTCGGCATTGAGTTGGCCGGGTTGGAGGAGGTCTCCTCCCCAACTCGGTTTCCTATTCTCCTCCTCTTCCACTTTCCAAAACTTGCTTTGACTTTCAAACTAGCCGCTTGACTTTTCAATTTAGGATTTAAATAAACCCTTTATTTTGGACAGCGAGAACACTTAGTACATGATGCAATCATTCCAACATGCAATGACATATTCATGTACCTTCCCTCTCCGAGTGGGACATTCCGGACCTTCTAGAATGTTCCCGATGAAAACACCTAACCATTCCCCAACTCCGAAATGGGACTTTCCTTATATGAATCTTATTCTCCGACCATTCCGGATCTCCTCGTGATATCCCGGATCCCATCCGAGACTCAACAACATTCGGTCTCTTTCATAATACCATAACTACTCAAACAACGTCAATCCTTATGTGTCTCCCTACGGTTCGTGAATTATGCGACATGATCGAGACACTTCTCCGAACAATAACCAATAGAGGAATCTGGAAATTCATATGGTTCTACATATTTCTACGATTACTTTGATCGAATGAACCACTTACATACGATACCAATTTCCCTTTGTCTCACGATATGTTACTTATCCGAGGTTATGATCGCTCAGATCTCTCGCATACCTAGTTCAACCTCACATCGATAAGTACTCTTTTCTCGCTCCGTGATATGTGATCCCTTGTGACCAAGTCACATGCTTGCAAGCTAATTGGATGACATTTCACCGAGAGGGCCCAGAGAATATCTATCCGTCATGTGGATGGACAAATCCCACTCTTGATCCATGTGTTTCAACCAATACTTTCCGAACACCCAATGCCACTTTTATAACCACCCTGTTACGGTGTGGTGTTTGATGACATCAAAGCATCCATCCGGCAAAGGTGATATGCATGATCTCATGGTCGAAGGAATTAGGTTACTATGTATCAGAAAGCATATAGCAATTGAACTATTGAAATGACTTGATCTTTATGCTACGCTTATCTATAGGAGTATGTCCATCACATCATTCTCCTAATGATATGACCCTGTTGTTTAATAACATCTCTATGTTCATGATCAGGAAACAATGATCATCTATTAACCAACAAGCTAGTTTAACAAGAGGCTTTACTAGGGACTCTTATTTTAGTTTACAAATCACACAAGTATTAATGTTTCCGTTTAATACAATTATAGCATGGTATGTAAACATTTATCATAAGTGTGAAGATATGATAATAACCACTTTATTATTGCCTCTTGGGCATATCTCCAACAGTTATTTGGATCTTATCCTTGTGAGATTTTAGAGCTTGTGGTAATATTCATAACAAGCTCTAGTTCATCAAAAATGGATTTCCCTTTTGTATCTTATCGCATTTTTTATCTTGGCGGTTTTCTGTTTTTTCACCAAGAGAGGTATGTCACATTATAATACATTAAATATTCTCACTTGATGGTAACCAATATTTTCCAACAAAATTGGTTTCGGGTCAATAAGAGCTTACTAACTCAACTTATTGCCTTTTGAATATTTCCTTTATTTGGTTTGAAAAATAAAATAAAAAATTAGGTTTTTGGGCCGAGCGGTAGTACCGCTGGGTATTACCGACCCAATCTATTGCGCGCCTCTCCCCCACTATGCGCCTGGAGGGCCCACCAAATTACCACCCTAGCGCTACATACTGCTCGGCGGGCAGGTAGTACCATCGACCCGATTATCTCTGCTCATTATTCTCACACACAGGCTGCCAGCCGCCACCGCTCGCTAGCTGCCTTGCTCTCCCACGCGCCGACCCACTCCCATGCGCAGCGCTAGCGCTGCTTGCTCGCCTTGCTCTGCTCCCGATTTCTCTCGCTCGCTGGCGTTTGCTCTCCCCCGATCCCCTCGCTTTCCTCGCTCGCCTAGGTTGCAGCGCGCTCGCCCTCCCCCCCAGTTCCTGTGCGCGGCTTGCTCGACTGGGCGGTAGTATCGGCCCAGTCCGGAAATAGGCCCCAACAGGCAGATTTTCTAGCCCTCTATTTAAGCCTCCTTCTTCTCTTTTTATTGGTGGCTTTCTCTCCTCTATTTTCTCAAACTTTGCCCCATTGTTTCATCCCTTCTTGAGCTTGATTTCTCCCCCCCTGCAATGATTTTTGCATCCATTTGAGAGGAAGATTGAGGGGATCTAGATCTATAATTTGACCTAACCAATTCACCTCTTTGTGAGTGAATCTTTGGGATCTAGACCTTGGGGGATTTTGTGTTCCCCTTTGGTTTTTCCTCTCTTGTTTTCCCAATTGCTTTAGTAGCTTTGTTGGAACTTGAGAGTGAAGGATTGGAGCATCTTTGTGGTGTTCTTGCCTTTTGCATTCGGTGCATTGGTTTGAGTTCTCCTCGATGATGTCCCTCTCGGGTTCTTGGAACCCTAGACGGTGTGTGGCCTTTGTGGTGTGTTCTTGGGCCTCCAATTAAGTTGTAGAGCTATCCTCAAGATAGTGGCCTTGCTGGCGTTTATTGGGAGCCTCCAATTAAGTTGTGGAGATTGCCCCAATCTTGTATGGGTTTGATGATCGCCTTCAAGCGTTCCATAGTGGATCGGGTGCTTGCCGTGCGGCGGGTGCTCGAAAAAAATAGGATGAGGCATCTTGTGGCGTTGGTGGTCTTAGTAGCGCTCACCCCTCCAATGAGATGTACTTTCATTGTGCAAGTAACTCGGTAAAATATCGTCGTCTCCGCGTGCCTCGGTTATCTCTATATCCAAGCTCTTTACTTATGCGATTCGAGGTGGCGCATCCTGAAGTGCGGATTTGCTATCGATGCCCGGTGTTGTTGCTACCAACATTGGGATTCGTTGCTACCAATGGCGAGCCGATGTGCTATCTACGGTCACCCTCTTTGCTGTAAGGGTATGACGTTGCTGCTACCTATGGCTAATGCCGTTGCTACCGACAACCAGGATGGAGAGCAGATCCCTGATGAGGTCTCCGACGAGATGCCTAAAAAAGTCTCCGGCGAGGTCGCTAGTGAAATAGGTTTTTTGCTACATTAAAAAAAAATCCACTGTCACCACTTACTACGGCGAGCATTTTTTCCAGTGCAACAAACGCGGGATTTGAATCAGTTTTGGGAGACACGTGAGCGCGGTGAAGCAGGACGATGGGACGTCCGGTGGACGCCTAGCGTTCGCAAAAAAGTAAAAATACGCAGCTGTTGGCTCTTAACTCGATGTAGTGACAGACGTTTCACGTGAAACTACGGTCTCCTTGGCGCCTGGCGGGACGTTTGAGGCCAGATCCTCGAGAAACACAGAAACAAAACGTAGCGCTCCGATCCAAACCGACGACGGAAGGACTTGACTCACGGGACGGGAGGGACCTCACGAGACGAGACTGGATCCCTGCAGACGTGCTCTCGAGATATGGCCGTGCCGCACCGCCCGCGCCCGTCGCTCGCCTCCACCGCGCGCAATCCCGCGAGAGCCTTTCCACCCGCTGACATGGCCCCAGGGGCAGCATTCTGGAGTTGTTCTGACGGACGGTGGAGTTCGTGTCGCTCCGTGAGTACAGCCGCGTGCCCCGTCCCTCCCGCGTCGTCGAGCTTATCTTCCGGGGCCCCGCCGACCATTTGCCACTTTCCCCAAATCCTCGCTTGCATCCTAGTAGTATTAAAACCCATGGGAGGGGACGTTACTCTTCCTTCCGCTGATTCCCTGACAATCAATCCCATTCATTACAGCTCGCGACTCCCAAGTTTGAATCGAGAGAGAGGGGAGGAGAGGCTCGGCTCGGTAGCAGCTTAGCAGGTGCTTGTCGCGGAGATGGCGGACTGGGGTCCGGTGGTGATCGCGACGGTGCTGTTCGTGCTGCTCACGCCGGGCCTGCTGTTCCAGCTGCCGGCGCAGGGCCGGGTCGTGGCCTTCGGCAGCATGCACACCAGCGGCCTCGCCATCCTCGTCCACGCCGTCCTCTACTTCGCCCTCATCACCATCTTCCTCATCGCCATCGGGGTGCACATCTACGCCGGCTAGATTCTTCGCTGCAGCGGTCGATGCCGGGCCGGGGCGCATCTCATCTCTGCCTCTGCCTCTGCCTCCGCCGCGCGGATATGCCTACGGCAGGCTACTACTAGTACTATGTGTTATCGTACGTTCTAGTAGCTTCTAGCCTTCTATTGCCTTTTAGTAGTTGGTCATCACAGAGAGGAACGATCTACAGCCGTCTGTTGCGGCTGGAAATTCATTTGAGATGGTGTGAAATCCAGTTGGAATTTGTTGCTGCTGCTGCTGCGAGTTCTGTCGTCAATGTAACCTTTGGGTATGCTATCATTTCCCTCGTACTAGTAGTAGAAAAACTAAGATGTGCCGTGTCACACAGAATGACTGTCAAATATCTCAGTGCTGCTTTGTGTCATGGAGCACCTAGTTGGATGGGACATGAAACTTCTCTGCTTTCTTTCCGATTCAGACTTTTTTTTTTGACCTGTTCCGTTTCAGACTTGATGGAACCAGAAAGAGGATTATATACTATTATATCAGATTTTTTTAGAGAAAAGGCTTTTGGCCCTGATTTTGGTAGAAAGCACGCAGATTCAGCTGGGGTTACCAGTTTTACAGAGTAACCATACAAGAGAAAAACACAGCAGAAACTAAAACTGGCTACCGACAGACTAACAGCTCTAACAGAGAAACTAACCTAGCCGCCGACGGCTCTAAAAGAAACAGGCTCGCGGAGGAGCTGATGAAACCTGCGCTGAAAGAAAAGGATAACCAGTTAGCCTACTTTGATAGCAAGTCAGGAGTAGTTGATACTTACTGACTTGCCAATTTCAAGCGTACCTCTTCTTACGCCTAGCCGGCAACATTTGTGTCTACTCTGTGACACGATAATTCATTTTATAAACATTAGACATGTCCGGAAAAAAAAGGAACAGTGATTAGCACACTTTTAAACATGATCTAAATATACACAGCAACATCCATGTAAACTTTAGCACCCACTTGTGTATACTAATTCAGAAATTGTTGCTCTTCACGGAAGGAAAGGGTATGCAATAACACATATGGATAGGGGTGGAATCGAGTCGAGCCCTCGGCCAGGCTTGGTAAAACTCGAGCCAAGCCCAAGCTCGGCTTGGTGCTGAAAATGTGCTGAAAAGAGGGCTCGCGGCTCGCTCGATCAGGCTCGCGGCCCGCTCGAGCGGCTCGTCGAGCCGAAAACCTAAATGAGCTGATACCTTCCCCTGCCCCCCACGAGCCCGACCCACCCCACCCCACCCCTGATCCGTCTCTGCAGGCTGGCCGCTTCCTCGAGCCCGCCAAGCCCCGACCCTTCGCCCTATCTCGCGCCTGTCGCCGCCACCACCGACATCCCCATGCCCCAGGTGCTCCACTCCCATGCCCCTACCCCTCCTGAGCACGTTCTCCTTCCTTGGTCTCACATGGCGTGAGAAGAACCCGCTGAAGCTAGGGTTAGCGCTGGCCGTGACCCCTCGCCACGGTAATGCCTCCCTCCGTCTGTCGCCTAGCCACACCAAAGAAGTAGGCTTCTGAGCAACCACAAGTCCATCGTCCACAGCAAGTGAGCATATCCCCTACCCCTACGATTTGTAATTTCTCATTAGGCCTATTCCTACAATGTTTTAATTTGGGCTGTTTTAATTTCTAGTACTAATGCTTCTGTAATGATGTCCTACAATGTTTTGAAGTTCATTAGTTAAATGAAATTTGGTGTCATGCTTATTATGCAAAGATAGCAACTATTTTGGGTGTCATGCTTCATTAGTTAAATAATTTGGGTGGCATCTAGTAATTATTTCCTGTCATGTTGTTGCTGTAGAAACAAGATGCAACCAGGAAGAGAGAGTGCTGCATCGCAGGCACGTCCAGGCCAGGGAAAGAGGCGTGCATACAACAAAGCCATGCAATCCAAGACAGCTGCTCTACTCGGCATCGCTGCAACTAAACCAGGATCTTCGCAACCGACAACAACGACATCATCGCAGCCGGCAACAAAGCCATGCAATCCAAGATAGAAGGTAAAATCATCTCGGTCACTCTAGATAATGCAACCAACAATGATGTAGCAATCCGCAATTTGAAGGCTATGTTTGCTGCTAGAAGCTCCTATTGTTCTGTTCCAAAATATTTCCATGTTCGTTGTTGTGCTTATTGTTGGAGATATGCCCTAGAGGCAATAATAAATGTAGTTATTATTATATATCTTTGTGTTTATGATAAATGTTTACATTCATGCTATAATAGTATTAACAAGGAAACATTAATACTTGTGTGATTTGTAAACTTAATTTGAAGTCCCTAGTATAGCCTCTATACTTCACTAGCTTGTTGGTTGATTGATGATGGTGGTTTCCCTATCATGAACATTGAGATGTTATCAACAACAAGATCATATCGTTAGGAGAATGATATGGTGGACATACTCCTATAGATAAGCGTAGCATAAAGATCAAGTCATTTCAATAGTTCAATTGCTATATGCTTTCTGATACATAGTAACCTAATTCCTTCGACCATGAGATCATGCATATCACCTTTACTGGATGGATGCTTTGATGTCATCAAACACCACACCGTAACAGGGTGGCTATAAAGGTGGTATTGAGTGTTCGGAAAGTATTGGTTGAAACACATGGATCAAGAGTGGGATTTGTCCATCCATATGACGGATAGATATTCTCTGGGCCCTCTCGGTGAAATGTCATCCAATTAGCTTGCAAGCATGTGACTGGGTCACAAGGGATCACATATCACGGAACGAGAAAAGAGTACTTATCAAGAACGAGGTTGAACTAGGTATGCGAGATACCGACGATCATAACCTCGGATAAGTAACATATCGTGAGACAAAGGGAAATTGGTATCGTATGTAAGTGGTTCATTCGATCGCAAAGTAATCGAGAAATATGTGGAGCCATATGAATTTCCAGATTCCTCTATTGGTTATTGTTCGAGAAGTGTCTCGATCATGTCCGCATAATTCACGAACCGTAGGGAGACACACTTAAGGATTCGACGTTGTTTGAGTAGTTATGGTATTATGAGAAAGAGACCGAATGTTGTTCGAGTCTCGGATGGGATCCGGATATCACGAGGAGATCCGGAATGGTCCGGAGAATAAGATTCATATAAGGAAAGTCCTGCTTTGAGTAGCGGAATGATTCCGTGTTTTCATCGAACATTCTAGAAGGTCCCGGAATGTCCAAGACTGAGGGGGAAGGTACATGAATGTGTCATTACATATTGGAATGATTGCATCATGTACTAGGTGTTCTTGCTGTCCAAAATAAAGGGTTTATTTAAATCCTAAATTGAAAAGTCAAACCGCTAGTTTGAAAGTCAAACGGCAATTTTGGGAAGGCGGAAAATAGGAGGATTGGTGGAGGCCGAGTTGGATGAGGGTTCTCCCTTGGCCGGGCGCACCTCCCAAGGCCGACTTGGGAGGAACTCTCCCTGGCCGCCGCCCTCCCACCTATATAAGGAGGGGCAGGGCCTCCTTACACACACAAGTTCCTATCCTCTAAACTAAACCTTAGATCTAAACCCGGTTTAGAGCTATTTGATTTAGAGCCTTCTAATTGGTGTGTCTAATTACTAGACCACTAATAGCCTCTCTCATAAGCTCCACCATACTGCACTGGCTTAAGCCTCATGGGATTTCCTCTACTTCCTGCACCACGCCCAGTCCGCGGAATCGCGAGGAGAGTGCTACAACCTCCATTGCTTTGGAACAAGGGAGAGGAAGGTCTTCACGAAAATTTAACGGTGACCGATCATGGAGCGCTGCTGAACGTATACCGAAGGATCGTCACGCGATCTTGAGATCGGAAAGAGTACGACTACATCACCCACGAGAATCGCTCGTAAACGCTTTGGAATCTTCGAGGGTGAGTTATTCCATCGACTCGTTGCTGCAATCTAGTAGATAGATCTTGGCTTGTTTGTTTGTATGCGATAGAAAAATTTTGTTTTCCATGCTACGAACCCCTACAAAGGGTATCGAGCCGTGTCTATATGTAGATCTCACAGCGAGTAGAACACAATGGTCATTGTGGGCGTTGATGCTTTTATTGTAGATTGCTTTTTGTGTACTTTGCATCTTGCGGTATGTTGGGATGAAGCGGGCTAACCTTACATGACATCGTTCATGAGACTTGCTTCACGCTTGACATGCAACTCAGTATTGCATAAGTGGCTTTATGGTGCTGCTTTCTCCTAGCATAGTAAAGATCCAATTTACAACGGGTAATCAACAATGCTAGTATCAATGTTGTGGTTCTTGTTCGTAGGTTAGAACGACACTTATGAGAGCCCCAAACCACGTAAAATATGCAAAGAAAGTAGAAGGGTCTAACTTTGTTTTGCAGGGGTGTGCAGTGATGTGATATGGCCATGATTGTGATTATATTTGATGTATGCAATGTTCCTTATTATAAGTTTGCAACCGCAGGAGCCATATGGTTGTCTTTAATTTACATTAAGACCTGTGTCTATTCAAAATAGTTGTAATAGTTGAAGCTGGTGGGCGACAACCATGAAGAAGCGTCATTGACCTTGATGCTATGCCAGTGATGATGGAGATCATGTTCGTGCTTGAAGATGGAGATCGGAAGCACAAAGAAGAAAGGCCATATCATATCACATATTATGAATTGCATGTGATGTTAATCCTTTATGCATCTTGTATTGCTTGGTAGACGACGGTAGCATTATAAGATGATCCCTCATGCACATAAATTTCAAGTTCTAAAGTGTTCACCCTTAGTATGCACCGTTGCCAAAGCTTGTCGCTCAAGCACCACGTGATGATCGGGTGTCTTTGATTCCGCTGGTGAATACAACGTAAGCAAGCCAGATTTGCTTATGCGGTAGCTAAGGTTTGATCTTGACGAGCCTAGCATGTACGTACATGGCCTCGGAACACGGATCGCGAAAGGTAAAGCATGAATCATATAGTAGATATGATGAACATGATGATTGTTCGCCATTAAAACTATATCAACTCTCGTGATGATCGGTGTTGATGTAGTGGATTTGGTTCGTGTGATCACTAAAACAATGTGAGGGATGTTGTTTTGAGGGGAGTTCACCTAGTTTAATTTCATTAATTAATTTGAACTCAATTTGTCATAAACTTAGTCTAAACTATTGCAAATATGTTGTAGATCAATGGCAGCCCCTACCATCAATTTTAATGCTTCCTAGAGAAAGAAAAGTTGAAAAACAATGGAAGCAACTTGGATTGGTTCCAATTTGAGGATTGTCCTCACAATGGTAATTTGACCTATGTCTGGATGCACCGCTAGGTGACCCACTGCAGTGATGCTACCGATGAAGTAAAGAATGTTTACCTTGCTCTAAGAATCAAGACTCCATAGTTCAAAGGTGCTATCTTGTATGGTTTAGAATCGGAGCTTCGTAAAAGGTTTGAAGAGTCGACCCATATGATATTGTCGAGGATCTCAAATTAATTTTTGAGACTCATGCGGCAATTGAAAGTTATGAAGCTTCGAAAAGTTCTTTAAGCGCAAGATGGAAGAGGGCATTCCAAGCTGAGCATGTGCTTAAGATGTCCGGGCACGCAAATAAACTTCAAAGCTTGGGTATAGTGATTCCTAATACTTTGGGGTTTACCGCATCCTCCAATCACTACCACCAAGTTACAAGAACTTTGTGATGAACTACATGCGAACATGAACAAAGAGTTGCCGTAACTGTTTGCTATGTTAAAATCTGCAAGTGGAGATCAAGAAAGAGCACCAAGTGTTGATGGTCAATAAGACCACCAAATTCAAGAAAGGCAAGTCTAAGGTAAGGGACACTTCAAGAAGGGTGGTAAGAAAGTTACCACGCCGACGAAGAAGACCAAGGCTGGACCCAAGCCCGACATCGAGTGCTTTACCGCAAGGGAGAAGGTCCTCGAAGCGGAATTGCCCAAAGTACTTGGCGGATTTGAAGAACGGCAACATCAAGAAGAAAGGTATATCGATATACATGTTATTGATGTGTATCTCACTAGTATTCGTAGTAGTGCCGGGTATTTGATCTTTGGTTCGGTTGCTCATATTTGTAACTCAAACAGAGCTGCAGAATAAACGGAAGCTAGTGAAGAACGAGGTGACGGCGATGCTGAGGAAGCGGATCAAAGGTTGATGTGATCGCAATCGACGCTACCTCTTCATCTACCATCGGGATTAGTTTTATACTTAAATAATTGTTATTTGGTGCTGCGTTGAGCATGAACATTATATCGGGATCTTGTTTATTAAGTAGACGGTTACTTGTTTAAATCCGAGAATAATGGTTGTTCGATTTATATGAGTAATATGTTTCATGCACATGCACCTTTGATAGATGGTCTATTCTTGTTGAATCTCGATAGTAGAAATACACATATTAATAACATTGAAGCTAAACGATTGAAATCAGCGATAACTCGACCTATATGTGGCAATCGCTGCCTTGGTCACATTGGAGTGAAGCGTATGAAGAAACTCCATTCCGATGGACTTCTTGAATCACTTGATTTTGAATCACTTGATAGATGCGAGGCATGTCTGATGGGTAAAATGACTAAGACTCCATTTTCTGGTATAATGGAGCGAGCTACGGACTTATTGGAAATCCTACATATCGATGTGTGTGGTCCAATGAGTGTAGCATCGCGCAGTGGTTATCGTATGTTCTTACCTTCACAGATGACTTGAGTAGATATGGGTATATCTATTTCATGAAACATAAGTCCGAAACTTTCGAGAAGTTTAAGGAGTTTCAAAGTGAGGTAGAGAATCAACGTAACAAGAAGATTAAATTTCTACGCTCGATCGTGGAGGTGAATATCTAAGTTACGAGTTTGGCAGCATTTGAAGAAATGTGGAATACTTTCAGCTTGACACCGCCGAACACCACAACAGTAATGGTGTGTCCGAACGTCAGAATCGAACTCTCTTAGATATGGTTCGCTCTATGATGTCACTTACAGATTTACCGCTATCATTTTGGGGTTATGCATTAGAAACAGCCGCATTCACTTTAAATAGGGCACCGTCTAAATCCGTTGAAACGACACCATATGAATTATGGTTTGGGAAGAAACCTAAATTGTCGTTCCTTAAAGTTTGGGGATGCGAAGCCTATGTAAAGAAGTTACAGCGGACAAGCTTGAACCCAAAGCGGAAAAAATGCGTCTTCATAGGATACCCAAGGAAACTATTGGGTATACCTTCTATCATAGATCCGAAGGCAAAATCTTCGTTAAGAATGGATCCTTTCTAGAGAAGGAATTTCTCTCAAAGAAGTGACTGAAGGAAAGTAGAACTCGACGAGGTTGTCGAACCTTCTCTCGAAATTGCGAGTAGCGCAGCACCGGAAGAAGTTCCTGTGGTGCCTGCACCAATAAGAGAGGAATCTAATGATGGTGATCATGAAACTTCGGTTGAGGTTACTACAGAGCCTCGGAGGTCAATGAGAACTCGTACCACTCCAGATTGGTATGATTCCGTTATGAATGTCATGATGGTGGACAACACCGATGACCCCGAGACATATGAGGAGGCGATGATGAGCCCAGATTCCAATAAATGGCAAGACGCCATGAAATCCGAAATTGGATCCATGTACAAAAACCAAGTATGGACTTTGGTGGACTTACCGATGGCCGGAAGGCTGTCGAGAACAAATGGATTTTCAAGAAGAAAACAGATCTTGATGGTAATGTTATCGTTATAAAGCTCGACTTGTCGCAAAAGGGTTTCGACAAATTCAAGGAGTTGACTACGATGAGACTTTCTCACCAAGAAGCGGAAGTCTCGTGGAGGATTATGTTAGCAATCGCTGCATATTACGATTATGAGATATGGCGATGGATGTCAAAACAGCATTCCTCAATGGAGACATTGATGAAGAGTTGTATATGATGCAACCCAAAGGTTTTGTCGATCCTAAAGATGCTAACAAGGTATGCAAACTTCAACGGTCCATCTATGGATTGAAGCAAGCATCCCGGTTGGAATCAACGCTTTGATAAGGTAATCAAAAGTTTTGGTTTTATACAAACTTATGGAGAAGCTTGTATTTACAAGAAAGTGAGTGGGAGCTCAGAGCATTCTTAATACTGTATGTGGATGACATATTGTTGATTGGGAATGATGTAGACCTTCTTAATAGTGTCAAGGAATATTTGAATAATAGTTTTTCAATGAAGGATCTTGGCGAAGCAGCTTACATATTAGGCATAAGGATTTATAGAGATAGATCGAAACGCCAAATATCATTGTCACAAAGTACATATTTGGACAAAGTTCTAAAGAGGTTTGGAATGGAAGATAGCAAGAAAGGGTTCTTGCCCATGTTGCCCAATACGACCTTGAGTAAAACTCAAAGTCCGACATCGCGTAAGATAGAGAAAGGATGAGTAAGACTCTATGCATCAGCCATAGGATCTCTAATGTATGCCATGCTATGTACTAGACCCGACATTGCATATGTCGTTAGTTTAACTAGCAGATATCAAAGTGATCCAGTGGATCATTGGACAATGATCAAAAAACATCCTTAAGTACTTGAGAAGAACTAAGGATATGGTTCTTTCTTATGGAGGTGATGAACAGCTCGTTGTTAATGGTTACACCGATGTTAGTTGGAACACCGATCCGGATGATTCTAAATCACAACTGGATACGTATTTATTTTGAATGGTGCAGTAAGCTGGAGGAGTGCAAAGCAAAGCGTTGTGGCGAGATCTTCAACTGAATCGGAATACATGGCTGCTTCGGAGGCTTCACAAGAAGCGATATGGATGAAAGAGTTCATTACAGAGCTGGGTGTGGTTCCAAGTGCGCTGGACCCAATGTCTATCTACTGTGATAACATGGGCGCCATAGCCAATGCGCAAGAACCAAGGTCACACAAGAAGCTGAAGCATATCAAGCTACGTTTTCACGCTATTCGAGAACATATCCAGGATGGGATATAAAGATTTGCAAAGTACACACAGATCTGAATGTGGCGGATCCGTTGACTAAACCTCTCCCGAGGGCAAAACATGACCAACACCAAACTGCCATGGGTGTTCGGTATATTACCATGTAATCTAGATTAGATGACTCTAGTGCAAGTGGGAGACTGTTGGAGATATGCCCTAGAGGCAATAATAAATGTAGTTATTATTATATATCTTTGTGTTTATGATAAATGTTTACATTCATGCTATAATAGTATTAACAAGGAAACATTAATACTTGTGTGATTTGTAAACTTAATTTGAAGTCCCTAGTATAGCCTCTATACTTCACTAGCTTGTTGGTTGATTGATGATGGTGGTTTCCCTATCATGAACATTGAGATGTTATCAACAACAAGATCATATCGTTAGGAGAATGATATGGTGGACATACTCCTATAGATAAGCGTAGCATAAAGATCAAGTCATTTCAATAGTTCAATTGCTATATGCTTTCTGATACATAGTAACCTAATTCCTTCGACCATGAGATCATGCATATCACCTTTCTCGGATGGATGCTTTGATGTCATCAAACACCACACCGTAACAGGTGTGGCTATAAAGGTGGTATTGAGTGTTCGGAAAGTATTGGTTGAAACACATGGATCAAGAGTGGATTTGTCCATCCATATGACGGATAGATATTCTCTGGCCCTCTCGGTGAAATGTCATCCAATTAGCTTGCAAGCATGTGACTGGGTCACAAGGGATCACATATCACGAACGAGAAAAGAGTACTTATCGAGGTTGAACTAGGTATGCTTACCGACGATCATAACCTCGGATAAGTAACATATCGTGAGACAAAGGGAAATTGGTATCGTATGTAAGTGGTTCATTCGATCGCAAAGTAATCGTAGAAATATGTGGGAGCCATATGAATTTCCAGATTCCTCTATTGGTTATTGTTCGGAGAAGTGTCTCGATCATGTCCGCATAATTCACGAACCGTAGGGAGACACACTTAAGGATTCGACGTTGTTTGAGTAGTTATGGTATTATGAGAAAGAGACCGAATGTTGTTCGGAGTCTCGGATGGGATCCGGGATATCACGAGGAGATCCGGAATGGTCCGGAGAATAAGATTCATATAAGGAAAGTCCCGTTTCGGAGTAGCGGAATGATTCCGGTGTTTTCATCGGGAACATTCTAGAAGGTCCCGGAATGTCCGACACTCCGGAGGGGGAAGGGTACATGAATGTGTCATTACATATTGGAATGATTGCATCATGTACTAGGTGTTCTTGCTGTCCAAAATAAAGGGTTTATTTAAATCCTAAATTGAAAAGTCAAACGGCTAGTTTGAAAGTCAAACGACAATTTTGGGAAGTGGGAAAAGAGGAGGATTGGTGGAGGCCGAGTTGGAGGAGGGTTCCTCCCTTGGCGGCAGACCTCCCAAGGCCGACTTGGGAGGAACTCTCCCTTGGCTGGCCGCCCCACCTATATAAGGAGGGGCAGGGCTCCCCTCCTTACACACACACAAGTTCCTATCCTCTAAACTAAACCCTAGATCTAAACCCCGGTTTAGAGCTATTTCGGTTTAGAGCCTTCTAAATTGGTTTAGAGCCTTCTAATTGGTGTGTCTAATTACTAGACCACTAATAGCCTCTCTCATAACCTCCACCATACTCGACTGCTTAAGGCGAAGCCTGCGGGATTTCCCTCTACTTAGGTACCACTACAGTTGTCTTTAGGAATCGCGAGGAGAGTGCTACAACCTTCGCTGCTGGAACAAGGGAGAGGAAGGTCTTCGAAAGTACCGAACGTGTGACGTGCAAGAGCGCTGGAAGGATCGTCTACGCGATCTTGAGATCGGAAAGAGTACGACTACATCACCCACGAGAATCTGCTCTCGTTAAACGCTTTGGAATCTTCGAGGGTGAGTTATTCCATCGACTCGTTGCTGCAATCTAGTAGATAGATCTTGGCTTGTTTGTTTGTATGCGATAGAAATTTTTTGTTTTCCATGCTACGAACCCCTACACTTATATTATTAATTTGGTGGTGACCGATGGGACTGCAACCATTACCCCTTTGACAAACAATGTGAGGGAATCTGTCAAGTACATCAAGAAGTCGGTATAACGATTGCACAAGTTTGTAGAAATTTATCGGTCTCTTGCAATCACAGTAGGTGAGGGGCTGAAAATTGATGTGACCACTAGATGGAATTCAACCTACCACATGTTAAGAACAACCATTGCCTATAGAGATGCATTAGATTCTTATTCGGACAGCGATGCAAACTATAAATGGAAGCCCTCAAATGATGAATGGGCATTATTCAATACCGTTATGCCAATACTTGCTTCTTTGGCTGAGGTTTCTACTGCATTTTCTGGCTCTACATATCCTACTTCCAACATATTTTATCCTCACATTGTCAATGTCAAGATTGCGCTTAAAGAGGCATGTGACTCAAAGAATCCACCTTTGAAAGTTATGGGAGAGGCAATGATGGACAAATTCAACAAGTATTGGGAAGAGCCCAATAATGTCATGGTAATTGCTACCATTCTTGACCCAAGGTACAAAAGTACATTAAGTGGGGGTTTAGAATGATCTATGAACAAGGCAAAGCCCTCGCTGAATATAATCTGATTGACATCGATTTGACAAAGTTGTATAAAACTTATGATATGCATCACCGTCATGAGAAAGCTGATTCTTATATATCAGGTGCATCATCATCTTCAACTGTGGATATAAGTTCCTCTCTACCCTCAAGTGCTAGCCAGTTTACCTCGTACTTAAATGAAACTTCTTTGGAGACATCAAAGAATGAGCTTCTCAAGTATCTTTATGAGGAGAATGAGAGCTTGCTGAACAAAAAATTTGATGTGCTGTTGTGGTGGAGGCTGAATGCACATAGATACCCTGTTATAGCAAAGATGGCAAAGAATTTCTTGTCCATACCAGCCACGTACGTGTCTTCGGAGTCAACTTTCAGCACCGGGGGTCGAGTTCTAGATGACTACAGGAGTTCTCTAAAGCCAGTGATGGTGGAGGCGTTGGTGTGTGCTTCTAGCTGGATTAAGGGTGCCCACAATGACAACAAAGTTTCGTTGGAACCGGTATGTGTGTTATTGTTAATGATTTAATTCTCTATCATATTTCTTATGCATATCTAACATTACCATTTCAATCATTTAGGAACCAGATGATGCGGATGATGTCGAGTTCATTCCATTTCCAAAAAGCATGGTGGGGAGCAACTAATAAGTACTAATAAGCAAAACTTAGAGTGCATGTTGGTCTTTTTAGTTGCTGTAATTTTTTGTACAGCAAGAAAATTGATGCAAAACATACAATTTTTAGTGCCTTCTAGTCTTTACTTGCTGGACTCTTTTGTACATCAGCATAGTTCAATGGAAGTGGAGTAATTAGTGCCACTTTAGTCTCTTTAAGTTGCTGGAACTTATTTGGCAACACTAAAACTGAAGCAAAAATGTGTATATAGTGATTTTTTGTATCTTTAGTTGCTGGACCTTTTTGTACATATCAAGTTAACTAAAAAAACTGAATAGTTTGTCTTCATTTCGTGTGTTTCCTCCTTTATATAGCAGCCAACTAGTCTTAAAATAGAGTGGATGTGATTTTCTTTTGTTTGTGTGCTGCAGAATCAACATGCAACAAGGATGGAGGAAGATGAAATGATCGAGATGATTGTTCTTTTGGGCTCAGATGTTCTACTTGTCGAACTAAGTGCATGTGTTTGTGTTTGTGATTGTGATGTATGCCACTATCATTATATGTTTGTGTTCGTTATGTATGACAATATCTATGTACCGGAATGGACGTTTATGTTGTGAATTTGTGACATATGCACTTGTTATCACCATTCATACTTTCTGAATCTTGGTATCCTATGTTATGCATGTATTCATGATGAATTGTTGATTATAATTGTGAATTGTTACAATTTTAGTAAAGGTCATGGCGAATTTTTTAATTACATCGAGCCTTCAAGCCGGCTTGCGAGCTTGATCAAGCGGGCTTGTCAAGCCTCGAGCCTGAGTTTCAGGTTTTAGGCTTGGCTTGTTCAACCTCCGATCCGAGTCGAGCCCGAGCCGAGCCTTGACGAGCCCGAACCGAGCCTTGAGCCTCGAGATATATGTCCACCCGTACATATGGAGAAACTATCTCATCGCTTTACCAATGTCTGAAATAGAAATAGTGCTTAGAAAACTATCTCGTCATTTTACCTAGAGCCAATGTCTAAACAAGAAATAACGCTTAGAATTTCAGAACTAAGAAATATAAAAGAAATCAACATACATGGACATCGATCCTCTTTACATAAAAAATCACTCAGATTAAGAGGAAAGACCACATACAAAAGCTATCCAAATTTTCTTCCACTTTTATCAAGTGGGGATAAGGCCCTCCACAGCATGAGAAAAATCGGTGCCCAAATCACTTTTGAGCAATTAGGCATCGGTGCCCTCCATTGTGCCGGTGCCTAAAAAAAACTTCCAGGAAATCGGAGCATCTACTTGCTCCAATACCCATTGCATGCATCCAATATATTACAATTTTTTCATCTGATAACACAACCTGGTGGGCAAGGAATCACATAAGAAAATGGTTGCATATCGGTTCAGGTGAGGTCTTTATTCACATGTGGACCCTGCAACTTTCTAGGCTCTTCTCACACATTGTGAGACTGGTGTCCAAACTTTTTTCGGAGCATCGCTGATAATATGGCAAACTTTTTAATGCTTTGGGCATCGGCTACATTGTGGAAGGCCTAACTTGAGTCTTCTCCGAAGAGCACCAAAGGATCTCAGGGCATTTGTTTTTTCCCAGGTAGCTCCACTAGCTCATGGGGCCAAAATAAAGAGTTAAAGCTAACTTGCCATAAATTTGTACCGAAGAGTTGAAGCTAACATGGGCAGGCCAAAATCATAGGCTTCCATCTAAACAACGTCCAACCACGTGGTCAACGCCAATTATTTGGCTTGGCTTCCCGGGGTCCCATCCAAACAGACCCTCATACATCAAGATACAAATGGATTTTATGCACAAATTCTAGTAGGGAAGTTATGGCTTTGTGATTGTCAGATTTTTAGTGTTTGAAATGCACAATGGTCAAGATGCTCATGCAATCCTCATGATTTTGAATTTTTCGAAAACTTGCACATTGATTCACCTTTTACAATCATTTTTATTTATGCAATGTTTAGATAAATCCAATTAATGGCTCATAAGTTTCCTTTCCTTCTGAAATTTCAACAAATCCAAGAAACCAATTCAATATTTTTTTTTTTTAGCATTTCAAAATTAGGAATCCTTTTAACAAAGTAGTTGTGGTTAATGGTATTTACTATTTTTCTATTGGAAAAAGCACAGGTACGTTTTGTTTTTCTAGAGGAAGAGAGCACACGTACCATTTCCAGGGTACGAATGGGCCCAACTAACGGCAGATTCACTGACAGCGATGGGCCGAGGACGGCTGCTCTCCGCCGGGTCCACGTCGCCGCTCGCTGCGCCAGTCGTTTTTTATCGTGGCCCCTGAATTTTCCCTTCCTACTATTCACATTTTCCGTTGCTGTTCTGTTTTAACCACTAAACCCCTCCACGGTATTTGTATTTTCACCTCTCCACCACAAATCCCCTTCTCCGTCTTCCTGTGGATTCTCCGCCAGCTCCAGGCCGCTCCTCGACTCCTCCGGCGGTAAAGATTGCTCGCTTACCCTTTTGGTTCTTATTTTTTGAGTTAATTCCGTCTGAATCGAGGGGTGACAGTCTATCCAATCTGGTATGCTTAGCAACGGATTTGGTTGTTTGGGTTGGGACTTGTGGGCTGGAAGAATCTTCAGTCCGTGTGAAGCTTCGCCCTTCCCAGATTTTTTACTAGGCTGGGTTCTTGGAGGTAGAAAAATGGCCGAATTTATGCATGAATCATGAGCTATTGATTTATACAGCTCCATGCGTACTGTTCCTCCTGGTTACACATATAGTAAGCAATCATTAGGAGTGTGCAGTAGCTTGTAAATTTTTCAACATTAGATTAGATTCAGAATGTGTTCGAAGAAACAGAGAAGATACAATTTCTGTGAGTAGTACTATTGTAGCAGTATTGCGTTGGAATTCCCTGTGAAGATAGTCCTTTTTGCGAGGAATATAAAGATATTACCCGGGTAGCCTTTCTCCTTGTCTGTGGCTGATTAAAGCATTCTCTATTGTAGACTGAGTTGCCCGCGGCTTCTGACAACCTCTCCAGCTGCTAGAGAAATGTGTGAGCAGTTTGCGGCAGCTTGGTGAGCATCCAGCATGCCGACGCTACAAGGACCCATTCTGTTCGCAAGGCCTGGTGCTAACCAAGAACTGAAACCATCCCCCAAAAGCGCTGCTGGTTCCTTTAACAACTTATTATGTCGCAATGTGGTTTGTAGCTCCGTCGAAGGCTGTCATGTACAGAGGCCACACATCGTTCCAAGCTTCAGAGTTAACTTTACGAGAGTCAGTCATTATCTGCACAGAAGCTTAAATGAAAGAACTACAAGGCATTTGCTGGTATGATATGCTTTCTGACAAAGACATTCCATTTGATGAATTTTTTATCACTGTTTGTTTATATATGAACCATTGGGTTGTTTCAGCACCGATTTCATGTTAATGCTTCATTGGACGAGGACTTCCGCTCATCGCGCAATATAGCGACCAGCCTATTCAAGCAGTATAAGAATGTCATTGATCGAGGAGGTGGAGATAATATAAAAGTACTACTTCTTGTTGAGATTCTTCACTGCTTCTTGACATATTTATATCTATAATCATTATGTTGCCTATTAATGCTACCAGGGGTTTGTTAGTGCTGGAGTGCAAGCATATTCTCTAGGCTGTACAGAAGAGGGGCTTAGAATGGAACTTCTGGATATCAAAGCTTCTGGTGTCGAGATTGAAGGCCTGCGGTCCTATGGAGGAGGAACAAGCTTGAGCTTCAAAGTCCGCTCTTTCGAGGTTAGCGCATTCTCAAATATGAATTAGTACGCTTCAGTTTAAAACTATCTATTATCTTCAAATATCTTGAATTGAAACTATGCTCTGCTCCTGTAGTATTTACACTCAAGCCGACGAGTTTTGCTTAGGTCTGTCCCATCCCCCCCATGTCTTCATTTTCTCATTAGTTTGTTGATGATTGTCGACAGATGGAGTCCACTAAATCATATTGGCAAGATATAAAACTCTATATAAAGTATCCTTAGCACAATAGAGAACATGTTTATCATGTAAACACCCCCCTTGATATGATCTTCAGCGTTTTCATTCGATTCATCTCATTGATGATTTCATGTACTGTAGGTGAAGGAATGCATTCTGTGGCTGAGTATAGTGTTCATTACAATACTGTGCACACCGCCGCCAACAATCATCAGGTGGTCTAATACCCCACCGGTGTCGGACGGTGTCTTGCACCAGTGGAAAGGATTTTGTGCCCTGATAGCAAACGCTTACTATACCAAAGGAATGGCATGGTAATTAGGCCTTAAGTTTTCTTTCAGCATTTCTTTCTTTCGTTCTCTTCCTTTTACCATATGGTCCTGATCACGTTCGATGCGGGTCAAAACTGCTTGCAGGCTGCCAGTGAAAACATTGCAGCTGGAGCAAATGGCTGTCATGGGCAGTTCTGAGGAGCCGTCGGTGGTGGCAAGTCGGATGCAACTAGTTTTCAGTACATTAGAGGTTCGTGGCAGCATTGTTGGGCTCTGCAAACTTGTAGAAAGAAATGAAATTCTCATTGTTCTGACTGGTTATTGAACTTTGCAGGTAGTTAGTCCACAGTGGCCAAAAGTGTAATGAATCGAAGCCCATATATCATACAAAGATCTCCATATTCACAGGACTCATCATGACCCACAGCCCGGAATGAATCTCTTTCTTAATTCCCAGGCATGTGAATGTACACCTAAAACAAATCTCCGCATGTACTTAGATTGTGTAGTATTGGTCAACACATGTATATAGAACTTACTGTCTCTGTAAATCTCTGTCTTCAACTTAAATACAACAAAAGTGAATGTCGATTACACTATTAGAGATGTATGACTTGTACATCTTTGTAGTTGGCCAGCTTTTTGCTACTTGATTTGCAAAAGGTTATGTGATATTCTTGTAGAAAAGATAGCAGTATGGTTCATATCGTGCATCGTTTACAATGGAAGGAGATCCCTCAAACACTGCTGTCACTGCATATCAACCTTCCTTTTTGGTACTGCACATCAACCTTCCTTTTTTATAGCAGTACAATGTAGTACTCCCTCCAATCCATGATAAGTGTCGTTCATTTTGTACTAAGCTAGTACAAACTTTATACTAGATGAGCAACACTTATTATGGATCGGAGGGAGTAATTTCTTTTGTTATGCCGAGTATTTTACCATTGTATTGTGATTTTAGTATATAATTGCTAGTTAGATGTTATGTTATTGTCATATAACCATATGTACCAACACTAAACCACATTTCCAACAGAGATATGAGAAACATTTTTTAATAGAAAGGGCCATATAATGTTGACAGCTTTCAAAGTGTGTCAACAACTTGGTCTCAGGGGTCAGGGCATGAATTGCATTGCAGCTCAGATGTGCCACAGTCGCTACTGACATAGTTCGAACTTCAACTCTCTAATACCTTGTCTTTGCTACTCCTCCTGGTCCTGGAATCCTGGGCACGCCATGCCTTTCGAAAACCAATGATGCGAAGCCGTGCAGGGATTCCCAGAGCATCTCGTACTCTTCTACCTCGGGTCGACAGACGAAGAACTCGACCGCCTTCGCCCGTGCCATCTCCCAGGTCTGGTGAAGGCTGTAGCACGTGCCCTCCTCCCGTCCTCCAACCGTCCTGAGCACGTGACTGCTCCCCGTGTCATCGTCTTCCTGGAAGCAGTGCGGCGTGAAGAAAACCGCCAGCTGCAGAGGCGGCCAGTCCGTCACCACGCTACCTGTAGCGTCGCCGTACGGATCGGGCGCTGCTGATGCGGCTGGAACGTAGCAGTGGAAGGACATCAAGATCACCTGCTCCAGAAACCCGCGTGTCAGCTCCGATGCGGCGGCACGAGTGGCAGCGTGCCTGCTGTTTTCTCGGCAGCATAGTGGGTCTGGGCGGTAAAGTCCGACTGAGACGCTCAGATTCATCGGAGCCCCTGCAGATGAGCGGTGGCGGGAGACGTCACGCGCAGGCGCAGCGGGTATCCGTGCGAGTTCTCCGGCGACGAGCTGGGCGGCGGACCGGAACCTGGGTCCAAGGGAGCTCAGACATCCGGCGACGGTCCCGGCTATGTCGGTGCTCTCCGACAGTCGCAGCATCAGAACCAGGCTAAACCCTCTGGTCGGCGCCTCCCCGTCTCTGCTACGGAACCACAGCGACGCCACCACGCCGTGCTCTTCTCCACAGTGTGCGGGCTCTATGAAGACCTGGCATCTCCGGCTGCCCCGCGCCGTTTCGTGCCTGAGGGTCTTCCCACGGAGGAGCTGCGTGACGAGAGGGTTGAGGAACCTGTGGTGCGCCAGCGAGCAGCCGGTCTCCAGGTCCCTCACGAACCTGGCAGCCTTATCGGCGAACCACTCGAACCTTCCGACGCTGGTACCGCCGGAGCAGCTCGACTCGTCCGCCGCCGGTCCTAGGAGATACGATTTCACGGTATGAATGATCTTTCTGGCGAAAGAATGATCTTTCTTGGCCGCCTCTTCGTCGTCGGCGCCGGCTTGGATTACACGCAGCTTGTGCTTGTGCAGCACATGCCCGCACTCCTCGTGGGCGCGCTTGAACATCCTGCGTTGACGCAGCAAGGACGCGTCGGTGATGGGCAGCTTGCTGGACCTCTCGAGGGCCAGCTCCAGCCCGGAGTGCGCCATCTCCAGCCTCTCCGTGGCGGATGCCGCCGCCGCCTTGTCGTCGCGCTCGCCGAGCACGCGAGAGATGGCTCTGCTCACCATCTCCTGGACAACGCACGACCCTACCATTTCCGCCATGAGGTGCTTCGCCGGCCGGCCACGCCCTGGTTTGCTCTGAGCTGATCTGGTGCAAACAAGATCGGATCGACTCTGTTTTTCTTCAGGTTGATCGGAGAGATGTACATATGCATTGCCTTACCTTACCTACTGGGGGATAAAGAAGCACACACTGTATGCAGCCGCGAATAGAGGGGGGCTGATGTCGTCGGAACAGATGACTTATGGGTTCATTGAGATCCGCCACCTCAGCGTCAAGGCAACTTCCTGCATGTGTTTTTTTTAGATGAACTTCCTGCATGTTAGTAGTACCCTCAGCAAGAAGGGGAAGATTACTACTACTACTACGACCGATCGGTTGATAATTAATCTGTCAGCACGTGCAGCCACGAGGACGGCCGGCGCACAGCTTACTACTACAGATTAGAGAGAGTAGATTATGCTGGGAGGGAGCAATTAGAGACAAGAAACTGGAGACTTAAGAACACACAGTATCAGTTTGTTCATGTTATTGGGACCTTCAACGATGTAACAAAGTGAGGAAGCTTCATCGCGCTCGCGGTTTGTTTGAACACTCAACAGCCACCAGACGAGAGGTATTGACAGTATCCCGTCAAGTGATCGAGGATATGAAAGATCAGAACACAAGTGATTATAGCTTCAGGATCTATGGCCAAAAGTGAGGAGTGAATAGAGTAAACATGGCCAACAGGTGTATCTCTGTATCTCTCTTGCGCCATCTCCAGCCTCTCGACGGTGTGCCCCACGGACGCCTTGTCCAGCGAGTTGTACCAATGGTCGAGACACCGGAAGTTCTTCAGAGCTTCCTGCATGTTCAGTACCGCCAGGAAGAACGGCAATCCTGTGAACACAGCCAACAATCGGTCTACTACCCACCGGTTTCAGACTGGCAGCCGATGTATTGCATCGGTGGAAAGGGTTTTATGCCCTGATGGCAATCGCTTACTATATATCCAGAAGCATGTCATGGTAACAAAGTGTTCTCTGTCCGGAAATTCACTTCTAATCTCATGTGCATATGCTCCCTTTACCAAAAACATACTCCCTCCGTTCAGAAATAGCTGAATTTGCATTTGTCCATATTTATATGTATCTAGACGCGTTTTAGTGTATAGATACATGCGAATCTAAATAAACTCAAGTCACTTATTTCCAAATAGAGAGAGTAGTACATCTCAAATTGTTCAAAAATTTCTAAAAGACTATCTGTGTGTACATCTCCACATTCTATGTGGTCATGTGAAGTTCCGCAAAAAACCTAGTATTTTTTTTATGAAGCTGCGTGGAGAAGACAAAATTTTGTTTTGTGAAAAGCTTTATTTTAGCACTGAATTTTATCTTTTTTACACAGACCACACCAAAAAAAAATTGTAAAACGGCTTTGTACGCACCTAGAAGTATTTGGGTATTTGTTTTCAATTTTTTTGACATTTTGATATATTTTTTTTTACTTATTTTGATTTAGTCCTTAGCTGACTCAGATTCGTATGTTCATACTTCGCGCCTCGCACTTCCCTATGATCGATCCCACATAATCAAACGGTAAGTGTTAGCCCGCCATGTTTTACAATCCAATCCACCGAACGGTCTGAAAATAGATTTCCCAAAAAATTATCCAAAGTTATCCATAAAGATAAATAAAAAGTTATCCATGACTTTATTCAATAGTTATCCAGCAGTAACATGAGAGTTATCCATACTTTAATATGTAAGTTATCCATCCGATAATATATAAGTTATCCACCGCTATAAAAATTACCCACAGATAAAATACAAACGTTATTTTAATGACTTAGCTTCGTCGTCTGTCGTAGCGAGCGGTGTACGGGATACTCAATCACGAAAATCTATTGCGTCAAACATCAATCATAATTTTTTTAAAGGAATTAAATTTAACCTTAGTTTGCATATGATATAATAAATAGGCTCTTGTGCTCCACCAACCATCCTAAATTGTATTGAATAAATATATCATGGAACCAGTAGTTCAGCGACTCGGTTTTATTGTCCGTCGCCGCTATCACAACATACAAATGACTAAGCCTCGAATGGTGTAAGGATACCGAGCCTTCATTGCCCGTTGATGCTAACAGATCGGCATCAACAAAGTCTTGGTACCCTAACAACTAGGCTAGCGCATTTCAATTAAACTAACTCGTAGTTTACATTTAATTAACTAAACTAAAATACATGGACAACCCAGATTTTATGATACAAAAAATACAAAAGTTATCCACGTGAGAAATATGAGAACGCCTCGATCCAACCTGTTTTTATGGCGGGTAACATATATGTTATAGGGTGGATAATTTATATACTATGTCATGGATAACTCACGTGTTAGGGGTGGATAACGTTTTGGTCCAAAAAAAATTCTCCAAAACATATCAACATGGGATCTAGTTTTGAAGATCTCATCGCGATTAGCTTAATGGTAAAAACGGATCTTAAATCGGACAAACTGTTTGACCTACAAAACATTTTGAATTTTCGATTTAGTCCTTAGCTGGCTCAGATTCGTATGTTCATACTTCGCGCCCTCGCACTTCCCTACGATCGATCCCACATAATCAAACGGTAAGTGTTATCCCGCCATGTTTTACAATCCACCGAACGGTCTGAAAATAGATTTCCCCTTCAAATAAAGGTAGCATGTGCACCCAAGAGCCTTTTCTGTCAGCATTTTCTTCAACCTTTTGTTTCTTTTACCGTTACATTTATTTTGTGATTTAGAAATAACGAAATCTTCAGGTCTCTGTTGGAATGAGCGTAAAATTAGTGTTCTTCAAAAAAAAAAAGGAGCGTAAAATTAGTGTCACTGGCTAAACACTCCAAATGGTCCCTCGATGTTTTGACTAGTTATTTCAGTGGCCAAGAGTACGATAAAGTGATATCAATATTAGCATGCAATGCCTGACCCAGAGACGGCCTTACATGAATTTCTTCAAGAAATATTGCTTGGTCCGTTTGGCTATGTGATTTTTTTCCTTTTTTTTCAGAGCTTAGCTTGATCATTACCTAAACCTTAAATCTTACTACAATGTCAGTGTAGCCCACCTGGATTTTACTACTACTGGATCAAGCTGAGACAATGAGAACTTGCACCAGGATTACAAAACTCATTACACATCATCAGTCTCTTGCCAGATGCCACCTTTTTTCCATTTTGACGTCAACACTCTCTGAAGATTAATTATGTATCTATGTTTCCACAACAAGTGTGCTTCACATTTCACAATAGTTGCTAAAGGTACAAGGTGATAAATTAAAAGGGTATCTTTAGACTAACACCAAAGGGGGTGGGGGTGAAAAGCTACAATATGACAATATTTCCCTGCTGCAGCCATCCGACGCTGCCTTGAAGAAGTCTGGTGTACTAGACCCTGTTGTACGCCACATTTTTACTGAACAGCCGGCGGATGTAGACAACTTGCAACGCGCTAGCAGCCATGAAAGCCAGGTACTCTGCCATCGTGTAGAACATGACCCGTCTTCTTGTGCTCTCGTTTGCTGGATTCAGTTAGTCATGAAAATCATATTACAAAATCATACAAAGATAAGAAAAATGTGGAAGCAACAAAAGGACAATGGGGAGTGTCCTTGGCAGATTGGCCGAGTCACATAGGAGTAGTATATTAATTACCTAGATATACTTAAGATCTCATTTGACACTCGGAATATTTTCGAGCTATAAGAAAGAATTGAGATAGGCAGGTATAACAAAAGAAGGTTGCATATTGTCCTCTATGCAAGATCATGCAGTCACCTCTCCTAACTGAACAGCACACTGCTACAATGCGGGTAACAGACAAGACACTAATTCTAGAAGGGATCATAACCGGAGAAAAGAAAGCTTTAAACTCCAAATGAAAAAACTGTGGACATGTAAGTGTTGCAAACAGTAGAAGTGCAGAGTTATTTTTTCATTTCATTTTCATCCCTCACGACATCAGTAGAGTGGTTCAGAAAAATGGAGGATGAAAGTGAAGTAGAAGTACAATACGTGGAGTATGCTCTGATGGATGACTAAAGTAAGTCCGAACTCCATAACTTAGTACAGAAAATGGAATAAAGTTATGCCCAGTTGCTCACAACATACTGTACAGCACCAAGCCAATCTAACCCCAGTTTCCTTCGTTAGTTCATCCCTGCCCTTTAGACATGGCACATTCTGATTAGTTGCTAGCTTTAGGGATCTATTTCTGCCTTGAAAGAGTCTACTAGCTCTATAAAAAGAGGTTCCCTTGTAACCTTTTCTCATTAAGAGAATGCACCAATCTAACCCCAGTTTCCTTCGTTAGATCATCCCTGCCCTTTAGACATGGCTGCCATCAAGGCGCCATCATATCTCTTGCGGTTCCATCTAGTATCCACCAGGATCCATAACACGTGGGGAATGGGTGGATCAGAGTAAGCTCACAGGAAATGAAATGTTCTCTACTTGTAGTTAACAGGGTCATACGAGAAGGCCAAAATTACTAGAGATCATTTATAGAAGAAAGTTTATGAAGCTTACTGTGTCGGTGACGAGCCTCGCGTGCTTTTAGGTACTTCTGCTCAGCAGTGACAGATTCTAATGCTTCCTTAAGCTCTGCAATTTTCACATTGATAGGGTCCAAGTGCTCTGGAAGAGGAACATAGAAGTGTTAAAAACTGAAGGAACGGAAGCTGGGAACAGGACATCTTGATAAATTGGTGAGCATAAGATCACATAATATAATTGAACTGATTGTTCTTCAACACATGCAAGCCATTTTTTTTAAAGAATAGGGAGATGCTGAAAAGCTTAAGGGACACGATTAGTACACTGACCATCTTTCGCCAGATTGTGCTCATTGGGTATGTGCCCAACATGAATGTAGAAAGAAACGGTTTCAGGTGCCCCGTATGGATTATGGAAGCAGAACTTGTACATTCCACCCCTTGGAGCTTTGAACTCAAATTTGTCACCAGACTTTCCCTTAATTGAATGTACAGTGTTACCACCTGGTGAAGTTACCTACATTGATGAACATAACATATTTCAGTACCAACCATAAAATACAGACTTTACAATGCAATATTTCACAATTGGGCATAAAAGGTGCAACCAGTGCCAAATTAGCTTCACTGATATGGATATTAACAAACTAAATGAAGAAAAGAGGACTATACAAGTCTTTAAATGGAACAACCATATTAAGAAATAAATAATTCTTCGCTTGGAAAACCCAAAATGATAGGCCAAAGCAAGAAAATCGCGGTAGTAATACACAAAGTAGGATGGACTCAGATATTTCCAACTAGCCAGCGCATTGGTTGGGACACAAGGAAAACCAAATAAAATATATACTTGCGTAAAACAAACCACCATTTCTCAGTGCATGGGATAAACCATCCAAAGGACTTGCCATGAAGTCAATTGTTTCCATATGCTAATGCTAGTATTGAAGTCGAGCAAAAACAATTAGGTGTTTCGTTTGCCTCATAAATCATCTAAAAGGATGGATAATACCGTGACTACAAGTAGTGGAAGATCATTAGCATTATCCTCCACCTAGTAGGATGGAAAATAATCAACATATACACGTCTAAGATCAAAACAAGAAATCTACTGGTTTCTTCTTCCACTGATAACTCTTCAGAATTCCTCACTGCTAGTAGCACTGCACAAACAGGCTTCTAAATTGCCGGAGTTTTAAACCTCAAGGGCAATATGACACACCTTTTTCTTTCAATCTTACACAAAAATGAGAAGGAAGTCCAACCTCCCCCTCTACTACAAAACAAGTTATTTAAACGTAAGTTTGGAAACAGGTTTCTTCCGAGTTTGATTGTTTTGTTGTTTTGGTAAACTGTATCACCTTTAGCAAAAACATTTCAGTGTTTGGATGACCAATTGCGCCTGGAATCTCTAGTTACTTTGGATGGCATTTGCTGAAACCAAATTCTAAATAGCCAGGTTAACTGAACCAAATTATCAAAAATCAAAATGTCTAGCCTTATTGTCCTGTATACACTATTCATGCAAGTGAGTCAATAATAGGGTACCCTCTACCCACTTTAGTTCAACAAAATGAATTAACTTTTCCAATGACATCATCATTTTGGAACAAAATGAACTAAAGAGGGTATAGGGTACCCTGAGGTTGACCCACTTGCATCTCTAGTATACACCAGATAAACAAAGCATCCAAATGCAACAAAGCAGTATCGTAGCTAAGCCAATCACTTTACACAAGAAATGTTCACAGGTTGCTTTTAATCTAAAAAAAGATAAGCTGAGAACTAATCCTTTAACTAGAGTTATGACTCAAGTAAAGGAAAACTTGTCATCATTGGAAAGGTACAGTATCTTAAATGACTTCTCTACGCCTAGGAATTACGAATGCAGAAATAAAGTTGTGAAAGGATCTGTACAATGTTTGCTCAACTTGGACACCCAAATCATCATAAAATAATACATCCATATGTAAATTAGCATCTGTAAATCAAACTGTTTCCACAGGTGAACCATCCAACCTGAATGATCTGTAACTTGTGCTGGCAAATGTTGTTTACACGCATATACCAAGCAACATATGACAAAAGGGCACGGCAATCCGCCAGACTTCCTCCGAAGACGCAAATTTTGCACCAGAGCATAGCAAAATTGACTCAGAGAACAATAAACAGTACTGACTAGTTTAAGCTAGTCACTAAAATTAACCTAAATCATGAGCCTTACTGATCGAGATCACTTGAGATACCAAATCGCCACAGGTATTCCCCCCAGCGAAGCACCACAAGCCGCAGATCACACACGGAGGCCCCCAAATCCACTTGATCGCCAATTCGATCCCCCAGATCCCAACTAAAACAACCCATAAACCCCGCTAAATCCAGAGCCGCGTGTCCCGATCAAGCGGGAAGATAGAAGGTCAGCCGACAGGAGGTGGCGGATCGGCCGGGATACCGTACCGTGAGGTCGATGCCGGGGTGATCGGAGCTCCAGAAGATGTCGTGGTCGACGACGACGAAGTTCCCGGTGACGGCGTCGCCCTCGTAGGGCACGAACTCGTGGATGCACTCGGTGTTGGTGACCGTCACCGACAGCGCCTCCGCGCGCCACCCCGCGGCCGCCGCCAGTGCCAGCGCCGCTACCAGCAGCATCGCCGGCCGCCACCTAGCCATGGCCCGCCGGTCGGTAGCTCAGCTCGGATGACTCCCGTACCAGATGCACCAGGACCCCTGGTCTAAGGCTGGGGTTCAGGGGCGTGGACGGGGAGGAGAGGGCAAGGCGGTGAGCTCCGGTGTTCTCTTCGGAAGGGGAGGGGAAGTCACGGGGGCGAGATTGGACACGGGGAAGGGGGAGATGTCGCGTGTTTTTTGCAGTAAAGGACCTTGCAGTTTGCGTAATAGTGCAGCGTGCCAACATGGAGTTTGAGTGACGTGGCCGTGTGAGTGCGACTGGCTGGCTGGCGGCCTTGGCTCGTACGTGGCCTGTTTGAGCTGGCGGCCGAAGGCGCCACGACGATTACGTAAAGAGACCGAGGAGGCGCAATTGTTAAGCACTTGGTTCTACTGGTATTACATCGAGATTCGAATAGCCGAGATCCATGGATTGTCACAAGAATTCAAGGGAGAAGAACAGGGGAAGAGAGGATTCAGTTCTGTCTGTTACAAGCGGCTTCCAAAAGCGAGTAAAACTCTCAATTTGACTCGTGCCCCCGGAAAACGCAAGTTGAGTTCGTGTACTTGAGTACATGCTTGTCCCCAATCTCGAGCCTCCGAAAAACATAAGCTGAATTCGTGCAAATTAGCGAGTTAAGACTTCCTACATCAAAGAAGAACCTAGCGCTCTCCTTCGCAAGCGAATTGACCATAAGCCGAGTAGCCTTTAAGCCAGCTTATGGCCTCTGATTAGCTTCATCGGCAAAGCTAAGAGCATAGAGCCGCCTTAAGAGAGAAGGTCGACGGGCAACCTAGCCCGCCAAGGAAGGAGGTTGGTGTGCCGACCACGGCCATGTCACACCCTTGTCCACTGAGACCAAGACCAAACAGGGGTGGTAAGGTCGGCGAATCATCGTGTCGAGCATTGAACCAACACAAAATTATCATCTAGTTCAAATCTTTTTAGATCAAGGGCAGATGCGCTATTGGACATAGTTATGACATCGTGGAATTCGAAAGAGTAAGCAATGCAAAGTTTACGCAAATCAGATAACAAAGACCAGCACAATTCTTGCCTAAAAAAAAGACCAGCACAATTCAATTTGTGTGGCTTACAACAATCCCTTCCCTGTCTACACAAAATACTTGGAACATTAACTGTCGATTTGTTATCATTTGGCTCCAACTTCAGAATTTCTTTGGTATTCTCCAACTAGATGAAGAACCAAATTCATGCTCACTTGAAGTGGGTGCCAAGATTTTTTTTATTTCACCAATAGTTGAACGTTCATACGCAAATGCAAGCACGCATGCATGGCAGTGGTACCGTACTGTAAACATCACGGATAAAATGTAAGATGGACATTGCTTACTGCTTAGCAGACAGACGAAGATTCTATCCACCACAGCAGTTTTCACAAAGAACTGTTAATTTGATCCTTTTTCTACTTAGTACTCTTCATAAGCTACTCTTCCGTGGCGTTTCCCTCCCCGATATCTCTCAGACCATCATGCATGAAGTAAGCAATGACACCTACAACAGGGCTCGTGAAACGGTCAGGATCATTTTGAACAAAAAGGGGGAAATACTGGGTAACACAACATATGTCTTTACATGATGCCCCATGTCTCTTACCCACCCAACTATGAACCAGCAGCAGACCCTCACTCCCACGGAACTGGAAAGTGGAAACCAAACAGGACACTATCGTCTATGGCGTACCGTGGCAGGTTGAGTTTTCAGTCATTCACAACACAAGAAGTTTAAATATGGTAGTACTAGTATTTTCTCTCTAGTAGGAACATAGTTGATATATATTACTAATAGGAGATAAGTTTGAGTAAGATACAGTTATGCCTTTATCAATATAAAAGGCAAAGCTTTTGCCTCGTTTCAAAAAAGAAGATGCAGTTATGAAAATTCCGATCCAATTGAATGGACACAGCATCAAGCAAGCAAGAGGTACAAATCTACCATTATATGATGTCATTATATGAAATTCAGTGGCATAATCAACTAAATGTCTAACAGCAGGCCTATTAGCCAATATAATGTGCATGCCATATGAAGATAAAGCTCAGATTGCTTCTGGTCATTTGCATATCCCGCAAAAACTTCGTAACTGTGTATTGATAGGGTGTTTTGAAGCTTAATATTTCAATATAGATTGATAAACAAAATCAGGACTTACTCAGGATGTCGTTCCTTTCCATGCTTATCATAAGAATCTTTTTTGACAGGTTCACGTACAACCTCTTGAAAGAGTAAATGTACAATACTGCAAAGGAAGACGAGTTGACGTGAACATGAGCAGCAAATTCCCACTAGCTTCTACAGCGGGGAGACAGAGAGCAGGAACTCTGGCATCAACCTCTGCAGCAGTATGCCGCAGAAGGGGCAAAGTGGAACAGCAGGTGCTGAATAAAGCAATTCATCATCGTGGTTGGTATCCAAAGGGGATGTCGTCATGGTAAAGAAGGTCGCCTGCACCAGCTTGTCGACCATTCCTCCACAGCATACACAGCACCAGACTGGTTGCAGAACAGAGCATAAGCGCATCGATGCTAAGCATCTTGGAAACTTGTGCCTTTCGGTGGGAGAAATAGGAGGATCGCCGCTTCCACACACGCCTGCATCAGGTGACTCGAAGTGGACTGGTGCAGAGCAATAGGTGCAGGATTCTTCAGCTGAGTATTCACAAACAGAGGCGATCCTGCAAGAGGAGAACAATTAAAAACAGATACAATGTCTAGTTTTCTGTTTCAGTGAACTGAAAGAGCAAACAGATACTTTAGGTCCTTGCAGGAATGAAATTGGCCAAGATGGGATGATGAGTAAATTTACCAAGAAATAAATACCTGCTTCTAAGACCCTTAATTGTTGAATTGAGGGAATTAAGCTGATTATGCACTTTTCCATTGTTCATAGACACCCAAGAACTCATTTGGGCAACTCCAATAGGAAACCACATGTTTTCAGCACAGGTGCCCTTCTGAAAATATGATAGTCGACTCAAAACTGCAGCAAAAGTGAAAGCCACTAGCCTCTGTCGTAGCTCTCTTTCGCTGCTGACTAGAAGATCGTTCCATAAATCAGTTGACACGCTAGTGCTGTTTTCTCCACCAGAAGAATATTGTGCATGATCGCTAAGCATTACTTTCCTACAGATGATATTCAATAAGTGTAGCTTCCGTGAGCTGACCTTGGACATCATGTCGGTTCTAGAATGATACAGGATATCGAAAGAAACACACTGTTGATCATCTGAAAACAAATTCGAGACCCAATTATACAGTAATGTCTCCAGAAATGTTGGTGAGGATTTCTTGAGCACTCGTAAAGCAGCTATGACATCCCATAAGACAAGTCCCATTTCACCTTTTTCATATTTCTTCAATGACCAAAAAATATTAGATCCCCACCATAAGAAGTTAGTCTCAGATAACGCTACAGACTGCTGGCTGGAGATATGAATGTTCTTGTCTAGTGGAATGCCAAGGAACTGACCACCAATCCAAATGAACTCAACCACTGCCTTTTGTGTCCTGTTGATTTTGTTAATAAAAATGTTACCATGATGATGGACTTTCCAATACATAAACAATTCTATTATAAAACTCCAGTACTCCCCATACTAAGTAACTAAAGTACCTGGCTTGATACATCGGATCTAGCATATTTGGATCCAAGCTGCGGACCTGAAAGAGACAATGTCCATCAATCGCTGCAGCTTATGCACATGAGCTCAAGTGCAAAAGGTGCAGTCGAGCCACACATGTCAGGTTTAAAGAATAACCTACTTCATACCATAGCAATCATTAATTCTCCAGGTGCAAGTGTAAGACCAAAGCATCGATCAGATACTACTGATAGCTGCATGAATATTTATGCCACTTAGAAAGATGCAAACTCACACATTTAGTAAAAAGGGGAAGGTCAAAAAGGTCAAGTTTTGATTTTACATCGTTTGATTCTTTTAGCTCTGGGAAACTTGTGTGCACAGGAACTTCTTCAAGTTGATTTTTTTCAACAATCCAGCAGCGTGCAGAATTATCCTGATAACGAAGGAAAACTTAAAGAATCATCATGAAAAACAAGGTTCAAAATAACATAATGTTACACTACACAGTATAGTATGATTCGGGCAGGTGCAAGAACATGGACATGGGAGTTAAATTAAGCAAGACTCGTAAAGTTTTAGCAATTACTACAATATAAAGCTAAGATGGAAGTTCAAAAGGTATCGGCATATGCACAGTAGTACGTGGCCATCAGCATAGAACAACAAATGTTAAGGGACAAAGATAATGGTCATCGACTAATTGTCCATAGCTAGGTCAAGTGTTTAAATAGCCTTTTAGCTTTATTAAGGCTCAGCATAGGTCCCAATGCTCCGTTTACGTTTTCACTCATGCCTTCAAAGTTCAGTCACTGGAATTAAGTCCCACATCCCTCCAATGAGTTCTAGTGGTACACCAAGAGAAACACAACCAGTGACATACATATGCCATAGCAACATCTGTTTTTCGGCCATGGACTTGGATGTTCACATGGTATTGCCAGTTGAGATCCTCGTCCATCTCACAATTAAGTTGTTAAATTCTAGTAAATTTGGAATGGTTTCAGTCATTTTAACCATCAAGTCAACATATATTGCCCATATTACAATGCTAACAAATTTGTTAGGACTTCTGATTGTGAGTAGACGCGCCCTGGGGGGGGGGGGGAGTTCAGGGACTGACAAGGGCAAACTGCTATGTGCCTTGGCAGCCATGGCTAGGGTAGCAGGGGACACAATTTCATGATATTTTACCCAAACACAATCAGAAAGAATTAACCAAATAGAGTGGCGACAAGTTAATGCACCTGACTGCAGCTGTATAAACAGTGGCCATCTAAACCCCATGATAAACCTGTCACCTATGGTAATGTTGACAATTAGTTGTACTTTATTGGAGAGAAAAGACACTCAATTACAGTGAAATTTTACCAGTCGGTCATGTGCATGACATGCACTGCTATTCTCAATTTTGTTGTTGCATAGGTCCAATTTCCATGTTTCCAGTGACCCAGATACTCTTCCAATTGCCAAATTAACCTCATGCTGGGGCTGAGCTGGCACAGACAATGAAATTGAAGAGACTGGAGCTGATGAATTAGTGGTGACCTGAAGAGAGTAACATTTTGGTATATATTAGAGAAGCCAGAAAAGGTAAACTAAAAACAGGCATGCCTATATTCGTTGAATGAGCATCAGTTCATATCGAGTATCTACCGATATGCATAGCAAATATAATTATATAAACAGGTACAAGATGATGTTTAATATGTACCTCTGCCACTAATGAAAATGGCACTTGTTTTACATCCGTACATTGATTAAATCGTTTGATATCACCTGACCATATCTTCACACTGGAAAAATCACGGAAAATGCATTATGCCCACAGTTTCTGCTGCCAATGTAGCATTGTGGACCTTGTGTTCCAAAAAGCAAAAATAACTTGTTTCTAATTGATTAATATAGTTATCATTTTCTCATGTCATCAGTCACTAATAGCTCAATGAAATGTAAAATTTATACGGAATAAAAGCATAACTGTGCTCACCTTCCATCCAAGCATCCAGTTGTTAAAAGCAATAAGGACTTTGAAGAGCTTGCACAGAGAACTTCCCAGCTCATGGCACAAACCCATGAATTATGAGCTTGGAGAACCCCAATGAATACTGGATCTCTGTTAACAGTACCAACATCTATTGTGTAGTACTCAGGCTTATGTATTTTCCAAAATGAAACATCCCCAGACTTCGAACCAACAGCAAGAATGCACCAATGAGAAGTAGTGTTGTGTGACGGCAAAACTGGTGACCATGCAACTACGAGAGAAAACAAATGTGCATTGCGACATGCATATTGTTTTGCTGTGATACAAGGAACAAGCTTGTTTTCTCCATTGCAAGAGAGTTCTTCTTTGGTATTTTCTGAACCACCTTCCACAATTACGACAGCCAATTCATGCACAGGCTTGACAATCTGGAATCACAAGGGGCAAAGTTAAATCAAGTGTCACATAAAAGAACTATGTAATACAAGCTATGAAATAGTTCAACCTTGCAAGATAACTGGGTAATCCTTTGGTAAGAGATAACACAATTTTCTTCTGTGAGTTCAAAATAAATCGAGTAAAAAATCTGCCTACACGTCAACATGTAAAAACCTACCTTTTTCACAGACTCCTTCGATAATGTAGAACATGGATACGGAGAGAAGTGTGCATCCTTTGAAGCACCTAAACCATCTTCATCCTCATCATAAACATAGCCTTCAACTCTACATCAATCAACATCTACTTCAGATAAATTCAGGCAAGTATAAAAATGCTAGACAGGCCACCAAGAATGTTGGCCTCTAACATGGATTATGAGGACCAGAGAGGTAAGAGGGGATGTTTGGTCCATGCCATACACAAACCATCCCACTGTTTGCCAGTAACAAAAGTGGTCATGAAACCCACGCATTGGCCAAAGTTTGCAGAAAAAAATGAACTGAAGATACAATTGAAAGGGATATTACCGAAGATCCTTAACAGACTGGTGACTAACCAAATGGATGCCAAATTTTCCCAAAATTACCAAAACGCGCTAAACAATGTTGGCATCATGGGCTTGGAACAAAACACACGTGACTTATTTATGTGTGCTAGATGAAACTGGTATGTCAATAGTCGGAACTCTAGATAATAGGTAATGGATTTTAGAAATGGTGTGCATCTTCAGCTCTACTTACCTTCTCACTCTCATTAACAATCAATACTACAACCACATAAACGAGCATGCATAGCTTTCCCACTATTAGTGTAGATTTATAACCATATATCACTAGGTGATAGATATTCCTGTATATAGTCACCCACCTTTTTGGTGATTTGTAAGTATGGACAATAGTTTATCAGTTTATGATTGAAAATTGAACTTAACTTTAACTATGAATGCTCCTTTTCAATTCTACAGCATTTGCAAGAAAATCTTACCACCTCTGCTAGTCTAACTGGATGAAATATGAACACCTGACTAAGGGAAAACGAACAAGCATGTGGAGTTACTGTAACTTGATAACAAGATTGGAGGACATCATTCCTCACTAAGTATTTGACTTCACTCAGAAAGAAAATGTGAAATATAATAAAGTTACAATCTGTTGCCCAGAAAACAAATGTTGATTCAAGTCAGAGGCTCAGAGCAAACTTCTAGACACATTTCTCTGGAGCCGCTTGATCTGACCTAGAACTTTGTTGGCACACAAATATTTTCCCGCAAACAACTTTCCCATCATCAAGCCATAAAGGCACGGGAGTCAACCTTATCATTTTTTTCTTAGAACTAAAACCCCTTTAGCTATCTTGTTATTTCAAAACTTGGTTATGCTTTTCAGTGAGAAATCTTGATGTAATCGAAAGTATCATACACCTTGCTGGTTTCCTTTTTCTCCTTCCAGAAACCTTGCAGGAAAGAGATTCTTGCAATTCACCAGCATATCCTGTGTCCTGTGTGTGCTCATTATTTAACTTTTCCTAATATATGAAAGAACTTTTTATGACAATGTTTTCTGATAATCAAGAAAACCTCTCAGTGCTCAAGTGGAAGGAAGCATACCTGAGGAGCATGCCCATCATTTGCTACTTCCTAATGTACGAGAGAAAACTATCAACACAATTCTACAATTATCAGGTAAAACCTCAGAGCTCAAGTAGGAGGGAGGATACCTGAGGAAACGAATTCGGACAGTCATCTTCGCCGAAGTTAATGTTTTGGTAATAATTAAACAACAGTTGAGATATATCCGCAACCTAACCAATAGTTTATAACTGATAAGCAACAATGACGGAGGAAAAAAAGATGAAATGAAAAACAAGAAATTTATCTATGGCGAGAGCAAACTTGTACGCAATTTAGTAAAATCACAAAAGTGCTAAAATTACAACTCAAAAATTTAAAGTTCAACTTTCTTTTGTTTGTAAGAGATGAAAAAACTATTACCATATATGAAGCTGTTAACATTGAGCTCATTCTGACTTCTAGTACTCAAATAATATTTCTAAATATTGATAAATAAATTAGGTCCCATATGCATATGGTCCCAAGTATAAAGAACAATAAGAAATGTGGCAGGTAACCATTCAAACTCCAGCTTTCTTAATATGAACGACTTATGTAAATCAAGATTGTCTATGAACCCAATTAAATATACATTAACCAAACATGCTTACCTTAACCCAGTTATCACCAAATTCACAAATTGGTGGACGGTAAAGATTTACACGACCATCACCACTACAAACAGCTAGCAAACAACTGAAATAGTGATTTGAACAAAAAATGTTAGGTGACAAAATGAATAGGAGGAACATAACATATCAGTCAGAAGTTCATACCCAGAATTAGGAGCAAATCCTTGTTGAGACCATGAAACTGACCGTGCACTTGGTTCAGTATCACGTGCTAAGCCTGTTGGCACTAAACATGGTTCAAAGAGATCTGCAAATGCAGAGAACATTTCAAGCGTAGCAAGAATTGTTATTTTACAGTTGTCGTAAAGTAGCCGACTTCTTAAATGGCATCAAAATACATCCATTGTAGTCCCAAACGAGTGGTCTTTTCATTTCACTTAAATAAACATACTGCCCTATTATATTCTCACTGCAATATCGATGCTAACAAACAATTTATTACAGTATAACTGAACTGAATCTTCATATCTAAAAATGAAAGCAAGAATTCTAACTACGCAATCATAATCAAAAGAGTCTGAAGATCAAAATTCCTATTCCATTTCACTGCGCCTACCAAATTGCATGAGTATTTTACTAACACGTACTAGTAGTATATAAAAAAGAGGAACATAGATGCCTGCATTTAGCTTAGGACCGACCTTCCTTGTTAACCACGCCTATGGGAAAAGGATTGCTAGGGCGAAGCACAACAATTCCACGAGGCCCATCAATGTCGGCTGGGTTCTGAAGGAAAAACAAGATGAATGTAAGGTCAATCCAATAGATTAATTATCATAACGCCTGATGGTGAAAGTGAAGGCAAGTACGATAGGGTGATGAAATTGCACATACCAGGATAGTGACGATGTGGCCAGAAGCAACAGCCACCAAGTTCTCACTTGACCAAGTGATGGCATTTGGATAGGATGGGGAAGCAATCAGGGTTGTAGCTTGGTAATGCGGGGCCATGACTGAGGCCGAAGAAGCAGCGGCGGCCGACGGAAATCTGGGAGAAGTAGAAGCAGCAGCGGCCCGAAGAGAATTGCTCGTGCGCTTGGAAGCCAGGAAGGAGAGCTCGCAGCGGCGCCGGCGGTAGCCGGGAGTGGCGGCGGCGCCCTCTTTTTCACCTATGCCAGACCGCCGGGAGGGTTTCTGGTCGTCGACTTTTTTTCTCCGATTTTACACCTCCAACTTTGAAATATTACAACTATGCCACCGCCAAATGGAACTGAGAGCATACCCAACCCAATGGTGCGTCCAAGATCAGGGATAGGTTGTCCTCCGTGTTCGCGCCCGCGTCCAAGGGAGACATTTTTTATAGCTTTCGTTTATCTAGCTTTTTAGCTCATACCATGGCAGCCAGGCCATCCCGTCCAGCGGCGGATCCAGGATTAGATCTGTCCCTGGCCAAAAACTAAGAAAAAAATAGTAAAAATCTTTTGTAATATCACAATTTTTTTTGGTAAAATTAAAGAGGTGAACATATGTATTCATATCATATCATTGTTAACGGTCCACTTTGTAGAGCTGATTCAGTCTCCGCAGCTTCTTCAGCCTAACGAGCTTCTTTAGTTTGATGATTTGTATTTATTGATTGGTTCGGTTTGAGATTAATAGATTAAATCTTTTCTTCATTTGTTCCTAAATCATGATAAGCCAACAAATCAATTCAATTGAACTATTAAAAAAATATGAAAATTACCTAGTTGAGGGAGAGCCTCAGCCAAGACGGAGAGCATTTAGCAGGAGTTCTGCAGTTGGACACCGACCGAGGAAGTGACGAGTAGAGGAGGCAGAGCCATAGCCAGGGACAGAGCTTGGCCACGCACGAGCAGAGGAGGAGAAGTCGTCGAGCGAAGGTCGCGTGGCGAGGAAGACGAGGAGGCAAGAGCGGGCGACCTGGTAGGGCAGGGCCGAGATCCGGCGGTCCGGCCTCCGGTGAGGCCAGGGGCGGCAAGCAGCCCGTCGGCGTGGCGACGCCCGCAGCTAGCAAGGGAGCAAGGCGGGGCTGGAGGCAGTAGCGACCGAAGCGGAAGTTCCTCTGGTAATCTTCGTTCTGCTGGGTTTTATTGATTGGTGAGCAACAGAGTTGGGCCAGTTGGCCAGACCTGGCATCTTCCCCCGGCGAAATTAATTTCTTTCTAGCGTAGTAGGCTTGAATTCTTTCTACGTCTCGGGCCGTGGCCCTCGTTGCCCTGGGTCTGGATTCGTCCTGATCCTGTCGACGGCTAGGCTTTCAGTGCAGAACCTCTTTCCGCGCTAGCCTTTTGGTATTTCCGCGCGTGATGGGCTTTCCCGCCTCTTCGCGCTACAAATAGGGGACGACGAGTGCAACAACAACCGACTATCGGAGAGTGCAATAGCAATTGACCACCAGCCAGCCACCATGCCTCCCCGCATGCCTACAAACTGGGCCATGCTTTCCTCCGCCACCCACGCTCGCTACCCCGAGCTCGCTATCGAGGGTCGGCGGAGGTGCCGAAGGCGAGACGTTGGTAGAGAACCTGTCGACGGAGGAGCAGCAACAGGTGGAGACCTTGGTCACAGAGGAGCTCGAGTTCCTTGACGACACAGACGCCAAGGAGGACCAGCCGGCAGAGGAGGACACCGAGTGTTGGGGATATACTATATGGGTATCCTTATAGCATGTCTCTTATCCGACTAACCGGGGTGGCCCATAGTCGGTAGCATGACTTATAGCCTGCTGGACGGCCCAGTTAGGTGGATCCATAAGGGAGGCCCATGCCGGATAAAGGAAGGCTACGGTAGAGTCACCAGCGTACCCGGAGCCTTGGAGTGCAAGATACACAAGACTAGTGATAGACGGTGTAGGACTCTGTAACATGTCCGGCTAGGACTTTCCCTGTAACCCTAGGATCTGACGACTATATAAGTCGGGCCTATGGGGGCCTTTAGGGCACAATCTCATACGATAACTTAGACTCTCTAGTCACCTCGCACAGCGAACCTATCTCTGTAACTCGGCGAATCTGCCCTTATAGTGATTTATAGCAGGAGTAGGATTCCGCCACCGTCGTGGGATCTGAACCTGGGTAAGTTGTGTTACCTCGTACCCGTTAACCGTCTGCCTTACCCCACGTCTCTAAACACGCACTGTGAGGACCCCTCCATGGCGTACTCGTCGGCAATACGTTCGCGGAGGGATCGATGTCGGATCTCTCTTCGGAGTTTGCCGGCAAAGATCGGAAAGCATCAAGACCCGCACGGACCGCCTACGGGCAGGATACGTTCGCGAAGGGATCGATGTCGGATCTCTCTTCGGAGTTTGCCGGCAAAGATCAGAAAGCATCAAGACCTGCACGGACCGCCTACGGGCAGGATACGTTCGCGGAAGGATCAATGTCGGATATCTCCTCGGAGCTTGCCGGCAAAGATCGGAAAAATTCAAGGCCCACCCAAACCGCCCCTGTGCAGGATATAAAGGTGGAAAGATCACTGCAAATCCGCTGGCTTTGCCCGCGCGTATGGACAGCAGAGACCCAAGTTCGTCGGCGTGGTTACCATCTTTGATCTGGCGCGTTGCGTTCAGAGAGAGGGCGAAAACCCCCGCGACTACCTAGCCAGGTGGCTCCGTATACGAGCCGATCTGGCCAACTACCCCAATGATGATGCTATCTATCACTTTGTGGAAGGACTGGACCACGTCATGCTTCTCCGACATTCTCTAAGGCGGCAGCAGGCGTCAGGACGCCTTACCTTCGAAGGCATGGTGAACACCGTCAACAACTACGCGGAGGCCGAAGCGACAGCTCAGACAGCGCTTGCGCTCATTGACGGAGCCCCTCCGATTCAGCCACCACCACCGCCTCCGGCCACCATCGTCGTAGCAGCACCACCACCTCCAATCATCGTCGAGGCCGTTGCACCTCCACCGCCCGTCATCGAGGAAGTCCTGGCACCCTCCGACTCTGTCATTGACGTGCTTTATGCTGACTTCAGTGCAGATTCAGAGGAGATAGATTTCAGTCCAGAAGAGCTAGACTCCGCTATGCAGGAGATGGAGGAGGAGTACTCGCGCGACGAGCAAGCTAACGATACCATCATGTCTCGAGGGGTGTTCGTCACCATTGGGACGGCGATGGACGAAGATCAACCCGGGCAAGCTCCGCCTACGGCACTGGAAAAGGTCATGCCTCCTCCGCCTAACCTAGTGCAGCAGCTGCAGGAACTCGGCACCGGCCCGAGCAACAACAACACCGCAAACTTTCCACCTCCAGCATCAACGTCGGCAGCAGCCCATGTTACTCCAGCTGATAGGGTGATGTACGGCAATCTCCTCGTCGAGCCACTAACCGTTGCTCATATCCGGAACGTGACTCGGCTTGACGAGAAGCGCCATGTTGCCGGATTTCTTGGAGGCGCAAGCCATCGCGGAGCAAGGCGCTAAACTAGATCGAGATCTGTTCAACGCGTAGAAGTCCATAGAGAAAGCTAGAGCAATGGAGGCCGAGTACAAGACTCTGCTACAGCAGTAGAAGGCTAAGAAAGCTCCGGCTCGTGTCATTAACGATCCTGGTGTACGGTGCAACCTAGGATGGGCTCCCTCGAAGCCGGCACAGGCCAAGCCATACATTGATAGTGAAGGCAAGCAGGTGATGCCCACCCCACTCCTTAACCTTGCCATCGCCAAGACCCTTCTGGAGCAGGATAGATCGCCTGAGGCAGTAGAACAGGTCTATGACCTAGTGGCCAAGGCGGTAAAGCAGCAGGAAAAGGCCACCTCTCAGAGGCTCGAGTCTGACCCAGCGCTTTGCCGATCTAGCCAGTACAAACCGCCAAGGGACAGATCTCCTCAGGATGTCGGATCACAGACGGGTTCATCAGAACGAAGACGGAGGGATGCGCGCAATAGGAAGGATGCTATCCCCATATCCTCCGACCACGGAGAAAAAGCCCGACCTCACCGCCCATCTCCACCACCCCGATCCCCCCGACGTCAGGAAGACTACAAGGCTCACCATCGTACGGATATGTCCCCTCTAAAGCAGTGCGGCATCTTCATCCGCGACAACACGGCACAGACCCGTCATGATGAAGAGCGCCACCAAGGACACAAGAGCAGGTCACACTACGACCCTCCACGTCCGACAAGCAACCATGACAGGCGCGAGGCGTCGTAGGAGGGTAACAACAAGAAGGCTAACCCACCGCCACCTCCGCCTCCGTCGCCGCCAAGCAGTCACCATGGCGGAAGAGGCCTGCGTTGTTCACGCAGCCCATCCCCTGTTGACAACAAGAAGAAGAACCCGGAGTTGTACGATGCACGTTCGCGGATCGATAAGATCCACGAGGCCCGGGAAGGACCATACCTGGGACCACGTTGCTTTGGACCCGCAATACGGTCCGCAACTTACCCCAAAGGTTTCTGGATTGACAAGACTATCAAGCCCTATGACGGCACCGCTAAGCCTGCCACATGGTTGCAGGACTACGGCAACGCGGTGGAGATTGCCAGAGGCAACCCCAACGTCGACGTCAAGTACCTCCCGTTAATGTTGGCGGGCACGGCCCGTCAATGGATCGATGACTTGCCAGAAAGATCTATCTACAACTGGCTGGATATGCAAGAAGCATTCACCAAGAATTTTGAGGGTACATACAAGCGTCCACGCGTGGGCGATCTACAGCGGTGCGTGGAAGAAAAGCGAGACTTCTCGCGCCTATCTCTCCCGCTGGATATGAAGAATTCTGCGCAGAGTGCATGCTCAGACCACCATGGCCGCCTTCGACGGGTTGGAAAGGGCGTTGCTCGACATAAGCTGAAGCGCTTGCGGGACAATCATCAACTTGACTTGAATCGGATGATTGATTAGCTAGTGAGTTCGCGGCTGCCGGCGATGCTCATGGCTCTTTGCGAACGGCCGTTCCAACCAAGCTCGGAGGAACAACGGTACAAAGCGGAAAACCGCTCCGGAAAAGCAATCTACCGACATGGTCGCTATGACTTTTGCGGGGCGAGGAGAAAGGCGGACAACGTGGCGAGGAAGGGAAGCGGGCAGGCGAGAACGAGGAAGTGAAACCACCTCGGCGCGCTCGCGTTCCCCAAACCTCTGAAGAGTACCGCGATATGCCGTGCCTCATACACCTCGGCGCCAGCGGCAAGGCCACCCATACCAATCGACACGCAAGTTCGTCAACGACCTCAAGGAAGACCGAGTCCGGTTACAAGCGAAGTCGGAAGAAACAGACCCATGAGGCAAGGGCGGGGAAGAAGGAGGAGGAGTCCAAGGATTCAAGTGACATGGACGAAGACATTGACCCCAAGCACGCCGCCAAGAGCGACGACAAGGGCAAGAACCCCTTTGCAAAGAAGGCCCCAGTCTACCACACTTTCCTTGGCACCCCCACCGTCCGACAACAGAAGACCTCTCTAAGGATCTTGATGGCAACTCTCCCCCAGTTCCCCAGTACCTACGCTGGTCGGAGGTTCCAATAACTTGGGACAGGACGGACCACCCAGACCTTGTACCCACGGAGAACCAACACGCCATGGTCATCAACCCATTGATTGACGGCGTGGAGTTCACCAAGTGCATGGTGGATAGTGGAAGCAGCATCAACATCATGTACCTGGATACACTGCAGAAGATGAACTTGACGGAGGCAAACCTAAGGCGGACCAACACCATTTTCCACGGCGTAGTTCCTGGTCGGGAGGCTCGGTCCCTTGGGTGCATTACGCTTTAGGTAGGCTTTGGCGACGTTAATAATTACCGCCAAGAGCACATGACCTTTGAGGTGGTCCCCTTCAAGAGCGTGTACCACGTCATATTCAGCCGCGACATATTCCACACGTTCATGGCCAAGCCATGCTTCGTCTACAACAAGCTCAAGATACCCGGACCAAAACGGTGTCATCACCATATCCGGAAGCTTTACCAAGGCAAGGGACTGCGAGATCAATGAAGCAGCCGCTGCAGAAGTTGTCCTCTACAGCGAAGAATTCAAGGAGATCCAGAGCAAGGTCAATGACTCAGAGATGCCCGCGTCGAAGAAGCAGATCTCCAACTCTGCTCCTACCTTCAAGGCCGCCATCGAAACCAAGCCAGTGGAACTTGTGGTAGGCGATGCCTCCAAGACCGTCGCCATTGGGACGAACCTGGATCCCAAATAGGAAAGCGCGCTCGTCGAGTTCCTCCGTGAGAATAGGGACATCTTTGCCTGGCAACCTGCCGACATGAAAGGTGTACCTAGGGAACTCGCCGAGCACAGCTTAAGCATAGATCCAAAATGTAAACCAGTGAAACAACCTCTATGACGCTTTGGAGATGAGAAGAGACGTGCCATTGGCAAAGAAATAGCTAGGTTACTTAAGGCTGGGTTTATCCGAGAAGTCCTTCACACCCGATGGGTGGCTAATCCTGTAATTGTCCCCAAAAAGGGAACCAATGAATTAAGAATGTGCGTTGATTACACCGGCTTGAACAAAGCATGTCCCAAAGATCTGTTTGCTTTGCCTCGCATTGACCAAGTCATTGACTCGACGGCTGGCTCGGAACTTTTGTGTTTTCTCGATGCATACTCAGGATACCACCAGATCAAGATGAGGAGGTCGGACCAATTGGCCACTTCGTTCACTACCCCATACGACACATTTTGCTATGTCACGATGCCCTTTGGGCTGAAAAATGCAGGTGCTACCTACCAGTGGACAATGCAACGTTGCCTTCACGACCAAATTGGTCGGAACATTCACGCCTATGTGGACGATATCGTGGTGATGTCTAAAAAATCAAACAACTTAATCTCCGACTTGAAAGAAACCTTTGATAATCTCCGGAAATACAACATGATGCTCAACCCCAAGAAGTGCGTCTTCGGGGTGCCAGCCGGCAAATTGTTGGGTTTCATCGTTTCCCAGCACGGAATCGAGGTCAACCCGGAGAAAATCAAGGCCATCTTAAACATAAACCGTCCGACATGCCTAAAGGACATTCAACGACTAACAGGTTGTGTTGCAGTTAGTCGGTTCGTCAGCCGACTTGGAGAGAAGGCTTTGCCGCTGTACAAGTTGCTAAAGAAGGCGGACAATTTCACGTGGACGGACAAGGAAGATGCAACATTGAAGCAGCTCAAAGAGATTCTTTCCTCGGTATCCTTGCGACCGAGCCTGGTGAGCCCCTGTTAATTTACATGGCGGCAACCAACCGGGTTATCAGCATCGTCGTCGTGGTAGAGCGGACGGAGCCAGGCTACAAGCACGGAGTTCAACGACCAGTTTACTATGTGAGCGAGGTCTTGATGGAGTCCAAGCAGCGTTACCCTCACTACCAAAAGATAGCTTATGGAGTATTCCTCGCTTCTCGAAAGCTGAGGCATTACTTTCAAGAGCACCCAATCACAGTGGTGAGCAAGACTCCACTATCCGACATTATCAATAACAGCGACGCTACAGGAAGGGTCGCGAAGTGGTGCATTGAACTTGTCGCCTTCGAGATCACCTACAAGAGACGCGACGCTATCAAGTCACAAGCCTTGGCGGATTTTATTGCAGATTGGACGGAGATGCCAGATGCTACTCCGTTGCCAGAACCAGAGTACTGGGTGATGCACTTTGACAGATCAAAGTTGCTCAACGGCTCGGGGGCTGGTGTATTGCTACAGTCACCAAAAGGAGACAAGCTACACTACGTTCTGCAGATCCACTTCGAGGCTACAAACAACATGGCGGAGTATGAAGCACTCATTCACGGACTACGTGTAGCCAAGGATATTGGCATCAAGCGCATAGTTTGCTGTGGAGATTCCGACTTGGTTGCCCAGCAGGTGGCTGGCACCTGGAATGCGCGGAACCCTATGATGGGGGCATATCGAGACGAAGTGGACGAGATAGCCAAGAGCTTCTTGGGCTACGAAGATCGGTATGTACCTAGGGAACAAAACGAGGCGGCTGATCTACTGTCCAAACTTGGATCAGGGCACAAGCGAATTCCGCCAAGAGTTTTCCTAGAGCATCTGCGCACACCATCCGTGAAGGGCGCCGACATCGACAACCCGGATAGAGCTGACTCTTTCGTCAACATGGTGACAAAGATCCCTCCGGCTTGGACAAAACCGTTCATGGAGTATCTCGAGCACGGAACTTTGCCCGACGACAAAGTCGAAAGACGACAAATAGTACGACGAGCAAAGGGTTATACCATAATCAATGGGCAACTCTACAATAGGAGCACTACTGGTGTATACCTAAAGTGCGTTTCCCAGCTAGAAGGTATAAAAATCCTACGCGAAATCCATCTCGGAGATTGCAGGCATCACGCCGCTCCTCGATCATTGGTCGTGAAAGCCTTCCCAAGAAGGATTCTCTTGTCGATCGAAGGCGGACGCCGACAAGCTGGTTGAGACATGCACAGGATGCCAGTATTATGCCCGACAACCACATGTTCCTGCTGAAGAATTGCGAACAATACCAATAACTTGGCCATTTGCAGTCTAGGGGCTAGACATGGTGGGGCCGTTACAGATGACACTGTGTGGGTTTACGCATCTGCTTGTAGCAGTTGACAAATTCACCAAATGGATAGAAGCTAAACCCATTAGAAAGCTTGATGGGGCAACTGCCCTCAGGTTTGTCCGGGATCTAGTGGTGAGATTTAGTCTCCCACATAGCATCATCACCGACAACGGAAGCAACTTGTCATTCGGAGAAGTGGAGGCCTATTTCTGGGACAAAGGCATCCGACTTGACCTTGCATCTGTGGCACACCCACAATCCAATGGGCAGATTGAGCGAGCCAATGGATTAATTCTGCAGGGAATCAAGCTATGTCTTGAGGCACCGCTACATAGAGCAGCTGGATCCTGGGCAGAAGAATTACCATCTATGCTGTGGAGTTTACGAACTACACCCAACAGATCCACCGGCTACACCCCTTACTTCATGGTATATGGAGCAGAAGCCATCCTACCTTCCGACATCCTCCACGATGCACCAAGAGTTGCCGCCTACGACGAAGATGACGCTGAAGAATCCAGATGCCTAGATGTGGACCTTCTCGAGGAGGAGTGCGTTTTGGCATGCCAAAGATCCGCCATCTACCAGCAGAAGCTACGCAGCTACCATAGTCGCCGCGTTCGACATCGCTCGTTTAAAGAGGGGGATTTGGTGCTTTGACTTAAGCAGAAGAGGTCGCACAAATTATCCCCGCCATGGGAAGAACCGTTCATCATAAGCAAGGCGCTGCTCAATGGGTCTTACTACCTTGTTGACAATCGTGAACTCAAGGATAGACCCAACGAGGATCATAAGCGTAAGCGACGTGACCCGGATGATGACTACCCGGAGCTTGATCGGCCATGGAACATAGCACAGCTACGTCCTTTCTACACTTAGCATTTTTTTGTGTACCTCTTATATGATCAATGAAATAAAGCTCTTTGTTTCACTCATATTGCTGAGTCTTTTACCTCCTTTAGTGTTTATTTTTGGATCATGTAAAACCTTTATGCACAAGTCTTGTGATTGCACTTGTGAAAATTCCGTCTACGGGCGTTAGCTTAAGTTTTCTGGTCTACATGTTCTTTGTTGTTTTTATGTGGATTCTGGAGTAGTGACTTTTGGCACTTATTGTCGGTGAATTTGTGCTCAGGTTATTGACGGTGCCATTGGGCATCATCACCTAAGCGCATGGTTCCGACAACGATTTTTCCGACTCACGAAAAGTCAAGCATAAGAACCAGAGTAATGGATAAGCCAGCACTTGCTTAAAAAATATATACATATTGGGAATTAGTTCTTAAGTAGCAGGATATAACAATCATTGTTTTTCGCCTTAAGATTACATCACCAAGTTTTTTCCGTGCACACACCAAAGGTGAAACAAGAATTACAAAGTGTTTTTCATTCTTTGGGCGCAGGAGACTTGGAGGCCGCATCATCACCAGCCGGAGAATCACCCTCAACGTCGGTGCTGTGGGGAGACTCGGAGGAATCTTGGTTGGCGCTGTCGATGGTGTTCCTGGGCACGAAGACGTCAATGTCCACCAACTCGGCAACCCTGGTGTCATAACCCGTGAGTGATGACAGGATGGCTTCGTGATCGATCTCCTTGCCGTCATCATCCACGTCGGGGATACCAGAGGTCACCGTGTCGATGTAGGCATCTTCGTAGTGTGCCTTCACCATAGACAGCGCCATCCTCGCGCCAGCCCGTGCACATGAAGCTTTCCAGCTCGTGACACGCTCGAGGGCTCGGCGCAGAATCTACGAGTACTTCGTCATGGAGTCTGAAGCCTTGATATATATCTGGAGGGGCTTGGCAATCTCCTTGGCTTGGGCGATGGCAGTGTTGATGAAGTTGCCGGCAAGAACCATGCACTCCTTGTCTGAAGGAGGTGAGCGGGTTAAACCCGTAGGAGCTGCAAATTCCAACAAGGAGCGTATGAGTTCAATAAATCTAAGTATCCAGACTACAGAAATACAAGGCGGAGGAAACTTACTGAAGATGCTGGCCTTGGCCTGCCAAAGGGTGTCCGCCAAGGATTCCTTCTCTTGTTGGAGGAGCTTAAACGCCTCGCTATGGCGAAGGTTTTGCTCATCAGCAGCTTGCTTCTGATCCTTTAGGATCGCAAGCTCCTCCTTCAAGCGATTGATCTCCGCGGAGGCAGAATCCTGCAGGGCTTTCATGGAATCCTCGTGCATCTTCAGCATCTCCTTCCTCTCCTCCTTCAGGATCTTGTTCTCGCTGTCCAGCTGCTGGATGTGCTTGGACTACTCGACAATATCTTTGTCCTTGGCGACATGTCCTGCAAGTCGGAGAAAACAAAGTACACAGTGAGTACTCGAAGATTATGGGCACAAAAGTAAGACGGAAATATGCAATAAGAAAACAGACTCTTGTTTTTCATGATCTGTTCCTTCAAGATGGCAGTTTTACCCTTTTCGGATTCAAGATATGCGCGCATCTTCTGGTACTTGTCGTTGTCCATGCCCCTCCGAGCATTCTCGTTCTGTGGAAACACATACAAAGTTAAATCGTTGTTTGGTCTGCTTGGAGCTTCTAGTCGGAGATTTTCCACCTAGATGCTCGGGGGCTACAGCGAGAGTTTTTAACTTATCAATATGCTTAGCTTTTCTTTAAGCATCTAGTCGGAGCTAATTCAGTTCTCGATTAGAAGCTTGGGGGCTACAGTATAAAGTTTTTAACTCAAAAACTGCTTAGCTTTTCTTTAAAGCATCTAGTCGGAACTAATTCAGTCACAACTAGAGGCTTGGGGGCTACAACATTGAAAATTATGAACACTGTGTATGCTACTCTTAAAGCATTTAGTCGGAGTAATTCATTCCATCTAAATGCTTGGGGGCTATAGTGAGAGTTTTTTCTACCTTAGTCACTCTTAGAGCATATAGATACAAAACCTATGGTTTTCCGTCTACATCCTCGGGGGCTACAGTGGGATACTCGTATGAAATGCAAAAGGCAAAGTAAAAACTTACAAGTGCAATGATCTTGAGGTTTGTAGCACTCTCGGATAGCAGCTTGCCGAAGGAAATTCTATTTCCTCGCAAGATATCCGCTTGTCGGAGTAGCTCCTCAAGACCGCACGTCGGAGATGACGGTACTCCTCCTGGAACCAGAGTAGTGTTACTCGGCGTGAGCATCGGGTAAACTATCTTTGGGAACTCGAAGGGTTTCTGGGGAGTAGGGGCGCCGCCTTCGGCAGAGGTACCAACTCCCACCACCGCCTTGCCGCTACCAATGGCATCCTTAGCCGGAGCTTCAGCCATTTGAAGAGCAGCGCTCTCCTGCGTCGCCTGCTCGCCGACAACAGCAAGCTCGGTAGAGGCGCCAGAATCCACTTCCATGGCGGAAGGGCCTGGTGCTTCCTGGACTTGAGAGCTTGTCGGAGCAGTGGAGGGCTTGACGGCAGGAGTAGCAGGGGCGATGGCGGGGGAGGAGTCGCGATGCAGCATGTCCTTGATATTTCTAGAAGCCCCCAAAGTTTTGGAGGACTTCTTGAGGCTGGTCGAGGCTTTCTTCCTGAAATGTGCAAAGTACATAAGTACAGGAACAAAACAGATAAATAGACAATGTCGGAGAATGAGAGGCTTACACTAGGGGGGGCGCTTTGGCAAAAATCCCGGTGGCTTTTCTCTTTTCCGCCTCCGGTATGATAGTCTTCTTGGAGGCTCCACCCTCCGTCTTCTTCTTCTTGCCTCCGTCGGCAGCGTCAGAGGTGGAGCTCTTCTGCTTTCGCGCCAACGGGACATCGTCGTCGGACACGACCGTGACTTCCTTCATCTTTGGATCGTAGATTTGGGTAGCCAAGTTGTCCTCATCTAGATTGCTAAGCTGTTAAGTGAGAAATCACCGTGTTAGATAAGATGGTATTGGCAAGACGGAAAAACTGGAGCAATGTCATACACGGAAAATAAATACCTACCTTTGGGCACTTGCCGTCTACGTACATGTCGTAGGTAATGGTCAAGCCACGCTTCTTATCCTTCACCTTGACGATGTCCTTCAGGCGGAGCTTGACGGAGTCGCTCGAGAAGTTATCCATGGAGATCCGGAGGGTATCCCTTCGATCACCGGTGTACTCGTGCATGAACTTCGCGCGGTGCTGCAGAGGTTGGATTCGCCTGATGAACCAGCACATGGCTAGGTCCAAGCCGGTCAAACCCGTCTCTACGAACCACTCGATCCGCCTTATTGCGCGAGAAGCGTCGAGGTCGGAGGGAAGGGAGGCATGGGATCTCCATGTGGAAACTTCAGCGGCGGCTCCATCCACGAAGTCCGGGTACGTCACTTCTCGGCCCGCCAAAGGAATGTCGGGGCCATAGAAGTATGTCCGCTGCTAGTTTTTGCACGACTCGTGGCCGACGATGTCGGGGAACCGCCGGCCAGGTCGGATCTTGAAGCTTATGGTGCCGCAGTTCCTAAGCTCCTCCCTACTGTGTCCGGCTTCACGTTTGACGGTGAAGAAGTACACGAACAAGTCTAACCTAGGCCTAATCCCTAGGTAACACTCACAAAGTGCCGCGAAGTTGCTAAGCACTAAGATGCTATTGGGGGAGAGGTTATGGGGTTGGACCTTGTAGTGGTTCAAGACGGACAGAAAGAAGTGGGAGATGGGCAGAGAAACGCCTCGTACCAGTTGAGCCTTGAGGTACACCTTTTCTCCTTCTTGGGGAGAAGGTGTCACCTCGCCGGCCGGCGCCGCCCGCCAGGCGAGCCCCTCCGTCGCGGGGAGGTAGCCTTCGGTGACCATCTCTTGGATGTCGCGGCTGGTGATGTCTAAGCCGCGCCAGTCGCCCTTGTGCGAGTCTGGCTCTTCTTCCAAAGGCTCTAGCGCCGCCAGATTGTGGTCACCGCCGGTGGTTTCAATCACCGCCGACGCAGGGATGACCAGACCCTCTGGGGGCACGACGACGGAGCTCACCGGCTTCGTCGTGGCTTCGCTCGACGCTGCCATCGACGGGGAGGAGCTGCTGCTGGCCATGGAGAGCTGGAAGGGTGCGACTGACACCGAGGGAGGCTAGGGTTTTCGAGGTTTTCCGCGGAGAGCTCGAGGAGGCGTGCGGTTGGAGGAAGAAGACGATGACGCGAGAGAATGGGGTAAAAAGTGGCAAGTGTCCCACGGTTACTATTTATCTTACTCTGCGTCAAGATTCGTGCAGCTAATCGGACGGTTGCCGCGTAGACGACGTGTTCATGAACGTGCGCGGTAATTTCGCCACGTCTCCAACCGCCGCCGCCAACGGTTCGTATAGCTTGCGTGGGAAAATCGAACATGATTGCGTTCTCTGCATATGTGAGTTACGAGGCGTCGCTGACCTAAGCCTACATCGTCATAACTGACATGGTAGATGAGCCGTCGCATCGAAGATTCCGGCATGGACGGATTTAATCTGACTACGGAAGAGTACGATGGAAGATTCAACATTTCTCCGACTTACAAATCGAAAGACAGAGAAAAACCTTGCAGGGTTCTTTGGTAGGACTACAAGATGTTGCTTAACGATTTGCCGACATCCATCTAGACGGAGCATTCCACGTGAAGAGGCAAGACGGCGCAAGATCTCGGAGTTCTCCGGGGGCTACTGTTGGGGATAGGCTATATGGGTATCCTCATAGCATGTCTCTTATCCAACTAACCCGGGTGGCCCATAGTCGGTATCATGGCTTATAGCCTGCTGGGGCGCCCAGTTAGGTGGATCCAGAAGGGAGGCCCATGCCGGATAAAGGAAGGCTACGATGGAGTCACCAGTGTACCCGGAGCCTTGGAGTGCAAGATACACAAGACTAGTGATAGACGGTGTAGGACTCTGTAACCTGTCCGGCTAGGACTTTTCCCTGTAACCCTAGGATCTGGCAACTATATAAGTCGGGCCTATGGGGGCCTTTAGGGCACAATCTCATACGATAACTTAGACTCTCTAGTCACCTCGCACAGCGAACCTATCTCTGTAACTCGGCGAATCTGCCCTTATAGTGATTTATAGCAGGAGTAGGATTCCACCACCGTCGTGGGATCTGAACCTGGGTAAGTTGTGTTACCTCGTACCCGTCAACCGTCCGCCTTACCCCACGTCTCTAAACACGCACTGTGAGGACCCCTCCATGGCGTACTCGTCGGCAATACCACGACACCGAGGAGATCTACTTCCTCGACGACACCGACGATAAGGATCCCATGGACTAAGAGGCGCTCCTCGCATCTTTTTGCCGCTCACCATCTTGTGCCACCACGTCATCCTCGTTGTCTCCTTGCAGATACTGTCGCGGTGCCTAGAGGCGGAATATGAAGGTGCATGCGACACTAGTCGAGAACATTAGCGGCACAATCGAGCGGGAGGGAACTGCCTCCACCGTCTTTGCGGTAGCCAACCGGACAAGGCAACAGGGACACACTAGGCCCCAACGGGCCCAGCCGGACCTGGATCAAGCCCGTAAATCCCCTACCGCCCCATTGCAGCCAGGGCCGGTCCTAGGGTGGGACTAGCGGGGCAGCCGCCCCGGGCCCAAAAATTGTAGGCCTAGTATACATCGTAAAAAAATATATTAGTCTGGTGGAAACCGCTCGACTCGGCCCCCATCCCGTCGCTTCCCGTTCCCGACTCCCGAGTATATGATTTGTGTCGTGTATGGAAAATAATTCTATGTAGACCTGGTCTACAAGTGGACCAACTCGTATAATTAACACGTGGCAATTTAGATCTACAAAATTGTTGCTAATCTTATTTTTTTCCTTTGTTTTGGACACGTGTTGTTTGCTGAAGTTGGTCCACGCCTCTAAATTTGTGGATCAGGTCCCATAGAAATATTTTCCGTCGCGTATCTGCTCGTCTCCCTCCTGAGACCCGTACTTGCCACAAGCCCACAGTCTTAATCGATTCTTGTACTTGTCGACGTCGATTTCCCTCCTGAGTCTCGTACTCCCGTCGCTTCCCTCGTCCCTGGATCGGATCGGCCGATCGAGACAAGAGCCACTCGCCAGGCGCGACCACCGCGGCGGTAGGGCTTGAGTGACGAACTGACGATCGATCGATCAACGACGGCTCCGTCCCAACTCCCATAAGACTCGCGTCCCGCGTCCCGCCTTTCGTGCCATCCGTCGCTGCCTCACCAAGCACCAGGTACATCATGTACTCGGTACTCCCTTGTTAAAACCACAATAGAAGAGACGTTTTTTCTTTCGCTAACTTACTAGTGACCGGTGTATTAATCAATCTGTTTGTTCTTGCTCCTAGTTTAACTGATTATGGCGCCCGAATCCAGTGCTCTGGAAATAAAAAGAAGATAATAAAAGAAGAAATTAATAAAATTACAGAGAGGATCTTTTCATATATTTTTGAAGAGCAATACAATACGAGCACTTTGAGGAATCTATATGAGTTGGCGCTAGTTCTTGTGAGGGGAACTGACTGATGTTGATCCAGAAGATAATGTCGGTACTATGTCCGTGACTGTTACATCAGCTGAAAGAAGCTTTTCAAAGTTAAAATTATTGAAGAACTATTTGAGATCTGTAATGTCTCAGGAGAGGTTAAATGGTTTGGCAACTCTATGCATCGAGAAAAGTTAGTGGATGAGATTGATATTGATTCCATCGTCACGGACTTTGCTTCTAAAAAAATTCGTAGGAAATTTTAAGGTATCATGTCAACATTATTATTTTTATATAAATATTATAGATGGGAGTATACTTAAATATTTATTTTTCATCATCTCATATATGCATAAAATATTATAATAAGAGACCTAAAATTTTAGTTTCGCCCCGGGCCAACAAAAGCTTAGGACCGGTCCTGATTGCAGCATGAGGTCCCTCGACAGCAAAGAATTAAAAACACGGGGAGAGAAACATGGACAAGATGAAGGAACGGGGTCTACACATCGGTCTGAACGGGCACGGTCTGAACGGGCAAGGGAAAGAGATGAGAACGATGAGTGTGAAGAGAATGAAAAAATTGGCCTCTCACCTTGACGACATTCACTTATTCTTTGCCTGCCAGTTTGTTAAGGCAGTTTGGTTCAGTCCACCATGGTACATCAGAATCGAGATTGTAACACAACACACCCATTCCTTGACAGAAATCTTGCTAAATCTTCTTAACATGAGTCATCCACATGCAGCTCTACCTAATCTTCTAACCTTTTTATGGTGCATTTGGAAATCTACAAACAAGGGGCAGGACAAAAGGAAAGCCTTATCGAATACTCCCTCCGTTTTAAAATATAAGATGTTTTAGGTTTGTGAAGAAAATGAATCTAGACTTTTTTTAGTGTGTAGATTCATCCTAAAGTTGAGTGAACCTTATTAGACTTCATGCAATATGACTTGTACCGTGTAACGATAAGTTGGAGTAGTACTCCAACTATTCTAGATAGATAAGAGGTTAGTTCTGTTTAGTTCTGTTTAAGTTAGAAAGAGGAGATTGCCTCTTATCTTATCCCTTGTAACGATCGATTGATCAACCTCCTGTACAAGCCACGGCGAGGGATCTTCTCGCTAATATAAACACGTACACGGGATCACCAACGTGATCACCGCTTCTGCCAAAACAACGACGCTTAATATGGTATCAGAGCTGCCTTTTCCGTGACCCTGCTGCCGCAAACCAATCTACACCTACGACCTACACCTGCGTCGCCGCATCTCCCTGCTGCTGCTACAACACCCAAGCTCGCTGCTGCTGCACCCCTTGCCGCTGCTGCACACGCCCAAGCTCGCCGCTGCTGCACCCCTTGCCGCCGCTGCACACACCCAAGCTCGCCGCTGCTGCATCCCTTTGCCGCCGCTGCTTCCCACAACCCAAACGACACCAAAACCAATTAAGCCCAAGAAATCCAAGATACAATCCCTCTGGTGGCCATGACGACCTCTGGATCATCATCGTCGTTCGTGCTCTCCGCCGCGCTGGGATCACCGCCCTCCCAAAAACTGACTCGGGCTAACTTCCTCTTTTGGAAGACCCTTGTCCTACCCCCGCTTCGTGGTGCTCAGGTCCTCTACTTGCCTGATGGTATCGACGCCGTGCCGGTGAAGACTCTGGAGGTTGAAGACGCCAACAATAAGAAGACCATCATCCCCAATCCTGCCTACACGACATGGTTGTCTCGGGACCAAACAGTGCTCAGATTCCTCGTGAACTCCCTGTCCGCAGAGATGATCCCTCATGTCGTCGGGATCGACACCGCTGCTGAGGTATGGTCTACCTCACCGGGATGTTCTCATCCCACTCCCGCACCAAGATCAATCACCTGCGGGGGTCATTGAACAACACCAAGAAGCTCGACATGTCCGCGGCACAGTTCTTTGCCAAGATGAAAAGCTTCGGTTCTGAACTCGCTACCGCGGGGAAACCCGTGGAAGAAGATGAGATGGTGGGGTACATCCTCAACGGCCTCGATGCCAGCTACAACGACCTCGTCTCCTCCGTCAACGGCAATCCTGGTACTACTCTTGATGATCATTATAGTCAACTTTGTGCTCACGACCTTCGGCAAGATATGCTAGCAGATTCTGGACAGGGTGCTGGCTTCACCTCCTCTGCCAACCTTGTTGCACGGCCTACACATGATAGCAACCGCGACTTCCGCTCTCGCGGAGACCGTGGTAGATCACCATATCATGGTGGTTACCGCGGCGAGCGTCGTGATGGTGGAGGACGCCGTGATGGCACCCGTGATGGAGGCCGCCGTGACGGGCGGCGTGATGATGATGGAGGCCGTCGAGATCGACGGCGTGATGATGGACGTGACGGTTGCGACGGTCGTCGCGATGATGGTGGTGGCCGTTGTCGTGATGACGGAGGTCGATGCCGAGATGATGGAGGGCGTCGTCGTGGACGTGCTCCTACCCCCTTCATCGACGTCACGTGTCAAATCTGCAAGATCCACGGCCACCCCGCAAACGAGTGTTGTTGGCGCTATCAAGATCGTCATGACTCTGATGATGATGGCGAGGAGAAGGGTGCCCATGTTGCATCCTATGGTGACGAGGTTTGATCTCATCAATGCCCATTGTTATGGACTTGGGTTTTGGAGAAGATGGGGATGCTGGAGATCGCGAAACGGTTAGCAAACAAGCAACACAGGGACACGAGGTTTATCCAGGTTCAGGCCCCCGGAGGGAAAACCCTACTCCTGCTTGTCTGCTCTTGATTACGGCGGAACCGAAGGTTACAGGGATGCGCAAATTCGATCTGGCGTGGAGGTGTGTATGCGAAAGTATGAGTCGAGAGATCTAGGTCGTGCCCTCCTAGCCTTTATATAGACATAGGCAGGTCGCGGGCATAGACCTAGTCGGTTACAAGTTCTAGGGTTTTACCCCTTTGAATTTCCTATCTACGCTAGTCTTGCTCTCCAAGGATCCGAAGGCGTCATGGGCCTTGGCCACCCGAAATTCTTCATGGGCCGGCGTACATCTGCCGTGGGCCTTCCTTGGGCTGGACCAGGTATGCTGAGATCACGTACCCGTAGGGTATAACCATGTTAGTAGCCCCCTAGTGATCGGTCGAATCGTAGATTCGGCTGAGGACTCTTCAATCCTTCGGGTGCAACTATGTATTAATAGTATGTGTGTAGGGATTGTTGATGCGTGTGCCTGACTCACCCGACGGATCAGGGTCAGTTAACTATCTTAGGACGAAACAACACGATCTTCTTCAGGTTCGAGTCCCTTAACTCGAACCCGGAACATATGCTGGCGTAATTCGACTCAGGCCACGGAGGACTTACAGGAGTTGAATTCCAGTGATTTTAATTGATGTACCCAACACGTCTGGGATTTTTTCATCGCGCTGCACGGGCTTATACTAGCGAGCGCGATCGTGCGTTGCCGCCATCGATGATATATGTAGGTCTTATCTTTGTGTCGCGAACCTGACATCGAATGTTTATCACCGCGGAGGTGTTTCGGGTGGCCAAGGAGAACGTTGCTCACTTAACGTTTTGTTGGGGCAGAGTTGCCGAAAAGTTTTTACATGCTGATCTGAAAGATCGCAGTCGAAGAATTCATAGGGTGCGCGACCAGCGCTCCCTATGGGAGTAGCCCCCGAGTGTCTGTTTGAGTCGTAGACTCGAGTGGAGACTTTTATTCAGGCGTTGTTCAGTGTTAAGTCCGTAGGACATAAAATTTTTCGGATGCTTAAATCCATCCTCCCTATGGGAGTAGCCCCCGAGTCCGTAGTGGAGTCGTAGACTCGACGTAGGACTCGAAGAAAATAGTTCGTTTTTATTCATCTTTCGGGTGCGCGGCCAGCGCTCCTGATAAGAGTAGCCCCCGAGTAATTAGTCGAATAGTAGATTCGAGTGAGTACTCTTTAGCTTTGAAACCGAAGAAATTGTAGTTATTGCTAGTATAGCTTTTGATGACATCAGTGCTGACGATCAATAACCTCAAGCGTCTGTTGCGCCAGAGATGACTTGACTGGACGAACGTGGGTCCCACTTACTGACCTTGAATTGACCGGTCACGCGCGGCGTGGAGATTATTACGGTGTCGCCTCGATTTCTGCGCGTAGTGGACGGCGTGGTAACGGCGGTTCGTTGTGATGCTGACACGTGTATGGCCAGATCTGCCGTTGGCGTTAGGTCTTCTTGATGGACGGTTGCCGTGCGTCGTCTTCGCCGTTATAATCATTGGGGAAAGCTGGAGTTTGTTTTCACCGCATCGATTCTTGTTTTCACTGACTCCTTGTGCTCTAAGAGTTCTTGCTGCGCGCTGGAATATCCTTGCACATTTCCTTCTTCCCTTCTGTGCTCTCACCGCCGGCGCCGCCGCAGCGTGATGGGAAAACCGAAAAAGTCATCATCTGTGGCTGGTACCAGCGCCGCCGGAGGGAAGAAAGGCGCCACCACTACTCGTGTCACCGACGGTGGTTGGCGGCGATCAGAGACGCGGGAGAGTGATCTCCGCAAGCTTCGCAAGCGGGGCTTGATCCCGCAGGATAGGGAGGCCGTCAGACTCCCCGGCAACGAGGTAATCCCCCGTCCCCCCGCTGGGTATCGGGTTATGTTTCTCGCCTTCGTTATTCGTGGGTTTTCCTTCCCAGTCCACGACTTCCTTCATGGGCTGCTCTTTCTCTACGACATCCAGCTGCATCATCTTTCCCCCAATTCTCTTCTTCACATTGCTTGTTTTTTCACTTTTTGCGAGTGCTGGATCGGCATCGAGCCGCACTTTGGCCTCTTCCGGAAAATCTATTCCGTGAAGAGACAATCTGGTTCGGATGGTGTGTATCCCATTGGGGCTTGCATCATCTCCCTCAAGGCCAATATTCTTTTCTTTTCTTTCTCTATGTCCGAATCTGTCCAGTACTGGCGAAGGCGATGGTTTTACATTCGCGACTCCACAGTGGCTGGGCAGCAATTTGGTCTTGCTCCTTTCGACTCCTCCCAGATAATCGAGCCGAAGAGGTCCTGGAAAAACCAGATCTTCGATGGTGAGTCAGCGGAGATAGAGGCCCTTTACCGTCGGGTGGAGGATCTCCAGTTGATTCCTGATAAAGAAGTGAACGGCGTGGATATTATCCGCATGTTTCTCGAGCGTCGGGTGCATCCCCTCCAGGCTAGGGCGCACCCGATGTTTCTTTATGCTGGGCGCCGTGATCCGACGAGAGTTTCGGCCGAGAAGCTTTCCCAGGGTGATCTCGACAAGGCCCTTCGTACGCTGTTGAAGTACAAGGCTGGAGAGGATATCCCGGGGAAGTCGCTGACTCCGCCGTTTTCTTTGACGCTGGCCGTTCCACAGGTGTAGATTCGTGCGCGTAGCGCTTTTCGTGGACTGTATATTTATTTCCTTTGTTTGCTAACAAAGTCCCTTCTTTTTTGCAGAGCTTCAAGGTGTCGGGCATGGTGCCACCATTGCCCGAACTATTTCCGGATGCTCCGGATAATGACGTGGTGGATTCTGTGTCCGAACTGCCTTCGGCACGATCGCCGGCTGAAGAGGCCAATGAGTCGAGCGAGGACCATACTCGCAAACGATCGCGGAGCTCCAGCGAGTCTTCGGATGCATCGACTCCTCCGACTCCCAGAAATCCTCTGTGCCTTGAGCGTCATAGTGATGGGCATGGAGGTTCTTCCTCTCCTATTCCTGCTCTTCCCGTGCGAGCTGTAGCGCCGCATCCGCCAGCGAAGCGGAAGAAGGAAGAAAAGAAGGAAGAGAAGAAGGAAGAGAAGAAGGAAGAGAAGAAGGGGGAGAAGAGGGCCCGAAGGACTCCTCCTGTCTTCGACCTGAGCTCATTGGACTCGTAAGTTTCTTTTATACTGCTGTCCTTTTTACTATTGACTTTGTACTTGTGCTAATTATTTCGTGTGTAGGCATTCTTCCCACGACTCCTCCAGCGATGGTGCTCGGGAGATGATGGGAGAGTCGAAGGTTGCGTCTCCTCCTCCTCAGATGGTGGTTACCTCTGAGGGTGCTGCGTTGGTCCCTTCTCCAGAGGAGGCTCAGGTGGTTGCGCCTCAGAAGGCTGCGAGTGGGCCTTCGGAGTCGCCATCGGAGCATGTAAGTACTTCTGTTTCCTGCCACGGGGGGAGCCCCCGGGCGTATGAAAAAAAAATTTGTCTTGTTCTTTCTTCGAGTCTTTGGGGGGAGCCCCCGAGCGTTTTCGTATGCGAATTTTGCTTTTATTCCTTCGTGTTGGGCGCAGCCCCCAAGTCCTTTTCCTTACTAGTAGTTCTTCTTCCTACAGCCTTTTGTGCAGGATGCCAAGCGACTGGTGAAGGAGCACCTGGTGCTGGAGGCCAACCTCCAACAGCTTCAAGGTACCCGTATGCTTTTGGTGCTTCTTTCTTTTATTACTGTCTTGCTTTCTGACGCTTGCTTGTTTTGAAGGCAGAGGAGCATAACACTTCCCTCCGTGAGATTGACGCTCTCAAGAAGAGCCTTGGTCAAGCGGAGAAGAAGGCCGAGGCCGCCGTCGGTCTGAAAAAGCTTGAGCTGAGTGCCGAGGCAATGGAGGCTAAGGCGTCTGCAGGAGGCAGCGGACCGCGGGAGCAGCTTGCCTTTACCTTGCTGCAGCGTGAAAGAGGTGGCAGGCAAGCTCATGGCTGCTGCCAAGGCTGTTTCAGGTGAGTACCTTATTTTTGCTCTTTTCTTTTTGTTTTCTTGTCTTTCTTCTGTGTTACTTTCTTCATTCCTTTTCTTTTTTGTCTTAGATGCCGCAGGAATCGAGTTTGACCGCAACGCTCTGGAGCACGGGAGTGCTCTAGATGATGCTACCGCTTGTCGAAGATCGCCAGACTGCTGCAAATCGACTCCCTTGCCAAGGCGAAGGAGGTCATTGGTCGCTTCTACAAGGAGCTTGTCCCTAAGGGCGCGGCCCTTGATGATGTTGACGCCCTGGCGGAGGCTTTCTCAAGCGGCGCTGCGGCATAAGCGCAGCGTAAGGGCATCGGCGCGTCCGTCGGGCTGGCGATGGCCTTGGCGGCTGGAGCGGAGCTGGATCTTCCCCAGATTACCTCCCGGATGCCGACGACCACGGATGGATCCGAGGTAGCCTTTGCTACCTATTCTGCTCGTTGCAAGCGATATGGGCCAAAGCTCATAGATCTGCTCTCCGAGTATGCGCTGCGGTAGCAGGGGGAAGTCAAGGCGCGGCAATCCGGCTCCGAGGCTACTCAGGGTGCCGTGCCTTAGGCGTTGTAGCTGTAGGATAGTTTGTAGTCTTCTTTTTGCTGTAATCATGTTGAGGAATCGAAATCATTGTGCCACGTAGTGGCCTTTATATGCTTAATGAATTTTGTTGAGTTGTGCTCTTCTTCGTCTGAATGTTTATGTCCTTTTCTTTTCTGCTGCTTTAGGTTCCTTCGGGTGCTGATCCCATTGACCCCTCGCCTGCAGCGCAGCTGCGGCCGTCTTTGGATGATTCTTCTCAACTTGCTTTTCTTCGAGACCGTGTTCGTAGTCTTGAAAGGGAGTTGCTTAAGCGTGGTCACTCCGACGTTTGGAAATCGAAGGCAGATCGCGGTGCAGCCAGAGAGGAGTACTTGATGGGGGAACTGCTTCAACTGTCTGAGCAGCTTCAATGTAAGTTGTTCTTTGTTTCGAGATGCAGCTCCATTCTTCGGGTGCGCCTACTGGCCTTGTTTCTTATTTTGTGCGAGTATCGCAGGTGCTAACCTTGCTCCGAGGGAGGAGAAGGAGCGTGTCGCTGTTCGGGTCAATTGCTTGACTCAACAAGACATGGAAGCTGGCGGGTTCTTTTGGATGGATCATGACCGTGTCGTGGCTCTGGCGACGGTGCAGGATCGTGTGCACCAAGTTTCGCGGGTGCTTGCCGTGCGATGCCGCTATGCGTCTTTGCATGTCATGTTTCCTTTGGATGCCATGCCAACGAGTCTTGCTGGTCTTCTGTCGAAGTTTCGCAACGTCAATAATGTCAAGGAGTTGGTGCGGCAACAACTCATCGCAGGAGTGAAGGCTGCTTTGTCCCTTGTGAGGCTGCACCGCCCTGATGTGGACTTGTCTGCTGTAGCTGCTGGGCCGCCTGTTCGGCCGGATGGTGATGAGTGGGATATGCGTTCGCATTATGCGGCTGTGAGGCAGTATGCCGAACAGGTTGTCGATTTGTTTGAGCAGCGTGCTCAGGTTATTCTTCAAAATAGGTAGTACCTGTAAAAGATATAGATGTAAAATTTATATGTATATGTCTGGGCGTTTTGTGCCCCTTTGTTATAAAAATGCGGTTGTTATTTGAGCACGTAGTGCTTTGTTCGCGTATATGTCCTTTTCGTTAGCCTGACGTGGTCAGCTACTCAAGTATACACGTGTTATCCTCAGCCGATGAGATCGTGAGGTGGGGGAGCCCCCGAGTACGTTTTGTAGCACGTAGTAAAGGTATAAATAGTGAAATGAAATTTTCGGGGCGAGACACTTAGCTTTATTTATATCGTAATGGAGGAAATACATTGTTCGGCTGGGTAGCCTTGGCTGAATAGCCTTATTGAAAGTAAAGGGGTAGATAGCTAGGGGTAGAATCATCGTAGGTGCGCGATGTTCCGTGGGTTGGAGTATGCGACTCCAGACTCCACGTGCTTGAGGCGATAGGCGCCACCTGGGATGACTTCGGTGATGATGTAGGGTCCTTCCCATGGCGACTCGAATTTCTTCGATCGCTCTTGCTTGAGTCGCAAGACGAGGTCTCCTTCGACGAAGGACCTTGGGCGTAGCCGGCGGCTGTGATAGTTGCGGAGACTCTGCTGGTACACCGCTGATCGAGCTACTGCTACGTCTCTTGCTTCGTCGAGTGTGTCGACGGCGTCTTCGAGTGTAGCCGTGGATTCGGCTTCGCTATAAGCGACGACCCGGGGGGCCTGGTGGCGTACTTCGGCTGGTAGCATGGCCTCGGCTCCGTGCACCATGAAGAATGGCGTGTAGCCGGTGGAGCTGTTTGGTGTAGTCTGCAAGCTCCATAGGACGGATGGTAGCTCTTTTGTCCAGGCTCCAGCTTTTCGTTCGAGTGGGCTCATGAGGCGCTTCTTGATGCCAGCGCCGATTAGGCCGTTGGCCTTTTCCGCCTGTCCATTTGTTTGCGGGGGTGCCACTGAGGCGTACGTGATGTTGATCCCGAGGCCTTCGCAGAAGTCTTGGAATTCCTTGGAGATAAAGTTCGATCCATTGTCGGTGATGATGCTGTGCGGTACGCCGAACCTTTAGACAATGGACTCAAAGAATTTTACGGCGGTCTTGCCCTTTTGGTTAGTGACGGGCATGGCTTCGACCCACTTGGTGAATTTGTCGACTGCGACTAGGAGGTAGACGTGCCCCCCTTTCGAAGATTTTGGCAGTTTGCCAATCATGTCGAGGCCCCATTGAGCAAAAGGCCAGGCTATAGGTATGGGCCTGAGCTCTGATCCGGGTGCGTGTGGTTTGTCGGCGAACCTTTGGCACCCCTTGCATCTTCGAACGATGTCCTTTGCATCGCTCATGGCCGTTGGCCAGTAGAATCCAGCTCGTAGAGCTTTGGCGACAAGGGAGCGGCTGCCTGCGTGATGGCCGCAGATGCCCTCGTGGATGTCTTGGAGGATGGTTTTCCCGTCACCGATGGTGACGCATCTTTGCAGTACACCCGTAATACTGCGCTTGTACAGCTCGCCATTGATGATGGTGAAAGCTTTCGACCGGCGAGATATGCGCCGGGCATCTGTCCGGATGTCAGGCAGTTCTCCGTTGATGAGGAACTGGAGGTATGGTCGTGTCTATGTTTCTTCGACTGCCATCACCTACATCAGGTTGACCATAGCGACCTCTGTGTCCAGTTTCTCGGGTCCTTCATGACCTTCGGGCAGCGTAGCCCCCGAGTGTTCTGCTTCTTCGGGTGATCCCTTGGGGAATTTTCGCTTGATGGATGGCACACAGATCTGTTCGAGGAACACACCTGGTGGCACCTTTGCGCAGGTGGAGCCGATGTTGGCGAGTCTATCAGCCTCCTCATTGCTTTCTCTTCCAACGTGTTGAAGCTCGCAGCCGTCGAATTCTCCTTCGAGTGTGTCGTAGAGCGCACGGTACGCGATCATGTTTTTGGCGTGTGCGTCGCACTCATTCATCGTCTGTTGGACGGCAAGGTTGGAGTCACCGTAGATGACCAGGCGCGTTGCGCCGCAGATTTTTGCCATCCTCATGCCGTGGATGAGGGCTTCGTATTCGGCCTCGTTGTTGGAAGCTCTGAATTTCATCCGAAGGACATACTGTAGGGGTTCGTAGCATGGAAAACAAAATTTTCTATCGCATACAAACAAACAAGCCAAGATCTATCTACTAGATTGTAGCAACGAGTCGATAGAGGAACTCACCCTCGAAGATTCCAAAGCGGTTAACGAGAGCAGATTCTCGTGGGTGATGTAGTCGTACTCTTTCCGATCTCAAGATCGCGTAGACGATCCTTCCAGCGCCACGTTCCGCAGCGCTCCAGCAATGGTCACACGTTCTACTGACGAAGACCTTCCTCTCCCTTGTTCCAAAGAAAATGGAGGTTGTAGCACTCTCCTCGCGATTCGGCAAAGACAACGGCGTGGTACCGGAGGTAGAGGGAGATCCCGAGGCTTCGCCTTAAGCCGTGCAGTATGGTGGAGCTTATGAGAGAGGCTATTAGTGGTCTAGTAATTAGACACACCAATTAGAAGGCTCTAAACCAATTAGAAGGCTCTAAACCGAATAGCTCTAAACCGGGGTCTAGATCTAGGGTTTAGTTTAGAGGATAGGAAACTTGTGTGTAAGGAGGGAGCCCTGCCCCTCCTTATATAGGTGGGAGGGCTGCGGCCAAGGGGAGGGATTGGAGTCCCTCCCCAACTCGGCCTTGAGGTGGGGCGCCGGCTTGGGGAGGAGGAATCCCTCCCCAACTCGGTTTCCACTTCTCCTCTTTCCACTTTCCAAAACTTGCCGTTTGACTTTCAAACTAGCCGTTTGACTTTTTCAATTTAGGATTTAAATAAACCCTTTATTTTGGACAGCGAGAACACTTAGTACATGATGCAATCATTCCAACTTACAATGACACATTCATGTACCCTTCCCCCTCTGGAGTGCCGGACATTCCGGGACCTTCTAGAATATTCCCGATGAAAACACCGGAACCATTCCCCAACTCCGAAATGGGACTTTCCTTATATGAATCTTATTCTCCGGACCATTCCGGATCTCCTCGTGATATCCCGGATCCCATCGAGACTCAACAACATTCGGTCTCTTTCTCATAATACCATAACTACTCAAACAACGTCGAATCCTTAAGTGTGTCTCCCTACGGTTCGTGAATTATGCGGACATGATCGAGACACTTCTCCGATCAATAACCAATAGAGGAATCTGGAAATTCATATGGCTCCCACATATTTCTACGATTACTTTGCGATCGAATGAACCACTTACATACGATACCAATTTCCCTTTGTCTCACGATATGTTACTTATCCGAGGTTATGATCGTCGGTATCTCTGCATACCTAGTTCAACCTCACATCGATAAGTACTTTTCTCGTTCCCGTGATATGTGATCCCTTGTGACCAAGTCACATGCTTGCAAGCTAATTGGATGACATTTCACCGAGAGGGCCCAGAGAATATCTATCCGTCATGTGGATGGACAAATCCCACTCTTGATCCATGTGTTTCAACCAATACTTTCCGAACACCCAATGCCACTTTTATAACCACCCTGTTACGGTGTGGTGTTTGATGACATCAAAGCATCCATCCGGCAAAGGTGATATGCATGATCTCATGGTCGAAGGAATTAGGTTACTATGTATCAGAAAGCATATAGCAATTGAACTATTGAAATGACTTGATCTTAATGCTACGCTTATCTATAGGAGTATGTCCATCACATCATTCTCCTAATGATATGACCCTGTTGTTAATAACATCTCTATGTTCATGATCAGGAAACAATGATCATATATTAACCAACAAGCTAGTTTAACAAGAGGCTTTACTAGGGACTCTTATTTTAGTTTACAAATCACACAAGTATTAATGTTTCTGGTTAATACAATTATAGCATGGTATGTAAACATTTATCATAAGTGTGAAGATATGATAATAACCAATTTATTATTGCCTCTTGGGCATATCTCCAACAGTCTCCCACTTGCACTAGAGTCAATAATCTAGTTTCAAACCTTTGTGTATTCAACACCTATGGCTTTCCGGTGTTGTATGTACACGATTGCTAGTGGTCAATGATCTCGGATCGACACTTCCAGTCCGTGTGTAATTGCATATCTTTGCGTCTCTCGCATCACTCATTCTCTAATGAGATGGCTTTGTATAATTTGGTCTTTCGGTGACCTTTAGTTCTTTGGGTTTAAAACATGTTGATAATATTGTCGCACAATATATCTTCATAGTATTATCCCAGTGAACTACACCTAGTTTGATAACAAACTACTTGACACAAATGCCCTCTTTGTCGCTATAATAGCAGTCATATACTTAGCCTTTTGTTGTAGTATCTGTCACAATGTCTTAACTTTGGAACTCATCCAAATCCATTATGGAACTCACTTTCCATTACATTGTGCCACCCTTAATTTAGATTGAGATAAACTTTAATTTGTACTTTGTGACAAAACTAGTATCAATGTAGTACTTTTACAATGAACTAATCATCTATTTGTCACTTCTACAAATAATATACTCTTAGTTCTTCCAAAAGATCATAAGAATATCCTTACTATCGTCCAATGATCATTTTATGAATCATTCTGGTATATGCTCATAATATTTATAGCATAGGACATATCTGGATTTGTACATATCACAGTATGATTGATATAAATACTCTTTGTGATTTCATACATCAAGTATCAATCTATACTTGAATCTTTGTTTCACTTACCAAGTGCCAATACACTTGAATATATCATCAACATTGAACTCTTTCAATCCTTTCTGTGCAACAAGAACCTTTCTTGTAGTTTCTATATTGAATTCATTTCAATATCTCGTCTATGTACTTCTGGCACAACCATATTAGCGTCTATTGATGCCAAATATTTGGGTTTTGCCTAAGTCTTTCATCGGGATGAAATTCTTAATATGTGTTAATAAAAGATACACTATTTCCAATCAACAATATGTCTTCCACATAATGTATTAGAAACATGTCTTAGCGCTCCCACTTAATTTCTTGCAAATGCAAGCATCTTCATTGTCTCCGATGAAATTAAACTCTTTTAACAGTTTCATCATAGTGAAGATTCCAACTCCGCTATGCTTACTTCAACCATTGAAGTTTGCATATGCTTTTAGCATCCTTTGAATTAACAAAACCCTTTGGACCGTGTCATGCACACGTCCTAGGTAACCATTCTATTAGAAGAACTTGTTTTGTTTATTCTACTACCATATAACAAATTATATGTAGTGGTTGCTACATTAATCCGTCTAGACTAAAAATCGCTATGAAAGATCAAATCTTGTCATATACAACCTTTGAACATTGTTGTGAACTCTTTCCCAACATGTCGACTATTTCATAGATGTAAAACATCCATGTCTACTTCTTTATAGATCCAAACACAACTGTAAGGTCTTACACCTTTTTCGAGGGTCCTTCAAGTTCAAAACTTGATTTCTCGTGTATGGAACTATCACGGATTATATGGCTTCAAGCCATTTGACGGAGTCAGGGCCCATCATTGCTTCTTTGCATGTAGTAGGTTCATTATTCTCAAATAATGATTCAACCCTCAAATCTTGGTATTTGATTGTTCATCCGACCTACTTGTTTCAATAGAAACTTTGACCTTCGTAACCACAACCTTTGAGGCACATGAGCCATGAGCATTGTTGCTGCCTCCGGAACACTTTTCAAGCTTGCTAACTCGCACATATAGCTAAGGTTCTTTTAACCTTATCAAAGTTCTATTGTCCTCCCACTTAACTTTTCACGAAAAATTCCTTCTCAAAGAAACTTGACGTTCTAAGCGACAAACACTTTTGTCTCCGGTGTTTATGGAGGAATACTTAACATTTATACAAAGACAGGTTCATCCGACTTTGGTTGCACACATCTTTCTTATGCATAGCATACCAATGTTTAAGAAAGGACTACTTGGGTTTTATCCCAAACCATAACCTTATATGGTGTCATTTCAGCGGATTATGATGGAGCTCTTTTAGTGGAAAAAAGGTAATCTCTAAAGCTTTTAATCTTTAAAATATAATGGCAGTTTTATGAATTATACCTTCGATCTTACCATGTCAAACAAGGTTCAATTACATATCTCGAACGCTCCATACTCTTTATGGTGTTTCGGGAAATGCAAATCCACGGACCGATTCCTTAAATCTTAGGTATTTATGCTAAACTTGTAACTTAAATATCTTCCTTTATGATCTTATCATAAACTATTTATATTCTTGTTACAATGATTTTGCACTTCATCTTGAAAGTCTTTTGAACTTTTCAAATATTTCATACTTCATCCTTATTAAGTAAATATTCATATATTCACTCAAATTTTCGGAGAAAGCATATGAAGTTGAAATCCATCGCTCTTGACTACACATAATGGAGTTCGTACAACAATATGCACAAGTTCCAATAAGCTAGTCTTTCGTTCCCTTTTGGCCTATGAACGAAGTTTTAATTATCTCTAGGAAAGTTTCACAAACGTCATTTGATCAAAATCAAAAGACTCCAAAATTCCATCCACATGGAGTTTCTTCATGTTTTCTTTCCAATATAATTTAAACGGCGATGTCACTTCCTAAGTGATCTTTCAATCAATTTGTCTTTCGACAATTTTAGCACTAGTTTTATGGATGTGATTTCTCCAACGAGATTTGTGAATCATCCATCTTTTATGGATTACGGCAATTATTTGAACAACCCTTTTGTTCTCATAATACCTGATAAAACAAATCCTGAAGGCAAGCTTTGATGTTTAACGAGCAACACAATAACCCTTTATTTGTTTTCGATGAACATCATCACTATTCTTTTGCTAGTCACTTAGGCCATTGTAGTTCATGAATTGTGTTGTTTCGTATGACGATTCACACCAACAAATTCAGTATCAAATACTTAAGAACCACATTGTTTAATAAGCAAAGAATATAGCCATAACACGTATATCATCTATATACTTAAACTGAACAATTCTAGTCTTTTCTTTTCTGCCATGTACTTATGAGATTCTCTTCAGATTTCCTTTCTGTTTGAAAGAATCTATCAATATCAATAGTGGAGTCATACATATGACACATAGTCCAAAGCGTGTATAGTTAAATACCAATGTCTTTGGACTTGCACTTTGAAGTAGATCACCATTATCAAATATTTGGTGTTCTTTCAAATTCCTTTCTTTAGCAATCTCTTGGTGTAGTAAACATTTTACCTACATCAAATATTCACCTTCATCATGGATTTATCTATGATCAAGCTACTTTAGCTTATAACGGTGAATCGTGAGTATAATGTTGCTCTCCAAAACCTTTTGGAAGATTAGGACAACTAGTGTCTCCAACCTTTTGCAAATTCTCATCAAATATGAGAACATGACTTTTGCCATATTATACTCTATCATGTTGTAACCAAAACTTCATTTCAGATATCACAATATCTTCCATACATCATGGTTTCTGAAACAACTCTTTCAGATCCTAGATAACCTTGATATTAAGACAATCTTTTGAATATCAAGAATCAAGGAGACAAACATGATACTCAAACACTAACACTTGGAATTGTCACTCTTGTTTTAATACTAATTATTAAACTTTATGGAGTAACCGGAACTTACTGAAAGTTTGCAATAGGACTTTTAAACTTTAGATTAACACTTCAAAACAATACGATACCAGTTCGTAAAGTAACTAACCAGAATTCTATAGTTCTATCATCTCAATTAAAACTAAGCGCAAGGTGGTAAACGGATGCCAATGACTACAACAACTATGCAAATTCACTTTGATTTTAGTTTATGATAAATTGAGTTCTAATTAATAATTAAATTAATCTAGGTGAACTCCCACTTAAAACAACATCCCTCACATTGTTTTAGTGATCACATGAACCAAATCCACCATATCAAAACCGATCATCACGAGAGTTGATGCAGCTTCAATGGCGAACAATCAACATGTTCATCATATCTACTATATGACTCATGCTTTACCTTTCGGCGATTCGTGTTCCTGAGGCCATGTCTGTACATGCTAGGCTCACAAGATCAAACCTTAGCTACCGTGATAAGCAAATCTGGCTTGCTTACGTTGTAGTCACCATGGAATCAAAGACACCCGATCATCACGTGTGCTTCAAGCAAGCTTTGGCAACGGTGCATAATAAGGGTGAACACTTTAGAACTTGAAATTTATGTGCATGAGGGATCATCTTATAATGCTACCGTCGTCTACTAAGCAATACAAGATGCATAAAGGATTAACATCACATGCAATTCATAATATGTGATATGATATGGCCTTTCTTCTTTGTGCTTCCGATCTCCATCTTCAAGCACGAACATGATCTCCATCATCACCGGCATAGCATCAAGGTCAATGACGCTTCTTCATGGTTGTCGCCCATCGGCTTCAACTATTACAACTATTTTGAATAGACACGAGTCTTAGAAATTAAAGACAACCATATGGCTCCCGCCGTTGCCAACTTACAATAAGGAACATTGCATACATCAAATATAATCACAATCATGGCCATATCACATCACGCACCCACCGCAAAACAAAGTTAGACGCTTCTACTTTCTTTGCATATTTTACGTGGTTTGGGGCTTTCAATAAGTGTCGTTCTAACTTACGAACAAGAACCACAACATTGATACTAGCATTGTTGATTACCCGTTGTAAATTGGATCTTTACTATGCTAGGAGAAACAGGCACCCGAAAAGCAACATATGCAATACGATAAGCATGTCAAACGTGGAGCAAGACACATGACCGATGTCATGTAAGGTTAGCGGCCGCTTCATCCCAACATACCGCAAGATGCAAAGTACACAAAAGCAATCTACAATAAAGCATCAACGCCCACAATGACCATTGTGTTCTACTCGTCTGTGAGATCTACATATAGACACGGCTCGATACCACTTTGTAGGGTTCGTAGCATGGAAAACAAAATTTTCTATCGCATACAAACAAACAAGCCAAGATCTATCTACTAGATTGTAGCAACGAGTCGATAGAGGAACTCACCCTCGAAGATTCCAAAGCGGTTAACGAGAGCGATTCTGGGTGATGTAGTCGTACTCTTTCCGATCTCAAGATCGCGAGACGATCCTTCCAGCGCCACGTTCGGCGCGCTCCATGATCGGTCACACGTTAAGATCGACGAAGACCTTCCTCTCCTTGTTCCAGTGAGGCGGAGGTTGTAGCACTCTCCTCGCGATTCCGGTGACTGTGGCGTGGTCAGGAGGTAGAGGGAGATCCCGAGCTTCGCCTTAAGCCAAAGTAGTATGGTGGAGCTTATGAGAGAGGCTATTAGTGGTCTATTAATTAGACACACCAATTAGAAGGCTCTAAACCAATTAGAAGGCTCTAAACCGAATAGCTCTAAACCGGGGTCTAGATCTAGGGTTTAGTTTAGAGGATAGGAAACTTGTGTGTGTAAGGAGCCCCCTCCTTATATAGGTGGGAGGATGCGCCAAGGGAGGATTGAGTCCCTCCCCAACTCGGCCTTGAGGTGGGCGCCCGGCTTGGGAGGAGGAATCCTCCCCAACTCGGTTTCCACTTCTCCTCTTTCCACTTTCCAAAACTTGCCGTTTGACTTTCAAACTAGCCGTTTGACTTTTTCAATTTAGGATTTAAATAAACCCTTTATTTTGGACAGCGAGAACACTTAGTACATGATGCAATCATTCCAACTTACAATGACACATTCATGTACCCTTCCCCCTCTGGAGTGCCGGACATTAGGACCTTCTAGAATATTCGATGAAAACACGGAACCATTCCCCAACTCCGAAATGGGACTTTCCTTATATGAATCTTATTCTCCGGACCATTCCGGATCTCCTCGTGATATCCGGATCCCATCCGAGACCAACAACATTCGGTCTCTTTCTCATAATACCATAACTACTCAAACAACGTCGAATCCTTAAGTGTGTCTCCCTACGGTTCGTGAATTATGCGGACATGATCGAGACACTTCTCCGATCAATAACCAATAGAGGAATCTGGAAATTCATATGGCTCTACATATTTCTCGATTACTTTGCGATCGAATGAACCACTTACATACGATACCAATTTCCCTTTGTCTCACGATATGTTACTTATCCGAGGTTATGATCGCTGGTATCTCGCATACCTAGTTCAACCTCGTTCTTGATAAGTACTCTTTTCTCGTTCCCGTGATATGTGATCCCTTGTGACCAAGTCACATGCTTGCAAGCTAATTGGATGACATTTCACCGAGAGGGCCCAGAGAATATCTATCCGTCATGTGGATGGACAAATCCCACTCTTGATCCATGTGTTTCAACCAATACTTTCCGAACACCCAATGCCACTTTTATAACCACCCTGTTACGGTGTGGTGTTTGATGACATCAAAGCATCCATCCCAAGAAGGTGATATGCATGATCTCATGGTCGAAGGAATTAGGTTACTATGTATCAGAAAGCATATAGCAATTGAACTATTGAAATGACTTGATCTTAATGCTACGCTTATCTATAGGAGTATGTCCATCACATCATTCTCCTAATGATATGACCCTGTTGTTAATAACATCTCTATGTTCATGATCAGGAAACAATGATCATATATTAACCAACAAGCTAGTTTAACAAGAGGCTTTACTAGGGACTCTTATTTTAGTTTACAAATCACACAAGTATTAATGTTTCTGGTTAATACAATTATAGCATGGTATGTAAACATTTATCATAAGTGTGAAGATATGATAATAACCAATTTATTATTGCCTCTTGGGCATATCTCCAACACATACTTCATCTTGTCGCCTTGCGGGGAGGTCAGTATGACTCCAGCTCCTGCTCCGGCTTCACGCTTGGAGCCGTCGAAGTACATTGTCCATGACTGCGACATGTCTGGGGTGTCTGGTAGTTGTAGCTCCATGCAGTGTACAAGGAAGTCCGGTAGGACCTGCGACTTGATTGCTAGTCGTTTCTCGTAGACGATGTCTAGAGGTGATAGCTCAATTCCCCACAGGGCCACGCGTCCTGTGGCCTCTGGGTTGTTCAGGATGCTATTCAAAGGTGCCTCGTTGACCACCATCACCTGATGCTCCTGGAAGTAATGGCTCAACCGACGAGATGTCATGAACACGCCGTAGGCGAGTTTTTGGTAGTGAGTGTACCTCTGTTTTGTTGGCGTCAATACCTCGCTGAGGTAGTAAATTGGGCGTTGTACCCCGTGGGTTTTGCCTTCTTCGGGTCGTTCGACCACTAGCACGGTGCTTACCACCTGATGAGTGGCTGCTATGTATACCAACAGAGGCTCGCGCTCCTTTGGTGTGACCAAAACGGGCGAGGTAGAGAGTAGTCGCTTGAGACTTTCGAATGCGTCGTCAGCTTCGGGTGTCCATTCGAATTTATCTGCCTTGCGTAGCAGCTGGTAGAATGGTAGGGCCTTCTCGCCCATGCGGCTGATAAATCTGCTCAATGTCACTATTCGTCCTGCGAGCTGCTGGACACCCTTGAGATTCTTTGGCTTCTCCATTGCCATGATGGCCTGGATTTTCTTCGGGTTTGCCTCGATCCCTCGCTGGGAGATGAAGTATCCATGGAGTTGTCCTGATGGGACGCCGAAGGCGCACTTTTCAGGATTGAGCTTGATCCTGTAGCGGTCGAGATTATCGAACGTCTCGCGGAGATCGTTGATGAGTGTTTTTGCTTCCCTGGTTTTTATGACTATGTCGTTGACATAGACTTGGACGTTGCAACCGATCTGGTCCTTCAGGCATGCCTGCATGCATTGCTGGTACGTGGCACCTGCGTTCTTTAGCCCGAAGGGCATTGTGTTGTAGCAGAATACTCCGAACGGTGTGATAAACGCCGTTTTCTCCTGATCTTCGACCTTGAGTCGAATCTGGTTGTAGCCTGAGTAGGTGTCAAGGAAGGAGAGTTTCTCACATCCTGCAGTCAAATCGATGATCTGGTCGATCCGAGGAAGAGGGAAGTGGTCCTTTGGGCAGTGCTTGTTCAGCGATGTGAAATCCACGCACATCCGTAGGATGTTCGTGTCCTTCTTTGGGACCATCACCGTATTTGCAAGCCACTCGCTTTCTTTGATCTCCCTGATGAAGTCTGCAGCGAGTAGTCTGTTGATTTCTTTGCCTATAGCTTCAGCCCGTGGCTCGGACAGTCTCCGGATGGACTGTTTGACGGGCTTGGTGTCTGGAAAGACGTTGAGTGCGTGCTCGGCAAATTCCCTGGGAACTCCTGGCATGTCCGCAGGACACCAGGCGAAGATTTCCCAGCGCTCACGGAGGAATTCGACGAGCGCGTCTTCCTATGCGGGGCTGAGGTCGTTGGCGATCAGCGCCGTCTTGGAGGCATCCGTCGGATGGACCTGCACATTTTTTGTGTTGACAGTGGAGTTGAAGGACATGTCGGGTGTGTTTTGCCTTGCAACTGGGGGTGCCCCGTTATCCGTCACCTCACGGAGCCTTACGAGCTCGTCTTGCATGCCGAAGGACTTGGAGATTCTGTTGAAATCCCTGTCGCATTGGTCCGATCTGGTGAAGCTCCCATGGACTATGATGACGCCCTTTGGTCCTGGCATCTTGAGTAGTAAGTATGCGTAATGTGGGACGACCAAGAACCTTGCGAATGCCACACGCCCGAGGATGGCGTGGTATTGTGATGGCCAGTCCACCACTTCGAATTCGAGCCGCTCGAGTCGAAAGTTATCCGGCTTGCCGAAGATGACATCAAGCCAAATTTTGCCCAGAGGGAATATGCCCTTTCCTAGAACGATGTCGTGGAACGTTGTGTCTGATTGCTCCAGGCTGCACTGTGGGATCCGCATTGCTGCTAGAGTGCTTGTGAACATCAGGTTGATGCCGCTGCCGCTGTCCATGAAGACGCGGCTCATATTGAAACCTCCGATCTGCGCCTCCAGCACCAGGGCAGCATGACCTGGACGAGGGATCTGGCAAGGGTGATCCGAATGGCTGAACGTGATGCAGGACTCCGATCCGCTGAGGTACTCAGGGATAGCGGGTGGAGTTGCTACGGCCAAGTTGATCTGGCGAGTGATTTTCTTCTGCACCCTATTCGTTGGGCGCCCCTTCTAGATCATCAGTGCTCCTTTCAGCAGGGGATACCCGTTCCCAGCGTTGTTATGTGCTGGTGCAACTGGCTGGTGCGGACCTCCCACAGGTGGTGGTGGAGGAGCTCCGTGCGCTATTTCACCGGGCGCAGGTGCGTTTCCAAACGCAGGAATTGGGGCTTGCTGCCTCATCTGAACCATGCTTTCGCTGAGCTTCTGGAACTCGCGGCAATCCTTGAGCATGTGGCTCTCCTTCTTTTTGCCATCCTGCTTGTCCATGTAGAAGTGGATGGTGCATGGACCCGAAAGTTTGTCGTATGCTGAGGGTCCGTTGTCGCGGTCGCGGCGCTGCCACGACTGTGCTGGGCGTCCACCATCGCGGAAGTTTCCTCCGCGGTATCCTCTGCTGTTGCGGTTGGTGTTGTTGCGGCGGTCGGCGTAGCCGGCCGCGACCATGTCGGGTCCGTCGCGATCGTCATAGACACGCGATCTCCTCTTGCTACGACGCTCCCATCGTCGGCCGTAGTCGTCTTCTTCTTCCGAGTGTGCTCGGTGAACGGAATCTTCACCATCGGCCCACCTGTTGGCGATATCCATGAGGTGGTCTAGTGTTTTGGGCTTGACGCGCCCGAGTTCCTCCTTGAAGTCCTGGCGCTTGACGCCGTCCTTGAAGGCGTCGATGGCCCTCTTTTCGAAGATGTGTGCTGCGGAGTTCTTGGTGTTGGACCATCGTAGTATGTACGAGCGAATAGATTCGCCCGTTCTTTGAGTGCAGGCCCGCAACTCTTCGATTGAGGCGGACCTCTTGCTGGTGCCTTTGAAGTTTCGGATGAAGCTGTAGGCTAGCTCCTCCCAGCTTCGGATGGACCCTGAGGATAGGCTCTTGAGCGATTCGAGGCGATTACTGCATTGCTGAAGGCATTGCATGGCGGTTTCTTTGTTACCACCGTGTAGCTTGACGGATGACAAATAATCGCTGAGCCATGCCTTTGGATCTTGCGTGCCGTCAAACTTCGGAGTATCCGAAGGAAGTTTGAAATTACGCGGCATCTTGTTGGAATTATGCCCTAGAGGCAATAATAAAGATGTTATTATTATAATTCTTGTTCATGATAATGTTTATATTCCATGCTAGAATTGTATTAAGCGGAAACTTTAATACTTGTGTGGTTTGTGAACAACACCGTGTCCCTAGTACGCCTCTATGGACTAGCTCATTGATTAATGATGGTTAAGGTTTCCTAACCATAGACATGAGTTGTCAATTGATAATGAGATCATATCATTGGGAGAATGATATGATGGATGCAGACAAACTAAGCGAGCAATTAGATCGTGTCATCGTGTTCATCTTTGCGAAGCTTTTCTTATGTCAAATATTGTATTCCTTAGACCATGAGATAATACAACTCCCTGGTATCGGAAGAAAGCTTTGAGGTCATCAAACGTCATCCTATGAGAGGGTGATCATAAAGGTGTCTCTCAGGTGATCGGAAAGTACCTGTTGGGTTGTATGTATCGAGATGGGATTTGTCCCTCCCAAGTCAGAGAGATATACTTCGGACCCACTCGGTAATCGATATCAACACCGCTTGCAAGCATGTGGTTAAGGAGTTGATCACAAAGTGATATCGGATTACGGAACGAGTAAAGTACTTGCTGTGAACGAGATTGAACTAGGTATGACGGTACCGATGATCGAATCTCGGGCAAGTAAAATATCGCGAGACGAAGGGAATATATATATGGGATTGATTGAATCCTGGCATCATGGTTCATCCGATATGATCATTGATGAATGTGTGGTAGTCAATATGGGTTTCCAGACCCCGCTGTTGGTTATTGATAGAAGATCATGTCTGCATATTCTCGAACCCGCAGGGTCACACACTTAACGTGTCTCGACGCTAGGATAGATTGGATAATTGGTTTATGAGGTTTTGTTCGGAGTCTCGAATGGGATCCGGGACATCACGAGAGGTTCCGGAATGGTCCGGAGAATAAGATTCATATAAGGCAGTGCAGTTTTTGGAGTTCGGAATTGTTCCGGGTAAATCGGTATTGTACTGAAAGCTTCTAGAACCTTCCGGAGGGGGACCAACGTGGTCCCACCTGTAGGGAGGGGGCATGGGCCTATGAGGGAGTGCCCTGGCCGCATTGGGCCAGGGGAACAAGGCCCCATAGGGCCCAGCCGGCCAAACAAGGGGAAACCCTAGAGTGGAGCTTCTAGAAGGGGGGGATTACTTGCCCCCCCACTCCTCCTCCTTGGCCGCCGGTTTTGGCTTGGGGGAGGGGCTAGGGTTGCTGCCCCACACCTCTATATAAAGAGGGCTGGGGGCGCACCACCCCCACACACCTTCCCCTCAACCCTAGTCGCCCTGCTGCCCTCCTCTCTCTCTCCCTCCCGACTGCGTGTAGGCGAAGCCCTGCTGCAGAAACTCTCCACCAATTGCACCGCGCTGTCGCGTTGTAGATCCAACCCATCTCTCCACCATACTTGCTGGACCAAGGAAGGAGTAGACATCAAGGTGCCGCACGTGTGCATCTCATGGAGGCATCGCCACTTGTGGTGCTAGATCGGATCAGATCGCGAGGAGGAGAAGCAAGTACGACTACATCACCCACGTTCCGACGAACGTTCCGCTGTGTGAATCTTCAAGGGTATGAAGATCTAATCCAATCTCTCTCATTGTTTGCATCTCCTAGATTAGATCTTGGCTTCCCTCTGTTCGCATCCATAGAAAATTTTGATTTACTATGCCGCGAAACCCTTCAGTGGTATCGGAGCTAGATCTATGCGTAGATGTGTTTCACGAATAGAACGCAACATGGTTGTTGCGGGCGTTGATGTTTTCTGTTGCAAGCCTCTTGTTTGTGTTCTTCTTATGACGCGGGATAGTGAGATTGAAGCGGTCCAGGCCAACCTTACGCGACGTCGTTCGCGAGACCGGCTCCGCACTTGACGTGTGGCTTGTTCCACACATGCGGCTGGTGGATGCCTGTTTCTCTCACTATAGTTGTCATGGGATTTACACCGGAGTTTGGCAACCATAATATCACCGTTGTGGCTTTCCGTAGGTAAGAATCGTTCTTAGCTTGCTACTCCCATAAGCCACGTAAAACATGCAACAACAAAGTAGAGGCGTCTAACTTGTTTTTGCAGGGAGTGTTTTCTGTGATATGGTATGGCCCAAGATGTGATGTGTATAATGTATGCGATGATCATGTTTTGTAATGTTTCACGACTTGCATGTCGATGAGTACACAACCGGCAGGAGCCATATGGTTGTCTTTATAATTGTGTATGACCTGCGAGTCAACTTCTTATACGCCATGTAATAGCTTTACTTTATCGCTAAGTAGTTAGCAATAGTTGTAGTTGCTATTCGTGGTGGAGGCAATCATGGTGGAGTGATGGAGATCATGCCGAAACGCACAAGATGGAGATCATTGCGCGAAGATTGGCTATACCATGTCACATAAAGTTATATGCATGTGATGTTTATCTTTTATGTATCTTATTATGCTTAGATCGCGGTAGTATTATAAGATGCTTCCTCACTTAAATATCAAGATAAAACTGTGTTCTCCCCATGTATGCACCGTTGCGAAAGTTAAATCGTGTCCAAGCATCACGTGATGATCGGGTGCTATAGACTCTACGCTCACATACAACGGGTGCAAGCCAGTTTTGCACACGGAAATACTTGGGTTTGACTTGTGAGCCTAGCACGCATGCATATGGCCTCGGAACACATGAACCGAAAGGTTAAGCATGAGTCATATGAATGATATGATCGACACTTCGTTGTCCACCATTGAAGCCACATCTCTTCTCGTGAAGATCGGATTAGGTGTGGTGAATTTGGATCGTGTTCACTAAACAACTTGAGGGATGTTGAATTTAGTGGGAGTTCATCTAGTAATTTGATTAAAAGTTGAACTAGTTATCATGAACATAGTCTAATTTGTACTTGCAAATATTGTAGATCACATGGCTAAGTCCAACTTCAACTTCAACGTTTTTGCTGAGAAAGAAAAGCTTAAGAACAATGGGTCTAACTTCACCAACTGGTTCCGCAATCTGAGAATCATTCTCTCTGGCGGTCAAAAGGACTATGTCCTTGAGAAAGCGTTAGGTAACCCCCCTGCTGCAACTGTGCCGGCTGATGAGAAAGTTGTCTATCAGTCGCGCAAAGATGATTATGGTGTGATTAAGAGCACCATGTTGTTTGCTATGGAATCGGACCTTCAAAATCGTTTAGAAGACTATCCCGGGCCCTTTGAGATTCTTGAGGAACTGAAAAACCATGTTTCAGACTCAGGCCCGTTCTGAGAGATATGAGATCTCTGAGAAGTTCTTTAACTGCAAGATGGAGGAAGGGAGTTTCGTTAGTGAGCATGCCATCAAGATGTCGGGCTACACTCAACGCCTTGAGCAACTGGACTGCAAGATTCCAGAGGAGCTCAAGATTGACAGAGTTCTGCAATCACTCCCTCCCAGCTACAAAAGTTTTGTAGTGACTCATAATCAGATTGGTTCCAGATCGATCACCGAGCTCTTCGCAAGCTGAAGGCTGGAGGTGGACATCAAAAGGATAATCATGTGTTGATGGTCAACAAGCCCTCCTTTAAGAAAGGTAAAGGTGCAAAGAAGCCCTTCAAGAAAGGCGGTAAGGGCGTTGCCCTGCTGAGAAGAAGCTCAAGTCTGGTCCTAAGCGGACCTTTGAGTGCTTCTATTGCAAGGACAAGGGTCCTTTGGGCATTGTCAAGTACTTAAGCGGACAAGAAGGCTGGCACCATCAAAGGTATATTTGATATACATGTTATTGATGTTTTCCTTACTAGCCCTCGTTGTAGTGCTCGGGTATTTGATCTTGGTTGGTTGCTAATATTTGTAACTCAAAGCAGAGCTACGGAATAGACGGCGGCTTGCGAGGGATGAGGTGACGATGCACGTTGGCAACGGATCAAGAGTTGATGTGATGGCCGTCGGCACGCTCTCCTTAGTTTTACCTTCGGGATTAGTTTAAAACCTCAATAAATGTTATTATGTGCCTGCGTTGAGCATGAACATTATTTCTGGATCTTGTTTATTGCAGGACGGTTATTCATTTAAATCGGAGAATAATGGTTGTTCTATTTATATGAGTAACATCTTTTATGGTCATGCACTTGCTGTGAATGGTTTATTTCTTCTAAATCTCGAAAGGGATGAAACACACATCCATAACATTGAGGCTAAGAGATGCAAAGTAGATAGTGATAATACTACTTATTTGTGGCACTGTCGTCTAGGTCATATTGGTGTAAAGCGCATGAAGAAACTCCATTCTGATGGACTTTTGGAGTCTCTTGATTTTGAATCATTTGACACATGCGAACCATGCCTCATGGGCAAGATGATCAAAACCCCGTTCTCCGGAATGATGGAGCGAGCAACGGACTTGTTGGAAATCATACATACCGATGTATGCGGACCGATGAGTGTTTCGACGCGCGGTGGATATCGCTATTTTCTCACTTTTACCGATGACTTAAGTAGATATGGGTATACCTATTTAATGAAACATAAATCTGAAACATTTGAAAAGTTCAAGGAATTTCAGAATGAAGTGGAGAACCATCATAACAGAAAGATTAAGTTTCTACGATCCGATCGTGGGGGCGAATATTTGAGTTATGATTTTCTCACGCATCTTAAAGCAAGCGGAATCGTTTCGCAACTCACGCCACCCGGAACACCACAGTGCAATGGTGTGTCTGAACGCCGGAATCGAACTCTATTAGATATGGTCCGATCGATGATGTCTCTTACTGATTTGCCGTTATCATTTTGGGGTTATGCATTAGAAACCGCTGCATTCACCTTAAATAGGGCACCATATAAATCCGTTGAGACGACATCGTATGAACTATGGTTTGGTGCTAAACCTAAGTTGTCGTTTCTTAAAGTTTGGGGATGCGAAGCTTACGTCAAGAAGTTGATGCCAGACAAGCTCGAACCCAAAGCGGAGAATTGCGTCTTCATAGGTACCCTAAGGAAACTATTGGGTATACCTTCTATCACAGAACCGAAGGCAAAGTGTTTGTCGCAAAGAACGGTTCCTTTCTTGAGAAGGAGTTTCTCTCGAAAGAAGTGAGTGGGAGGAAAGTAGAGCTAGACGAGGTTGTTGAACCTTCTCTTGAGTTGGAGAGTAGCACAGCACCTGAAATTGTTCCAGTGCCGCCTGCACCAACAATAGAGGAAGCTAATGACAAGGATCATGAAGCTTCAGACGATGCTGCTACTGAACATCACAGGTCGACAAGGTCGCGTGCCCCTCCTGAGTGGTACGGCAACCCTGTCTTAACTATCTTGTTAGTAGATGACAGTGAGCCTGCGAACTATGAGGAAGCGATGATGAGCCGGACTACGAGAAATGGCTAGAGGCCATGAAATTCGAATTGGGATCCATGAGCGAAAACCAAGTATGGACTTTGGTGGACCCTCCTAGCGACCGAAAGGCCGTTGAGTGCAAATGGATTTTCAAGAAGAAAACGGACGTGGATGGTAATGTTACCGTCTATAAAGCACGGCTTGTCGCGAAAGGTTTTCGACAAGTTCAAGGTGTTGACTACGATGAGACCTTCTCTCCCGTAGCGATGTTTAAGTCCATTCGGATTTTGTTAGCAATTGCTGCGTTTCATGATTATGAAATATGGCAGATGGATGTCAAGACTGCGTTCCTCAATGGCAACATTGATGAAGAGTTGTATATGATGCAACCCGAAGGTTTTGTCGATCCTAAGGATGCTGATAAAGTATGCAAGCTTGAGCGTTCCATTTATGGACTGAAGCAAGCATCTCGGAGTTGGAACCTTCATTTTGATCAAGTGATCAAGAGCTTTGGATTTGTTCCAAATAGCTACGAAGCTTGTATCTACAAGAAAGTGAGTGGGAGCTCGGTGACATTTCTGGTACTATATGTGGATGACATATTGATTATTGGAAAGGACATTAACATGCTTAACGATGTGAAGAGTTATTTGAACAAGTGTTTTTCAATGAAAGACCTAGGTGAAGCTGCTTATATATTGGGCATCAAAATCTATAGAGATAGACAAAGACGCCTGATAGCTTTAAGCCAGAGTATATACCTAGACAAAGTTCTGAAAAGGTTCAGAATGGATAAGGCAAAGAAAGGTTCAGTGCCTATGTTGTCAGGTAAGATATTGAGCAAGGCTTAGTGTCTAGCTACGGTAAATGATAGGGAAGCTATGAGCAAAGTGCCTTATGCCTCGGCCATAGGTTCTATCATGTATGCCATGCTGTGTACTAGACCGGATGTGTCCAATGCTCTTAGTTTGACGAGCAGATATCAAAGTGATCCAGGAGTGGAACATCGGACAGCCGTGAAGAACATCCTAACGCACCTAAATAGGACTAAAGAAATGTTCTTAGTCTATGGGGTGATGAACAGCTCGTCGAAAAGGTTACGTCGATGCTAGTTTCGACACCGACAAGGATGATTCTAAATCTTTATGTGATACGCTTATATTTTGAATGGAGGAGTCAAATTTGGAGAAGATGCAAGCAAAGCGTGATCGCGGTATCTACAGTAGAAGCGGAATACATGGCTGCTGCAGAAGCGTCAAGTGAAGGAGTTTGGATCAGAAACTTCATCACTGAGCTTGGCGTGGTTCCAAGTGCATTGGACCCGCTGGAGATATTGTGTGACAACACTGGCGCCATAGCACTAGCTAAGGAACCAAGATATCATCCAAAGACCAAGCATATCAACCGCAAGTTTCATATAATGCGAGATTATATAGCAGATGGAGATCTGAAGATTAGCAAAGTACATACAGATCTGAATGTCGCAGATCCATTGACTAAACCTCTTCCACGTGTAAAACATGATCAGCACCTTAGTGCCATGGGTGTGAGATTGTTGCCAAATGTAAACTAGATTATTGACTCTAGTGCAAGTGGGAGACTGTTGGAATTATGCCCTAGAGGCAATAATAAAGATGTTATTATTATAATTCTTGTTCATGATAATGTTTATATTCCATGCTAGAATTGTATTAAGCGGAAACTTTAATACTTGTGTGGTTTGTGAACAACAACGTGTCCCTAGTACGCCTCTATGGACTAGCTCATTGATTAATGATGGTTAAGGTTTCCTAACCATAGACATGAGTTGTCAATTGATAATGAGATCATATCATTGGGAGAATGATATGATGGACAGACCCAAACTAAGCAGAGCAATTAGGTCGTGTCATCGTGTTCATCTTTGCGAAGCTTTTCTTATGTCAAATATTGTATTCCTTAGACCATGAGATAATACAACTCCCTGGTATCGGAAGAAAGCTTTGAGGTCATCAAACGTCATCCTATGAGAGGGTGATCATAAAGGTGTCTCTCAGGTGATCCGAAAGTACCTGTTGGGTTGTATGTATCGAGATGGGATTTGTCCCTCCCAAGTCAGAGAGATATACTTCGGGCCCACTAGGTAATCGATATCAACATCGCTTGCAAGCATGTGGTTAAGGAGTTGATCACAAAGTGATATCGGATTACGGAACGAGTAAAGTACTTGCTGTGAACGAGATTGAACTAGGTATGACGGTACCGACGATCGAATCTCGGGCAAGTAAAATATCGCGAGACGAAGGGAATATATATATGGGATTGATTGAATCCTGGCATCGTGGTTCATCCGATATGATCATCGATGAATGTGTGGGAGTCAATATGGGTTTCCAGACCCCGCTGTTGGTTATTGATAGAAGATCATGTCTGCATATTCTCGAACCCGCAGGGTCACACACTTAACGTGTCTCGACGCTAGGATAGATTGGATAATTGGTTTATGAGTTTTTGTCCGGAGTCTCGGATGGGATCCGGGACATCACGAGAGGTTCCGGAATGGTCCGGAGAATAAGATTCATATAAGGCAGTGCAGTTTTTGGAGTTCGGAATTTTTCCGGGTAAATCGGTATTGTACCGGAAGCTTCTAGAACCTTCCGGAGGGGGACCAACGTGGTCCCACCTGTCGGGAGGGGGCATGGTCCTATGAGGGAGTGCCCTGGCCGCATTGGTCCAGGGGCACAAGGCCCCATAGGGCCCAGCCGGCCAAACAAGAGGAAACCCTAGATTGGAGCTTCTAGAAGGGGGGATTACTTGCCCCCCACTCCTCCTCCTTGGCCGCCGGTTTTGGCTTGGGGGAGGGGCTAGAGTTGCCGCCCCACCCCTCTATATAAAGAGGGCTAGGGGCGCACCACCGCCACACACCTTCCCCTCAACCCTAGCCGCCCTGCTGCCCTCCTCTCTCTCTCCCTCCCGACTACGTGTAGGCGAAGCCCTGCTGCAGAAACTCTCCACCAATTGCACCGCGCCGTCGCGTTGTAGATCCAACCCATCTCTCCACCATACTTGTTGGACCAAGGAAGGAGGATACGTCGAGGTGCCGCACGTGTGCATCTCACGAAGGCATCGCCACTTGTGGTGCTAGATCGGATCGGATCGCGAGGAGGAGAAGCAAGTACGACTACATCACCCACGCGGATTTAACGCGTTCCATTTGGCGAATCTTCAAGGGTATGAAGATCTGATCCAATCTCTCTCGTTGTTTGCATCTCCTATATTAGATCTTGGCTTCCCTCTGTTTGCATCCGTAGAAAATTTTGATTTACTATGCCGCAAAACCCTTCACATCTTTGTTCGGCGAACAGATCTGCTGAAGCATCGGCCCCCGCAAAGTTCCATCCATCTCGGATTCAGACGAGCATGCGCGCTTGGCTCACGCTTTGTCTATTTTGCGCTGTGTGAGCGCGTCCCTGGCGTCGTAGTCGCGTTTATGATGACGTGAGCTCTTCTTCCTTCGAGGAAGGTCATGTTCCTCTTCTTCTTCGAATGAAGGGGTGGGGCTCCGGTCGTGCCTGGCCGGAGCTTTCTTCTTCGGCTCCGCAGGAGCTTCTTGGTGGAGCGCAGCTCCGACAAGTCCGAGTCCGGTAAGTGCGGACTTATGCATGGCTCTTTTCGGGTCCCCCTCCGGAGGTGGGTGGGCCGCGAGATACGCAGTGGCTGCCATGATCCCATCTTGCGGCATTTTCGGGATGACGTTGCCATCGGCGTCCATCTCCATGAACGACGTGTGGAGGGTTCAGGTCACCTCACGGCGCTCCTTGGGATCCATGTTCTCCACCCGAGAGCGGTGCTTGTTTCCTTGGTTGCCATTCGTGCTAGAGCCGGGTCCCATGGCGGAGAGCGCAGCTCGTCGCGCGCTGGACTTAGAGGCTGCTTGCTTGCGTTTGTCAAGTGTTTCTTGCATCTTGACTTGCTTCTTGTGCTCCTCGATGAGGAGGAAGTGGTATGCCATCAGTAGTTCACGTGAGGCGTCTGCAGGTAAGACCGTGTTGCCCGCCACGGCAGCGCGTGCTTGGGCCCATCCCTCCTTGTTGAGGCGGATGACGTGGCCATTGTCCTCCTCGTCGGGTGGGGGGGACTGGCTTCTTGTGTTCCCGCCGTTTCTGTCCTGCGGGTTGGAGTTTGAGTTGGGCGGCGGGTTGGGCGGTTGCTGCTCCACGTCGCTCTGGATGACTACAGCGCATTGGTAGCACTCGTAGATTGGTCCGCTGCTGCCGCAGCTTTCGGATCCGGAACTGTAGGTCCCTTCATCTGAAGGTGGATCGCATAGATCGGAGTTGCAGCTGCTGCTGTCGTAGAACTCATCTGTTGATGACGATGTGCGTAGCACAGGGTGTGGAGCCCACGAGGCGGGCCTGATCGATGGCAGGGGTACCCGCTCAGGGAGGCGGAGGGTACCAGTCTGACCCACCTGGAAGCAGAAGCTCCCGAATAGGATCTCGAGTCCGTCGCCTACGGGCTTGAAATCTTTCATGGTGGCCGGCGAGTGGGCGGTGAAGTCGAAAGCACCGAAGAGGAGGTGGCTCTCCGTCGCCGCAGAGTTGTAGATCGTTCGGGTTGGGACCATCACGATCGCACAATCAGCGTCCCCAGTTCCCACAGACGGCGCCAATTGACGAGGTTTGATCTCATCAATGCCCATTGTTATGGACTTGGGTTTTGGAGAAGATGGGGATGCTGGAGATCGCGGAATGGTTAGCAAACAATCAACACGGGGACACGAGGTTTACCCAGGTTCAGGCCCCCGGAGGGAAAACCCTACTCCTACTTGTCTGCTCTTGATTACGGCGGAACCGAAGGTTACAGGAGTGCACAAATTCGATCTGGCGTGGAGGTGTGTATCCGAAAGTATGAGTCGAGAGATCTAGGTCGTGCCCTCCTAGCCTTTATATAGACATAGGCAGGTCGCGGGCATAGACCTAGTCGGTTACAAGTTCTAGGGTTTTACCCCTTTGAATTTCCTATCTACGCTAGTCTTGCTCTCCAAGGATCCGAAGGCGTCATGGGCCTTGGCCACCCGAAATTCTTCATGGGCCGGCGTACATCTGCCGTGGGCCTTCCTTGGGCTGGACCAGGTATGCTGAGATCACGTACCCGTAGGGTATAACCATGTCATATGGCGTCGACACCAACTGGTACCCTGATTCAGGTGCTACCCACCATGTCACCTCAGAGTTGAACAAGCTCACCACTCATGAAAAGTACAACGGTCGTGATCATGTCTACACGGCTAATGGAAACGGTATGCAAATAAGTCATATTGGTCATTCAACTTTATGCACCCCATGTAATACCTTACAACTCAAAAATATTTTGCATGTTCCTAGTGCATCTAAGAATCTTCTATCTGTTCATAAGCTCACACTAGATAATGATGTGGTTCTTGAGTTTCACCCATATTTCTTTTTGATCAAGGATCAGGCCACAAGGAGAACTCTGTTTAAAGGACCATGTCAAGATGGTCTCTACCCGCTAGTTCCTTCTACTACGGGTTCTTCCAAGCAAGTCTTCATCACAATAAAGTTGTCGTCTTCTACGTGGCATCGCCGTTTAGGACACCCTTCTTCCTTTGTGGTTCAACAAGTACTTAGGAAAAACAGTATTTCTTACACTCCTGAAATAAACCCATACATTTGTGATCCTTGCCAACTAGCTAAGAGTCATCAATTGCCATATCCTGTCTCTACTAGTGTATCCACTGTTCATCTAGAACAAGTATTCTCTGATGTATGGGGTCCAGCCCCTATTTCTGCTAGTAAACATTCATATTATGTGAGTTTTATTGATGATTTCAGTCAATTTACTTGGATCTATTTGCTCAAGAAACGCTCTAATGTTTACCAAGTTTTCCTTAATTTCCATCAACTTGTTGAAAGAAAATTTGCTAGGAAAATAATCACCATGCAAACTGATTGGGGAGGTGAATATGAAAAGCTCAATAGTTTCTTCCAAAAGATTGGCATCACTCATCATGTATCTTGCCCTCATGCTCATCAACAAAATGGCTCCGCTGAAAGAAAACATCGTCATATTGTAGAAGTTGGTCTTGCCTTACTTGCAAATTCATCTATGCCTCTTAAATTTTGGGATGATGCTTTCCTCACTGCCACTTTTCTCATCAATCTCCTCCCAAGCAAAGTTATAAATCATGACACTCCTGTAGAACGTCTTCTTCACACAAAACCCAACTATGAATCTCTTAGAATTTTTGGCTGTGCGTGTTGGCCAAATCTCCGCCCCTACAATAAAAGAAAACTCTCCTTTCGTTCTACGCGGTGTGTGTTCTTGGGCTATAGTCCTCGCCACAAAGGGGTCAAGTGTCTAGATATTTCCACTGGTCGAGTTTATATCTCCAGAGATGTTGTTTTTGATGGAAACGTCTTTCCCTTTGCTGAGTTGCATCCTAATGCTGGCTCACGTCTCCGGAATGAAATACTTCTTTTACCGCAAGACACATCATATCATGGGGTTGCAATTGTTGATGATTATATGTCTTTGCCCGTTGTACCTGTTGTTACTAATGAGTATCAAGATGTTGCAGACTCCAATACTCCAGCACATACTACTGATGATTAGCAAGAGACTGCAGAAAATTTCACTCAAAACTCTGAAGAAACAGTGGAGAAATATGCCTCAGAAGATTTAACCCTGGGCAGCTGCGCCGAGAAAGATCTCCCTGCCACGGCGTCGGAACGCGCGGGCGCCGATCCCGCGGAAGATTCTCCCGTATGACAGGTGGGCTTCCCGTGCGCCTCCTCACCGCGGTCCCCTGTACGGTCGGAGGATTTCCTGCGCGTATCCCCACCGCGGGCGTCGTTGTCCCGTTCTGCCTCGCCCGTACGCCAACACCCCTTCGACACGTCGCGATCAAGGTCGGCCTCGCCCACGCGCCAACGCTCTGCATCGCGCCAGGGCCTGCGGTCGCTGTCCCCTGGGTGGACTGCGTCACGTCCACGCTCGCGTCGCCACATGCGATCTCCCGCTCGCCAACGACACGTCTCCACATCGCGGGGTCCCAGTCCCGCTCGCCAACAACACGCCTCCACGTCGCGGGGTTGGTCCCCTGTCCCGCCTGCTCACGCCAGGGACAGGTCGCGTTCGCGGGGCCCCAGGGTGCGGTCTCCCGTCTCACCGCACGACGCCAGGGAAGAATCTTCCCCTCCTGTGCCCATCTCTGGTACTGTTCCAGCTAAAGGATCCTCTGTGGCTGGCCCTGCTACGTCTCTGCCTGCACCACTAAATCCTCCTCCACCTTTGGAACCTTGCACCAGACTTCAAAAAGGTATACGAAATCCAAAACAGTATACTGATGGCACCGTCCGCTATGGCTTGTTCACATCTATAGGTGAACCGCAAACTGTTTCGGAGGCTTTTGGAGATGATCGTTGGCGCAAGGCGATGGAAGAAGAATATAATGCACTTATACAAAACAAGACATGGCATCTTGTTCCTCCACACTCCACAAAGAATCTCATTGATTGTAAGTGGGTATATCGTATTAAGAAACATGCAGATGGTACAATTGACAGGTACAAGGCACGCTTGGTAGCAAAAGGATTCAAGCAAAGGTATGGCATAGATTATGAAGATACCTTCAGTCCTGTTGTCAAGGCAGCAACTATCAGACTAGTACTGGCAGTGGTTGTCTCTAGAGGCTGGAGTCTGCGGTAGCTAGATGTCAAGAACGCGTTTTTACATGGCGTTCTGGAAGAGGAGGTCTATATGAAACAACCCTCAGGTTTTGAGTCCACCACTACTCCAAACTATATCTGCAAACTTGATAAAGCTCTTTATGGTCTTAAGCAAGCTCCCAGAGCATGGTACTCAAGACTTAGTACCAAGTTGCAACAACTTGGCTTTATTCCCTCTAAAGCAGATACTTCACTTTTCCTCTATAACAAAGCAAAAGTTATGATATTTGTTCTAATCTATGTTGATGATATCATAGTCACTAGTTCATCTGATCAGGCTATTTCTGCTCTTCTTCATGACCTGAACACTAATTTTGCACTTAAAGACTTGGGAGAATTGCACTTCTTCTTGGGGATTGAGGTAAAGAAAACATCGAATGGCTTGCTTCTCACTCAAGAAAAATATGCTGCTGATCTGCTGGCAAAAGTTGGTATGACAAAGTGCACAATTTCTCCTACACCCTTATCATCTACTGAAAAATTATCCCTGACTGAAGGAACAACTCTTGGTCCTGATGATAGTACACAATATAGAAGCATTGTAGGAGCCTTACAATATTTAACACTCACAAGGCCTGGCATCTCTTTCTCAGTCAATAAAGTATGTCAATATTTACATGCTCCAACTACTGCTCATTGGACAGCTGCAAAAAGAATCCTAAGATATGTTCAAGGGACTATACATGTTGGGCTAACTTTTCAGCAGTCTTCATCTAGCTTGCTTAGTGCCTTCTCAGATGCAGATTGGGCAGGTTGCCTAGATGATAGAAGATCTATTGGAGGATTTGCTGTTTTTCTTGGACCAAACTTGATTTCATGGAGTGCAAGAAAACAGCAAACAGTTTCAAGATCTAGCACTGAAGCTGAATATAAAGCATTAGCTAATGCTACTGCTGAATTGATATGGGTTGAAGCTTTACTTGGTGAGCTTGGTGTTGAACTAAAGGTAAAGCCATGTCTATGGTGTGATAATTTAGGAGCTACATATTTGTCTGCAAATCCTGTGTTTCATGCCAGAACAAAACACATTGAGATAGATTATTATTTTGTTCGATAAAGAGTTGCAAACAAAATGCTTGACATCAGGTTCATATCTAGCAAAGATCAAGTTGCAGATGGTTTTACAAAAGCTTTAGCAGTTAAAGATCTAAATGAGTTCAAGCGTAATCTCAACCTTTCAGAAGGTTGTGATTAAGGGAGGCTATTAGACTTCATGCAATATGACTTGTACCGTGGAACGATAAGTTGGAGTAGTACTCCAACTATTCTAGATAGATAAGAGGTTAGTTCTGTTTAGTTCTGTTTAAGTTAGAAAGAGGAGATTGCCTCTTATCTTATCTCTTGTAACGATCGATTGATCAACCTCCTGTACAAGCCACGGCGAGGGCTCTTCTCGCCAATATAAACACGTACACGGGATCACCAACGTGATCACCGCTTCTGCCAAAACAACGACGCTTAATAAACCTATATACTAAAACAAGTCTAGATACATTTTCTTCACAAAGCTAAAACATCTTATATTTTGAAACGGAGGAAGTAAATGTAAACACGCAGGCTTTGCAAAAAAAGCATGGAATTACTTTGCCCCGCTGGAATTACTTTGCCCCGCTGAACTTTCTTTGCAGACTCAAACTGGTTAGAAGCATGTAATACAGGGGAAGTAGTGCATAGGAACAAGGTAAAACTATTACAGAAGATACATGCATAACAGGAACGAAGATCTTGTCGGATGCGTCTTGATAGAATAACAGCAATCAATAAATTAAGCACGGGTTCTCCAATCACTGGAATTGGTGTATTCATGCAGGTACAAGGCGATGGATATAGCACAAACATCACAATACATGGCCTCTATTTTCACAACAATCTCAATCCTCCAAGCAGGAGAAAAAGCAGTGTTGCTTTCGGTCCAAATACATCACAATATATGCCTCCATTTCCTCAACAATCTCAATCCTCCAAGCAGAAGCAAAAGCAATGTTGCTTTCAATCCCTACAAGTGACAAAGCCAACATTGCTGACAGGCAACAAACTCCTGGCAAAAGCTGTAGGTCATAGTGGAGAGTAACTTAGAGTAGTAACATGCATATTTTATTAGTCTAAGATATCACCTCCATAGTAGAAAATAACATAGATGTGATATCATGCAAAGTCTCATTATTACAATGTAGGCTCATTTTATCTTGAAATATGTGATGTTATGGTAATATAACTAGTTACTACCACAAACCTCTCTTTTATCATTTAATTACATGCCATGTCATCTAAATGCTTAGTTGATAATACATGTATGACTATATTACTATCCAAGTTACTTTCACTGTGACTAGCCTAGGATAGGAATCCCCTAGGTCTGCCTGTCTTACGATGCTCCCCATCAGCTCATGTTTCTTCCTCTACACTGTTCTCTCGACTCTTTCTAAATCCAGAGTGGCCAGGGGCCCAGGGTTTGTAATTCATCATGTACACTGCTATTAATTAAGCTGATTGAAAAATGAAATCAACGACGCCTTTTCCAGTTAAAAAAGAGCACATCACATATGCGACTAACGCAACTTTGGATTAAATTCATTAGAAATATCCAATCTGCATGATGCAGCCCCACAATACAAATTAAAACACCTCGCCCCCCGTTTAGAGGAACAAAGCACCCTGGCCGCCCCTGGCTTCATCATTGCCTCGTCAGGAATCAGGATCTCCTCACGACGTCAACTGGGGAGTACTAAAACAGGGAAGGGAAAAGCATCTCGAAGCATTATTCCACCACGCTTGCCCGGAGCGGCAACCCCACTTTCTTCTTTTGGCAAGTTGCGCGCATGCAGGCGGGCCCCGACAAGATGTCAGGTTCTACTAGTACTAGAAAAAGAACAAAGAAAACCAACACATGGAGCACCACTACGCTTACGGTTGTTGCTACCCTACCTTCTTCGAGTGGAAGCTTCTAGAACTAGAAGCTTCTCGTTTCACTCGGAGGAGTTGTGGGGCCGGCCGTTCGGGTTGAGGTGGTACAGGCTCTGCACCAGCACGTCCACCTCATCGTCCACGTCGTCGTCCACCTCGGCGTCCCCTCCCCCTCCGCCCCCTGCTGCCTCTGATCTATGCTTCTCCTCCAGGCCCAGGCTCAGCAGCTCCATCCAGAAGCTCTCCGTGTCTTGGCCGGGGCCGTCGTCCGCGCGCCTTCCCTCGCCTCCGCCCGCGCTCCCCGCGCCGCCGCCGTGCACCGCCGTGGGGCTGTAGCTGGCGCTGCTGCTGCTGGCCTCGCCGTTGCGAGGCAGGACGTACTCGATTGGGGGGCGGCGGCGCTTCTTGGAGAGCGCGTCCTGGAGCGCCCTCCGCCGGGCCTGCTGGTCCTGCCGGGCCACGAGCATCTGGAGGAAGCTCGGGCTCTTCAGCGCGCGGGCCAGGAACACCGTCATCTGCTGCTGCTTCTGCTCCGTGGCGGCGATGCGCGCCTCCATGGCCTCCATCTGCTCGCGCGTCGCCTGCTGCTCCTGCCGCAGCTTCACCACCTCCGCGATCAGGATGCCCTTGTCGCGCTGAAGCCGGTGCACCTCGCCCTCGGGCCCGAACTGCCCCACCTCCAGGCACGGCCCCGCCCCTTGCTGCTGCTGGGGATGCTGGTGTTGCGCCGGCGGCGTGCTCGACTGCGGCCGCCGACGCCTGATCGTCTTCAGGAGCTCCTTCTGGCCCCGAAGGAACCCCTCCGCCGCGAATTCCCACCTGTCCGGGTCAACCTTCCTGAACCCCTGCAATCGCAATGCAAGGACGAAATATAGCACATCAGGGTCCTAAGTTCAATTCGCATTTGTTACCAACCAAACCAAACGCAATTAGTTAGGCTTAAATTACATAGGTGTTGAGCTGTCGGACGAAGCTGGAGAAGTTGCTGTGCTTGAAGTAGCGCGGGAGGATGACCATGGAGAAGGCGTGCGCGTCCCACACGACGAAGCTGTTCCCGGCGACGCCCCACGACACGATGGTGTCCGTGCTGTGGTCGTCCACCACCTCGTACGTCTTGTTGAGGAACGGCGTCGGGCCGGCCTCGCCCAGGCCGTCCATCGGCCGGGGCAGCTCCGCCAGGACGCCGCCGCCACCGCCGGCCCAGGAGGGCGGCGAAGAGCCATCCGCCGCGGCTCCGGCGAAGTACTCGAATTCCTCCTCTTTCACAATGCCGTTGAACTTGAACGGATCCATGGTGAAACAAAGACAAACACAAACACAAACACAGTGGAGTAATTGGAGAGAGGGGATTAAGGAGTGCAGATCACCGCTAGCCGGCGGAGCAGAACAAACAGAGGTCCAGAAAGAATCAAGAACCGGGCAAAATTAATGGGGGCAATCTTCAGTAAAAAAAATTCAGCCTCCACAGAATCAAGCCCGTACATGACCTTTGCTGAATCAAAATAACAGAAGGGGGTTTTGTGAAGCAATCGGATGCTGGACCCAAAATGAAGGGGATTTTCTGAAGAAACGAATGAATCAGTAAAGTAAAAAGGCGAATTGGCAATGCTGCTGGACCAAATTAGGAAATGGCAGAGTAGAAGTAGAGGGATTGATTGAGGAGGAAAGGGAGCGGGGGCAGATCATAGTCCTTTTCGCAGGACCAGACCATGGAGGTCGACGGAAGGAAGGACGGCGAAGTACAGAAGCCCTGTACTTTTCCCCTCGTGCGTGGTGCTTTCGTACTTGGGAGGCGCCGGTGAAGCAAGCTCGTCGGGGCGAGCACGCGCTGGGCGCCCATTTATACAGGTCGGCCCCCACGCACGCACCCACCCCGGGCTTCCAGACTCGGAAGTTTCCAGACGGTTCGGCAATGGAAGGATTGGAAATATCCTCCCCGGCTTATCTTATTTCGCGGTGACGTGGCGGCGAGAGTTCTGGAAGGTCCGGAGGCGAGGGGAAGGGGAGGGTTCTGGAAGCGTCGGAGCAAGTAGGCGATTATCTTATTCGCTGCTTGCTCTGTCGCTTTCCGCCAACCCGTGGGCGGGGTGCGGTACCGGGTGGTCCCTCTGACCGCCGACCTCGCGCGGAAAGCGCGCCAAGTTGGCTGGCCGCGTGGCCGCTCCCGGCGTGGGATATTTTCGGGGAGGTCGGCGGTCTCGCTGGCTGTCGCCGCGTGCCGCTGCCTGAGCCGAGGAGGAGGGAGATAGATAGTCATGGGCGACGCCGTGGTGGCAGCGTGCACTTGTTTATGCGGGACTGGGAGTACTTTTGCTACAGAGTTGCAAGGCCTGTGCGGTGCGCGTTGTCTGTTTGCTGCGGCACGGGAGGCATGGAGAGGCGCCGCGACGGAGAACGTACGGGCGGCGGCCCGGGGGCAGGGGTGGTCGATCTGGGCCAAGCTCCGAGCCGTCGGCCCAAAGTCTGCGAGAAGACGTACGGGCCTTGCTTCCTGTTTACCGTCGCAGGCCGTGAGCCTGGGCGGGATGGTTCTCTTGAGCGGCGCCGTGCAACGCAGCTGCTCGCGATCTCGTCTCTTCGAGAGCGGCTGCCATCCCCTTCCTCGGCCTCACCGGCACACGCTCGCGCCGGCCGAGGCAGCCAGCCGACGCACCGGCGCGTGGACGTGCGGCGGCGCCGTGTTGGCGAGCTGCTGCCCAACCGGGCGTGCAATGCTCGGACGGCAGTCGACATATGGACCGATCCGCCGCTCGCTCTGTAGTCTCTCGCCTCTCCGCTTGCTTTTTTCCCTTCGTGGACGGTGGAGAAGACACCGGAGGAAAACACGAGTAGCTCTCTCCCCAAGCGCTCGGCATTGCCCTGCTCCTCCCCTTTCTCCTCGTCGTCATATATAGAGAGCCGCTTAAACGGTGGTGCCCTGGCCATCGGACACTTGTGTGGTGCGTATGGCATGAGCGCGTCAGATATTTTCGCCGGAGCGGAGCGGAAAGGGACGCCGAGAAACATCTCTCCATTGTACGAGTGGCAGTATCGTATTAACTGAGAGAGGGCCCAAGCCAAGGACCACATTAGCCCATGATGAAAAATGACATTTTGCAATTTGCAACGTCGTCGTGCTGTTAAAAAAAAGTTGTATAAATAAATCTATATCTATACCTCTACATCTATATCTATACCTAATAATAAAGCACGAAGTGTTTCTCCCGGTCCAACACTTTTTTAGACAGATTTACCCTCCCACCAAACCACATATTACCACCGATAGAACTGATAAGTGAAAAAAAAAACTGATTCCCAGCGCCGGAGAGTTTATTCCTGACCGAACAACCCGACCAAGCACAGCCAATACACGAAACCAGGAGAGAGCAGACCCAACGCACGCCACAAAACGAGAGAAAGAAGAGAGCCCAACGCATGCACGCGACCTTCGTGGACCAGAACGAGTTCAACCTAACAAGTGAGTCATCAAGACTCAAGAGTCCGGACCAGACCATGGTTCCCCTCGCCTCTACAAGATCAGGTGGTCGTGTCGTCCTCCCCCGATTTCCGAATCCAACGTCAACTGCCGAATCGAGAGATAGGGTTCCCGATCACAAGTGCCGAACAATTCACCGGCCGACGCCAGCTGGGTGAGCGGCCGTCGGAGATCGACCGGGCCGGAGGTGCTTGGGTGGTTGCGGAGGACGAGCGTGCGCTCGAGTGATTCGTGGAAAAAGTGCCCCGCCGTCGCCAGGTTCGCCACGGAGGCGCCAAAGAGCAGCTGAGCTCCACGTCACCACCTATTGTTGGATGTCAGTGATTTCTTATAAGAGATGATGCTCTCCAGTTTATCTACCGAGATGTTGGTAAAAGGAATTAAATAAATCGCTTCTTCTCCGCTCTCATGAAGTACTTGTCGTACTGTACTTAAACCAGTGCAAGTCATCGGTAAACCAGTGCAAGTCATCGGTCAACCAGTGCAAGCTGATGGCAACTATCTTCTTGTCCCCGTTCCATCCAATAGGTATCCCGACTAACCCGTTTCTGATTTTTCATGTTGGGATTGCATAAGTTGAAACAGAAGTCTCCGTGTCCTTGTAGCCTCTATACATAACGAGGCAGATTAAAAGTTTTAGTAGAAGGGGCGGCAGGTGTCAATCTCTTACAGCCATACAAAGCAGTTCTGGCTGAATGCGATCCAATGGAGCATTCGGCCTACCAATGATGCATGTTATTAAGCTAAGCACTCACTTCTTCCTTTCATATCATGATAGGTCAATAAATATTGTACTCCCTCCGTCTAAAAATAACTTATTTAGGTTTATCTAGATTCGAATATATCTAGACGCATTTTAGTGTATAGATACATTTAAATCTAGACAAACTCAAATTAGTTATTTCTGAACGGAGGGAGTATTATCACTTTTAACATTGGATACACATGGTGTCACACCTAGACATCTTACTGTTGTTTTGAAATATTATGGACGAACCTTCTCGTACGATAATGTTTAGCTAAAACGTAAATGATTATAGATCACCTCTATTGGTTACTGTTTTTAGATCACCTCTATTGGTTATTACTGTATATATTGTCATGTTTAGTTAATAGGTGCATGATACACATTTCTTAGTTTTGATGTGGACAAGAGACCTTGTGTGTGCTTAATTGGTCCTAATGAGGGAAGTGGCAATAGTTCAGTTATTTTCTGTTACGGTGGTATGCTACATAAATATATGAAGGATGAAGCACCGAGTTGGTATTTGATAAATAAACATTTTATCATCAAGCCCAACATCATCTAACAGGGCACATGGCCTGAAAAAAGGAAATTATTTTGTGCACATTTAAGATGTAATTTTTTTGACTCCCGTTGTAACGCACGGGTATGTTTATGTGAGAGGATATTGCTAGGTTCAAGGTTGTACCGATTGATCCGGTGCACACGGGTATGTTTCTGTGAGAGGATATTGCTGGGTTCAAGGTTGTACCGATTGATCCGGTGCACAGGAGGTTGAGCTACTTTTATATGTCTTTTGTATGTCGAAAGCACGTGCCAGCAACGATACAAGTTAGCCAGCTTTGCAAATCAAAATCACTGGAGAAAGTACAATCTCAACGGGCCAACAACATGCCACATATTGCTGAACCGCTAAAACGCACAATCACATAGTCCGTAGCAACGCACGGGTATTTTCCTAGTCTAATAATAAAGGAAGAAGCGTTTCTTGTAGTACCTACACTTTTTTTGCACGGCTTTACCCCTGCTAAATCGTCAAAACTGTTGGAGATATGCCCTAGAGGCAATAATAAATATAGTTATTATTATATCTTTGTGTTTATGATAAATGTTTACATTCATGCTATAACAGTATTAACCAGGAAACATTAATACTTGTGTGATTTATAAACTTAAATTGAAGTCCCTAGTAAGCCTCTATATAATACTAGCTTGTTGGTTAATAAATGATTGTGGTTTCCCTATCATGAACATTGAGATGTTATTAACAACAAGATCATATCGTTAGGAGAATGATATGATGGACATACTCCTATAGATAAGCGTAGCATAAAGATCAAGTCATTTTAATAGTTTAATTGCTATATGCTTTCTAATACATAGTAACCTAATTCCTTCGACCATGAGATCATGCATATCACCTTCACCGGAAGGATGCTTTGATGACATCAAACACCACACCGTAATTGGGTGCCTATAAAGGTGGCATTGAGTGTTCGGAAAGTACTGATTGAGACACATGGATCAAGAGTGGGATTTGTCCATCCATATGGCGGATAGATAAACTCTGGGCCCTCTCGGTGGAATGTCATCCAATTAGCTTGCAAGCATGTGACTGGATCACAAGGGATCACATATCACGGGAACAAGAAAAGAGTACTTATCAGTAACGAGGTTGAACTAGATATGCAGAGATACCGACGATCATAACCTCGGATAAGTAAACTATCGTGAGACAAAGGGAAATTGGTATCGTATGTAAGTGGTTCATTCGATCGCAAAGTAATCATAGAAATATGTGGGAGCCATATGAATTTCCAGATTCCTCTATTGGTTATTGTTCGGAGAAGTGTCTCGATCATATCCGCATAATTCACGAACCGTAGGGAGACACACTTAAGGATTCGACGTTGTTGAGTAGTTATGGAATGATGAGTAAGAGACCGAATGTTGTTCGGAGTCTCGGATGGGATCCGGGATATCACGAGGAGATCCGGAGAATAAGATTCATATAAGGAAAGTCCTGTTTCGGGGTTGGAGAATGGTTCCGGTGTTTTCATCAGGAATGTTCTAGAAGGTTCCGGAATGTCCGGCACTCCGGAGGGGAAGGGTACATGAATGTGTCATAACAAGTTGAAATGGTTGCATCATGTACTAGGTGTCATCGCTGAACAAAATAAAGGGTTAAATCAAATCCTAGTTTGAAAAGTCAAACGCCAATTTGCAAAAGTCAAAACGACTATTTTGTTTGGTGGAGGGAGAGTAGGAAACCTACTTGGGGAGGAGTTCCTCTCCCTCCACCGCCGGCCCACTTGGAGACCGAGTTGGGGAGGGACTCCCCTCCCCTTGGCGTGCCCCCTCCACCTATATAAGGAGGGGCAGGGCTGCCCCTCCAACATACAACACCACGCTCCTCTAAACCTAAACCCTAGCCGCCGCCTAGGGTTTCTCCCCTAGCCGCCGACTTGGGCTGCCCCAAGCCCTAGCCACCGGCCCTAGCACCTCCTCCTTGGTGTGTCTAAACCCTAGATCACCGAGGCTCTCTCATAGTCCACCATACTCGCTCCGGCTTAAGGCGAAGCCCTGCGAGATCTCCCCTCTACTTCCGGTACCACGCCGTTGTGCTGCTGGAATCGCGAGGAGAGTGCTACAACCTCCGCTACCCGCTGGAACAAGGGAGAGGAAGGTCTTTGTCGAGTACCGAACATGTGACCGACTGCTGAGCGCAGGAGCCTTGCGCTGGAAGGATCGTCTACGCGATCTTGAGATCGGGAAGAGTACGACTACATCACCCACGAGAATCCACTCTCGTTAAACACTTTGGAATCTTCGAGGGTGAGTTATTCCATCGACTCGTTGCTACAATCTAGTAGATAGATCTTGGATTGTTTGTTTGTATGCGGTAGAAAATTTTGTTTTCCATGCTACGAACCCCTACAGTGGTATCAGAGCCGTGTCTATATGTAGATCTGTTGCACGAGTAGAACACAATGGTCATTGTGGGCGGTGGTGCTTTTATTATCAATTGCTTCTTGTGTACTTTGCATCTTGCGGTATGATGATATGAAGCGGCCCGGGCTAACCTTACATGACATCGTTCATGAGACTTGCTCCACGCTAAACATGCAACTTGTATTGCATAAGTGGCTTTGCAGGTGTCTGTCTCTCCCATTATAGTATAGATCCAATTTACAACGGGCACTTGATAGTTCAAGCATCAACGTTGTGGTTCTTGTTCGTAAGTTAGATCGACACTTATTGAAAGCCCCAAACCACGTAAAATATGCAAAGAAATTAGAGGTGTCTAACTTTGTTTTGCAGGGGTGTGCTGTGATGTGATATGGCCATGATTGTGATTATATTTGATGTATGCAATGTTCCTTATTGTAAGTTGGCAACCGGCTGGAGCCATATGGTTGTCTTTAATTTCTGTTAAGACCCGCGTGTCTATTCAAAGTAGTTGTAATAGTTGAAGCTGGTGGACGACAACCATGGAGCGGCGTCATTGACCTTGATGCAATGCCGGTGATGATGGAGATCATGTTCGTGCTTGAAGAGGGAGATCGGAAGCACAAAGAAGAAAGGCCATATCATATCACATATTATGAATTGCATGTGATGTTAATCCTTTATGCATCTTGTATTGCTTAGTTAACGATGGTAGCATTATAAGATGATCCCTCATGCACATGAATTTCAAGTTCTTAAGTGTTCATCCTTAGTAAGCACCGTTGCTAAAGCTTGTTGTTTCGAAGCACCACGTGATGATCGGGTGTGTTAGATTCCGCGAGTGTATACAACGTGAGAAAGCCAGATTTTCTCATGCAGAAGCTAAGGTTTGATCTTGACGAGCCTAGCATGTACAGACATGGTCTCGGAACACGGATCACCGAAAGGTAAAGCATGAATCATATAGTAGATATGATGAACATGTCGATTGTTCGCCATTGAAGCTACATCAACTCTCGTGATGATCGGTTTTGATGTGGTGGATTTGGTTCATGTGATCACTAAAACAATGTGAGGGATATTGTTTTGAGTGGGAGTTCACCTAGATTAATTTAACTATTAATAAGAACTCAATTTGTCATAAACTTAGTCTAAACTATTGCAAATATGTTGTAGATCAATGGCGGCCCCTACCATCAATTTTAATGCGTTCCTAGAGAAAGAAAAGTTGAAAAACAATGGAAGCAACTTCGCGGATTGGTTCCGCAATTTGAGGATTGTCCTCAATGCTGGTAATTTGACCTATGTGCTGGATGCACCATTGGTGACCCGCCTGCAAATCAAGCTACCGATGAAGTAAAGAACGTTTACCTCGCCGAAAGAATCAAGACTCCACAGTTCAGTGTGCTATCTTGTATGGTTTAGAATCGGAGCTTCAGAAAAGGTTTGAGAATTCAGACCCACATGATATTGTCCGTGAACTCAAATTGATCTTTGAGACTCACGCGGCAGTTGAGAGCTATGAGGCTTCTGAAAAGTTCTTTAACTGCAAGATGGAAGAGGGCAGCTCCGTTAGTGAGCATGTGCTTAAGATGTCTGGGCATGCAAACAAACTTCAAAGCTTGAGTATAGTGATTCCTAATGCTTTGGGGATTTACCGTGTCCTCCAATCGCTACCACCAAGTTACAAGAACTTTGTGATGAACTACAATATGCAAAGCATGAACAAGCAGTTGCCAGAACTCTTCTCCATGTTAAAATCTGCAGAAGTGGAGATCAAAAAAGAGCACCAAGTGTTGATGGTCAATAAGACCACCAAATTCAAGAAAGGCAAGTCTAAGCAAAAGGGACACTTCAAGAAGGGTGGTAAGAAAGTTACCGCACCGACGAAGAAGACCAAGGCTGGACCCATGCCTGATATAGAGTGCTTTTACTGCAAGGGAGAAGGTCACTAGAAGCGGAATTGCCCAAAGTACTTGGCGGATTTGAAGAACGGCAACATCAAGAATAAAGGTATATACGATATACATGTTATTGATGTGTATCTCACTAGTACTCGTAGTAGTGTCTGGGTATTTGATACTAGTTCCGTTGCTCATATTTGTAACTCGAAACAGGTGCTGCAGAATAGACGGAAGCTAGCGAAGAACGAGGTGACGATGCGCGTTGGAAACGGATCAAAGGTTGATGTGATCGCGGTTGGCACGCTACCTCTTCATCTACCATCGGGATTAGTTTTATACTTAAATAATTGTTATTTGGTGCCTGCGTTGAGCATGAACATTATATCGGGATCTTGTTTATTGCGAGACGGTTACTTGTTTAAGTCCGAGAATAAGTTGTTCGATTTATATGAGTAATATGTTTTATGCACATGGACCTTTGATAGATGGTCTATTCTTATTGAATCTCGATAGTGGAAATACACATATTAATAACATTGAAGCTAAACGTTTGAAATCAAGCGATAACTCGACCTATACGTGGCACTGTCGTCTTGGTCACATTGGAGTGAAGCGTATGAAGAAACTCCATTCTGATGGACTTCTTGAATCACTTGATTTCGAATCACTTGAAAGATGCGAAGCATGTCTGATGGGTAAAATGACCAAGACTCCATTTTCTGGTATGATGGAGCGAGCTACGGACTTATTGGAAATCATACATACCGATGTGTGTGGTCCAATGAGTGTAGCATCGCGCGGTGGTTATCGTTATGTTCTTAACTTCACGGATGACTTGAGTAGATATGGGTATATCTATTTCATGAAACATAAGTCCGAAACTTTCGAGAAGTTTAAGGAATTTCAAAGTGAGGTTGAGAATCAACGTAACACGAAGATTAAATTTCTTTGTTCTGATCGTGGAGGTGAATATCTAAGTTACGAGTTTGGCGAGCATTTGAAGAAATGCGAAATACTTTCACAATTGACACCGCCGGGAACACCACAACGTAATGGTGTGTCTGAACGTCGTAATCAAACTCTCTTAGATATGGTTCGTTCTATGATGTCACTTGCAGATTTACTGCTATCATTTTGGGGTTATGCATTAGAAACAGTCACATTCACTTTAAATAGGGCACCATCTAAATCCGTTGAAATGACACCGTATGAATTATGGTTTGGGAAGAAACCTAAATTGTCGTTCCTTAAAGTTTGGGGTTGCGAAGCCTATGTAAAGAAGTTACAGCCGGACAAGCTTGAACCCAAAGCGGAAAAATGCGTCTTCATAGGATACCCAAAGGAAACTATTGGGTATACCTTCTATCATAGATCCGAAGGCAAAATCTTCGTTGCCAAGAATGGATCCTTTCTAGAGAAAGAATTTCTCTCGAAAGAAGTGACTGGAAGGAAAGTAGAACTCGACGAGGTTGTCGAACCTTCTCTCGAACTTGCGAGTAGCGCAGCACCGGAAGAAGTTCCTGTGGTGCCTGCACCAATAAGAGAGGAAGCTAATGATGATGATCATGAAACTTCGGTTGTAGTTGCTACAGAGCCTCGCGGGTCAAGGAGAACTCGTACCACTCCTGATTGGTATGATCCCGTTATGAGTGTCATGTTGGTGGACAACACCGATGACCCTACGACATATGAGGAAGCGATGATGAGCCCAGATTCCAATAAATGGCAAGAAGCCATGAAATCCGAGATTGGATCCATGTACGAAAACCAAGTATGGACTTTGATGGACTTACCGGATGGCCGGAAGGCTGTCGAGAACAAATGGATTTTCAAGAAGAAAACAGATGCTGATGGTAATGTTACTGTCTATAAAGCTCGACTTGTCGCAAAAGGTTTTCGACAAATTCAAGGAGATGACTACGATGAGACTTTCTCACCAGTAGTGAAGCTAAAGTCTGTAAGGATTATGTTAGCAATCGCTGCATATTACGATTATGAGATATGGCAGATGGATGTCAAAACAGCATTTCTCAATGGAGACATTGATGAAGAGTTGTATATGATGCAACCTAAAGGTTTTGTCGATCCTAAGGATGCTAACAAGGTATGCAAACTTCAACGGTCCATTGGATTGAAGCAAGCATCCCGAAGTTGGAATCAACGTTTTGATATGGTGATCAAAAGTTTTGGTTTTATACAAACTTATGGAGAAGCTTGTATTTACAAGAAAGTGAGTGGGAGCTCTGTAGCATTCTTAATACTATATGTAGATGACATATTGTTGATTGGGAATGATGTAGACCTTCTCAATAGTGTCAAGGAATATTTGAATAATAGTTTTTCAATGAAAGATCTTGGCGAAGCAGCTTACATATTAGGCATAAAGATTTATAGAGATTGATCGAGACGCCTAATATCATTGTCTCAAAGTACATATTTGGACAAAGTTCTAAAGAGGTTTGGAATGGAAGATAGCAAGAAAGGGTTCTTGCCCATGTTTATATCGACCTTGAGTAAAACTCAAAGTCCGACAACGGCAGAAGATAGAGAAAGGATGAGTAAGACTCCCTATGCCTCGGCCATAGGATCTCTAATGTATGCCATGCTATGTAATAGACCCGACATTGCATATGCTGTTAGTTTGACTAGCAGATATCAAAGTGATCCAGGAGTGGATCATTGGACAGCGGTCAAAAACATCCTTAATACTTGAGAAGAACTAAGGATATGGTTCTTTCTTATGGAGGTGATGAACATCTCGTTGTTAATGGTTACACCGATGCTAGTTGGAACACCGATCCGGATGATTCTAAATCACAATCTGGATACGTATTTATTTTGAATGGTGCAGCAGTTAGCTGGAGGAGTGCAAAGCAAAGCGTTGTGGCGAGATCTTCAACTGAATTGGAATACATGGCTGCTTCGGAGGCTTCGCAAGAAGCGATATGGATGAAAGAGTTCATTACAGAGCTCGGTGTGGTTCCAAGTGCGCTGGACCCAATGTCTATCTACTGTGATAACATGGGCGCCGTAGCCAATGCGCAAGAACCAAGGTCATACAAGAAGCTGAAGCATATCAAGCTACGTTTTCACGCTATTCGAGAACATGTCCAAGATGGTGACATAAAGATTTGCAAAGTACACACAGATCTGAATGTGGCGGATCCGTTGACTAAACCTCTCCCGAGGGCAAAACATGACCAACACAAAACTGCCATGGGTGTTCGGTATATTACCATGTAATCTTGATTAGATGACTCTAGTGCAAGTGGGAGACTGTTGGAGATATGCCCTAGAGGCAATAATAAATGTAGTTATTATTATATATTTTTGTTTATGATAAATGTTTACATTCATGCTATAATAGTATTAACCAGGAAACATTAATACTTGTGTGATTTGTAAACTTAAATTGAAGTCCCTAGTAAAGCCTCTATATAATACTAGCTTGTTGGTTAATAAATGATTGTGGTTTCCCTATCATGAACATTGAGATGTTATTAACAACAAGATCATATCGTTAGGAGAATGATATGATGGACATACTCCTATAGATAAGGGTAGCATAAAGATAAAGTCATTTTAATAGTTAATTTGCTATATGCTTTCTGATACATAGTAACCTAATTCCTTCGACCATGAGATCATGCATATCACCTTCACCGGAAGTATGCTTTGATGACATCAAACACCACACCGTAACTGGGTGGCTATAAAGGTGGCATTGAGTGTTCGGAAAGTATTGGTTGAGATACATGGATCAAGAGTGGGATTTGTCCATCCATATGACGGATAGATAAACTCTGGGCCCTCTCGGTGGAATGTCATCCAATTAGCTTGCAAGCATGTGACTGGCTCACAAGGGATCACATATCACGGTAACGAGAAAAGAGTACTTATCAGTAACGAGGTTGAACTAGGTATGCAGAGATACCGACGATCATAACCTCGGATAAGTAAACTATCGTGAGACAAAGGGAAATTGGTATCGTATGTAAGTGGTTTATTCGATCGCAAAGTAATCCTAGAAATATGTGGGAGCCATATGAATTTCCAGATTCCTCTATTGGTTATTGTTCGGAGAAGTGTCTCGATCATGTCCGCATAATTCACGAACCGTAGGGAGACACACTTAAGGATTCGACATTGTTGAGTAGTTATAGAATGATGAGTAAGAGACCGAATGTTGTTCGGAGTCTCGGATGGGATCCGGGATATCACGAGGAGATCCGGAATGGTCCGGAGAATAAGATTCATATAAGGAAAGTCCTGTTTCGGGGTTGGAGAATGGTTCCGGTGTTTTCATCAGGAATGTTCTAGAAGGTTCCGGAATGTCCGGCACTCCGAGGGGAAGGGTACATGAATGTGTCATAACAAGTTGGAATGGTTGCATCATGTACTAGGTGTCATCGCTGAACAAAATAAAGGGTTAAATCAAATCCTAGTTTGAAAAGTCAAACGCCAATTTGCAAAAGTCAAACGACTATTTTGTTTGGTGGAGGGAGAGTAGGAAACCTACTTGGGGAGGAGTTACTCTCCCTCCACCGCCGGCCCACTTGGAGACCAAGTTGGGGAGGGACTCCCCTCCCCTTGGCGCGCCCCCTCCACCTATATAAGGAGGGGCAGGGCTGCCCCTCCAACATACAACACCACGCTCCTCTAAACCTAAACCCTAGCTGCCGCCGCCTAGGGTTTCTCCCCTTGCCGCCGACTTGGGCTGCCCCAAGCCCTAGCCACCGGCCCTAGCACCTCCTCCTTGGTGTGTCTAAACCCTAGATCACCGAGGCTCTCTCATAGTCCACCATACTCGCTCCGGCTTAAGGCGAAGCCCTGCGAGATCTCCCCTCTACTTCCGGTACCACGCCGTCGTGCTGCTGGAATCGCGAGGAGAGTGCTACAACCTCCGCTGCCTGCTGGAACAAGGGAGAGGAAAGTCTTCGTCGAGTACCGAACGTGTGACCGACTGCGGAAGCGCTGCCGGAACGCAGCGCCGGAAGGATCGTCTACGGGAAGAGTACGACTACATCACCCACGAGAATCCGCTCTCGTTAAACACTTTGGAATCTTCGAGGGTGAGTTATTCCATCGACTCGTTGCTACAATCTAGTAGATAGATCTTGGCTTGTTTGTTTGTATGCGGTAGAAAATTTTGTTTTCCATGCTACGAACCCCTACAAAAACTACATCCCTAGAACCGGCGAGTTAAAATACACGGTCTGGTTCGTATTTAAAACAATGACCCCTTTGCCACCACCCGAGCAGCCGCACCTACCAGTTTGGGGTGCTTATCTCATACTGCAAAATTCCACCGTGTGTACGTTAGAGGTTAGATCAGCAAGCGTGAACACGATTCCGAACGTGGCAGACGTGGCCTGCCCACCAGCGCGTCGAAGAGATCAGATCGGTTCCTCAGCGCTAGAAGAGCACGTGGCTTCTTTATTTTTCCCGTCTGCTTCCTTCTTACGTAAAAAACCAGTCCTCCATTTGAATGAAAAAGAATTGACCTACAGGTACGATTCCATTATTTTCATGAATCGACACATAAGAGGCGTTTCATGTGTATCGCTGAACCCGTGTCCTCTTAGAATTAGAATCAGGACAAGTAGTATAGGGAATTGATCCAGTCGGCATTATGTACTATAAAGATCTTTACTATTAAAAGCAAAACGGTGGTGTCACACGGTGTCACACTTCACTAATATTACACACAAATGCCACCCCAAAACAACCAACGTCTAGAAAAAAACAAACTCCCATACATCAAGGAAACAAACTCCCGCACGTACACCGTACCTCCAGCCCGTACACATACCAGGCAACAAAAAAGGCTAACAAATCTTATCTTTACTACTATTAAATATGCCACGATAACAACAAAACGCCTACTTTTACTCTGATATGTACTCTATCTAAATGGCTAACAAACTTATCTTATTAAAGTCAAAGTTGCAGTGTCGTACTTGTCCCGACCCAAACTCACCTCGCATGAAAATTGTAACAGTCCCGTAGTTAGGAATTTTAACTCTATCCTCAATAAAACTCCTCATTTTGCTCAACGATTTGCACAACTCTGGCCTTGGTCGTCCGTCTCCTCTCAGTCCCTCCCGTACATCTGTATGCACCGCGCAGCTGCATTCCGCTTCACGACGAAACCGCTACACAGATCTGGCTTTGCAAGGACGACACCGTCTTTGCTCGTGCCTTCCTGGATCTCCAGGCCGAGGGCCTCTTGTCCAACGCCTCTCATGCGTTCTGCTTCTGCGCCCACATGGCCATGAGGTCAACATGCTCGACCTCGTTAACGTTTCAGACGCCATAGGCATCGATCTCGCACCGGTGCGGCCGTTGGATCGTCGTGAGAGGCGACTTCCATGTGCAGCCATCCGCCAATGACATTTTTGAGTTCTACGACGTGTTCGACCATGCTCCACGCACCCGCTTTTCTGCAGATATCGAGTGCATGCTCAAGGCGGCGCGGTGCTGCACTTCGGCACTTCGCGGTCCACCGCCATGGGAAAAAGTACTTCGCCAACGTCCTGCTCGACGAGGACGGCTTGCTCAGTATCTTCTGATGCTCGGAAGTGGTCAGGGTCTTCAAGGTCGACGCCTTCAGTTTTGGCCCCACCATCACGGTCATCCTCCACAAGAAAGCTCACCTAGCCAGACCAACATGCGCTAATATGCAATCCCAATTCTAAAACAGTTACAGAATCAACATGCAAAGAAAAAGTTTTTTGTGTACACCTACTTGCATCGTGTGTAGATTTACAAATATAAGGTAGGTAGCTAATTCGTCGATGAGCATCCATTATTCTTAATCTTGTACTTATCTAGGAATTGTTGTACATTTGAGAAGGGGTGAGAACTACTCGGAGAAAACAGAAGTGAAAAAAAAGGCAGTGAGTATGTTTGCAATATCCCATCTTTTATTCATGAGTTTGTTTTTTATTATTTTTCTAGACTCTCCAAGAAGATTGATTTTGGTCATTTGCCGTGGTGCATGTGTGGCGAGATTGAGAGCAGCTTAATTGTGTAATTTATGTTCTATTTCTCAGACAGCTCCCAACATTTCCTGGATATTATGGCAGGTAGGGTCAACAATTCTGGAAAAAGCTTATGATCTGGCAGAATAATGTATAGGAAGTGATTACTTCAAGGATATTGTAACCACTGATTTATCCTCTAGCCTTAAGTACAACGTCTGCACCGAATCACTGAGAATGATTAAAGCCATGGCTGGGGTCTGGGTAGTAGAACCAACAGAGGGCAAAGGAATCGAAGAACCGTCGGTTGTCCGAGGTCTCGGGAGTATCTAAAATAGTGTGTCTTACCTATTAAATGGGTATTTATATAGTACTCCCTCCATTTCAAAATATAAGATGTTTTAGGTTTGTAAAGAAAATGAATTTAGACTTGTTTTAGTATATAGATTCACTCAATTTTGGGATGAATCTATACACTAAAACAAGTCTAGATTCATTTTCTTCATAAACCTAAAACATCTTATATTTTGAAACGGAGGGAGTATTAATCATCCAATGTCATGTATCTTAAAGGAGTATCTAAAATGCTTTCAATTATTACGATTTGGGATCTGCAGTACTATTTTCAACTATATGGCTGTTGGGATGGAGTCAGCAGAGTTCAGCGAGGCCAACTACATGACCTGTAAGGCTGTAATAGAGAAGGAGGTCTAGGGATTTAGCGGATACAGAAGCTGGCTACCGGTGAAACGACGATGTTGATGAAAGGCCGAGTCACCAAAGGCTATGGTGCCAATTTCCGGTTGTTTTCTAGCAATGCCATGCATCCTACATATCTAAAGAGAGTGTAAAGAGGAGGGACATTCTCTAGACAATGTCCTGGACGGTGATGCCAGCATAGTTTGTTCACGGCACTAGGCACAGTCCATGAGGAGCGGTACTCGATCAAGCGGCTGAGTAGCCGACAACAGTGATGGTTGCAAGGTGGCTTGGGTCACGAGGATGCAACGATGATAGACAGTTGGGGCGAGAACTACTTGGGCGTACGAGTAAACAATGGTGGTCACGCCGGCTTTGTAGTCGGACGACGACACCATATGGCAGGTAACTGACGTGGCAGAGGGGTGCGGTGCGTGGCCGAGGAGGACGAATGATTCGTCACCACCACACTCTTCCCGCCAGGTTCCACTCAAGTGAGGACATTGATGATCACCACCCGTACCGATACCATGTGGGCGAACAGGAGACGATGTCTGGTAGCATGCTGATGAGCAGGCCGACGGACAAGGATGTAGACGACTTTGTGGGGGTAGTCGAGGCGATTTTTTTACAAATATAACCCTCTGCAATTTGTGATCGTCAAAAATACCCCTCTCGTGACGTAAAAGCCAAAAATGCCCTGGCGGAAGGCTGAAAAGGCGACACGTGTCACCTCCCGCCACAGGGGGTGGCGGAATGTTCCTCCCGCCACAGGGGGTGGCGGAATGTTCCTCCCGCCACAGGGGGTGGCGGGATGTTCCTTCCGTCTTTGGCGGTGGCGGAATGACGTTGTGGGGCCCACCAGCGCGAGCGCGAAGTCGAACCTCCCGCCAGCGCCAAGTCGAACCTCCCCGCTGGCCCGGCCGTGGGGCCCACCTCATCCCGCCATTCCTCCTGGCGGAAGGAACATTCCGCCACCCCTGTGGCGGGAGGTGACACGTGTCGCCTTTTCATCCTTCCGCCAGGGCATTTTTGGCTTTTGCAGTACGAAGGGGGTATTTTTTACGATGGCAAATTGCAGAGGGTTATATTTATAAAAAATCAGTCAAGGCCAAGTAAGTGTGGTCAAAGCGGCGAGGGGCGGCAACCAATGATTATGAGGTGATGTGAGGGGACGACAACCAATGAGTATGAGGTGATGTGATGAGTCGGCACCTTCAGCCCAAGGATGAATAGATTCACAGTGTACTAAAGGACAAGGCGACTGTAAATCATGGGAGCTTGTATGATTTTTTTAGAGACATGGGACTGGAAGAGTATGACTGAGAAGAAGGCAGACGTGTCGTGAAAACATGGTCAGAGACTGCACACGTTGATGGTGTACATGAAATTGGTGAAAGAACCCTCTTGAATTAAATATCACCATACATATTTTTGTTGTCCGGCCGAGATACCACGGTGGCACTATCTGTCATGCATGAAGATAAACAAAGAAGGAGATAAAGAGAGACAAGGATGAAGAAGATGGGAAAAGATTTTCGCAGCAACGCGCGGGCATTAAACTAGTGTGTTTAGTTTGTTTTCTCTCCATGACGTGAGAGAAAATAAAATGAAATCTGAAGAAAAATGTTCTACTTTCTGAAATAAAAAACAGCCTAGAGCGAGCCAACTGTGCGTATATCGTCCGCAAACCATCGTACAAATGTATAGATTAGGAGAAAGAAAACAAATTGGAGGTCGACTGCGGCACGTACCATAGACAAATTTCCAAGAAAATACACTTCATACAATGGCAAGTAGAAACAACCGTGAAGCTACCCTGACCAATACACGGACGTGATGACAAAACGTGGCCAGCGAGCTTTACTACACCATTGAAGGCATCGACGATGGAAGCTGATATGCTCCCTGATGAAGGCTACACAAGTGAACAAATGTCTTCGTCATAAATGTCGGGGTTTGGCCGTGTGTAGAGCCAGCAGCGTCTGTCTGGCGACTGAAACAAACCAATATCAAAGACATGTCTTCCTCTAGAATAACCATGAAGCTGCAACTATGGTGATGTAAAGGTCACACAGAGGGGGCAGAGAGTATCTACAAAGAGTACGAGCTCATTGTCATGGTGATGACGCTCCCGCACACATTACCGTGTGGGCCTTTCCCGTTGCAACGCACGGGCATTTTTGCTAGTTGTCTTAAAAAAACAGAGGAATCCTTCTGTTCTTGTAGGAAAAAAGTTCATTTTAAACCTTAAAATCGCAGAGGCTAGACAAATCCAGCCCTGAAATCGAAATCCCGGTCGTTGGCACCCTAAAGTTACAAATCTCGGTCTAAATTGAACCCTCGACATAGTTTCTTTGCTATAAAATAAAAATTACATATGAAATGATTTTTTTACTCTCATTGACTAAGTTGGCCCGCCTGTCATATATGTCTTCTTCCTCATGTCCCCTCTCTTCATGTCTCCCGTATCTCCATCCCCATCGTTCCTCCCTGTCTCTCTCGTGCATGAGACTGACTCGTACAGAATAGAACGAGCTAGGGGAAGTGGACACGGCGGAGTAGAAGATCGACGAGGCGGCGGCTCAATACCCGACGCGGTGGCCACTCTTCACGCTCTCACGCCACAAAAACAGATGGACGCCAAACTGCTACAGCTCGAACGCTTGCACGATTTTCTCTAGGCTCCAGCTTGTCGATGATCAGAATCCCCTTTTCTGGTTCTTAAATTGGTCACCGGCTGATGAAATTATGGACATGATAGATCAATCGATTTATAAGAGCTAGCTTGTCAACGCGAGTTATATCGGCCAATAACAATATTAGTTAGACCAACAGAGCAACTCTAGCTTGTCAGGAGCACATTAACTTTGCACCGAGTTACAATTCCTCGTGCTCTGCCTTTCGGGGTGAATTTTCCGCACGACCGGGATAGCAAAATTGTGCACCAATCCTCGTGGTGTTTGCCTGCCTTTGGTTCGGGGGCACGGACAAGTCAACACGCGCGGCAGCATAGACTCGTCACGAGGACACCTGCTCCGATCTACTGGCACCGGACGACTGGGCAGTTCATTCAGTAGCTTGTCAAGAAGAAATTATAGAAGAATATGAATATGACATGTCGGTCCCATTGTAAGTGAGAGCAATCCGAAATCCCGGTCGGGATTGTGGCCTTCCCGGTGCGCCAAACTTGCCTAGGGTTTGATTTAGACAGGGAGTCACAAGTTCAAGGTGCCAATGACCGGGATTTTGATTCCAGGGTTCGATTTGTCTATGCCCTACGAATTTAAGTTTGAAATGGACTTTTTCCTTCTTGTAGCCAATGCGTGATATGAAATTTTGTGTTATGTTTAAGCTTAACAACACAATTGTCTTTTTCAGGGTAGAAGATGCGCATTCCGAGTTTTTGGAGAATGTTGTCGAAATATCCTAAAATTTTTGGAGGAAACTTTAGAAAACCTCTGCTTGCGGTTTCGGTACTGAGATTGTCCTACAAAGCGAGGGGTTGGTTTCATCTACCCATAGCTGGTTATCGAGCTTGCGTTTTCACATCTTGTGACATTGGAAGTTCTTGCTGCCCCTAATATTGCCGTGAAAGATCAGAAAAACAACTTGTACCAATCCACATCATAGCTATCTATACCATTTTTGAAAGTTTGAGTATGGTCATCATAACACAATTTCTACCATATTTCCTAACAAACAATAAATACTATATGACTAGAAGTTTGAGTGAAGCTTTTGTTTTTGTGAGAAACACGGTACAATCGTAGACGACGCTCACCACACGTACAAAGTTTGAGTGAAGCTGATTAGTAAGGAATAGAGCAGGGATCCAATAAATGAAGCATTTCCCTACAAACAATGAACGCTAGATGACTAAATCATAGCTTCTCTAATGTCAGTGGTTGACCTTGGGCTAGTTTTATAAAGGGGGGAGGCACTCCCCCCAATACCTCAACGTAGCTCTAAGAGTATCTTTAACAAACCGTAAACAACTCAAAACTGTAAAGTAACAATTAATTTGTCGTTTGCGCAAAAATCGGCCACTCTAGCGATCCCCGTATGAGGTGACAAAACTATAAGCTAATTTACCGTCTCCGTAAAAAACTGGCACTCGGTCTGCATATCTGGAGGCTCCTCAACTGAGCCTGCCCTGTATAGGGTAGTTGAGTTGGCGCCACGGTAATTTCAGGACGCTTCGGTGCCGTTCCGCCACGAAACTCGCCGAAATCCTCCGTCACACGCCCGAAGAGGCTGGAATCGGCTGTCGACCGCTGGAAGTGGCCGCCGCCGGTCAGAATTGAGCCGGCTCGACCTCCACGACAAGGCCGATGAGCCCGCGTGGAGGCGTCGGAAGGTCGCGGGACGGAGCCGGTGAGCCCGCGTGGCGGCGGCGGGAGGTCACAGGACGGCGCTGAGAGGTGGGCCGCTAGGAGGTCGCGGGACGGCAGTGACGACAGTTGCAACGCGCGCGACAGCGGTGGGCGGCGGGCGAGGAGGTTGGGGCACGCACGGAGGCAGACGGGGCGACGGGCGGGCGAGGAGGTTGGGACGCGCACGACGGCGGCCGGGCGAGGCCAACAGTGGTGCTGTGGCTCTTCTTGGGAGAAATACGAGGAAGATGATACCAGGAGAAAAGTGCATGGGCCTTAAGATACAATTTTCTTTTATAGGGTTTATTCCGTGACAATCAATTTCGTATTGTAAAAACTGTTTTCCATGCTCTGTACAGTTCAAGATTTTACAGTTATTGTTAGTGATGCTCTAACACTTCCTAACATAAAAAGACAACAGAATCTCATTGCCTTCTGATTATAGCTTAGTCATTCAATTCGTCGATTCATTAACTTACGGGAAGGGGTCTTTGTTCTGTAGGTCATATCCTTTCTTCGTGAGGAGGTGGCGGCTCTGCAGGTTGCAGTCGCGTACGTAGGGGGCACGGGCGTGAGCGTGGCCAAGGTTTGAGACTAGGAAGAAGGGATGATCACAAGTGTAGGTACAGGCTTCCCGATTCGTTTCTTCCACTACGTGTGCCTAAAATTATGGAATAAAAAATTATGTCCTAATTTGTTTCTTCCATTACGTGTCCAGATCCCTTATATGTGCTAGAAAAAATAGGTACCGATTGTGTACAATACGGAGATGCTTTCTTGGGCTCTTAAAGGAAAATAACGAGGACTCGAGGCTCGGGTTTGTGCTAGCATCGATATCTCCATCGGTAGAGAAAAATCTAGGAGCTTATCGATGGGAAAAAGTAGGCTAATTGGTATACAAGCGCCATGCGACAGATCTTTAGTCGACGCAAGCCATATTCCTAGGTTCAGCTGGGAATCGGGGATAACCGTTGGGAATCAACCCTAGCGCTCATCCTGTTTGGGAGGTGACATCAGATAGGTTCAAGATGAGGGAAGCCAAAAGAAGTTTTTCTGGTCTTATGCCCGAGTTACTGTTTATATCGGCCGAATCATGTAAAGGTCGGCCGAGATGAGCATGACCATGACGTTTACCAGAGGAGCTGTACGTACGAGTTAAGTCTGCCGGGCAAGTCCGAATAAGCCATAATACAGGTGAAGGCCGAGCCGAGTTAAGCGAGGCAGGGCCGAATAACATGAAGCTTGCAGGAGAAGGAGGAGTCTAAAGTCAAACCCTAGCCTCGGGCTAGGAAGAATCTGAACAGAGCCAAGCGCGAAGGACAAGGCGCAGAGCAGCAGAAGAGCAAAAGGAGGTCACGGAGGTGACAGTCCTGGAACCCGAGGCATGCAGGTGGGGCTCTCTGGAACTTTGCCGTCATTAGAAGAGGGACACGGAAAGGAGCTCGCCGAGTTACTATATTGGGACAAGCATATTCCTCGAATATGCTTGCCACGTCAGCCCTAGAGGAGCCAAGGCACCCCTTTATAAGGAGAAGCTTGGACCCTTGAGGGGGATCGGCTCATTCTATACCGTTAGGCTCGTAAAAGTTCATCCTCTCTTCCTGCATACAGCTCAAGGAGCATTTATAGTCCAAGAAAGGAGAAATAAAGATCTATATGTTAGTCATTTGTGTGTAGAATTAACTACATCTTCCCTCCCCAGATCCCTCTAGCATCCATTGGCCCCATACTTTAGCCTACCCATGGCATCTGCCGTGCCACCACCACGACAGTTGGCGCCCACCATGGGGCCAGCAGCGGTGCTAGCTGGAGTCATGATCCGGACGAGAAACTTCATCCACACTGGCGAGCGCGTTGTCTCTGGCTTAGTCCGGAGATTTAATCTCTATGACTATGTCAGCGATAACGCAGGTAGCTTCAGGGGAAAAACTCCTCCGCGCAATGACGTCTTCATCAACTTGGGAATGCACCAAATCTACATCGGCGTCGACACCTCCGGCGTTTATCCTCACCGAGTTATTGTTGCAGGAGAGCCCCCCCTTAACGCCGCAAACGGTCCGCGTGGAGAACGCCCCGTCAGCAGCGTCGAGGTGATGGTCGCAGCCGGGGTGCAGGCGGGAGCAGCAGGCGCCGGATCAAGCAAGGATCCAACAACGGGAGTACATGTGACCACAAAGCAGACAGCTCCACCGCCCACCGAGGTAGATCCTTCGGCAGCCAACCCAGCCGAGGTGCAGGAGACGACCCCGAAGGCACCAAGGGTAAGATGGCCACCTCTAGAAAGACCAGAAAATATTCTCCAGGCAACTATAGATAATCTGACTACACCTGTAGCGCCGATACTTGATCCGGCTAATGCTCAGGCAGAATTAGAAGAAACCAGGCAAAAAGTACTGGTAGAGGCAAAAAAGGTGTCGGCATTGCGGGAGTCCTTAAACAGGACCCTGCGAGAATATGCTAAGGCAAATAAGCTTGATGTCGCCCCCGAGCGGGTTGATGAATTAAGATTAAGAGGGAAGAACCTCATGGATGACATCAATAAAGAGCATGAGACTCATAAGGCAGAATCAGTCGATCTAGGCTTGCCGAGGTATAACACCCCGACAAAGAACCTAAGGGCGGCAAATGCCGCTGCACTAGAGTTAGAAGGACTGACCGGCGAATCCCGGCAGAAACAGCAAAAAAGAGTGAATGAGCTGGTGCGCATTGCGAACCAGCAGAATGAAGAAATGCTCAGGGCAGACCCAGCCAGGCCTGGTGCCTCACGGCTGGTGCGGCACCCTCCCTATCAGTGGCAGCAGCATCCTCACCCGGAAACAATGCACGAAAAGACAGAGCAGTAACTTCAGAAAAAAGAAATAAGCAAATTGTTCCGTATGATCCGGCAGTAGCCGGAAAAGCAAATGAAAACAGAGGCAATGGGAGCCGAGGTAACAGTGGCGAAAGAAACCCCGGCCGTGCCGACAAAGGCAACGGAAGCCGAGGTAATGGGGACCTTGGAAGAGGAAATCATGAAAACAATATCCCGGCAGAAGGAAGGAGGGATCCACCGCCCAATCCTAAGCCGAGATACGAACCTCGGCAGGAAAGAGAAGTGAGACCAGCTCGCCACAATCAGGTGAATGAGAGGTACAATGATGGTTATTCAGATATGGAGTATGCAGGGCATGGTGGAAATGACCATTATGGAATGCAGGAGAGAGTAGTGTACAGAAACTTGCCATCAAATGATGCAAGACTAAAACTGGACAGGTTATACCGGTCCAAATTGTTAGAGGAGCAAGGTCCGCCGGGTCCGGCATGTTTCGGACCCCGGATCATGGGCGAGCCGCCTGTGCCGAATTTTTAGCTGGCAAGGGGCACGAAAACGTACAATGGGAGTAGCAAACCACAAGATTGGTTAATTGACTATGCCACTGCAGTAAAAATAGTCATGGAAACTTGCGATGGGCGTAAGATATGTCCCGCAAATGCCGGAAGGACCGCCAGTATGGCTGAATAATCGCCACGGGCAAGATCAACCGGCTAGATTTTGAGGAGATGTTTGTCAGCAACTTTACCAACACTTACAAGAGACCAAACAGGCCGCAACAGCTTGCAATGTGCAAGCAAAGGCCGAATGAGACAGACAGAGAATTCTTGACTCGGTGGTGTAACCTCAGGAATTCATGCGAGGGAGTTATAGAATCACAAGCGATAGCTTGGTTCGCTCAAGGATGCCGTTATGCCAGTGTCTTGTGGCAGCGACTGCAAAGAGATATGCCAACCACTTTGGCAGAAACCATCAGGATAGCGGATTCGTATGCATTGGGAGATCTGACGCAACCAGAGCTGATGTCGCCGGACCATCGGGAGCATCAAGATCAATATGCAAGAGATTCGGCCGGATCATCGAGGCGCAATGAGTTTAGAGGTAGAAGAAGATAGGAAATACCGGATTACAGATATGCCTCCAATCAGGTGGCAGCGGTAGTGCAAGATCAGCCGAGTCACGGAAACAGTCAGCGGCAGAAGAATGGTCCTCAGCAATGGACACCAAGGAATGAAGGGAAGAGACAGTGGACACCAGAACAGAAGAAGCAATGGCAGGAAAGGCCGAAGTACACGTTTGAGTCCATGTTGGATCAACCGTGTAAGTTTCACACTCCAAACCTGGCCAAGCCGGCCAATCATACAACTCGGCAATGCGCCTGGATGAAAAATGCAATGGGGAACCCGGCGGGGATGCAAGTACCTTCCCATCAGGCACATCAGCAGCAGCAGCCGCAGTTGACTGGGGCAAATGCACATCAGCTAATGTTACCCCCTCCTCCCCCGAGGTATGATAACTCGGACCGGAGAGATGCAGTGCATCAAGTGATAAATCAGGGTTAGGATGGAAGGACGAACCCCGGAAATAATGGACGCAATGTATTACAGGGAACATCATTAATCATACTGCGTGTTCACAACAGAACAGCAAGATAAGCAAAGTGTACAGCACCGACATATGGAAGTGAATGCAGTTATGCCAGCAGTACCAAGATATGTGCCTTGGTTAGATCAAGAAGTAACTTGGAGCATAAAGGATCATCCCAAAATAATGCCGAATCCGGGTCAGACAAGATTGCATTAGATCCGACATTTGTCGGACCGAGCATTAATGTGAAATTTTCAAAAGTACTCATTGACAATGGGAGCAGTATCAATATCATGTACAAGGATACAATGCATAAACTCGGAATATCGCAGAATATGCTGCAATCCACGAGAACCACGTTCCATGGAAGAGTGCCGGGACTTTCGTGCGAACCCATTGGGAAGGTTCGAGTAGATGTGTTATTCGGCACAAGGGATAACCGCAGAGCAGAAAATTTGGAGTTTGAGGTGGTGGATCTAGAGAGTTGCTATCATGCTTTACTCGGGCGGCCAGCATTGGCCAAATTCATGAGCAACTGCCACATAACTTACTTGAAAATGAAGCTACCCGGACCACAAGGGGTGATAACAGTAGCAGGAGATTACAGGAAGTCAATGGAATGTGCCTCGGCCGGATCAAACCTGGCCGAGTCATTGGTGATCGCAAGAGAAAAAAGAAGGATTCAAGAGGTAGCGGCTCTCGCTCAGTCGGCGCAACTGAATATGCCGGCATTGGCCAACCCACATGGAAGCGTTTCTTTCCAGCCGACTAAAGAAACGAAAAAAGTCCAGATAGATGAGCAGTTCCTAGAACGCACCATCACTATTGGTGCCGGCCTAGATGCCAAATAGGAAGGCGAGCTCACCAACTTCCTCCGTGAGAATCGGGACATCTTTGCATGGTCAACTCAAGACCTGCAAGGTGTGCCGAGGGAGTTGGCTGAGCACTCTCTGCATGTAAGGCCAGGAGCAAGGCCGGTGAAGCAACCTCTCCGCCGCTTCGCCGAAGACAGGAGAAAAATAATAGGGGATGAGATAGCTCGGCTCCTTGCGGTCGGATTCATCATGGAAGTGCTTTATCCGGACTGGCTATCAAACCCGGTGTTGGTAGAAAAGAAAAAGGATGATCCAAATGTAGCCGTCGTATGGCGAATGTGTATTGATTACACGAACTTGAACAAGACGTGTCCCAAAGATCCTTTTCCTTTACCTAGAATAGACCAGGTCATTGATTCGCTGGTTGTGAGCTGTTATCATTTGTAGACGTGTATTCTGGTTTTCACCAGATACCGTTAAATCTGGCTGATCAAATAAAGACCGTACGGGGCTTATTGCTATCGCGCCATGCCATTCGGCCTGCGTAACGCAGGGGCAACGTACCAGAGATGTATGCAAAAATGTCTGCATGACCAGATAGGAAAAAATGTACAAGTATATGTAGATGATGTGGTTATCAAAACCAAAGAGATCAAAACGCTACTGGATGATATTCGGCAGACATTCGCGAACTTGAGAAGGTTCCGAATGAAGCTTAACCCGGAAAAATGCACCTTCGGTGTACCAGCTGGAAAACTACTCGGTTTTCTCGTATCTAGACGAGGTATAGAGGCCAACCCAACTAAGATAAGAGCGGTAGAAAGGATGGAATTGCCGAGATGTCTAAATGACGTACAGAAGTTCACGGGTTGTCTGGCCTCACTTAGCCGATTTGTATGTCGGCTGGGAGAGAAGGCACTACCACTATACCAACTGATGAAAAAATCTGATAAGTTCATTTGGACACCACAAGCAGATAATGCATTCCATGAACTGAAGAAGATGTTGCTCACAGCGCCAATCCTGGCCTCTCCATTGTCAAAAGAGCCTATGTTACTTTACCTAGCCGCCACAAACAGAGTAGTAAGTGTTGTGATCGTGGTGGAACGAATTGAAGATGATAAATCAGTATAAAGGCCGGTATATTACCTAAGCGAGGTACTATTAGCCTCAAAGAAAAATTACCCACATTATCAGAAGATGGCATATGGAGTATACATGTCGGCAACTTCGAAGAGCACCCGATCAAAGTGATCTGTGAAGCGCCCATAGCCGACATATTGAGCAACAAAGATGCAAGCGGCCGAATAGCAAAATGGGCAATTGAATTGTCACCTTATGCTCCGCAATTCGATAGGCGAGATGCAATCAAATCTTAGGTTGTGGCCGACTTATTTGTGGATTGGGCCGAGGTACAATATGAGCCACCATTACCAGATCCGAATTATTGGACAATGCACTTCGACGGTTCCAAGCTGAGGAATGGCTTGGGGGTAGGGATAGTGTTAACCTCGCCAAAAAGAGATCAGCTGAAATATGTGCTACAAATACATTTTGCCGCATCAAACAATGTAGCCGAGTACGAAGCACTCGTCCATGGATTGAAGGTGGCAAAAGAGATTGGGCTACGCCGGATCTTATGCTACGGAGATTCAGATCTCGTAGTACAACAAGTATCAGGCAATTGGGATGCGCTAGATGCCAATATGGCCTTATATAGATTCCATGTGCAAAAACTCAGTGGATACTTCGATGGATGTGAATTTCATCATATACCTCGGGCAGAAAATGACGCTGCAGACATACTGTCAAAACTCGGATCAACCAGGCAATCAATTCCCCCAGGTATCGCCCTAGAGCACCTGAGAAAACCATCAATAACACCATCACCAGAGTCCGAATCCATCTTTATTCCGGCGAAATCAAGAGAAGATAGTATGCCGATGGAAGTTGACAAAGAATGTAACCCGGATTTTCCGAAAGTGAACCTAGCCGATGCACGGATGGATATGGAAAAATCCGAGGTGGTTATGTCGGCGGAAAATATGGAAATAGATAGTGAGATTATCCTAGAGAAAATCATGCCAACATGGGCGCAACCCATATTTTCCTTCCTTAAAGATGCGACTTTGCCGAATAACGAGGTATTGGCTAGACAGACAGTGAGAAGAGCTAAAGCTTCTACAATCATAAACAATGAGCTGTATAAAAGGAGCGTCACAAGCGTGCTGCAAAGATGTGTGAATTCGGCGGAAGGCCAGGAGATTCTCCTAGATATACATCAAGGAGAATGCGGGTATCACGCCTCGTCCAGAACTTTAGTGGCCAAAGTAAGCAGGCATGGATTTTATTGGCCAATAGCGTTGAAAGAGGCCAAAGAATTGGTGGAAAAATGTAATGGTTGCCAGAGATATGCCAGCAAGATACATATGCCATCGTCCGAGTTAAAAACGATACCAATTACTTGGCCGTTTTCTGTATGGTGCTTAGATATGGTGGGACCATTCAAACCGGCCCGGGGCGGGATGACCCACATTTTAGTCATGGTCGACAAATTCACAAAGTGGATTGAAGTGAAACCAATAAAAAAATGTGATGGACCCACAGCAGTGAAATTCCTCAAAGATATTATCTTGAGATATGGTTACCCACACAGTGTTATTACAGACAATGGCACAAGCTTTGCTGAAGGGGCCTTTGCTAGATTCTGTCAAGAAAAACACATAAGACTAGATGTCGCCTATGGCTCACCCAAAGATCTAATGGGCAAGTAGAAAGATCTAATGGACTAGTATTGTCCGGAATAAAACCCCGACTCGTCGAACCACTGGAAAGGTCGGCAGGGTGTTGGATCGATGAACTACCAGTAGTACTATGGAGCCTCAGAACTACCCCAAACAGGTCAACAGGGTATACCCCATTTTTTCTGGTATATGGAGCAGAAGTCGTGCTTCTAGCCGATATAATACACGACTCGCCAAGAGTTACCCAGTATACAATCGCTGAGGTAAATGAGGTAGCTCGGCAAGATGATGTCGATCTGCTAGAAGAAGCCAGGGAGTTGGCACTATCAAGATCAGCTATTTATCAGCAAGACTTACGACGATATCACAGCAAGAAAGTCAATCCAAGAGTGTTTAAAGAAGGAGATTTGGTTCTTCAGCTAGTGCAACGCACATCCGGCATGCACAAACTATCGCCTCCATGGGAGGGACCATTCATCGTGAGCAAAGCATTGCACAATGATTCATATTACCTAATTGATGCTCAGTCACCAGAAAAGAACAAGGCAAACAAAGCCGGCGAAGAATCAAAAAGACCATGGAACATAGCTTTACTTCGTCCATTTTACTCGTAGGAGTCATCTATGATACATTGTAATGTGACGCTTCAAGTCGAAGTATCGACTATGTATTAAACCTCGGCACCTTGAGCAATGACTCAGGGACTGCCCTATGTTATTTTTCATTTTGGATTATGTAATAAACCTCGGCACCTTGAGCAGTGACTCGGGGACTGCCCTATGTTATTTCTCAGTTTGGGTTATGTATTAAACCTCGGCACCTCGAGCAATGACTCGGGGACTGCCCTATGTTATTTCACATTTTGAGTGATGTATTAAACCTCGGCACCTTGAGCAGTAACTCGGGGACTGCCCTATATTGTTTCACATTTTGAGGTATGTACTAAACCTCGGCACTTTGAGTTATGCACTTGGAGCAGTGACACGGGGACTGCCCAACGTCATTTTTTCCTGAATTATGTGTTAAGCTTCAGGACCTCGAGCAAGGAACTCGGGGACTATGACGTATTATCCCTTATCTCGAATTAGGCATTTAAACCTCGATTTCTAGAGCACTGACTAGGGAATTGCCCCATGATTGTCTCCTGTTACAAAAATGGGTATTAAACTTCGGCACCCCGAATGATAGGTCAGAAGCTACCTTGAACGATATTATTTCGCTTTCCTCAAATATGGGCTTCGGGATTTATAGCTCGGATAAAGATCAAGAACACATGGTAGAGCCGTCGAATTTATAAAGGCCAGGCAATATTAACGCCGAACTAAGGTGGGTCAAATGAAAACACACAATCCAAACTTATGAGATTGAAGGCCACCAAAGCAAAGATTTAAACCAATAAGATCTGTTTAGACAGACTAATAATGATCACCATCATATGTGCCTCAGCGGCAAAAGGCAAAAGGGAGTTCATACCACACAAAGAGTCGGACAATTGTTTCACACACAGCATACGCCCGGCATACCGGGGATAAGAAATAACCTAAAGTTTTTGAACCTAAGGGCAGCGACTTGGTCAGGCACTAGGCGCTCCGAGGTAGACGGCACCTTGGCCGAAGTTACTTCGCCCTCCACAGAACCAATAGCGACTTCAGGGGAAGCCCGGGGCTGTTAAGCAACGTTAGGTTGAGCTTGAGAGTGCCCAACCCCTTTGGAAGATGATCGCGCATCGCCCTCCCCATCCAAGCTGGCGCTAGAATCACCAGAGTTGTCCGAGTCGCCCTTACCCTCGTCCTGATTGGCTGATCTATCATCAGAGGCATCTTCGACTTCGACGTCATCCGCTGGGTTGGGAAGAAAACTCGGCCCTTCAATCCAGTTGTGCACATCAGCATACTCAACAAGCTGGAAGGCACGAGCTTGTCGGCGAGCGACGAATTCTGGATCCTCAACCCAACGGGAGCCACTGCGCAAGTTTATCAAGGTATCGAGCGAAATATCCTCGTACCAAGACATAATGACTATGATCGCCATATCAGCACCAGCCCGTCCAACGGATCCCCTCCAGAGATTTAATTGGTTCTGGGATGCCATTAATCTTTCCACCAGTATCTTGATCTCATCAATATCAGGAGTTCTAGAAGTATTCGGCCAGAGAACATGGTAGGCCCGAATGGCTGCCTGCACCAAATCCCTGCCTATAATCTTCATCGGACCAACGGCAGCGCCAACGGCAACCAAGAAGTCTTCCATCGAATATTCTAGGCTCGCATCTGCGGGGACACCTCGGCGCACGCGAGCATTAATCACCGCTCTAGATCTCACAGGCTTAGCTTCCAGAAAATGGTATACGCAAAATAAAAGTATATCAGTCAAAAGTAAGAAAGAGAAGAAGATAACTCGGCGACGGTCAGAGACTTACGATGAATATAGGTCAGCATTTTCTGAAGATCTTGAGCCCAATCAACCTTGGTCTTCTCAAAGCGAGTAATTTCCTTGCTCATCGATCGTATCTTAAGTTCGGCAGCCTCGAGGAGTTCTTTATCCTTCTGCAATTGCAGACTTAGCCGATTCTTCTCTTCGGAGAACTCCTGATCAACTTTCTCTAACTCAGATTTCTGAGAAAGCTTGAAGGACTCCACCTCGGCGCGCAAGCGAATTATCTCGTCATCTTTCTCTTCCAGCTGCGCCGAATGAGTAGCGACTTGTTCTAAAAAATGCAGCATCATATCAGGCATGGGTATGCATTCTTGATGTGACGCTGCAAAAGTTTGTAACTCGGCTATACCAAAGCCAGAAGGTTATAAGAAACCCGGGATAAATCTCGAACGGGAATCAGTAAAGAGAAAGGATAACTAACCTTCCAGGGCCTTGACTTTCTTCTCAAGACGGATATTAAGATTGTTGATATTACCTGTTTACCAGCAAAATGAGCTAACACCTCAAGTCGGAAATATTAAGAGCTTTAGGGACAATACACAAGTTTGTTAAATTACCAGCTTTCTTCACCACGGGAACAACTTTCTCATACTTCTCTTGCAATTTCTTGTGTGCGAAAAGCAGCCTTTGGAATTCAGCGGTCCGCCGATCATGAGCAACCTAAGCAACAAAATAAATTGCAGTGAGATATTCGTTACTAACTTGGATCTAGGTGGTTGGATATTCGAAGCCAAAACAGATCCGAATCAAGCAAAGCTTAACTCGGATCTAGGTGGCTGGATATTCGAAGCCAAAACAGATCCGAATCAAGCAAAGCTTAACTCGGATCTAGGTGGCTGGATATTCGAAGCCAAAATAGATCCGAATCAAGCAAAGCTTAACTTGGATCTAGGTGGCTGGATATTCGAAGCCAAAACAGATCTGAATCAAGCAAAGCTTAACTCGGATCTAGGTGGCTGGATATTCGAAGCTAAAACAGATCCGAATCAAGCAAAGCTTAATGCGGATCTAGGTGGCTGGATATTCGAAGCTAAGACAGATCCAAATCAAGCAAAGCTTAACTCGGATCTAGGTGGCTGGATATTTGAGCACTAAGACGGATCTGAATCAGGCAAAAAACTAATAAAGCTTCCAAACGAATAACAAGTTATTCGGTTACAAGCTTCGGGGACTAGAGTATATATAATATCATTCGAATAACTAATCAAATGTCAATAAAAACAATTACCTCGTTCATCTTATCGCTGTCAAGCACGATCTTGGCAGCCAGATGCAAGCACCGATGTCGGAGAGTTGAAATGGCTGACTGCTTGGATTGCCCTCGAGCTGATCAGCAGCGTTCCAATTATTGGCATACTCAATCAAGGAGCCGAGGCTGTTCCCACTCTCAGTACGAGTCAGGACTTTACCTCGGGCGCATTGTGTAACCACCGCCGCCGCGGGACTCTTGTGGAGAGTGAGCTGAGTATCAGCGGCCGGGGTGACAACGGTCTTAGCAGAGGAAACCCCCTTGCGGAGCGCATCAACAATTGTAGGTTGAGAAGAGCTAGCAAGTCCTTTCTGAGATGAGGGAGGTTTGGTGACGACGATCTTCTTGGCGTTAGAAGAGGTGTCGGCAGGAGCCGTTACCTCGGCACTAGGGGTGGTGTCCTTGGAAACAGGAGGAACTATAGTTTCTGAGGGCGTCGAGATGGTGACATCCTCGGCTGGAGTTGGAGTTGTGGTTGAAACTACGCGGGCCAAAGGAGTCTCGGGGGAAACTCCGGGGTTCATGATGGGGGCAGCGGGTTCGGTAGGAGGATCTACTGTCCGGGTTATGTTGGCATTAGCAACGGAAACCACGGGTGCATCTTGCCGAGGTAATGTTTGACTCGAAGCAGGAGGAGAGTCCACGCGAGCAGAACTAGGAATTCTGGTATCTTCAGGAGGCGGAGGAGAAGGCGGCCGAGTACTATGACTCGTCATGCTTGGACCACTGGGCTTAACAGAAAGAGGAGCGCTGCAAAAGCACAAAAAGTCAAATCAAAAGACGGAAAAAGAGAAACAAGAAACACAAATGAAAATGAGCGTACCTAGTAACTCCGGGCATAGTTTTACGCTTCGGAAGGTGCTGGGATGACTTTTTAGTTCGCTTCTTGGGAGCGACTTCGGAGGCACCTGTTGGAGCAGCACGCTTCCGCGAGGTAGCAGGAGGTTGGGAGGCGAGAGGCTCGACGTCGTGCACCTGACCGGCCTGATTAGCTAGGGAAGTAGAAGCCGGAAATGCATAAGAGATAGGCATTGCGGCGACTACCTCAAGAATTTGGACGTCGTCCGAATCACCTTCCTCCCCGTGAGCCGAGGTCTTGCCACTGGCACGAGCCGGAGCGAGGTCCGACTTGGGAACGAACTCCTCCGAGTCAGGCTCCCCGCTATCCGGGGTGTTCCGGTCTGCGGTCGACGAGAGGGCCAGAACCTCGGCATCTTCAATCTTCTGCTCCGCAAATCTCTGCAAGAAAAGAGACAAAAAGGAATTAGCAAAAGGAATCACAAACGCAATTGGGGGGCAAAACATAAATGCGTGAACTTACCTCGGGAGGGGGATTCCCGCGGGTGAACGGCTTCAGTCCCCAGGTCCAATCCTCCGGCATCTCCGACTTAAAGATAGCTCGGACACGCTTGAAAATAAGATAATTATCGAGCTCAACTGTTGAGACTCGGTTGGGATCAAGGGGACTCCTCATATAGCAGAGCTTGTGCGTGCGTTGCTGAAAAGGGCAGATCCGGCTGCTGACGAAGGTGGTCATCAGATCCTCGCCACGTAACCCGGCGCTTATCAGCTCCTTCAGCCGAATCTCAAAGGCCTCGTCCAGAGGATGGCTCTTCCTGGGATTATAAGTCTAGTTCTTCTTGGAAGGGGGGCCGATGGAGAAAGCAGGGAGCCGAATCTTGTCTTCCTTCCCAGAATTCTTGACATAGAAAAACGATCTATGCCATTTCTTTCATGACTCGAGACCAACAACACGAGGAAACTCGGATTTCCTCCGAGGTGTGATGGACGCGGCTCCACACTGGGTAAGCAATTTCTCGGAAGGATGAAGGGATTTGTCTGGAACGACATTGGATCGGATCTGGAAGAACTTGGACCATACATGCATAGACGGCCAGAGGCCGAAGTATCCTTCCGAGGCCGAGATAAAAGCACATAGAGAAGCAATGACGTTAGCCGGAAGATGATGCGGCTGCAGGCCGAAGTAATCGAGGAATTCCCTAGCAAAATCGCTAAGGGGAAGACCAAACCCGCGAGCGAAATGGGACATAAAAACGACGTACTCATCTTTGTTAAGAACGGGAGAAGATTCGCTGCCGGGTAAGCGACAGGCAACCTCGACAGGAATCCGGCGAGTTCTAATTAACCACTCAACCTCTCGGCGGGTAACGGTGGAACCTTGCCAGGAGCCCCACTCTGGACCAGACGCTGCATCGTCATCCTCAATGAGCGCGCCGCTAACGAAGCTTGACATAGGGTCGCCAGAGGAGTCCACGGAAGAAGAACTAGCGGCGGAGCAAAGCCTAGAGGTGCAAGGCCCCGTCGTGGTCCTAGGCGAAAACGGCGGCGGAGCGGAAAAGAAACCGCCACGGGGAACCTAGAGAGCGGCAGACGCGTCTAGAGAAAAATCTAGGCAATGAGACCACAGAGAAACTACCAGCGACGGCGCCGGAGCAAGCGTACGGGGACGAGGTCGACGGAGCAGAGGAATTAGGGCCTCGCCGTCGAAGATTCCGACGAGCGCGCGGCCGCAGAAGCACGAACAGGCACAAGGGCGAAAGGAGGAAGAAGGGCGATAGTGAGCGAAGGAGGAAAGTAAATCCTCTAGCCCCGTGCCCCTCTTTATAACCGCGTGGCCTTGGCGGTAGTGGGATCGTGCGTGCGGGCACTAACCGTGTAGATCGTGTATGCGGCGTAACCGCTCGCGGCTTAGTGGAGCCACACCGACGACTACACGACGCAGGAGAGGATCAGGCCTCCTGACCGATGCGGTGTGCGAGGCGTCGCAGTGCTGACGCGACAGGCGCAGTAATCACTGTAGCATTGTCAGCGGGAACTGTAGAGGAACAAAAAACTAGAGAAATAATGATGAGTGTAACACGTAGGATGAGGCGTACACAAGAAGCTACACGGATACCTCGAATAGGAAAGAGTAACTCGGAAATGAGGAGAAACGAGTATTGGGAAACTGATGTGGCCCGGCCGAGGTACGGACGGAACCACACCAGCTTCGGGGACTAATGTTGGGGAGATGACCCCAGATAGGGTCAAGACGGGGGAAGCCAAAAAGAGTTTCCCCGGTCTTATGCCGAGTTACTATTTATATCGGCCGAATCATGTAAAGGTCGGCCGAGATGAGCATGACCATGACGTTTACCAGAGGGGTTGTACGTTATTCGGCCGACGTACGAGTTAAGTCGGCCGGGCAAGTCCGAATAAGCCATAATGCAGGTGAAGGCCGAGCCGAGTTAAGCGAGGCAGGACCGAATAACATGAAGCTTGCAGGAGAAGGAGGAGCCTAAAGTCAAACCCTATCCTCGGGCTAGGAAGAATCTGAACAGAGCCAAGCGCAAAGGACAAGGCGCAGAGCAGCAGAAGAGCAGAAGGAGGTCACGGAGGTGACAGTCCTGGAACCCGAGGCATGCAGGTGGGGCTCTCTGAAACTTTGTCGTCATTAGAAGGAGGACACGGAAAGGAGCTCGCCGAGTTACTATATTGGGACAAGCATATTCCTCGAATATGCTTGCCACGTCATCCCTAGAGGAGCCAAGGCACCCCTTTATAAGGAGAAGCTTGGACCCTTAAGGGGGATCGGCTCATTCTATACCGTTAGGCTCGTAAAAGTTCATCCTCTTTTCCTGCATACAGCTCAAGGAGCACTTGTAGTCCAAGAAAGGAGAAATAAAGATCTATATATTTGTGTGTAGAATTAACTACATCTTCCCTCTCCAGATCCCTCTAGCATCCATTGGTCCCATACTTTAGCCTATCCATGGCATCTGCCGTGCCACCACCACGACACATCCTTAGGGTCTGGTGTACGTGGCTAGTGCTGAAAAATGGCTAAGAAAAGAATTATGTAATACTTGTGCAGGAACAAATTTGGTCCAGGTCAAATTAACTTACTGGTATGAAGAATGACTAATAGAAGATTTATCTACGGACAGAATAAATAGTTGATAGATTAAAGGTGTTTTTGTACCGAAGATAAAAAATATTTTTTTTCAATGTACACATGTTGCCACACGGATCTTAAAGCGTAAATAGACACGCAGATCCTGGCACAGCTGGTGGGAATTTAGGAACTGGTTCTCCATGCACGATACCCTAGGCAAAAGAAGGTACTAGATCCAACGGAGGCGAACGCCTCGGGCTAGACTGAATTGGTGAGCTTTTATATTCTTCTCTTGGTAAGCTTCTATATTCTTTTGTGTGTGCGTTTGTGTTTGTGCTGGCCTGGCTCCGTGTTCGCTGCATATTGCAGTTTGCGTGTTGTGTTGATGTGGACTTTTTTATTATTAGCCTGTACTGAATATTATATGGATATTGTTTTAAAGCTGGATGTGAGCCTATTTCGAAAGCTTCTATATATTCTTCTACGGGATCAGGGGCCAACCGTGAAGACGCACGGTATGTCGTTTTGTATCAAAGTACAAACAAATATGTGTCATTTCATCGGAAGAAAAATAGTTTGCAATGTACACCCACGGACTCGGTAAAATTCTTGAGATACTTCGTACTAGTACAATCATAGTACTCAAACAAACCAAATACTGAAACAGAAATGCGCTCAGCTTGGAATGATAATTTCCTTTGCAGCACATGGGCTAATGAAAACGCGACCCTGCTATGGGTCCTCGTTGCAGGGAACCCTCGAGGCCTTAGCCTCCGTCAGATCGTCGATCAGGCGGCGTAAGTCGCGCCACGACGACCCGTTCTCTCTGACCGCGGCACGCGCGCTCTCCGCCAGCTCCTCTGCCCTGGCCCTCATCTTCTCCCGCCGCTCTCCGCCCTCCATGAACCCTGCCACAGCCCGAGCGATCGCCTCTGCCGGCACGATGTCCGCGTCCTCCGCCCTCACGCTGCGCTTGCCTCCGTCCCAGACCCGCGTTCCGAACGCCGCCACCTCGGTCACCAGCCGCTCGTTGATGAACTGCTCGAACACCAGCGGCCACGTGAGCACCGGCACGCCGGCCGACGCGGCCTCTAGCATCGAGTTCCATCCGCAGTGTGTCAGGAACGCCCCCACTGACGGGTGCGCGAGCACTGCCAGCTGCGGCGCCCAACCGCGGACGACCATGCCGCGGCCGGCGACGCGCTGCTCCCACCCCTCCGGTGCGTCGGAGTCGCCAGAGCGGACCACCCACAGGAACGTCTGGTTCGACGCCTCCAGCCCCAGCGCGAGTTCCCGGACCTGGGAAACCGAGAAGTGGGCCCAGCTGCCGAAGCACACGTACACCACCGACCGGCTCGGCTTCGTCGACAGCCAGCTCAGGCAGTCCACGTTGCCGTCGCCGCCACGGTGCACGCTTGAGTCCGACGGCGAGCCGACGGGGCCGACGAAGTAGGCGCGGCGCGCGTCGACACGGCTGAACTCGTCACAGTACGGTCTCTCCAGGTCGACGAAGGTGTTGACGATGACCCCGAAACCGGCGAGCTGCCCCGCCTTGATCCGGTCCCACCACGTGGCGAGATGGTCTTCCTCGACGAGGAACTCCGGAAGCTCCGACGCCGGGATGGCGATCTCCTTTCCCCCGGGCATCCCCGGTACGGTCACCGCCGGACCCGCGGCGCCGCCGGCACGGACGATGTCGGGGCGGAGGGTGGCGAGCTTGTTCATGGCGAGCTGCGGGAAGACGCCGACGGGGTGGAACGTGAGGCGCGGCAAACCGATCTCGGCGGCGACGTCCGTGGTCCGCCAGAAAGGTGCGTCCGCGACGACAGCGTCGGGGCGGTGCTCCCGGAGTAGCTCCTCGTGGATCGGCTGCGACAGGTCCACGGCGTGGTGCACTCGCCAGGCGTCATGCGCGGGCGCGGCGCCGAGGCACTCCACCCCACTCGCCAGGCCGACGTCCGGGAACGGATAGCGGAGCAGGCGCACCGCGTGCCCCGCGGCCGTGGCGCGCGTGACCGTGGTGACGATCAGAGCCGCGTTGGCCGGCGTCACCACCATCGTGGCCTCCACCTCCGCGGGCCGCGCCGCAGCCATGCTGCACGCCAGGTCCGTCATCGGGATTAGGTGCCCCCGCGCGAAGAAAGGCAGGAAGAACATCCGCAGCGGCCACCTCCCGCCGTTGCCTGAGTCCACACCCGCGGCGGCCGCCATGGAGGTTAGAGAAGACCAGGCAACTGCGCTGTGCGGAGGAGATTTCACGGGTTCATCACTGGAGTTGGAGCGCAGTGGGCTTATGCATGCGTATCTCCCGGAGATTGTTATCTTCGCGGCGGCATGGACGCATGGTTTGGATGGTTCCGGCGTACTTGTAATTAGAAAAAAAAGGTGTTGCATGCGCATGTTTGTGTATCTGCGGATGCAATGCGAATTCAGTTGTTGATCCGTCATCCATGCGCATGTGTGTATCTGCGTGTTGTTCTGTTCGTCGCGTATGTGATCCTCTTCGTGGGGGTGTCGAGCACTTGGAGCTGAGTTGTGAGAGCCGGTCCATAGCACGGGGCAGAGCCCTAGGCCCAGCGTCAGGCCCCGACCCATGTAATAAATTACTAGGATGATAGGCTAGGCTGTATTTTACACCATTCAATCAATCTTTTTTTAAATCCCAACGATGTATTAATAATCATCGCAAGTCTCTACTAAGCACATGGACCTAGGACCCACATGTCATCCCTCTCTTCTACTTTCCACTCCCCTCTTTCTCTTCTATCGTATCATTCTTCTTCCTCTAGCAACCGCCCCCCTACCCCTCCCGACCTTCCCGAGCTCCATCGTTAATCCGACGACCTCCGCCTTGTTGCCTACATCGCCCTGCACACTCCCTTCCACGGCATCCTTGGGCGTGGTCGGGTCCTCGAGACCAGGGGAGATAGTAGGAGGGGTGGCAGGAGGTAGAAAGATGAGTGGTGGCGGGAGGTAGGAGGAGGGGTGCTACTGGCGGAAGGTAGCATGAGGGGTTATCGGCAGCGCTGATTGTTTGATGAGAGAGAGAAGGTACCTTCCACCGCTAGCACCTCCTCCTCCTACCTCTTGTCGCCACTCCCTCTTTCTACCTCCCGCCACCCCTCCTATTGCCCCCACCAGAGCCGTGTGATTACCATGGTCCCGAGGACCCGACCACGTCCAAGGATGTCGTGAAAGGGAGAGTGCAGGGCTACGCCGGCGGGTGCGTTTCACTCGGAGTTCAAGGGGGAACCAAAAGCACGCAATACCACTAGTAAAAGGTCACGGGAACCTTGCCGGCGACGCGGCCGCGTGACAGACGATAATGATCGATGATAATTGACTATGATGCTCGAGCGGGCAAACCGGGAGTACCAGGAGATCGGGAAGGTCAGGAGGGGCAGGGAGAGAGGTTGCTAGAAGAAGAAGGAGGATACGAGAGAAGAGAGGGAGGAGGGGAAGAACATGAGAGAAATGATAGGTGGGCCCTAGGTCCATGTCATCGCTTAATTGTGGGCCCATTATGTTAGTATAGCTGTTAAAACGCGATTAGCCAAAAAAGTGACCTATTTATAACAGCTCGCCCCAAAGTTGTATGTATCCGCAAAAAATTGCAAAAGTGGCACTAACCTGTTACCCTGGCCCCCATTGGGGTACTAAAATGTAATTTACTCTCTTTGAGGGGGTGTTGGGCACTTGTCTAGATGGCAATAATGATATCTAATACCCACCTACCCTCATGGGTACCCGCCTTAAACGGGTAGGATTTGGTAAAGAAAATATCCATGCGTGGCTTAGCGTTAAAAAACTAGACCTGTCGGGTCTAGCGGAGACGGGTCTGGGGTGGTAAACCCATACCTGCACACCCGACTAAGTCATGTGGAACCCACTTGTAAGTGTCAAAACTCAAAATATGAATATCCTAATATCATCAATCCCACGTTCCACAATCCCCACTTTCCCCACTCACTAGATCCCACCCCCTCGCACGCACGTGACGCCGCCTCATAGTCACAGTCGCAGCCTCGCCTCCCTCCCTCCTAGGCTCCCCTCTTGCACCGCTGCTGCTCCCTCATCCCTCCCATGTCCCTTTTGTCGCCATCGATGGAGGTCAAGGACCACGAGGAGGGGAGCTCCGGCGACTGCCAACACAGTCGATCGAGGTCAAGGACCACAAGAAGGGGAGCTCCAACGATCTCTAGCACCAACGGCGTAGATCCCAGCGCTTCCGCCTTGTAGACCTCGGCTGGTACCCGCCGGGTCCCTCGAACCCAGCCGGATCGCTGGTCTGGTGGATTTATGGACCCGCCGATAGGTACGGGGGCTGGTCATGGGGCGGGGGAGAAGGGCTGAGTCCGGGTATCGGGCTGCCAAACCCGGCCACGAACCCGGTGGGTGACATCCATAGGCACTTGGGGTTGTACCCAGAGTTGTCCATATAAGTCTTGGTTACCATAAAAAATATGCCATGTTTCCATTAAAGCAAAATATTGATATTTTGAGTGATATAATCAGTGGTAATACATCGTTGAATCAAATAAATTAATAGTTGGCGCGAGCAACTAACAAGTAAAAGTACTATAACTTGAGAACAAGGTGTGCACTACACATATTTAGCCCCATAAACGCAGATCTTTATTATCTACTCTCAAGTTTCTATTCTTGGATATTTATTTTATTCCCAACCCACAAATATTTTTTTGTTTCAAAATGAGAAAGAAACAAAACTTGTGAGTGCATAAAAATACTTATACTTATAGTGCTTTGTCTAGATACGAAGCATACTAGTTTGATCAAAACATGGATGAAGAACACTCAGTAGTATACATCTACATATAGACCAAACACAATGTGAAAGTGGCAATATAATAATATGCATATTAACTCATAAAACATGCATCATATACTCCATCTGTTTGGGATTATAGGTCCTACGCACATACCTAGGTTGTTAATTTGACTTTAACAAAATATAACTTATATATCACAAAAGTTATATCATTAGAAAATATAACCTCTAAAGTTTCTAATGGTATAATTTTTATGATATATTATTTATATTTTGTTGTTCAAATTAGCAACCTAGTTATCCGCGCGGAACTTATAATCCCAAACGGAGGGAGTATGTGACAATAATCATGTAAAACAGCTCATATGGTTTGGAAAAAATGATATCAGGAGAGAGATCAAGCTACCACCCAAACCCATAGTCCGGGGCATGATCTTGTTTCATCATGGTGACGAATAATACATTGTTGGAAAGGTTGGAGATGATGCAAACGGAGATGACTCTGACAACGTTTCCCCTCCAATATTTTAAGGTCTCCTATCAATTTCTCTGTTTTGTATGTTCCGCCGCCTCTCTTCCACCTCTTGTGAGATCTGCAAAGGGGGATATACATAGTCTATTTTAGTTAAGGACGGAGTCCCACACGAAAGTTTGAAGTCAATCGAATAATTGAGGGGAAGAAGCACCCCCATGGAACCATAGAACTTTCTGGCCGCATCATGGGACCTTTGTCGGTCCTTGGTGGCATTTTGCCTAAAACATGCTAACAATTGAAATAACACAATAAAATACAAAATTCATGTACGCATTTACATGCATCCAGCTCTCATTGGGGTCTTGCCAGATTTCAACAAGAAGGTGATCAACTAGGAATTTGGGACATGGGCAACATTCATGAATAGGAGAGGCATTATATATAACTTGTTTGTGGCTACTGTTTTATTAACTTCGCAGTTTCCATGACTATGTGTGCATTGTCTTTGATCACGGACTAATCAACGCACAGATATCAATTGGTGAGCGAGCGGTGAACTCAGGGAAAAAGACGTTGCTCTGATGTGGCATGCCATGTAGATTGGACACGTGGGTTCCATATGACTAAAGGCCTTTTGTTAAACCTTAAAATGGAAACATGCACATGTTTTAGCAAACGGAATACCCATTATAGTTAAAAAAACGGATTGCCCATTCGTTCCCTAGAGAGACACATAGGAGATTAGGGTTTCCCCACCTCACGTTGGCACTGCCGCCAATCTTCCTCACATATATGGCCTTAGGGCACCTCACGCTGGGGCTGTCGCCAATCTACCTCGCCTTTGTGGCCTTAGGGTCGATGCCGGTCTTTGTCGACGGTAGGGCTATGCTTTTTGATGTTTTTTGTCATTGTAGTGTCGACAAGTACGCCATGAGAAGCACCTCACAACAAAAAGAGTATGCATGTAAAGGCGGGTGGATGTCTGGGACGGTGATGCACACAAGTTACCAGGGTCAAGTTCCACAACTGTGGCGAGACTCTACTCCTACTATTACTCACTATAAGGAAACAAGTGCACATGCTAGAGAGATTGTGAATCATGTCGCAATCGTTGCCCGTAGGCCGACTTATATAGATGTCCTATCCTAGGGTCTACAAGAGATTCCTACCTGTCTACGTTAAATTCCTTAGTAAGGCGGAAAGTATGTCGTGTGTTGTACTCCCAGTTTTCTAGTTCTCTGGGCCAAGGGCGGCAACTCCCTAGGCCTTTCCATAGTCGAACAAGCCTCTGTCTTGTCACAACAACTGGGCCACCCAGTATGCCATCCGACATCAGCACCAGTGGGTTACCCTGGTATGTTGGAATCATTCCACAACGTGGGTTCACTCGTTCAGTATATCCACAACATTTTCCTTAGTCTATTTAGGGTTTTGTCTCCTACTCCGCAAGACTTGGCAGCAATGGCTCCCAACAGATGGAATAAATTCCTCCCTTCTAGATCCATCCGAGTGGTATGTCTAGCATCGCCAGAGGGCGTGTGGAGCAGTGGCGGATCTAGTGGGGGTGCCATAGGTGCCATGGCACACCCTCTAAAAATATAAAAACTCTTGTAGCTTGTAGTTTTTGGACTAATTCTTGCTCAAATCAGAGCCTAATAGAGAGCTTTTCAAGCTTGGCACCCCCGTCGAGTTTGTCTTAGATCTGCCACTGGTGTGGAGGTGTGTCTCTGTCAGATCATGCGAGATTTGGCCGGTCATCCTTTTTTATCTATGCTTCTCTTCATCAACGACAGTTGTTGCTCTCGTGCACTAGTCTTTTGGGGCCTTAGCACAACGACTTCTTATTTGTCCACCATAACAAGATCACTATGACAAGTTTTGCTCGGCTCCATTCTAGGAGGGGCGAGAACGGCGGCGTGCCTTCATCTTGTTCGAGTGCTTGTAGTCGCCGCTAGGTGGTGCAAGGACCTATTTGTAGCTTTTTTTTGATTTCCTTGTACTTCTATCGATGAGCATGAATATATTAGTGGACTTTTCCCAAAAACAGTTTGAGTAAATGGAGCAAGGAAAATAAATTTAGGTTAATGCAGGTAAATGATGTCACTAGTGGCAAATTAGGTGGTACAAAATGGAATTTATTATGGAAAATGTAGAATATGCAGGTCTCTATCAAGCTTCATGCACTAGCCAACACAACCAAAAGTCCGAACTGATGAAAAGGGCTAGTGCAATCCACTTATACACTTCAACACCCCCTCTTACGTGTGATGGGGAGAAGTCAGCACTTGCAACCGGAAGAGAGCGACGGCGCGCAAAACTTACATATGACTCAACAGGCCTATATGTGGACATAGAGGGGTCAACAGCAATTTTAGGATAAATTGTGAAAGCCAAGACTCGAACTCGAGAACTTGGCTCTGATACCATGTCAAGATTCATGCACTAGCCAACGCAACCAAAAGTCCAAACCGATGGAAAGGGCTAGTGCAATCCACTTATACACTGCAACAGTCTCAATGTCACATGTACAATGTGAGGTCCTCAACGCTCATTCATGTGTGTCGTAAGTGCCTCTAATTTTTTGGGAGTCTATTTAAAATCAGGCTATTTTTGTTTTGAACAACCAATTTTTCCCAGCAAAACTGTCTTTTTAGGCACCGAGGTAAAAAAACAGCTCCCAATAGTTTATGCACCCGCGTTGCCATACCCAAATTTTTTGGGTCATGACACCTATTTTGCTAGTGGATTGCCATATATGGGTATCTACACCTCCATGACTCATATTTTTTGGGTCACCTCCACGTCAACAAAATCAACACGGGAAGAAGGAAAGACCACATAGTGAAAGTTCACCGGCACACCGCCGCCCCTCCCTTGGCATCCCAACAGCCTCTGGGGACCTCACACCGCCGCCACTCGTTGTTCTCCGCTGAATTTGACGGGTGGAACTTGGCGCCGCCCTTCCAAGAGGGGGGCATGGTGGAATTCACCACCTCCGGCCGGAGCGACCCCTTCGACAATGAAGAATGGGAACACGCCTCTTAGAATCTTAGCATGAACCCCTCTGTGTTTGCCTCCACCTTCCCTCAGAGCATGAGCAGCTAGAACAGTTGGGTGCTCCCCTTTCCCGGTGTGAGGCGCTAGCGGACGAGGAGAGGAGGTTGGTGATAAGGATGTCAATTGTATCCACGGATATCTGACCCGGTGGGTAAGGGTATGGAGGACTAAGTACGCCCACGGATTTCATGGGGCGGATATCCGCTAATTCATGGGGCAGGCATGGGTAGTGGTTTCGCTCCATGGATATCCGATGGATACCCAGCAGAAACATGAGACCCACATGTCAGCGAGACATTTTTTTACATATGCCATATTACTCACTAAAAGGCCTAATGAACCAACTTCTAATACCTAGGCCCAAAGGCCCACCTAAGTACTAATCCTAGATAATTACTCTTATTATCTCAACCCCTACCTATTCCATTTCCCTAATCACTCCCTACATACGGACGAGGCAACCGTCAGGGGAAGCGGCAGAGCGCTAGTCATGTATCCCCTCCTAGGATACTCGTAGGCCAGGACACAACCTAGCGGACCGGCGACGCCTCCGCTCTCCCTGCCATCCCTATTCCTCCTCCGCTAGGAATCACCGGCGACTGCCCCTCCTGCATTCCTGCTCGTCTACAAGAATTGTTGGCGGTTGTCCAGTCCTCGGCGACCTCCCTGACGGTAATAATTCCCCCAATTCCCTACATCCTTGTACTAGCCGACCTCCCCCTTTTCCCCTCACCCATACCTTGATTTTCTAATTGAAGGGCTTGCCGACGTATTGGCGCAAGTGGGAAAGAATGGACGCATGTTATGCTGAAATGCTGTCAAAATTTTCTATAATATCGAAATTATGTTAAATGTTGTTATGATTATATATATAGTGTGTAAACCAATGGATATCCATGGATACATACATGAATATCCGGCGGGTTTGGATCTGGGCGACAACTGTGCCCATGGATATCTTAGTGGGCGGGCTAGAGTGAGGTTGATGGATTTGGATTTGGCTTTGGTTTTGACATATACGTCCAAACCCGCTCCATTGCCATCCTTAGTTGGCGACGGTCGGGACCGCTCCAACGAGGGGTGGGGGCATGGATTGGGAGGGGTGGCGGACTGGGAGGTTGAATCAGTAGAGTTGGAGATGAAGAAAGAGGGGAAAATAAAAAAAGAAATAGATGAACCCACTAAGAGGTGTGTCCTAGATGTAATTTGAGTAGCAAGTTTTTGGGTAAGCTATTGGAGCTAAAAATTTGTTGGCTACTCATATCTTCTCTTTCCTATATCCATATCATTTTGGATACCTAAATTATGGGTAAGTTCTTGGAGTTGCTCCAATACCAACAGAAAACCTTACTTCCCGACATGGTGTGTTCTCGGTGGAACAAAAAACATGAATGGTTTCCCCGCGAACTGTATCGGATCAGCCCCCCTCCCACCCCACCACTGCCACCACCACCAGAGCTCTTGCCCCTTCTAGTTTTTCCTTACCCAAAATATATGGGCTAAAACTAAGAAACACCCCGCAAAAACCAAAGATTGCATCTTCTTCACGTAGAATTTACATGTGTGATCATCTTTCTACACGAGTTAATAAAAATAGTAATTTACACGTAGGACAAGTATCATATATTAACAAGTACTAGTAATCTACAATTAGTGCATCGCGTAGGAGGTGGCGAGGTGCCCAGCTAGTAATCTACTAATTTGCATTTAGGATTTACATGTAGAACCCGTGTATATACGCTTACAAAAGACTAGTAATTCACATGTAGACCAATGTACCTACATATTGACAAAAACTAGTATATTTACATGTAGGTCCAACATGTGTATATACTACGTGTTTAGTACATGTTTAGTACACGAGTAATTATTTACATGTAGGTCGAAAAACATGTGTATGCACGTTTAGTTCTCCAACATGTACTGCCACTAGTGTTGTACCTACGTACTAGTGTATACCAAGCTTGTAATTTACATGTAAATCACCTACCTAAGTGTACGTACGTGTTAGTTTCTTTTTCTAGGTACGTGTCAACATGCACTGCCAGTGTACACCTACGTGTTTCCCATTGAAACACAAATCTGAAAACCAAAACACAACCCAAAACGTACGTGCATAGAATGTCCCCACAACAAGGAGCGCAAATCCCGTGACACAAGGAGAAAAACGCTGCACGACCAGGGCTCGCGCGCCTCTCCTGTCCGGCATCGGTTTGCAGCCCCGAAAAAACCACGAGCGAAAGAAAAAACCAGAACAACGCCGCGCCCATCGCTAGTATCAAGAACGACGGGCCGGACTGAAGAGAAACTCGACATTGCTGACGAACTGAAAAGCACTGGGCTGTTAAATGGCCAAACTGCCAATCATCTACGTATCTTTCACGTGTTGTAACAGACGGGCTCGAGATCACCTGTTAATTAACCGACCACAAGGATAATGAGAATGCATGCATGGTAGCTAGTAGTAGTGCTACGTACCTCAAACAACTCGCAGAAGCAAATTTCGCACAGCAGCAAACAACGATTAACAAAAGACTTGTTAGCTAGCTAGCGCACGGCCGGCCGTATGTAATGTAAGCACTAATTAAGCACACGCACCCCGGACCCGTTGCGAAGCGCGCGCGCGAGGCGGAGCGAGCAAGAATTTGGAGACTGCTTAGAGATCGCGAGGCGGAGAGTTAATTACCACCTGGAATCTGATGTAGATCAGACCGGGTCACAACTCGAAGGCACCGCTCCTCGAAAATGAACTCGACGCCATCCATGCCTCGTCGTCCCTGCCTCATGATCCTGGGCGGAACTGGAATCGCAGAACAGACAGCCTGAAGATCACCTGCCAGTCATGATCAACTCGCGATCAGAAGCAAGCAGCCCGGCTAGTCATAATGCCGTACTTGGGCGCACGCGCGCGGCCGCCCGCCCGGGGGCCATATCTCGATCAAGAAGACGTACAAGATCTCAGTACATAAGCGCAATCGCAAATTAACCAAACAACGTCTCGCGCGCGAATGAACAGCTAGCATTGCTGTTTGTGCGTTTGCTTGGCCGGCCGAGCGAGAGTTCTTACCTGGCACAGGATCCAAATCAGCACGAGTCACGATGCGGAGGTCCACGACGATCTCTACATCCGCCTCCAACTCCGTGCGTCGCAGCCGAATCAGTATGCCTACGGCGCCGACGAAGACGAAGACGGCCGTCGCGGCGTACGGATCACAGAGCATGATGGTCTGTCGAACCCTCTCCACCGCTCCACTGGTCACCATGACCTCCCATATGATCTCCGCAATCCCTCCGCCGAAACTCACCGCCAGAGCCCTCAGAAGCTCCCGGACGTCCATCCTCGCCCTCACCGTGAACCTGCTCAGGTGCTGGCGAAGTAGGGCTGTCTGGGCCGCCCGCTGGTGCTCACGCCCCGTCGTCGCTCCTGTGCCTGATCTGGTGATATACTCCAAGAAACTCTTGACGTCCTGGAGCGTCTTCCCTCTCACGAAGTTTCGGTAGACGAACGAAAGAGCGCGCCTCCCGCCATCGAATCCCGCCTGCAGCAGGACGTTCTCCGACGCCGCCATTGAGGAGGGCTGGCGGAGCGGGAGCGTGCGCGGACGAGGCCGGGGTGGGAGGAGACGACCGCGGCGTGGAGACGGGGGACGGGGAGGTGGGAGGAGACGACCGCGGCGCGGAGGTTGGAGAAAGAGGCTTCGAGTTCGGAGAGGCGGTGGCGCGGAACTAGGCGTGGAGCTAGTCGGTAGAGAAGGGTGACGCGAAGACGTGATATGGAGAGAGAGAGAGGAGGGGGAGGGGGGGGGGGGGGGGGGGGAACCGGCCGGGAAGAATTTATATGCAGGTGGCCGGAATGCGTGGAAAAAGTTCTTGACTCCACTTCCCAGCGCTGTAGCAGTTGCTAACTTGCAACGAACCCGCATAATTAACAGCTGGTGATCAGGGTTGGTGGGCCCCGTGCCAGCAGGCAAGTGGGGATGGATGGGGGGACCAGACCTGGGATCAGTTACAGCGGTTAATGTGCTCGACACGAAACGTTGCGGTATTGGATTTTTAAGACGTGATCGATAAGAAATACTCCTACAGTACGTACATCCTACAACCGTCACCGTAGTTCTTCTACGAAAGCGTGTGTTCGTCTGTATTCTGTAGTGTACGAGTTGGGGCGGGATCCAAGATACTTCTCATTTCGACCATTCAAAACATATTCAATCCAACTCATATTGTTAATAAAACAGGCCCGCGTCGTTCCCAGGCGGACGAACCCTAAATCGCCGCTGCCCCCCGCCCCCCCCCCCCCCCCCCCCGCCGCCGGAGGACGATGCCGGGCAAAGGCCTAGCCGCAGATGGCGGCGGCGGGATCTCGTCTTCACGCGCGGCGGGCGGTGGCAGGGGCTGCCTCCTTTTGGCGTGGAGGGACCTCCGGCCGGCGTGGCGTGGTGGCCCTGGACGAGCCCCAGGCTACAATCAACTAAGAAATTATTACTTCTAAGCTCTATCTCTATTGGAGAGAATTAACTAAAAAAGTACAAATTGAAATTATAATGTGAATTGTTCGAACTACATAGAAGGGAATTCCTCGACGGCGGCGGTGGCCGCTGCGGTCGTGAGAGCGGCATGGCAGCCGTATCTGGAGCCCAAGTCCTGCTGCGGTTGGCCCTGGCCCGGAGCCCCTTGTCGGCGGTGGTCGGCGCCCCCTCTCTGTGGCGTTTGGCGATGCACGTGGTGTTCGGTGGATGGTGTGCTTGCTCGGTGGCAGGATGCAGCTCCGCTCCTCACCTCCGCGTGGTACAGGTGGTGACGGCGGTGCCAACGGGGCTCTATGATCTCATGGTGGTGGATATGGCAGCTCATGTGCGACGGTGGCCCTGCTGCTGCGTAGAAGGTGTGTGTGGGCTAGTGGAATGCGGGTCGGTGGTGCTGCGGTCTTCGCCTGGAAGGGAGGTGTTATGGTGGCGGTGATCTTCGGTCCCTTTCACGGTGGCGGCTGCCCATGTTTTCTCTGGTTGTTTTCAGCAACTATCTCGTGGGCAGCGGTGATGATCCGGACGACGACTTTCATCGCGGCGACGGAGAGCCTAGGCGTGGCAGCGGAAGGGATGCTTTGATGATCATCGGGAGCTTGGCGGGGGAGTGGAGGTGTGGTGGTTGTGTCGGTCCTTGTTGGGAGCGCGTGAGGTTTTGGGACTCTTTGATGGGTGAAAGCCTTGTCCTGGCGGCTAGCTGGGACCGACGACGATAACGCCCGTGGGTTACGCATCCTTCTTGAAGTCGTCGCTGAAGCGGCTGTTTCTTGATCCTCCGCCTGGGATCCGGGGGAAACCCTAGATCCCTTGCGAGATCAGGCGTGGGCGGTGCTCTTGTGTCGCTTTGACTCTTTGAGCCTCGCTTTGGACGTCCACCGGACTGAGAGACCTGTTGTGTGTTTTGGTGGTTTAGAGGAGGCGGGTTCGTCTTCAGCCAGGCGGGGCGCGGCCCTGGGGCCGGTGTGGTAGTTTGGAGCGGTGGCTCCGGTTTTCACCTCCGCCTATTGCGTTGAGGTGTGGTGTCGACCTGGTTGGTCGTCGACCCGTGTGGAGCGCAGCCTCAGGGCTGGTGTTTGGTGTTGTGTTGTAAGCAGTTTTTCGGCCAGTTTTACTCATAAAACGGGCCAACTCTTTTCTACTATATCAATGAAAGGCAATGCTTTTGCCTCCTTTCAAAAAAAAACTCATACTCTTAATGAAATAGCTTGACACCAAATTTAGTTTGTGCTTTAATAAAAAATACAGTGCTACTAATTACTCATCTAGATAGATGCATGTAAACCTTTCTGTATCACGCGGAAACTTAATCCGTTGCTAAGTAGCACTAGTGGATCAGGAGATTTAGTACCCTTTGCTGGCTTTCCCTAGGCTACCTCGGGCTGGCACCAGGCCTCGGGAAGCCAATTACGGCCCAACTCCAATATCTTTTGGACAGTGTGACCAACCCTTGCCATTCCTATCGAGACTCTTATTGCCATCGAAAAGATCATTGATGGATATCTTTGGAAGGGCCGCAAGGATGTAGATGGTGGCCACCATGTAGTGGCATGGGAAAGAGTTTGCATGCCAAAAGAGCTAGGCGGGCTCGGCATTCCAAACCTATGTTCGATGAACCAACCACTATGAACCAGGTGGTTGTGGCTCAACAGAGTGGAGGATACCAGGTCGTGGAAAGAGCTCGATATCTAGGTTCCCTTGGTGGTGCAACACATATTTGATGCTGTCACTTCCTCCATCGTGGGAGATAGGGCGACCACCTTCTTCTGAACGGACCAATGGTTGCCGGGTGGCCCTCTGTTTGTGACGATCCCTAGAAGAGCAGTCAAGGCTCGCATGGTTCACGATGGCCTTGTTCCAAGTGATATGGATATACCCTACGGGTGCCTCACATTGGTATACCCGGTCTAGCCTAGGGAAGGCCCACGTGAAGACTTGCTGACCAAGAAGATTTCAGGTGGCCTGATGATGTGTAGCTCAGATCACTGTAGAGCTTCGTTGGAAAACCCCAAGATGAAGGTATGATGAGCACATCAGCAAGTTTTCCCTCAGAAAGAAACCAAGGTTATCGAACCAGTAGGAGTAAGGAAACGACTCAAAGGTGTTGCTAGCAACTTAGAAACCTGTATAACACAAACTCAAGACTTTGCCCCAACAAACAGTGAGGTTGTCAATCTCACCGGTTTGCTGAAAACAAAGGATTACTATATGGTATGGAAGGTAATGGTGGCTTGCAGAAAGTAAACAGTAACCGTGGAAGATGTATCAATGCTAAAGATTGGACCGGGGTCCATAGTTCACTAGAGGTGTTCTCCTTAAGATAAACAACATAACATGCTGGGTAAACAAATTACAGCGGGGCAATTGACAGGACAGAGCAAGGCACAACACTGCAATACTAGACATTCAGGATCCTATGAGATTTGATTGGGCATTACAACAATATACATAGACCGCCATCCAACTGCATCTATGACTAGTAATCCACCTTCAGGTTATCATCCGACCCCCCTCCAGTATTAAGTTGCAAGCAACGGATAACTGCTTTAAGAAAAGTGCGTAAAGTAAACAATACACTTGTTTCATGAACAATAGAATGTTGTTTTCTCCCTAGTAGCAACAACACATTGATACGTCAGAAACGTATCTATAATTTTTGATGTTCCATGCTTGTTTAGTATCTACTTGGCTTTTATTTGTCTACACTTTGAGGTGTTTTTATATGTTTTTCTGGACTAACCTATTAACAAGATGCCACAGTGTCAGTTGCTTGTTTTCTTCTATTTTTGGTTCCAGAAAAGGCAGAAAATCAATATTCTCGGAATTGGATGGGACAAAAGCCAAAGTCAATATTTTACCGTGGGGAACATGGAACCTGAATACGAGACGGATGGGGTTACCAGAGGCCACACCCACAGCCATGTGGCTGTGGGCCCGCCTTAGGGTGGGGTGGCCGCCTGTGCCGCCTCGCCTCTTCGCCTGTAAAGACACCCGATACAGAAACCCTAAGTACCCGATCAATATTCCACGAAACCATTTGTAGCCGCCGCAACCATCGTCCCTAGATCAGGGGGATCTGAAGCTCTTCCCGACACCCAGCCGGAGGGGAGATCATCCCGGAGGCCTTCTTCTTCATCATGCCATCCTCCGGTATGAAGTGTGAGTAGTTCCACCTTGGACTACGGGTCCATGTAGTAGCTAGATGGTTGTATCTCCTCCTTTGTGCTACCATGTTTAGATCTTGTGAGGTCCGTTCATGATCAAGATCATCTATTTGTAATCATGCATGTTGTGTTTGCAGGAATCCGATGGATATTGAGATTACTATGTCAGATTGATTAATGGTTTTTTCTTATTGATTCTATCATGTCTGTGTTGTTTGTGATCTTGCATGCTCTCTGTTTCTAGTAGCTATCTTGGCTAAGTAGATGCTAGTGACTCCAAGAGGGGGTATTTATGCTCAATAGTGATTTCATGTCTCTATTTAATCTAAGGGAAGTGACAGAAATCTCTAAGGTTGTAGATGTGTTGTTTCCACTAGGGAGAAAACAACGGTCTCTTGTTCATGGAACAAGTGGATTGTTTACCTTACACACTTTGCTTAAAGCAGTTATCCGTTTCTTACAACTTAATACTGGAGGGGGTTCAGATGATAACCTGAAGGTGGATTACTAGTCATAGATGCAGTTGTATGACGGTCTATGTATCTTGTTGTATTGCCCAATCGAATCTCATAGGATCATGAATGTCTAGTATTGCATTGTTATGCCTTGCTCAGTCCTGTCAATTGCCCTGCTGTAATTTGTTTACCCAGCATGCCATGTTTGTTTATTTTAAGGAGAACACCTATAGTGAACTATGGACCCCGGTCCAATCTTTACCATTAATATATCTTCCACTGTTACTGTTACCCTTCTGCAAACCACTCTTATGTTCCACACCATATAGTTAACCCTTTGTTTTTAGCAAACAGGTGAGATTGACAACCTCACTATTCGTTGGGGCAACGTCTTGAGTTTGTGTTGTGCAGGTTTCCAAGTTGCTAGCAACACCTTTGAGTTGTTTCCTTCCTCCTACTGGTTCGATAACCTTGGTTTCTTACTGAGGGAAAACTTGCTGCTGTGCTCATCACACCTTCCTCTTGGGGTCTCCCAACGAATCTTCCATGCACCATCAAGACTTTTCTGGCGCTGTTGCCGGGGAGGCTAAGGACGTCTTGACAAGGGGAGTCCTTCACAACCTTGCTCTTTACTTTGTTTTTGTTTTGCTAAGTTTCTTTTGCTTGGTTTTGTTTGCCTCTTTTTATCAAAAACTCCAAAACAATTAGTTTAGTTTGGTTTGCTTTCTCCTATCAAAAACACAAAAAAATTAGTTCATATCCTAGTTGTCACCTTGCTCTATCTCACCATGTTGATTCCCAAGTTCACCCTGCAAGACCTTTCAATATGTAGTGTCTCTATAATTGGGAAAGAAAATATTGAAGAATTCTTTAATCATGTTAGCAAACACGAGGATATTGAGGATAGATTTATGGCAGAACTCGCTCCTAATTATGAAATTGCTACAGCTTCTTTAGTTCATATGTTGGAGGCTAGATTTTTTAACCTTAACCCCATGATGCAAATTTTGTTTCTTAAACTAAAAGAAGAAGAGAATGCTGAAAAGAGAGAATTTATCCTAGAAACTTTACTAAAAGAGTTCAACGATGTCACTAAGGAAGCCAAAAAGGTCTTTGAACGTTTTAATATGCTAGGCTCATGTGTAGATGTTATGGGTACTTTAGATAAAACCAAACCCACAGAGGAAATTAAGATACCCATACCTTTTAAACTTGTAGGAATGCATGAAGCCTTAGAAAAGAATTTTGATTGGATTGTTCCTGAAAACCATTTTGATGAAAGTAGTGAACCTAAGAGAGATGAGAACGGATACTCTAAAACTCATTTGGATGAGGTACCTTTCCTAGTTGAAGAGATTTCGAGTATTGACCTTAATGCTTCTTTATTTGAAAATACTTGATTCTTGCTTCTTGTGTCGAACTTAAAGGCGTTAAAGAAAAGTACTTATTGGGAGATAACCCAAAAGTTTTCTTGAATCTTGGAAGTTATTACTTCAGTAATGACCTCTCCTTATCCTTTTTTGTTTTCTTTTTGTGCCAAGAATAACCTCTAATGAGAGGGAAGTAAGATTTGGGGAGTTGTTGTCCCGAAATAGATTGTTGTGCTCCACTGTAAAGATTCGTGTAAAATCTCTGTAAGTCGTATTGAGCTGATATTTTCTGCATAAATCCCCCAGTATGTTAGCTAACTTTCGTTAGTTCAACACTTTTTGATTTGAGCAACATAAGGTCCTCGAAAAAATCGGTTTCTACATGTTGGTCTGTTTTGACAAATTTTTGCCATTATTTGCATTTGCTTCTTATTGATTCCTTTTTGGGTTCTTTTTCGGAAATTGAGATTTTGAGGGAATTGATACAGTAGCTTATGTTTTTAGTAAAAGTTTTGATGTTCTAGAGCTAAACCCAAAGGTCTATTATCTTTTGAATACACTAATGTTGCTAATGAAGATTGTGTGAAGTTTTGTATGAAGGAAAATTTTCAGGTGTAGAGAAAGAATGATGTAATGAGATGAAGAATGGACAAAAGCTCAAGCTTGGGGATGCCACCCTGTGTCACCCCAAGAAATATTCAAGAGGTACAAGCGTAAAAGTTTGGGGATGCCCAAGGCATCCCCTTCTTCATCAATAAAAATCTCAGGTCTTTCTAGACACTTCATTTTTATTGTTTCATGCACAGTTGTGTTGTTCTTAGAGTGTCTTAGTTTTTGTTTGGGTTGCTTAGTTTGCTTAAATATAGTAGTTGGGACCCCCGTTCTCGCTGTGATTGTTTCAAATAAGTTGATTGGTGTTGGTGAGGAGTAGAAAGTTATTACTTAAATAGTACAAGAGGAGCTTGCTTTGACTATGACTTAGACTTTAGCATGCCACGCTAAATGTTGTTTTGACCTTATGCTTAGTGATTATCACTATAGCATGACTTGTTCCAAACAATTAAGGATTGCTTGATGTGCCTTAAACGAATCATGCGTTGTTTTAGCATACAAAAGCATAGTATTGTGGTATTTGATGACCCACAAGTATAGGAGATCGCAACAGTCTTCGAGGGTAGTATTACCCAATTTATTGATTCAACACACGGAGAGACAAATAATACTTATAAGCCTTAACAAGTGAGTTGTCAATTCAGCTGCACCTGGAAATAGTCTTGCTCACAGGAGTTTATCAGTAGCAACAGTTTTGTAGTAGCAATAGCAAAGTAACAACAGCAGTAGAACAAGAGCAATGGTAACAGTAGCAGCGAACAGTAGGACATGAGTGTGGTAGGCATAGGGATGGATGGAAGGGCGTTTCATGGACGAGACTAAACATGTAACTTCAAGATCTAGTGCAATTGCAGATAAATAAGATAAAACATCCAAGTACTAAATAATCATAGGCATGTGCTCCATATATAGTCATGCGTACTCGCAATAAGAACTTGCACAACATCTTTTGTCCTGCCAGCCCGTTGCAGCGGGCCCTCAAGGGAACTACTGGCAATTAAGGCACTCCTATTAATAGAGCACCGGAGCAAAGAATTAACACTCCATGAACACATGTGATCCTCACATCACAGCCATCCCCTCCGGTTGTCCCAATTTCTGTCACTTTGGGGCCTTTGGATCCGGACAATGATATGTGTACACAACTTGCAGATAAGATCACAAACAATACTATCATCATGAATCAATAATAAGTTCAGATATGAGATCATGGCACTCGGGCCCTAGTGACAAGCATTAAGCACAACAAGTTGCAAAAAAGTCAAATAGCACTAATAGATATACTAGGCACCATGCCCTAACAATCTTATTCGATTACATGATAGAACTCATCCAATCCCTACCATCCTCATAGCCTACAGCGGGGTATTACTCACTCATGGATGGGGGAAACATGGATGGTTGATGGAGAGGCGTTGTTGATGATGATGGCAATGATCCTCTCCAAATTCCCCATCCCGGCAGGGTGCCAGAACGGAGTTTCTTCCGAATCACGGTTTCTGGTGGTGGCGGTGATACGTCAGAAACGTATCTATAATTTTTGATGCTCCATGCTTGTTTTGTACCTACTTTGCTTTGCTTTGTCTACACTTTGAGGTGTTTTTATATCTTTTCTGTAACTAACCTATTAACAAGTTACCACAGTGCCAGTTGCCTGTTTTTTCTGTTTTTGGTTCCAGAAAGGCAGAAAATCAATATTCTCGGAATTGGACAGGATAAAAGCCAAAGTCATTATTTTCCCGGAGCAACACGGAACCACGAAGCAGAGCCGGAGGGGGGCCACAGGGTGGCCGCACCCCCTAGGCGCAGGCAATCCCTGGAGGCGCCCACAGGGGGTGTGGGCCCCTGGACCTTGATACGCCCAATTTGCATCACCTTTCTATATCATAATTTACCTCTATTCATTGATATTTGTATTATTATGAGGTATTACTTATGGCTTTTCATCTGTTTATGCATGTTGGATGATTCCTGGAGGATGGACTGCCGGAGTCTGGATTCTGATGGAAAAGAAGGCGTTTCGGTGCAATTTCGCGAAGATCAGAAAAATACCAGAAAAATATGGAAACATATTATTTCACTGGAGGATAACTGGAGCTAGAAGGAGGAGCGAAGGGGGCTGTAGGGGTCCCAAACCCCTCTAGGCGCGGGCCCACCTAAGGCCGTGCCTGGGGTGGTTCTAGCCCACTTGCCCGTCTCCCGACTCTCCCCCTTTGCCTATAACTTCCCTTCGGAACCCTAATACACGGGGGCGACCACATATAGACTTCCGCCGCCTCTGGGAGGTGGAAAACACCGAGAGAGAAAGATCTCTCCGGCAGACAGATTTCTGCCGGGGGAATTCCTTCCCGGAGATGGGAAACCGTTGCCATCAACACCATCATCAAGCTAGGATTCATCGGGATCAGCATCATCATCATCCACACCATCATCTCCACCAGCACCATCATCACCACTCTGTCTCGCTGTAACAATTGTGTTGGATATTGCTTAGTTCATTAGGGGAAACCTTCCCGGTGTTAATTACTATTGTAGTTGATGCTTGTGAGTGGAACCATTGGATTATTGTTTATGTTCAGATTGTTATCCATTACCATATCATCTTTGATCTTGATCCATATGATGTCTTGTGAGTAGTTTGTCGTGTTCTTGAGGACATGGGAGAAGTCATGTTGTTAGTAGTGAATCTGTGATGAGTTATTATTCGATGGTTTAGTATTTAAGTTGTGGTGCTATTCTTCTAGTGGTGTCATGTGAACGTCGACTACATGACATTTCACCATTTATGGGCCTAGGGGGATGCATTGTGTATTTGGCTACTAATCGTGGGGTTGCCGGAGTGACAGAAACCTGAACCCCCGTTAGGACACCTTTGCACAAGGGAGTGTAGGATCTCACAGTTTAAGGCTGTGGTTAGATTTATATCTTAATTACTTTCCTATAGTTATGGATGTTTGCAGGGGGTTTAATCACAAGTATGTATTAGTCCTAGGAGGGGCAGTATGTTAGCACAGGTTCACCCACACAACACTTATAAACACCAGAGAAGAGTACTCAGCTATTTGCAGCGAAAGCACTTGACAGAATTCCCATGTGTCCTCGAGAACGTTTGGTCCTTATAAGTATTTCCACCGGCTTGTCCTTTGCTAAGAAAGGATTGGGCCACTTGCTCCGTTTGTTTGTTACTTCTGCTACTTGCTCTTTGTTTAGTTGCCTTGTCAGAAAACCACTAAAAATCCATTTGCTAAGTATTCACAGAGATTTCCTGCTCCATACCACTGTTCAGCACCTTCTGCTCCTCGTTGGGATCGACACTCCTATTTATCAAAAGTACTAAGATACACCCCCTATACTTGTGGGTCATCAAGACTATTTTCTGGCGCCGTTGCCGGGGAGTGAAGCGCTATTGAAGAGTAGAACTGGTAAGGGAAACTTTTACTATGAGTATTTCCTTTTGTTACTTTGTTTCCAATATGACTAACCCACTTGGTTTTCTGTTTAGAAAACTACTACCACTTTTATGGTAGTAGATGAACCACCACCTGTTGAGATAGATCCTTTTAAGATACCTGCAAGTATTGTTAATCGTGTCATGGATAATTATTATTTTGGGGATGGAACTGTCCATCCTGGTGATCACTTGCTTTATATCCATGAATTATGCGGGTTGTTTAAGTGTGCATGTATCACAACTGAACATGTGAAGAAGAAGTTACTCTCCATATCCTTGAAAGGGAGAGCTGAGGCATGGTATAAGATGCTAAATAATGGATAATCCATGGAATGGGAGGAAATGGCATCTCTCTTTTACTCTAAATTTTATCCTCCCAGTGAAATCCAAAAGGATAGAAGTCTTATATATAACTTTTGTCCTCTTGATGGAGAAAGTACAACTCAATCTTGGGGGAGATTGAAGCTGCTAATGCTTAAATGTCCTATTCATGAACTCCCGAACAATATTATTCTCAATAACTTTTATGCTAGGCTTTCTCTTCAGGATAAAGGTTTACTAGATGCCTCGTGTGCCGGATCATTCACAAGTATGAAGGAAGAAGATAAATGGGATCTCCTAGACCGTATTCAAGATAATACCGAGGCTTGGGAGAATGACAAAGGAAGAAAGTCAGGTATAAACTATGATTATAAATGCATTAAATCTTTTATGGGAACTGATAACTTCCGTGATATTAGCAATAAGTTTGGCCTTGATCCTCAAGTTCTTGCGGAATGTTTTAATGCTTTTGCCTCTTATATTGAGATACCCAAGAAAGAGTGGGACAAGTACCATGCTCCTTATAAAGACATTGTTACCCACGTTCCTGCCAGTATAGAGGTTTGTACTGTTGATCCTATTTTGCCTGAACCTTATGTTGAGAAGATCCCTTTTCCCTCCAAGGTAAGGGAACACTCTATTTTGGCTAATGTGGTTAGCAAAAGCGCAAAGAAAACTGTAGGTTCCAATGAGCTTATTGATATCGAGCCTATGGTAGCTATTGTGAAAGATCTTGTCACTAGAAATATAGAGGATGAGTATATTGTCTTTTGTGAAGATGCTACTAATATTGTTTCTCATCCTAAGAAAGTTAGAAAAGCTAGTGTTCCCGTGCTCTCTGTTAAAATTGGTGATCATTTCTATTATGGTTTATGTGATATTGGTGCTAGCTATAGTGCTATCCCTTATGAGCTTTACAGGGAAATTATGCATGAGATTGGTCCTTGTGAGCTTGAGGACATTTATGTGGTTATTCACCTTGCCAATAGAGAACAAGTTTGCCCAATTGGTATTGTAAGAGATGTGGAGGTTCTTTGTGGTAAGATTAAATATCCTGCTGATTTTCTAGTACTTGGTAAAGAAGCTAGTAAAACCTATCCTATTATATTTGGTAGACCCTTTTTGAATACTTGTGGGGCTATCATAGACTGTAGGAAGGAAAAAGTTTTGACTAAGTTTGCTAGAGAATATTATGAGTTTAATTTTTCCAAATTTTCCAAAACCCCTCATGAAAATGAATTACCTGATGAGGACTTCAGGGTTGAACAACTTTCTGCTATTTCTCTCGCTCCTAACAATGTCTTGCAGCAATTTATGGAAGATCATGAAAGTGACGCCTTCATGAAGGAAAGAAATGAGATTGACGAGGTTTTCCTTCGTCAGCCTGAGTTACTTAAGCATAATTTACCTGTGGAAGATTTGGGTACCACATTACAACCCAAAGGAGATCCTGTTTTCGAATTAAAACCTTTACCTGATGATCTTAAATATGTTTATCTTGATGATAAGAAGATATATCCTGTTATTATTAGTTCTAAACTTTCAGGGAAGGAAGAAGAAAGACTATTGGAGGTATTGAAGAAGCACCGAGGAGCTATGGGTTATACTCTTGATGATTTAAAGGGGATTTCTCCTACTATATGTCAGCATGCTATTAATATAGAGCCTGATGCAAAACCAGTTGTTGAGCACCAACGTCGTCTAAATCCTAAAATGAAGGATGTGGTAAGAAATGAGGTATTAAAACTCCTTGATGCTGGTATTATTTATCCTATTGCTGATAGTACTTGGGTTAGCCCTGTTCATTGTGTTCCCAAGAAAGGGGGAATTACTGTTGTGCCTAATGAGGATAATGAGCTTATACCCCAGAGAGTAGTAGTTGGGTATAGAATGTCCATTGATTTTAATTAAAATAATAAAGTTACTAAGAAGGATCATTATCCTTTGCCCTTTATTGATCAAATGCTTGAGAGGTTGTCCAAAAATACTCACTTTTGCTTTCTTGATGGTTATTCTGGGTTTTCTCAAATCGCTGTGAAAGCACAAGACCAGGAGAAAACCACTTTCACTTGTCCTTATGGTACTTATGCTTATAGGCGTATGCCTTTTGGTTTATGTAATACTCCTGCTACCTTTTAGAGATGTATGTCTGCTATCTTTCATGGTTTTTGTGAAGAAATTGTGGAGGTTTTCATGGACGTTTTTTCCGTCTATGGAACCTCTTTTGATAACTGTTTGCACAACCTTGATAAAGTTTTGCAGAGATGTGAAGAAACAAACCTCATTCTTAATTGGGAGAAATGTCATTTCATGGTTAATGAAGGAATTGTTCTTGGACATAAGATCTCTGAAAGAGGTATTGAAGTTGACAGAGCCAAAATTGAAGCAATTGAGAAGATGCCTTGTCCTAGGGATATCAAAGGTATTCGTAGTATCCTTGGTCATGCTGGTTTCTATAGGAGATTTATTAAAGATTTCTCCAAAATTTCAAAGCCCCTTACTAATCTTCTTCAAAAAGATGTACCTTTTGTTTTTGATGATGATTGTAAGGAAGCTTTTGAAACTTTGAAGAAAGCTTTAACAACTGCTCCTATAGTCCAACCACCTGATTGGATTTTACCTTTTGAAATCATGTGTGATGCTAGTGACTTTGCTGTGGGTGCTGTCCTTGGACAACGTGTTGACAAGAAGTTGAATGTTATTCATTATGCTAGCAAGACTCTAGATGCTGCTCAAAAGAATTATGCTACTACTGAAAAAGATTTCTTAGGTGTAATCTTTGCTTGTGATAAGTTTAGACCTTATATTGTTGATTCTAAGGTTACTATTCATACTGACCATGCAGCTATTAAGTACCTTATGACAAATAAGGACGCTAAGCCTAGGCTTATAAGGTGGGTGTTGCTTTTGCAAGAGTTTGATCTGCATATTGTGGATAGGAAAGGTGCTGATAATCCTGTTGCTGATAATTTATCTCGTTTGGAAAACATTTCTTTTGAACCTTTGCCTGTTAATGATAATTTTCGAAATGGGCAATTAGCTGCAATAACGGTAAGTCCACATGAGAATCCTTGGTATGCTGATTATGCTAACTTTATTGTTTCCAAGTATTTGCCTCCAACCTTTACAGCCTAGCAAAGAAGGAAATTCTTCTATGATCTAAGGCATTACTTTTGGGATGACCCACACCTATATAAGGAAGGAGTAGATGGCATTATGAGAAGATGTGTTCCAGAATTTGAACAACAAGAGATATTGAGAAAATTTCATGGCAGTGCTTATGGAGGACATCATGCTGGGGATAGGACTGCACAGAAAGTTTTACAATCTGGATTTTATTGGCCTACTCTTTTTAAAGATGCAAGGAAGTTTATCTTATCCTATGATGAGTGCCAACGAGTAGGTAACATCTCTAGATGCAATGAAATGCCTATGAATTATTCTCTTGTTATTGAACCTTTTGATTGTTGGGGATTCGACTTTGTGGGGCCTTTTCCTCCTTCAAAAGGGTATACTCATATTCTTGTTGTTGTTGATTATGTTACAAAGTGGGTAGAAGCCATACCTACGAGCAGTGCTGATGGTAAGACCTCTTTGAAAATGCTCAAAGATGTCATTTTTTCCTAGGTTCGGTGTACCCACATATCTCATGACTGATGGAGGCTCCCATTTTATTCATGGGGGTTTTAGAAAAACTCTCGCTAAGTATGACATATCGGAATAGCTTCAGCTTATCACCCCCAAACTAGTGGGCAAGTAGAACTTTCCAATAGGGAAATCAAATCCATCTTGCAGAAGACTGTCAATATATCTAGAAAAAATTGGGCTAAAAAGTTGAATGACGCTTTGTGGGCTTATAGAACTGCTTATAAAAATCCTATGGGGATGTCTCCTTACAAAATGGTATATGGGAAAGCTTGTCACTTGCCTTTAGAATTAGAACACAAAGCTTATTGGGTAGTGAAAGAGTTGAATAGAGATTTTAGACTTGCTGGTGACAAATGACTGCTCTATTTAAGTAATCTAGATGAGTGGAGAGGGTAAGCTTACGAAAATGCTAGGCTCTTTAAGTAAAAGGTAAAAAGATGGCATGATAGGAGAATTCTCAAAAGGGAGTTCCATGTTGGTGAGAAAGTTCTTTTGTATAGGTCTCGTCTCAGATTTTTTGCAGGGAAACTACTCTCCAAATGGGAAGGACCTTTTGTTATCAAGGAACTGTACCGTTCAGGTGCCATCAAAATCTCTTCTCTGAAAGATGACACAACACAGGTGGTTAATGGTCAAAGACTAAAACGTTATATTTCTAGAGATTCTTACAATCAAGAAGTGGATGTCAGTCAAATGGTGACTCCAGAAGAATTTATCGAGAACCAAACACCTGAAACTGCAGAGTTCGTCTTTGAATAGGTAAAAGGGGTGAAAACAGAAGGTTCGTGAAACCCCAATCTTTTTATATTTTTTATGTTTTTAATACATAAGGGAAGTTACAGGACAAACTGAAGAGGAAACGGAGCCCGGGGTGGCCAAACCCACCCCAGGCGCGGGCCTAGCCTGACCGCGCCTGGAGGGGGTTTGCCACCCTCGAACTCCGTCTCCACTTTGTTTTCGTGTCAAAACTTTCCTTATGCACTTTGTAATATATAACCCCTGGGTTTCCCAAGGTTCTTACATTGTGTTCTCGTCGTGTTTTCGTTTTCGATCTGTTTTTGTCAGGAAAATTCTCAGATTTGGAGCCTCAATGTCTTCCTCTGGATCACCCACGGAGGATTCCTCTGCGGATGTCCTCAACCCGTACATGTATGAGTTGAGGATCCACCCCAAAGAGTTGATCCTCAAAGAGGGGAAGGTACATATGAAAGAAGTTCAAGGCCCTAAAGGAGAAGGCAACCTGGAAGACAGGATGGAAGCATTGGAACAAGAAGTTTTCAGGTACAAGAAGATGGCAGAACGCGAAGTGGATGTTATTCACAAGATAAGTTCAGAACTCATCACCAAGCACGAGGGAGAAGTTGCTGAACTCCGAGAAGAGATGTTCTCACTCCATCAAACCACCAACCAATTGCAAGCACAGCTCTTTGACATGCAAAATCAAAACCGTGAGTATGAGGCTAGATTTGATCACATAAGTTCTGCTGCTAGTTTCAGAATTGCAGAAACTAGGACATCCTTTTTGGATGGGGATCCTTTGCCCTAGAAGCTTTATGATGACAAAAAAACACCACAACCTCAAAAGGAGTAATTTGTCATCAGGTTTGGCATCCCCTTGGCTTGTTCCAAGCTTGGGGGAGTGCCGCGGTATCACCACCACTATCTTTCATATTTTACCTTTCTAGTAGATTCATATCTGTGGTAGAGAAGTTACCTTATAGTTTGGTTTGCATGTGGAAGTATCTCTCCTTTAGATGATTATCTATATATCCCTTGGTGTGAGTGCCTTTATTGAATATTAATGAGAAGTCTCACATTTACTTTTTTGCACTCCTTATTTTAGTTTGCAATCTCTTTTATATGATGGATCTTGTTGATCAGTATTGGCACCACTTTGGGAGCATCAAGTGGATCTAAATTGGTTTTGGCAAACTGAGTTCTGGTCAGTAGCAACAAATTTTGAGGTTTGAAAGAAAAAGAGAAAGAAAAAGCTTACATGTATTTGGTATCATTTGTTTTCTTTCTTGTTGGCTCATAAGCTTAGTATTCTTTATTTAAGATCTTTTGTGCCTTCAAGGAACATTCATGTTTGGCTTTATTACTTGTATGTTTGCTTGTTTCTTTCAACTCTCTTGGTTCATACCCAGCCTTGCTAGCCAAAAACCTGTTTTGAGAAGGCATACTTCTCATGTTCCCAAACTCCTTTGAACCAAACTTTTGCCACTTGTGTCCACCATATCTACCTAGTAGCTATTGCTATTCTAAGCAAATTCTCAAGCTTCATCTACCTTCCAAATTAAAAAGTATTTTGTTATGAGAAAACTAGTTAGTAAAGCTCTCACGAACTTGATGGCACACTTTACTTGCAGCTAATAAACCTGGACCATTGTGGACATCGAAGTTGTATATGCTTGCATCTATACGTTGGGATTAGCAGAACTGTGCTGTCATGGGTAACGTTTTCAACATAGCACTTGTACTCTGTACATCGTTGATATCGTGCTCTTTTGTCCATGGATGTTACCGGTGTGAAATGAAGTGGGAGCTTGTAAGTCCATGGAATTTGTATTCTGTGTTAGAGAAACGCCTGGGCCGCTAGCCTAAGCCATGCCTAATCATGGTGGAAACTTGCAGCATCACCATAGTGAGCTATCTATGAAGCATCCTCAATAAAAATCTATGCACATAGTAAATAAAAAGATTGTTGAGATGCTTATTGTCTGCTTGCCTTGTCATTTTGGTTATAGGAAAGCTCCTGCACCATGTGCAAGGGGTACCCTGTTGGCGGTTCTTAATGATATGCAAATACTTACAGTGACAAGAACTTGCATGGGCCCTAAGTTGAGTATCCATGAGGAGTGGCCCTCATATTCAAGGGACATGAGATTGCCAACTTATATTTCGTCAAGCATATACTCCATCTTTGTTCACTTTAACCTTAACCATCTCAAGATGCTTATGATAGGGGCAATGAGGGCTCAAAGCTAGTAAGTACCATAATCTTTTGGAAGCTCTTTATGACTTGTAATCCCTGCTTCCCTCTAAGAAGGGACCTTTCTTCCACTTTCAAGTTGAGTCATTAAACCCACTTCCTCTCTATCTCCAGCAAGCATTTGAGTTGTTGTGTTTCAAGCATTCATATGGTGATTTATTCAATCATGTTCTTTATCTTCCTTGTTTGCACAAAACTCTTATCTATTGAGTATTACTTTGAAAGCCTTCACTTGTGAAAAACCTTTTTGAGCAAAGAGTGCTCCTATTCTGAAACTTCTACAAAAATATTGTTGTGAAACTGTTTACCAGGTGTTCTCTGACCAAGAACGAGTTTGCCAATTCCAATTATGATTTATCTTTATGCATCTCTATTGTGACTGCTGTACTTGGTTGCAAGCTAAGTTATATAATGGTGAGTTGCTTTCTTCTATGAGTTGTTCAATGGTAAGTGTGATGCTTCTTGTTCGTATTCTTTTATCGACACTTCACTCCATAAACTGTTTATGCATGTTGGATGATTCCTGGAGGATGGACTGCCAGAGTCTGGATTCTGATGGAAAAGAAGGCGTTTTGGTGCAATTTCGCGAAGATCAGAAAAATACCAGAAAAATATGGAAACATATTATTTCACCGGAGGATAACTAGAGCTAGAAGTAGGAGCGAAGGGGGGCTTCAGGGGGCCCATACCCACTAGGCGCGGGCCCACCTAAGTTATCTGTTGGGGAGGTGACCCCGGATAGGGTAAAGACGGGGAAAGACGAAAGGATGTCCCACATCCAGTTTCCGAGTTACAGTCTGGATAGGCCGAATCTTGTAGAAGTCGGCCGAGATAGGAAAGGGCAGGATCCTTATAATGATGGCAAGGCATTACCCGGCCGGGATACCGCGTAAGTCGGCCGGGTTAGCCCAAGTGATCTTGATGCAGGTGAAGGACAGGCCGAGTTAAGGAGGCAGGGCCGAATGATACGAAGCTTGCAGGAGAAGGAGAAGCCTAAAGTCAAACTCTAGCCACAAGCTAGGGAGAATCTGAGCGGAGCCAAGCACTAGGAACAAAGGCGCAGAGCAATAGAGAGGCAGAAGGAGGTCACGGAGGTGACAGTGCTGAAGCCCGAGGCGCACAGGAGGGGCCCTCTGGAACCTTGCCGTCATTAGGGGAGCGACAGGGAAAGGGGGGCGCCGAACTACTATATTGGGACAAGCATATTCTTCAAATATGCTTGCCACGTCAGCCCTAAAGGAACCCAAGGCTCTCCTTTATAAGGGGAGGCTTGGACCCTAAGGAAGGGAGAGCTCATTTTTTAGTACCGTTAGGCTGGAAAAGTTCTTCTTTCTCCTAGAACACAGTTCAAGGAGCACTTGTAGCCCCAGGAAGGAGAAATAAAGATCTTCACCCTTGCCTTCTGTGTGTAGAACTAACTGCATCTTCCCTCCCCAGATCCCTCTAGCACCCATTGGCCCCATACTTTAGCCTACCCATGGCATCTGCCGTGCCACCACCACGACAGTTGGCGCCCATCGTGGGGCCAACAGCGGTGCTAGCTGGAGTCATGATCCGGACGGGAAACTTCATCAACACTGGCGAGCGCGTGGTTTCTGGCTTAGTCCGGAGATTTCGATCTCTGTGACTACGTCAGCGACAACGCGGGCAGCTTCAGGGAAAAAACTCCCCTGCAGAACGGTGTCTTCATCAGTTTGGGCGAGCACAAGGTCTACGTCGGCGTCGACATCTCCGGCATTTATCCTCACCAAGTTGTTGTTGCAGGAGAACCACCCCTCAGCGCTGCGAACCGTCCGTGCTGAGCACATCCAGTGAGCAGCGTCGAGGTGATGGTCGCAGCCGGAGTGCAGGCGGGAGTTGTGGGCGCCGGATCAACCAGAGACCCCGCCGCAGGCGTGCAGATCACACCCAAGCAGATGACACCACCCACCGAGGTAATCCCTCCAGTGACCAACCTGGTCGAAGCACAGGACACTACCCCAAAAGCACCAAGAGTAAGAGGGCCACCTATGGAAAGGCCTGAAAACATTCTTCAGGCAACCATAGAAAACTTGACTACACCAGCAGCGTCGATACTTGATCCGGCTAATGCTCAGGCAGAGTTAGAAGAAACCAGGCAAAAGGTGCTGGTAGAGGCAAAAAAGGTGTCGGCCCTGCGGGAGTCTCTAAACAGGACCCTGCGAGAATATGCCAAGGCTAATAAGCTTGACGTCGCTCCCGAACGGGTGGATGAGTTAAGATTGAGAGGGAAGAACCTCATAGATGATATCAACAAGGAGCATGATGCTCATAAGGCAGAATCAGTTGATTTGGGCTTGCCGAGGTACAGTACCCCGACAAAGAACCTAAGAGCGGCAAATGCCTCAGCATTAGAGTTAGAGGGGTTAACCGGCGAAGCCCGGCAGAAACAACAAGAAAGAGTGAATGAGCTGGTGCGCATCGCGAACCAGCAGAACGAAGAAATGCTCAAGGCAGACCCGGCGAGGCCAGGGGCCTCGCGAATGGTTCACTCGGCTGGAGCAGCACCTGCGTTGTCCGTGGCAGCAGCATCCTCGCCAGGAAATCATGCACGAAAGGACAAGGCAGTAACTTCAGGAAAGAGAAACAAGCAAATTGTTCCGTATGATCCGGCAATAGCCGGGAAGGCGAATGAGAACAGAGGCAATGGAAGCCGAGGTAACAGTGGAGAGAGGAATCCCGGCCGCATTGAGAAAGACGGCGGAAGCCGAGGCAATGGAGACCTCGGCAGGAGAGAACTCGGAAGAGGCAATCACGAGAACAATATCCCGGTTGAAGTAAGGAGAGAACCGCCGCTCAACCCACAGCCAAGACATGAACCTCTGCAGGAAAGAGAAGCGAGACCAGCTCGCCACAATCAAGTGAATGCAAGGTACAATGATGGTTATTCCGAGATGGAATATGCAGCCCATGGTGGAAATAACCACTATGGAATGCAAGATAGAGTTCTGTACAGAGATTTGCCATCAAATGATGCAAGAGTAAAGCTAGACCGGCTATACCGGTCCGAGTTACTGGAAGAACAGGGTCCACTAGGTCCGACGTGCTTTGGACCACGGATCATGGGCGAACCACCTGTGCCGAATTTTCAGCTAGCGAGAGGTACGAAAACATATAATGGGAGTACCAAACCACAAGACTGGTTGATTGATTATGCCACTGCTGTGAAAATAGCGGGTGGGAACTTACGATGGGCAGTACGGTATGTCCCACAAATGTTAGAAGGACCAGCTAGGGTATGGCTGAATAATCTACCAGCAGGCAGCATCAACTGTTGGTTAGATTTTGAAGAAATGTTTGTCAGCAACTTTACCAGCACATACAAGAGGCCAAACAGGCCGCAACAGTTAGCCATGTGCAAGCAGAGGCCGAATGAAACAGACAGAGAGTTTTTAACTCGATGGTGTAACCTGAGAAACTCGTGTGAAGGAGTTATAGAGTCACAAGCGATAGCTTGGTTCTCTCAAGGATGCTGTTATGCCAGTGTGTTGTGGCAACGACTGCAAAGAGATATGCCAACCACATTGGCAGAAACTATCAGAATAGCGGACTCCTATGCATTAGGAGATCCAATGCAACCAGAATTAATGTCGGCAGATCATCGGGAGCAACAAGACCAATATGCAAGAGATTTGGCCGGGTCATCCAGGCGCAATGACTTTAGAGGAAGAAGAAGAAGAGAAGAAAGGCCGGATTATAGATATAATTCGGCCCAAGTGGCAGCGGTAACGCAGGACCAGCCGAGTCACGAAACGACTCAACGGCAAAAGAATGGTCCTCAGCAGTGGACACCAAGGAATGAAGGAAAAAGACAGTGGACCCCAGAACAAAAGAAGCAATGGCAGGAGAGGCCGAAGTACACGTTCGAATCTATGTTAGATCAGCCGTGTAAATTTCACACATCTAACCCATCCAGGCCAGCCAACCATACGACCCGCCAATGTGCATGGATGAAAAATGCAATGGGAAACCCTGCAGGCATTCAGGCAGCACCCCTTCAAGTACATCAACAGCATCAGCCACAGTTGACTGGAGCAAATGCACAGCAACTGATGCTACCACCTCCTCCCCCGAGATACGATAACTCGGACCGGAGGGATGCGGTACATCAAGTGATGAGCCAAGTCCAGGATGGAAGGACAAATCCAGGAAATACTGGACGCAATGATTACAGAGAACATCATCAATCTTATTGCGTGTTCACAACGGAACAGCAAGACAAGCAAAGTGTGCAACACCGGCATATGGAAGTGAATGCAGTAATGCCGGCAGTGCCAAGATATGTGCCTTGGTCAGATCAGGAAGTAACTTGGAGCATAAAGGATCACCCCAAGATAATGCCGAGTCCGGGGTCGTATGCACTCGTGTTGGATCCGACATTTGTTGGGCCAAGCATTAATGTGAAATTTTCTAAGGTTCTCATTGACAATGGGAGCAGCATCAACATCATGTACAAAGATACCATGCATAAACTCGGAATATCGTAGAACATGCTGCAATCCACGAGGACCACTTTCCATGGGATAGTGCCAGGGCTGTCATGCGAACCCATTGGTAAGGTCCGAGTGGATGTGTTATTCGGCACAAGAGATAACTGCAGAGCAAAAAACTTAGAGTTTGAAGTGGTGGATCTAGAAAGTTGTTATCATGCTTTACTCGGACGGCCCGCGTTGGCCAAATTCATGAGCAGCTGTCATGTAAATTATCTGAAAATGAAGCTACCCGGCCCACAAGGAGTGATAACAGTAGCAGGGGATTACAAGAAGTCAATGGAATGTGCTTCAGCCGGGTCAAATTTGGCCGAATCATTGGTTATAGCAAGAGAAAAAAGAAGGATTCAGGAGGTAGCAGCCCTCGCTCAGTCGGCACAGCTGAATATGCCGGCACTAGCCAATCCACATGGAAGTGTTTCCTTTCAACCGACTAAAGAAACGAAGAAGTTTCAGATAGATGAGCAATTCCCAGAGCGTACTGTTACTATTGGTGCAGGCCTAGATGCTAAATAGGAAAGCGAGCTCACCAACTTCCTCCATGAGAATCGGGACATATTTGCATGGTCAACTCAGGATCTGCAAGGTGTTCCGAGGGAGTTGGCTGAGCACTCTCTGAATGTAAGGCCAGGAGCAAGGACGGTGAAGCAACCTCTCCGCCGCTTCGCCGAAGACAGGAGAAAAATAATAGGGGATGAGATAGCTCGGCTCCTCGCGGCCGGGTTCATCATGGAGGTGCTGTATCCGGATTGGTTGTCAAATCCGGTGCTAGTAGAAAAGAAGAAAGATGATCTGAATGTAGCCATTGTATGGCGAATGTGTATCGATTACACGAACCTGAACAAGGCGTGTCCAAAAGATCCTTTTCCATTACCTAGAATAGACCAAGTCATTGATTCGACCGCTGGTTGTGAGTTATTATCATTTGTAGACGCGTATTCTGGTTTTCACCAGATACCGTTAAATCCGACCGATCAAATAAAGACTGCGTTTATTACCCCGTACGGGGCTTATTGCTATCGCACCATGCCATTCGGCCTGCGGAACGCAGGAGCAACATATCAGAGATGCATGCAAAAATGTCTACACGACCAGATAGGGAAAAATGTACAAGTATATGTGGATGATGTAGTCATCAAAACCAAAGAAAGCAAAACGCTACTGGATGATATACGGCAGAGTTTCACGAACCTGAGAAGGTTCCGAATGAAGCTTAACCCGAAAAAATGCACATTTGGCGTGCCAGCAGGAAAATTACTAGGTTTTCTTGTATCTAGCCGAGGTATAGAGGCCAACCCAACAAAGATAAAGGCTGTAGAAAGAATGGAGTTGCCAAGGTGTCTAAATGACGTACAAAAGTTCACGGGATGTTTAGCCTCGCTTAGCCGGTTTGTATGTCGGCTGGGAGAGAAGGCACTACCACTTTACCAACTGATGAAGAAATCAGATAAGTTCGTTTGGACTCCATGAGCAGACAGTGCATTTCATGAATTGAAAAGGATGTTGGTCACAGCACCCATTTTGGCTTCTCCATTATCAAAAGAGCCTATGTTACTCTATATAGCGGCTACCAACAGAGTAGTGAGTGTTGTAGTCGTCGTAGAACGACTCGAAGATGGTAAGTCCGTACAGAGGCCGGTGTATTATTTGAACGAGGTATTATCCGCTTCAAAGAAAAATTACCCACATTATCAGAAGATGGCTTATGGAGTGTATATGTCGGCAAAGAAACTTAAACATTACTTCGAAGAGCACCCCATCAAAGTGATATGCGAAGCGCCCATAGCCGACATATTAAGCAACAAAGATGCAAGTGGCCGAATAGCAAAATAGGCAATTGAGTTGTCACCATATGCTCCACAATTCGATAGGAGAGATGCAATCAAATCTCAGGCGGTCGCCGACTTCTTCGTAGATTGGGCCGAGGTGCAGTATGAGCCACCATTGCCAGACCCAAATTATTGGACGATGCATTTCGACGGTTCCAAACTAAGAAATGGTTTGGGGGCAGGAATAGTGTTAACCTCTCCCAAAAGAGATCAGCTGAAATATGTGCTGCAAATACATTTTGCTGCATCAAATAATGTAGCCGAATATGAAGCACTGGTCCATGGATTGAAAGTAGCAAAAGAGATTGGCATACGCCGAATCTTATGCTATGGGGACTCGGATCTAGTAGTACAGCAAGTCTCAGGCAATTGGGACGCATTAGATGATAATATGGCTTTGTATAGATTTCATGTGCAAAAAATCAATGGATACTTTGAAGGGTGTGAATTTCACCACATACCTCGGGCAGAAAATGATGCCGCAGACACGTTGTCAAAGCTAGGATCAACCAGGCAATCAATTCCCCCAGGTATTGCCCTGGAGCACCTCAGGAAACCATCAATAATTCCATCACCAGAGTCTGAATCCATCTTTATTCCGGCAAATTCAGCAGAAGATAATGTGCCGATGGAAGTAGACCAGCAATATAACCCGGAATTCCCCAAGAGGAAGACAGCAGAGGTAAGCAAAGCTATGGAGAAAGCCGAAGTAGTTATGTCGGCGGAAAACATGGAGATAGACAATGAGACCACACCAGAGAAAATCACACCGGTATGGGCGCAACCCATATTCTCCTTCCTTAAAGATGCGATTTTGCCGAATAATGAAGTGTTAGCAAGGCAGATAGTAAGGATAGCTAAAGCTTATACAATCATAAACAATGAGCTATATAAAAGAAGCGTCACAAGTGTATTGCAAAGGTGTGTGAGTTCGGCAGAAGGCCAGGAGATCCTCCTAGATATACATCAAGGAGAGTGTGGACACCATGCCTCATCTCGTGCCTTGGTGGCCAAAGCATTCAGGCATGGATTTTATTGGCCAACGGCGTTGAAAGAAGCCAAAGAGCTGGTTGAAAAATGCAATGGTTGTCAAAGATATGCAACCAAGATACACATGCCGTCGTCCGAGTTAAAAACGATACCCATTACTTGGCCGTTTTCTGTGTGGTGCTTAGATATGGTGGGACCATTTAAGCCGGCCCGAGGGGGGATGACCCACATATTGGTTATGGTGGATAAGTTCACAAAATGGATTGAAGTGAAACCAATAAAAAAATGCGATGGGCCCACATCAGTGAAATTCCTCAAAGATATTATCTTAAGATATGGGTACCCGCACAGTGTTATTACAGATAACGGCACAAACTTTGCAGAAGGAGCTTTCGCTAGGTTTTGCCAAGAGAAACACATAAGATTAGATGTTGCCTCTGTGGCTCACCCAACATCTAATGGGCAAGTGGAAAGGTCTAATGGACTGGTATTGTCAGGAATAAAACCACGACTAGTCGAACCATTACAAAGGTCGGCGGGATGTTGGATTGAGGAATTACCAACAGTATTATGGAGCCTCAGGACTACTCCGAACAGGTCAACGGGTTATACACCATTCTTTCTGGTATATGGGGCAGAGGCTGTGCTTCCAGCCGACATAATACATGACTCGCCAAGAGTTACTCAATACACAACTTCAGAGATAAATGAAGTAGCTCGGCAAGATACTGTTGATTTGCTAGAAGAAGCCAGAGAGCTGGCGCTATCACGATCAGCTATTTATCAGCAGAACTTGCAACGATATCACAGCAAGAAGGTGAATCCAAGAGTGTTCAAAGAAGGGGATTTAGTTCTCCGACTAGTGAAACGTACGGCAGGCATGCACAAGCTATCACCTCCATGGGAAGGACCATTCGTCGTGAGCAAAGCATTGCACAATGATGCCTATTACCTAGTCGATGCTCAATCACCTGGAAAGAACAGGGCAGACAAAGCTGGCGAAGAAACGAAAAGGCCACGGAATGTAGCTTTACTTCGTCCATTTTACTTGTAGCAGGGTATCTCAAGATCAAGCACCACTTATGTATTAAACCTCGGCATCCAGAGCAGTGACTCGGAGATTGCCATATGTTATTTCAATTTCGTCTTATGTATTAAACCTCGGCATCCAGAGCAGTGACTCGGGGACTGCCATGTGTTATTTCAATTTTATGTTAAACCTCGGCATCCAAAGCAGTGACTCGGGGACTGCCATATGTTATTTCAATTTCATCTTAGGTATTAAACCTCGGCATCCAGAGCAGTGACTCGGGGACTGCCATATGTTATTTCAATTTCATCTTAGGTATTAAACCTCGGCATCCAGAGCAGTGACTCGGGGACTGCCATGTGTTACTTCAATTTTATGTTGTGTTAAACCTCGGCATCCAGAGCAGTGACTCGGAGACTGCCATATGTTATTTCAATTTCATCTTATGTATTAAACCTCGGCATCCAGAGCAGTGACTCGAGGACTGCCATATGTTATTTCAATTTTATGTTAAACCTCGGCGTCCAGAGCAGTGACTCGGGGAATGCCATATATTGTTCCGAAGTAGCGGTTAGCCTTTGATACAAAGAAGGCATCAAACTTCGACATTTAAAGTAAGAACAGCTCAATCTCGTATGATATTCGAAGCCCATACCTAGATTAACTGGGTAAACCACGGGAATACAAAGGTAAAGATATATCCCAAAATTAAGAAATCGCTGGCCACCAAAGCAAAGATTCGGACGAACAGGACCACTTAAACAAAGTGATAACAATTACAAACATATATGTCTCAGCAGCACACGGCAAAAGAAATTCATGCCATACAGAAGACGGACAAATGTTTCACGTACATCATACGCCCGGCATACCAGGGATAAGAAATGACTTAAAAGTTTTTAGCTAGAGGCGATGCTTGGTGAGGGCTGGGCACTCCGAGGTAGGAGGAGCTTCGGCCGAGGTTGCCTCGCCCTCCATAGACCCAGGTGCGACTTCGGCGGAAGCCCGAGGCTGCTGAGGAGCATCAGTTTGTGCAGTCGAATGCCCAGTACCTTTGGAGGAGGATCGCGCGTCGCCGTTGCCATCCGAGCTCGAACTGGAATCACCAGAGGTAGCCGAGTCATCCTCATCTTCCCCTTGTTCAGCTGAATCGTTATCCGATGCATCCTCGACTACGACCTCGTCGTCCGGGTTCGGAAGGAAACTCGGACCTCCATTCCACGTATGCACGTCGGCATACTCAACAAGCTGGAAGGCGCGAGCTTGCCGAAGAGCGACGAAGGTGGGGTCCTCAACCCAACGGGAACCAGTGCGCAAATTTCTCAAGATATCAAGAGAAATGTCTTCATACCATGACATGATAACAATGAGAGCCATATCAGCGCCAGCTCGTCCGGCTGATTCCCTCCAAAGACTTAGTTGCCTCTCGGACGCCATTAATCTTTTCACCAGCAATTCGACCTCGTTGATATCAGGAGTCCCAGAAGTATTCGGCCAGAGAACATGGTAGGCTCGGATAGCTGCCTGCACCAAATCTTCATTGGACCAACTGCAGCGCCGACAGCAACTAGGAAATCTTCCATCGAGTACTCCGAGTCTGCATCAACAGGGACACCTCGGCGCACTCGAGCATCAAGAACCACTTTAGAGCTCACGGGCTTAGCTTCTGGGAAATGATCTGCGCAAAACACGAATGCGTCAGGAGGCAGCAGGAAAAAAAAGAAAGATAATCCGGCCGTGCTAAGAAGCTTACGATGAATATAACTCATCATTATTTGAAGGTCTTTAGCCCAGTCAATCTTGCTCATCTCAAAGCGAGCGATCTCCTCGCTCATTCCCCGAGTTTTTAGTTCGGCAGCCTCGAGGAGCTCTTTATTCTTCTGCGATTCTGAGCTAGCGATTTTATCCTCGGAGAACTCCTGGCCGACCTTTTCTAGTTCAGATTTCTGAGAGAGCTTAAGGGCCTCCACCTCGGCGCGCAGGCGAGCTATTTCATCATCCTTTTCTTTTAGCTGCGCCGAATGAGTAGCGCTTTGTTCTAAAAAATGCAGCATCACGTCAGGCATGGGCGTGCAATCTTGGTGAGATGCTGCAAAGGTTTGTAACTTGGCTTTACCAAAGCCAAACGAAATAAAAGAAGCTTAGCGCACATTTTAAAAAGGGAAAGGTATAAGGTAAAAGGGAAACCAACCTTCCAGGCTCTTGACTTTCTTCTCAAGACGGATGTTGAGATTATTGATGTTACCTGTTCACCAACAAAGTGAGCCGACGTCTCGCATACCAAACAATAAGAATGTCGGAGACGACGAAAAGAATTGTCGACTTACCAGCCTTTTTCACCACAGGAATGACTTTCTCATATTTTTCTTCCAATTTTCTGTGCGAAAAGAGCAATCTTTGAAATTCGGCAGTCCGCCGGTCATGTGCAACCTGAAAAATGGAGCAAACGATGAATAGATATTAAAAGCCAAAAAAGATCCGAGTCAAGCGAGACTTAACCCGGATCTAGGTGGCTGGATATTCGAAGCTAAAACAGATCCGAGTCAAGCAAGACTTAACCCGGATCTAGGTGGCTGGATATTCGAAGCTAAAACAGATCCGAGTTAAATGAAACTTAACCCGGATCTAGGTGGCTGGATATTCGAAGCTAAAACAGATCCAAGTTAAGCGAAACTTAACCCGGATCTAGATGGCTGGATATTCGAAGCTAAAACAGATCCGAGTTAAGCGAAACTTAACCCGGATCTAGGTGGCTGGATATTCGAAGCTGAAACAGATCCGAGTCAAGCGAAACTTAACCCGGATCTAGGTGGCTGGTATTCAAAGATCAACTAAACGAAAGTCAAGCAAAGTTTAAGGCAGACCTAGTCGGATATCGATTTGAACCCTAAAGTTAAAATTGAATCAAGTAGAGCATCATAAAACTTCCAAGCGAATAACAAGTTATTAATTTGCAAGTTTCGGGGACTAGAGTATATAGTAGCATATGGAGAATTAATCAAAACTCCGTAAAACAGCAATTACCTCATTCATCTTGTTACTATCAAGAATGATCTTGGCAGCTTGATCCAAGCGGCCGCTAATGTCGGAAAGCTGAAACGGCTGATTGATTGGATTACCCTCAAACTGATCGGCAGCATTCCAGTTATTGGCATATTCCACCAGTGAGCCGAGGCTGTTCCCACTAGCCGTCCGAGTTAGGACTTTACCCCGGACGTGTTGTGTAACCACCGCCGCCGTAGGGCTTTTATGAAGAGCAAGCTGGGTACCGGCGGCCGGAATAACGGAGGCTTTGGTGGAGGCAGTTCCTTTGCGCAGCACATCGGCGATACTCGGCTGAGAAGAGCCGACAAGACCTTTCTGGGAAGTGGAAGCCTTGGTGGCGATAGCTTTTCTTGCTTTAGAGGAGGCATCAGCAGGAGCCGATACCTCGGCAATGGGAACGGTGCCTTTAGGAGCCGGAGCGATCACGGTCGTAGAGGGCGCCGAGATATTGACGTCCTCGGCTGGGGCAGGAGTTACTATAGAAACTGCGGGGGTAGAAAGAGGCTCGGTAGAGACGCTCGGATCCACAGAGGGGGCAACTGGTTCGGTGGAAATCTCGGAGGGCCGAGTGGAATCAACGTCAACATAAGGAGTCTCAGGCACATCGTGACGAGGGGGCGACTGATTCGGAGCTGGAGGAGAGGCAACACGAGCAGGACTGGGAATCCTGGTATCTTCGGCAGGAGGAGAAGACGGCTGCCGAGTCATACGGCTAGTCATGCTAGGACCATCGGGCTTAACAGAAAGTGGAGCACTGCGAAAATAAAAAGAGAAAGGGGCGTCAGGTTGAGGAGCAGAAAGAGAGAAACAAGAAATACGAGCAAAAGGAACTTACCCTGCGACCCTAGGCATGGTCTTGCGCCAGGGAGGATTCGGAGCGGATTTCTTCATTCGTTTCTTAGGGGCCGCCTCCAAGGCACCAGCAGGAGCCCCACGTTTCCCCGAGGTAACAGGGGGCCGGGAAGCAATAGGCTTGGCGTCGTGAACCTGACCGGCCGGATTAGCTGGGAAAGTAGAAGCCGGAAATGCATAAGAAATGGGCATTGCGGCAACTACCTCTAGAACTTGGACCTCATCCGAATCACCTTCCTCCTCGTGGGACGAGGTCTTGCCACGAGCACGAGCCGGAGCGAGATCCGACTTGGGGACGAACTCTTCCGAGTCCGGCTCCCCAAGGTCCGGGGTATTCCGGTCCGCGGGCCACAGAAGCGACAAAACCTCGGCATCCTCGTCCTTCTGCTCTCCGAACCTCTGTAAGACAAGAAAGAGGAGAGTTAGCGAAAACAGTTACGAAAACAATCGGAAAACAAGGCGTTAGTGATTAGGCTTACTTCGGGAGGGGCGCCATGGTGGCAGCTTCAATCCCCAAGCCCAGTCCTCAGGCATCTCCGTCTTAAAGATAGCTCGGACACGCTTAAAAATGAGATAGTTCTCCAGCTCCACGGTCGAGACTCGGTTGGGGTCAAGAGGACCGCTCATATAGCAGAGTTTGTGCGTCCGTTTCTGGAATGGGCAGATTCGGCTATTGATAAAGGTAGCCATCAAATCCTCGCCACGTAACCCGGCGCGGATTAGCTCCTTAAGCCGAATCTCAAAGGCCTCGGCCAAGGCATGACTCTTCCTCGGATTATAAGTCCAGTTTACCTTGGAGGGCGTACCAATGGAGAATGCAGGGAGCCGGATCTTGTCCTCCGTTCCCGTGTTCCTGACATAGAAGAAGGACTTGTGCCACTTCTTGCACGATTCTAGCCCTGTGACACGAGGAAATACGGACTTCCTCCGAGGTGTAATGGACGCTGCTCCACATTGAGTAAGCAGTTTCTCGGAAGGGTGCAGAGACTTGTCAGGGACAATGTTAGAACGAATCTGGAAGAACTTCGACCAGACATGCACGGACGGCCATAGGCCGAAGTATCCCTCGGCGAGATAAAAGCAGAGAGAGGCGATGGCATTTGCAGGAAGGTGATGCGGCTGAAGGCCGAAGTAGTCAAGAAATTCCCTAGCAAAGTCGCTAAGAGGGAGACCAAAGCCGCGCGAGAAATGCGACATGAAAACTACATACTCGCCCTCCCTAAGATCTGGAGAGGACTCGCTGCCGGGTAAACGACAGGAGACCTCGGCGGGAATCCTCCGAGTCCGGATAAGCCACTCGATCTCGCGGCAACTAAGGGAGGAGCCCTGCCACGAGCCTCGCTCGGGCCCAGAGCCAGCATCTTCATCCTCTACCAGGGCACCGCTGAAGGAGCTAGACATGGGCTCGCCGGACAAATCAGCGGAGGAAGAACTAGCAGCGGAGGAAGGTTTAGAACCACAGGGCCCCGTCGTGACTCTACACAGAAACGGTGGCGGAGCAGCAAAGGAACCACCGCGCGAATACGAAAGGGAAACAGAGTAATCTAGAGGAAGGCCTAGGCGACGGGACCAGAAAAGAACTCACCGGCGACGATGCCGGAGCTAGCGAACAAGGACGAGGCAGACGGAGCAACACGGCGGAGTCCTCGCCGTCGGAGGTTCGGGTGAATGCACGGCGGCGGAGCCACGAACGGGCGCAGAAGCGAGAGGAAGAAGAAGGGTGCGAGCGAGCAAAGAAGGGAAAGTGAATTCCCCAACGTCGCGCCCCTCTTTATAACCGAGCCACAAGCAGGGTAGTGGGATCGTGGGTGTGGCGGTTGACCGTGTAGATCGCGTGGGCCGCACGACCGCACGTCGTTGAGCGGAACCACCAAAGGGCCTACGGTAGCAACGAGGTCACGATCCCCAACGAAACAACACGAGGCGTCGTAGCGCCTTGACGTAGCAGCAATGTCGATGCAAGAAATAATAGAGGAACAAAAAACTAGAGAAACAATGATGGGGATGACACGTAGGACAAAGCGTACGCGAGAAGATACGATGATACCTCGAACTAGAAAGAAATAACTTCGGAAACAATACGGCAGTATCATGAATTGATCTGGCCCGGCCGAGGTTATCGGCAGGGCCATACCAGCTTCGGGGACTAATGTTGGGGAGGTGACGCCGGATAGGGTAAAGACGGGGAAATACGAAAGGATGTCCCACATCCAGTTTCGATTCTGATCTGGATAGGCCGAATCTTGTAGAAGTCGGCCGAGATAGGAAAGGGCAGGACCCTTATAATGATGGCAAGGCATTACCCGGCCGGGATACCGCGTAAGTCGGCCGGGTTAGCCCAAGTGATCTTGATGCAGGTGAAGGACAGGCCGAGTTAAGGAGGCAGGGCGAATAATCTGGCTTGCGGAGAAGGAGAAGCCTAAAGTCAAACTCTAGCCACAAGCTAGGGAGAATCTGCGGAGCCAAGCACTAGGGACAAAGGCGCAGAGCAAGAGAGGCGAAGGAGGTCACGGAGGTGGCAGTCTTGAAGCCCGAGGCGCCTGAGGAGGGCCCTCTGGAACCTTGCCGTCATTAGGGGAGCGACAGGGAAAGGGGGCGCCGAACTACTATATTGGGACAAGCATATTCCTCGAATATGCTTGCCACGTCAGCCCTAAAGGAACCCAAGGCTCTCCTTTATAAGGGGAGGCTTGGACCCTAAGGAAGGGAGAGCTCATTTTTTTAGTACCGTTAGGCTGGAAAAGTTCTTCTTTCTCCTAGAACACAGCTCAAGGAGCACTTGTAGCCCCAGGAAGGAGAAATAAAGATCTTCACCCTTGCCTTCTGTGTGTAGAACTAACTGCATCTTCCCTCCCCAAATCCCTCTAGCACCCATTGGCCCCATACTTTAGCCTACCCATGGCATCTGCCGTGCCACCACCACGACATTATCTTTATCATCAACACCTGAGGCCGCACCTGGGGTGGGTCTAGCCCACCTGCTCGACTCCCGACTCTCCCCCTTCGCCTATAACTTCCCTTCGAAACCCTAATATACGGGGGGCGACCACAGATAGACTTCCACCGCCTCTAGGAGGCAGAAAACACCGAGAGAGAAAGATCTCTCCGGCAGACAGATTTCTGCCGGGGGAATTCCTTCCCAGAGAGGGGAGACCGTCGCCATCAACACCATCATCAAGCTAGGCTTCATCGAGATCAGCATCATCATAATCCACACGATCATCTCCACCAGCACCATCATCACCACTCCGTCTCGCTATAACAATTGTGTTGGATATTGCTTAGTTCATTAGGGGAAACCTTCCCGGTGTTAATTACTATTGTAGTTGATGCTTGTGAGTGGAACCATTGGATTATTTTTTATGTTCAGATTGTTATCCATCACCATATCATCTTTGATCTTGATCCATATGATGTCTTGTGAGTAGTTCGTCATGTTTTTGAGGACATGGGAGAAGTCATGTTGTTAGTAGTGAATTTGTGATGAGTTATTATTCAATGGTTTAGTATTTAAGTTGTGGTGCTATTCTTCTAGTGGTGTCATGTGAACGTCGACTACATGACACTTCACCATTTATGGGCCTAGGGGGATGCATTGTGTATTTGTCTACTAATCGTGGGGGTTGCCGGAGTGACAGAAACCAGAACCCCCGTTTGGACACCTTTGCACAAGGGAGTGTAGGATCTCAGAGTTTAAGGCTATGGTTAGATTTATATCTTAATTACTTTCCTGTAGTTACGTATGTTTGCAGGGGGCTTAATCACAAGTATGTATTAGTCCTAGGAGGGGCAGTATGTTAGCATAGGTTCACCCACACAACACTTACAAACACCAGAGAAGAGTACTCAGCTATTTGCAGCGAAAGCACTTGACAGAATTCCCATGTGTCCTCGAGAATGTTTGGTCCTTATAAGTATTTAAATCGGCTTGTCCTTTGCTAAGATAGGATTGGGCCACTTGCTCCGTTTGTTTTTACTTCCGCTACTTGCTCTTTGTTTTGTTGCCTTGTCAGAAAACCAGTATAAATCCTTTTGCTAAGTATTCACAGGGATTTCCTGCTCCATACCACTGTTCACCACCTTCTGCTGCTCGTTGGGATCGACACTCCTATTTATCGAAAGTACTATGATACACCCCCTATACTTGTGGCTCATCAGACCCCCACTGACCTTGATTCCTGCGCCTATAAGAAGCCTCCGACCCAAAAACCCTAGGGCATCCAGAAGAAATCCACGAAAACCTCCACAACGCCGCCACCACCGAAGGGGAGATTCGGGGGACAGAAAGTCTCTGTTCCGGCACCCTGCTAGGACGAGGAAGTGCCCCCAGAGCCATCTCCATCGATCTCCACCACCATCTCCATCACCGTTGCTGATTCCCATGATGAGGAGGGAGTAGTTCTTCCTCGAGGCTAAGGGCTCTACCGATAGCTATGTGTTCATCTCTCTCTCTCTATGCATGATCTTGTGGTCATGAGCTTTGTAATCAAGTAGATCTACCTTGCTACTCAAGTGCTTCATTAGATCTCTGCTCTCCCCATGTATGTGAAAGTGACAACGTGCATGCCATGGTGGAACTTAGGCTTGAGTCTACATAAATATTCTTTGTGCTTTAATAGATCTATGTTTTTCCCCACGTGTGTGAAAGTGACAGCAGGCATACCGTGTGTGGCGCTTTGGCTGGATTGAATATTTGTTATGAGTTATATTTGGAGTTGGATGTCTCTATGAAATTGTGGTGTTCGTTGGAACCATCTAGTGCTTAAGGTGACAGTGTGGGGTTATCTAGATTGGGGAAGGCGGACTTTGAGGTGTGCTGTTATAGCCTTACCATGGATTAGAGTGTCCAACCGAAGAGTAGTTAAGAGTAGTATCATGAAGAGAGGATATTTATATGAGAGAGTGTTCACTAGTGAAAGTATGATCCCTATGCCTTGTTTCTACATATTGAAACACCGTTTGCTACTAGATCTGTTGCATGTTTTCTTGCTTCCTTCTTGTTGACTTTAGTCTTTACCTCACCGTCAAGCTCTTTTCTGGCACCGTTACCACTTGTATTTCACTATCTCTTTGTAGAACTAGTGCACCTATATTGGGTGTGTTGGGGACACAAGAGACTTCTTGTATCTTGATTGCAGGGTTGCTTGAGAGGGATACCTTTGACCACTTCCTCCCTAAGTTCGATAAACCTTGGGTGATCCACTTAAGGGAAAATTGTTGTTGTTCTACAAACCTCTGCACTTAGAGGCCCAACAACTGTCTGCAAGAATATAAGTGCGTAGAGATCAAGCTCTTTTCTGGTGCTGTTGCCGGGAAGGAAAGGTAAAAGGCACTCACACACCTCACGCCACAGCAACAGCAAGCCAGAAAGCTCCTTTCTAGCGACGTTGCCGGGGAGGTAAGGTAAAAGGTACTCACATCCTCCGGTGTGAGTGCTCGAAGTTATTTCCTTTAGATTCTGCAATTTTGTCTTTTTGTTTCTTGTTTTCACTAGATAGGTTTAATGGAAAACAACAAAAAAATTAGAGAGCTTTATATTGTTTATCTTGAGCTAGGACATGAAGTGTTTGAAGAGAAAATTAAAAAACCTATGGAGCTTTATTTGCATGCTAATAGCAATGTTATTAGTATGATTTCTTTGGACACCATTATTGCTAATGCTATGGAAAAGTCTAAGCTTGGGGAAGCTAGTTTTGATAAAAATGATCTTTTTAGTCCCCCGGCTTTGGAAGATAGCTATTCTATTGCTTATGATGATACCAAACCTCCAATCTATGATGATTACAATGATAAATATGATATTTCTAGTCCACCTACTATTGAGGAGAAAATTGATTGTGATTACAATATGCCTCCTATATTTGATGATTATGGTGATGAGAATAATAGTGATAGCTATTTTGTTGAATTTGCTCCCACTACAACTAATAAGCATGACTATGCTTATGTGGAGAGTAATAATTATTGTATGCATGTGGCTCATGATAAGAATGTTTTATGTGATAGTTATATTGTTAATTTTATTCATGTTGCTACTGAAAGTTATTATGATAGAGGGAAACATGGTTTTATGCATCTCAAAAATATTAAGTTTCCCCTCTTTATGTTGAAAATTTTGAAGTTGCACCTGTTTTGCTTTCCTATGCTTGGTGCTTTGTGCTTTCATGACTTGTTTATTTACAAGATTCCTATGCATAGGAAGTGGGTTAGACTTAAATGAGTTTTAAATTTGCTTCTTGATGCTCTCTTTTACTACAATTCATATTTCTTATGTGAGCATCTTCTCAAACTATCAAGCCTAACTTAAAGGCGTTAAAGAAAAGTACTTGTTGGGAGATAACCCAAGAGTTTCCTTGAGTCTTGGAAGTTATTACTTCAGTAATGACCTCTCCTTATCCTTTTTGTTTGCTTTTTGTGCCAAGAATGACCTCTAATGAGAGGGAGTTAAGATTGGGGGAGTTGCTGTCCCGAAACAGATTTCTGTCCTCCACCAAAAAATTTCTTGAGGAATCTCTGTAACTCATATTGAGCTGAAAATTTATGAATAAATCCCCCAGTATGTTATCTAACTTTCGTTAGTTCAACACTTTTTGATTTGAGCAACAGAAGATGTTCAAAAAAATCGGTTTCTACCTGCTGGTCTGTTTTGACAGATTTCTGCCATTATTTGCATTTGCTTCTTATTGATTCCTTTTTGAGTTCTCTTTTGGGGAATTGATATTTTTGAAGGAGTTACTACAGTATCTTGTGTTTTTAGTGAAAATTCTTGCTGTTCCAAAGCTTTGCCTAAAGGTCTATTATCTTTTGAATACACTAATGTTGCTAATGAAGATTGTGTGAAGTTTTGTATGATGGAAAAATTTCAGGTGTAGAGAAAGAATGATGTAATGAGATTAAGAATGGATAAAAGCTCAAGCTTGGGGATTCCACCCCATGTCACCCCAAGAAATATCCAAGATGTACAAGCGTCAAAGCTTGGGGATGCCCAAGGCATCCCCTTCTTCATCAATAAAAATCTCAGGTCTTTCTAGACACTTTGTTTTTATTGTTTTATGCATTGTTGTGTTGTTCTTGGAGCGTCTTAGTTTTAGTTTTTGGTTTTTGTTTTCTTAGTTTACTTGAGTAAGTTGGTTGGTTACACCACACTTCTTTTGAAGAGAGACACACTCTGTTTTCATTGCCTAGAACACTCTAGTTTTCACTCTTATTATTTTGTGAGTGTTCTCTTTTGCTAGCACTATGTTTAGCCTTAGTTTTCTTGTGCTTTCAGCTTAGAACTTTTTAGTTTTTATTTGTGGCTTTGTGAGACAAGCTCACTGGTATTTATTGATTATTATCTTTGTGAGTTGTTTCAATTAAGTTGTTTGGTGTTGGAAAAGAGTAGGAAGCTTCATGCTTAAGCGGTGCAAAAGAGAGCTTGTTCTAACTGTGGCTTAGACCTTATCATGTCATGCTAGATCTTGTTTTGACCTTATTCTTAGTGATTATTGCTGTAGCATTACTTGTTCCAAACAATTAGGATTGCTTAATGTGCCTTGAAGGAATCATGCGTTGTTTTAGCATACAAAAGCATAGTATTGCGGTATTCTCCTTTGATGCTTTGTTTGGGTTGACTTGGCACATGCTCACACCATGTTATGACTATGACAAGTCACCATAGCCTCTATGATCATTTAGTCCTTGACTTGTAGTACCACTCTATGCTTTGATTAGTAATGCTTTGTTGCACTCCATGATTATGGCCATTATTGCTCTCTTTGTTGGTTGCTCCCAGTCTTTTGCTAGCCTCCACTTGTATGAGTAAGCTCTACTCATGCTTCCAACTCCCAAGAAACCAAGTTTTTCCAAAAGTGTCCACTATAAACTCCTATGCATGGTGTGTTACACCATTCCAAGTATATTCTTGTTTTCAGCTATCTTCCAATTAAAAACTATTTTGTTATGTGAAAACTTAGTGATTAAAGCCCTCATGAACTTGATGGCACACTTTATATTCTTTGCCCCTAATAAACTTGAACCATTGTGTCATGTATGTTGTATATGCTTGCACTTATACATTGGAATTAGCAGAACCGTGCTGTCACGGGGAACGTTTTCAACATTGCACTTGTACTTTGTACTCAGTTGATATCATGCTCTTTTGTCTATGGATGTCACCGGTGTGAAATAAAAAGGGAACTTGTAAGTCCATGGAGTTTGTATCCTGTGTTAGAGAAAGCACTTTGGGCTAGCCTAAGCCATGCCTAATCATGGTGGAAACTTGCAGCATCACCATAGTGACATCTATGAAGCATTCTTCTTATAAAAAAAGAGACACATTGAGAAAAGAGGAAAGAGAGAAAAAAGAACCATATTCCCATGGTACATAAGAAGATTGCTGAGATGCTCATTGTCTGCTTGCCTTGTCATTTTGGTTATGGGATAGCTCCTGTACCATGTGCAAGGGGTACCCCGTTGGCGGTTCTCAATGATATGCAAATACTTACAATGACAAGAACTTACAGGTGACAAACTTGAGTAGCATGAAGTGTGGCCCTCGTATTCAAGGGACTTGAGATTGCCAACTTATACTTCGTCAAGCATATACTCCATCTTTGTTCACTTTAACCTTAATCACTTCAAGATGCTTATGATAGGGGCAATGAGGGCTGAAAGCTAAAAAGTACCATAATTTTTGGAAGCTCTTTTTGAAACTTGAAATCCCTGCTTCCTTTACAAAAGGCCTTTCTTCCACTATCATATTGAGTCCCCACCTTCTACTTTTAGGCACCATTAAGAGAGCATAGTTGTCATTCTGTGTGCAGTGTCCCAAAGCTTATTGATTGATGCATGTTGTGATATTAATTGTTCTTGTGCTATTTGTTTCTAGTCACCCTTGTGAACTTTGAAGGTGTCCTATGCATCTATATTGCTACTCTATGAGGGACAAGCTGATTGCCACTATGCTATGTTTTCTGTATGTGAAACAAACAAACGTTTTTCAATGCATGTTATTCATGATATTTGTTTGTAGACTTTCATGTTGCATGCATAGTTACTTTGTCTTACTGTTAGAACTCCATCTTTCATGCTCATGTTAAGAGTTCTTTGATCCCAACTTTCAATGCTTACAAATGGTTTGATCTTGATTTTGATGGTGCATGTCACCTCAAAAATTATTATTTTTATCACTTACCTACTCGAGGACGAGCAGTAGTTAAGCTTGGGGATGCTTGATACGTCGGAAACGTGTCTATAATTTTTGATGCTCCATGCTTGTTTTTATATCTTTTCTGCAACTAACCTATTAACAAGTTGCCATAGTGCCAGTTGCCTATTTTCTTCTGTTTTTGGTTCTAGAAAGGCAGGCGGTGCAGTGAAACTATTTCTGGAAAAACGTCGAACCCCCCCTGAGATTTTAGGTCAGAAGGCAACTTATAGGCGAAGAGGGAGGTCGAGGGGGTGCCTAAGACGGCCACACCCCCTCTAGGCGCGGCCAGGCCTGCTCCGCGCGGCAGGGGGTGTGGGCCCCTCAGGCCTCCACTCCGTCTCGTATTCTGGCTCCGTGAATCTTCTGGTGAAATAGGATTTTTGGCATATTTTCCGGGATTTTTCCTGATAGTTTATTTTCTGCACAAAAACTAGACACCAAGGTAATTCTGCTGAAAACAGCGTCAGTCCGTGTTAGTTGTATCCAAATCACACAAGTTTAGAGGAGAAACAATAGCAAAAGTGTTCGGGAAAGTAGATACGTTTTGGACGTATCGGTATTCTCCTTTGATGATTTGTTTGGGTTGACTTGGCACATGTTCACACCATGTTATGACTCTAAACAAGTCACCATAGCCTCTATGATCATTTAGTCCTTGACTTGTAGTACCACTTTATGCTTTGATTAGTAATGTTTTGTCGCTCTGCATGATTATGGCCATTATTGCTCTCTTAGTTGGTCGCTTCCAGTCTTTTGCTAACCTCCACTTGTATGAGTAAGTTCTACTCATGCATCCAACTCACAAGAAACCAAGTTATTCCAAAGTGTCCACTATAAATTCCTATGCATGGTGTGTTACACCATTCCAAGTATATTCTTGTTTTCATCTATCTTCTAATTAAAAAGTATTTTGTTATGTGAAAACTTAGTGATTAAAGCTCTCACGAACTTGATGGCACACTTTATTTTTGTCAAATCCCAAAATTTTCCAAATTTTGAAATGTGAAAAATAAATAAACAAAATAAATAATTGTTGAAATTTAGGGTGAAAAGAAACTTTCTGATTCCAAATGGAAACATCAAAACCTATTTTGATCAAATAGAATCCTAAAGGGATTTAAAAAGATAAACAAATAATAAATAAAGTTATAAAAGTTGGAATCACCATTTTTGGATCTTTAAATAAAAAGATATGGATTTTTAAGCAAAGGAAGAAATAAATAAATAAGGACTATTTTAAAAGGCCAAAATTAAATCTTGGCCAAACAAATGAAATGAAAGATTTTGGTTTAATAAAAAGAGTAAGGGATTATTTAAATAAAATCATAAGGATTTATTACTATCCAAATTTATTTAAGTAAAGACATTTCCCATTTTAAATGAACATTAAAACATATTAAAGTATTTTAAATTATAATTCAAAGTGAATTGTTTTTAAATAAAACCTACTGAAAAAGATTTGGTAAAATATAGAATTCAAATAGAGTTTGAAAACATTAATAAAATCTTATTTGAATTAAGACAAGGGCCTATTTTAATAATTAATATGCCCTAAAAGAATAAAAGAAATACTCTAAATTGGATTTTAGAGTATGTTAATAAATAGTATTAAAATCTACTCAAAGTTTGGTAGAGGTTTGAATTCAAATAGCGTTTGAATTATTTGAATAAAAATCAAAACAGATAAATAGAAAAGGAAAAAGAAAAAGATTCTGAATATAAAAAAAAGAAACCTGGCCCTCTCATGAAACGTTTTACACTCGGCACAAACCCATAAAAGTCACTGACGCTTTCCCCCCACTCCCTCTCTCATTGTCAGCGGGACCTTGGCCACCTCATCATCATCAACCCCGCGTCGACTGTTCCCCTCGCAACCTCGCCGTTTACTGTCGTGTTTAATCTTCATGAATTTGTTTGATTGCACGATTAAACCTCGCCAGAGGCGACGCTAACTTAAGCGCCTTGCCATCCTCTCTCTTTTCCCCCAAGCGTCATCTCCTCTCGGCCACCAGGCTGCCACAATCGCTAGCTCGGACCCACTATCTCCGACGAGCAACTCCGGCCGATTCCGGCGAAGCCGATCCACCCCTTGCCTCCCAGTGCATACGAGATTACTCCCCATCTTCCCATGCATCTCCCAGCACCAACCACTCGCTCGCGCGTGCCCCCTATCGTCGGTAACATCCTTGACTGAACGCCGCCGCCGTCTGCTTCGATTCCGGCGAACACTATTGGTGAGCATAGACCTCCCCTTGCCCTCTCTTTGATGCTCACAGGTTTGCGATTCGCTACGAACCTAACGGTGCACTCCACTTGCTCTTCCGAGCCTTGTAGCCCCGTCTCTGCAACGACAGAACTTGCCCGAGGAGAAACGCAGCTCCGGCGAGCAATCCCTGGCGACTCCGTGCACCCCTCAAACAGCTGAGGCCACCTTGAGCTTCACTGCAACCACGCGAGCACGGTGAGAATCTCCGTTCCTTCTCTCGCTTCCTAGTTCGTCAGCAATGCCACCGCCAGAGCCGCGCCGCCGCCAGCCACCGTCGAGCGCCGCCAGTTCCTGGTCGAGCTGTTGTGAACCGTAGGATTTAGATCCAAGCGTTGCGATAGATTCATTAATCGAAGGGGTACGTTCCATCCTGAGCCGCGCGATGCATTTTAAATCCAACAGCCCACAGAGCGCGATCCGCGCGAACCGGTACGCGCCAGTAAGAATGAGCCACGTGGCTAGAGTTTGATTTAAAACAGAAATTTTGATCTATTAGATATACAAACTTGCAAAATTCATAACTTTTAATCCACATGTCCAAATTTTACAAATTTTATATCACTGGATTCAGAAAAATGTGAACTTTCCAATAATGCACTTTGTTTAGTATTTTGCTTCAGTAAAATGGGTTGTTTATGCAGAAACATGTGTAGGCATATTTTGAATATAAAAATTATTCTAGAAATGTTTTTAGGGTAAAATCTTTTGTAAAAAGCTTGTTTTGAACTACTGACCATATAAACCAACTTGTAGATTTAAAAGTATATTTGGTGACACTTAGGAATTAAATCTTTGAATAAAAGCATTTCTAGCTAAATAAAAATATTGATTATGGTTTAAAAATGCTTTTAAAGTAAAAACTTTTGGAAAATGATGTGATTCAAACCTTCTGACCCTAAACACCAAGTTTTGAGATTTGAAAACATATTTGATGAAACTTAGTAAATTATTACTTTGTTAAATGCATTACTTGAAAATACAAATATTGTTTGAGTTAAAATAGAGAATTTAGGTGAAACCTTTTGCAAATAGACTATTATTAAAACACTTTGACCATAAACACTAACATTTGTGTTTAAAGAATAAATTTGACTAACACTACAAAATATTACTTTGATATAAATCATTTTAGCAAAACAAAATGATTTAAATGTCCATTTTCACCAACTTGAATTTAAATGGTTTTACCACTTTTGTAAATGACCAATGGGAGCTTTAAAATGTTTAGAGCCTACTAGAAACCACTTTTCCAAATAAAAAAATCTTTTGCATGCTTGCATGCATTGCTTGATTTCATTGTTCATGTGGTAAATTGTTTGAATGTGGGTTTGAAAATGTGCTTGCTTGATTGAATTGTAGTGAAGATTGAAGAGTGTGATATTTGCAAGATCAAGGAGTGAACCAATATTCTCTACTAAAAAGTTAAGTGACACTATCATCCATGTTCTACTATTTTCATTACACTTAGTGGATTTGTGTAGCATGCATGATAGGACTACTATATTTGTATGCTATGCTATATCCTATTAGGATATCCTTATATCTTCCTTAGTGAAAACATTGTAGTTGTAGTATGCTTAGCCCTGCTAAATATTTGGGATGGAATACAAGATATGATTATATAAAGTGTTGGAAAAATATATGTTTTATATAATAAAACAAGTACTCAATGAACCACCTAGGTGGAAAGAGGATACTCCATTTTGGACAAGGTGGCAACAAAGGGAACCATGTTCATATGGCTATCTTTTTGTATGTGCACTAGAAGAAAACCACCCAGGGACTTAGAGATTGAACATTTTTCTCGTACAGTGGCTTCCGTGTACAGCCACATGCTAAATGGGCTCTGGCTTAGTCAAATACATAGTGGAAGACCCTTGCATTGGCATCTTCAGGTTAACTAGAATTGTGTATTGGAAATATATCCATACATTGGTGCCTGGTAGAAAAGCTAGCATTGTGTATTGGGAGGACTTCTATGGAAAGAATTTGTCACATTCTCGATCTGCCGGTACTCCATTTGGTGAGTACTTATCTAGCGGCCACTGGTGGCGTCAAGACGAGATTGTGTCATGTGGGTAAAGTGTACAACTTCTGCAGAAGATCAAAAATTCTAAGTACTTAGCCGTGTCCCTGGTTACGGACAACTCTGAGCAACTAAGGCCTGAAGCTATGGAAGATCTCGACATTCCAATTTCTCAAAGTAAAACTTGATGGTGTCAACAAGGGAAAAGAAGCACTTGGAGTTTTCCAAGGAGTTCAGAAAGATTTTCAAAAGGTCAAAACTATTTTGAAAAGATAGGATAAAACCATATTGCTTTCTACAAATGAGCCTAAACCCTACTTATCCAAATATGCATATATTGATAGGATCCAACTTATTCCCACATAGTAGTGAAACTTGCCAATACAATTCAAATGTATTGACCCTTGTGGCTGTAACTTATAATGTTGCAGGTTTGTTTGATGTTAGTGAAGTGAGTTGATTAGGATTACAAGTCTAGAACCAACATGATTGCCTGTGGCACTTTGAAGATGAAGGACTCCATGCTATAGTTATTTCTGCTGCATTGTAATGAGATAGCCAAATGAGCTATGTAAGATGTAATGAATTATTTTATTCCTGGTTATAAAGTTGTATTATGACCTTTGTTTCTTGATATTACATCTTAAATGTGGATGCTAGCTATTGATCCAGGGACTAGCATTGTAAACACAGGGATCTCTACCTTATTAAAGGTTGGGACCTCTACAATTTTTCTTGCCCCTAATAAACTTGAACCATTGTGTCATCTATGTTGTATATGCTTACACTTATACGTTGGAATTAGAAGAACTGTGCTGTCATGGGGAACGCTTTCAACATTGCACTTGTACTTTGTACACAATTGATATCATGCTCTTTTGTCTATGGACGTCGTCGGTGTGAAATGAAAGGGGAGCTTGTAAGTCCATGGAGTTATGTATGTGTGTTAGAGAAACGCCTGGGCCGCTAGCCTAAGACATGCCTAATCATTGTGGAAACTTGCAGCATCACCATAATGACATCTATGAAGCTTTCTTCTTATAAAAAGAGACATATTGAAAAGAGGAAAAGAGAGAAAAAACACCATATTCCCATGGTAAATAAGAAGATTGCTGAGATGCTCATTGTCTGCTTGCCTTGTCATTTTGATTATGGGATAGCTCCTATATCATGTGCAAGGGGTACCCCGTTGGCGGTTCTCTATGATACACATGTACTTACTATGACAAGAACATACAGGTGACTAAAGTTGAGTAGCATGAGGAGCGACCCTCATATTCAAGGGACATGAGATTGCCAACTTGTACTTTGTCAAGCATATACTCCATAGTTTGTTTACTTTAACCATAATCACTTCAAGATGTTTATGATAGGGGCAATGAGAGCTGAAAGCTAACAAGTACCATATTTTTTGGAAGCTCTTTATGAAACTTGAAATCCCTGCTTCCCATTGAAGGGCCTTTCTTCCACTTTTACATTGAGTCTCCACCTTATATCCTTAGGCACCAATTAAGAGAGCATAGTTGTCATTCTTAGTTCTATGTGCATTGTCCCAAAACTTATTGATTGATTCATATTGTTGATATTGCTTGTTCTTGTGCTATTTGTATCTAGTCACTCTTATGAACTTTGAAGATGTCCTATGCATCTATTTGCTACTCCATGAGGGACAAGATGAATGCCACTATGCTATGTTTTTTGTATGTGAAACAAACAAACGTTTTTCAATGCATGTTATTCATGATCTTTGTTTGTAACCTTTCATGTTGCATGCATAGTTACTTTGTCTTACTGTTAGAACTCCATCTTTCATGCTCATGTTTAGAGTTCTTTGATCCTAGCTTTCAATGCTTGCAAATGGTTTGATCTTGATTTTGATGGTGCATGTCACCTCAAAAATTATTCTTTTTATCACTTACCTACTCGAGGTCAATCAGGAGTTAAGCTTGGGGATGCTTGATACGTCATAAACGTATCTATAATTTTTGATGTTCCATGCTTGTTTAGTATCTACTTTGCTTTGCTTTGTCTACACTTTGAGGTGTTTTTATATGTTTCTCTGGACTAACCTATTAACAAGATGCCATAGTGACAGTTGCCTATTTTCTTCTGTTTTTGGTTCCAGAAAAGGCAGAAAATCAATATTCTCGGTGAAAGGATACGGATGTCGCGTAGAGGGGGGGTGAATAGACGATTTTTTTCCCCAAGAGTGGCTTGACAAAGGCGGAATTAAACTAGCGTTTACTTTATCAAGCACAACCTAGGACAACTAGGGTTCACCTATGTGCACTAACAACTTATGCTAAGCAATACAAGCAACAATGTGATAGCAAGATATCGATTACTTCAAGCATGAAGGCTATCACAATGTAAAGTGCATAAGTAAAGAGCTCGGGTATAGAGATAACCAAGGCATGCGGGGACGACGATATTTTACCGAGTTCCTCCCAACATAGAGTATGTCTCGTTTGGAGAGGGGGTGGTATCAAACCACCAACGCCACAAAAGGTCTCCCTTATTCTCCAGTGAATCTCACTAGCAGGATCGATCCACGCTTCCACTATGGTGCACTTGTCGGTGGCAACCGGAACCTCTCACAAGGTTGGGGCACTTCTCCACAACTTAATTGGAGGCTCCCAACAAACGCCACCAAGGCCACAACACCACCAAGGCCACAAAACCGTCTAGGGTTCAAAGAAGCCAAGAGGGACAAGCTTCAATGAGTAACACGAACCAAATCCTCCGAGGAGAACTCAAACCGATGCACCGAATGCAAATGGCAAGAACACCACAAAGGTGCTCAAATCCCTCACTCTCAAGTTCCAACAAAGCTACTAAAGCTATTGGGGGAATAAGAGAGGAGGAATCAAAGAGGGACACAAAATCCCCCACAATCTAGATCCCCAAAGATACCCTCACAAAGAGATGAATCGGTTAGGTCAAAACGTGGATATAGATATCCTCTCTCTTCCACTCAAATATGGGAAAGAATCATCGGAGGGGAAGAGATTAATGAAGTTCAAAATCTAGAGCAAGTGTGGACAAAGCTTAGACAAAAGGAGGAGGAAGAAGCCAGCCAAACTGAAAACAAGCCGCTGGGGCATTTTTCAGAATGGACCGGTACTACCGGACCCAACCCACCAGCACACACGATAAAGGGAATAACCGCAGGTCAACGCACGCAGCGGAGAGCCAGCCAGGCGCGTGCGACATGTGAGGCGCGGGCCCAGCGCGAGGGATCATCCACTAGTGGAAACGAGGCTTTTCGTTGATCCTGGAAAAGGGCTTTAACACCGCTTCTTCTACGAACCGGTGTTAAAGGGGGGCTGTACCAGCGTGGACCGTGCGGCAAAAAGGAGCCCCCCTTTAACACCGGTTCATGCCACGAACCGGTGTTAAAATCTACAACGATGTGGCCCCCCCTTTAACACGGTTCGTGGCTTGAACCGGTGTTAAAGGGAAACTATATAAGACACCAGCCCACCCCACTCTTCCATTTTTCACTATCTCATTTTGGAGCCTAGCAAGAGGGTGTGAAGAGTGCTAGTTTGTGTTTTTCATATGCACAAGAGGTGTTGGTGAAATGCCGAGAGCTCAAAATAAGTTTTCTCGTTGCTCTTTCCTTCTCGGTCGAGGTCGGCAACTATCCTTTCATGTGTCATTGATGTACTATATATATAAATGGTCATCTCCCTATTAATTTTTGATATATACTACATATTAATGCAGATGAACCGGCAATGGATGTACGGTGACCGCCGCACTTCCGAGTACATTACGGGCCTCCAAAATTTCATCGTTGTGGCTAATGCAAACCATGGTCACAATGGTTTTATGTGATGTTCCTTTGTCGAACAAGAAAGACTACTCAAATACCAGAACCATTCACGCCCACCGCTTGATCCGGTTTCATGCCCAGCTATAATTGTTGGACCAAGCACGGAGAAAAAGGGGTTGTGATGGAAGACAACGAAGAAGAAGAGGATGATGACAACTATCATAATATGTATCCTGAATATGATGATCTTGCAGCGGGGTAGATAATGAAGATCAAGAGAGCGAGATGGGCCCGTGATGGCGATCTTGGTCGAGCCATTCTTGATGCAAAGGAAGAATGTGAAACTGAAAAGGAGAAGGAGAAGCTGGAGATGTTAAAGGATCACAAAACATTGTTGTATACAACTTGCGAAGATGGCCACAAAAGCTAGGTACCACCTTTGGATTTGCTGCAATGGAAGGCGGAAGAACGGTGTGTTGAGAGCTCATTTTCAAAGTTGTTGGTAAAATGAAGAATCTTCTTCCAAGAAATAATGAGTTGCCCGACAGTACATACCAAGCAAAGAAGGTTGTGCGCCCTCTAGGATTAGGCGTCGGAAGATACATGCCTGCATTAATGATGCATCCTCTACGCGGTGAGAAGTACGAGAATTTGGATGCATGCCGGTATGCACCGCTATGCGGTATAAGATCGAGACGAGGCGATCCACGGTGATGTTGTGGCGAGGCCCCTAGGAAGAAGGTTCCCTAAGGTTATGTGGTATGCTCCTATAATACCACGGTTAAAACGTCTCTTGAAATAAAGAGCATGCCAAGTTGTTGCGATGGCACATGGAAGACCGTAAGAAAGAGCGATGTTGAGACACCCGCTGATGGGTCACAGTGGAGAAAAGTCGGCGAGAGTACCGGACTTCATACGTGATGCAAGGAACTTAAGGTTTGGTCTAAGTACGACGGCATGAATCCTTTTGGTGGCCAGAGCTGCAGTCACAGCACCTGGCACGTGACTCTATGTATCTATAACCTTCCTCCTTGGTTGTGTATGAAGAGGAAGTTCATTATGATGCAGTGCTCATCCAAGGCCGAGGCAACCCGACAGCGACATTGATGTGTACCTAAGGCCATTAGTTGAAGAACTTTTACAGCTGTGGGCCAAACCAGGTGTACGTATGTGGGATGAGCACAAAGGGGACCCATTTGACCTCTGAGCATTGCTTTTCGTAACCATCAATGATTGGCCTGCTCTTAGTAACATTTCAGGCAGACAAACAAGGGATACAATGCATGCACACACTGTTTAGATGAGACTGAAAGTGTATATTTGGATAAATGTAAGAAGGTTGTGTACCTAGGGTATCGCCATGATTTCTTAGAACACGCATCGATGAAAGAAAGGCAAGCATTTCAAGCGTCTGGCAGAACCCGAGGAAGCCTGTCCTCCTACCGGTGAGGAGGTATTTGGTATGGTCAAGGACCTAGAAGTAATCTTTGGAAAAGGTCTGGCAGTCTATCATTCGAATGACGATGCCGGACACGCGCCCATGTGGAAGAAGCAATCTATATTTTGGGACCTACCCTATTGGAAAGGCTTAGAGGTCCGCTCTTCAATCGACGTGATGCACGTGATGAAGAATGTTTGCGTGAACCTGCTAGGCTTTCTAGGAGTGTATGGGAAGACAAAAGATACACCGGAAGCACGACAGGACCAGCAACGTCTGAAAGCCCCTGAAGAGCCTATGCATCCTGAGAACGAGAAGGGTAAACGATGCCACTTAACTCCTGCCAGCTACGCTCTTACCAAAGCAGAGAAGGAAATCTTTTTTGAATGTCTGAGCAATATCAAGGTCCCGTCTGGCTTCTCGTCGAATATAAAGGGAATAATAAATATGGCAGAGAAAAAATTCCAAAACCTGAAGTCTCATGACTACCACGTGATTATGACACAATTGCTTCCGATTGCATTGAGGGGGCTTCTACCTGAAAATGTTCGAGTACCCATTGTGAAGCTATGTGCATTCCTCAATGCAATATCTCAGAAGGTAATCGATCCAGAAAGCCTACCAGGGTTACAAACATATGTGGCCCAATGTCTTGTCAGCTTTGAGTTGGTGTTCCCACCATCCTTCTTCAATATTATGACGCATCTCCTGGTTCACCTAGTAGAAGAGATTGCCATTCTCGGTCCTGTATTTCTACACAATATGTTCCCTTTGAGAGGTACATGGAGTCTTAAAGAAATATGTTCATAATCATGCTAGGCGAAGGAAGCATCTCCAAGGGCTATGTAACAGAGGAGGTCATTGAGTTACGTGTTGATTTTATTCCTGACCTTAAGGCGATTGGTGTTCGAGAATCACGACATGAGGGGAGCGCATGGAAAAGGCACCCTAGGATGTAAAGCAATGATATGTAGGGACGGGCATTCTCTCAATCAAGCACACTACGGTTTTACAAAGATCTATCTTGGTTGCCCGTATATCAATGAACACAAGAATTTAATCGCCTCAAACACACAGGCGGTCGATGAATGGATTATAAGTGAACACATGGCGAGTTTTGGCGGTGGCTGCAAAGACTTCTCACGAATAACACCACTATTGGGGATCAGCTGTACTTGTTGGCGGGACACCATCTTTGTGTATGTACTTTCCAAGGGTGCGAGATAAATGGGAATACATTTTACACGATAGGCCAAGATAAAAGAGCACCAACCAAAATAGTGGTGTCCGCTTGATGCATTGAAGACAATGGGCGAAAGACCACGTATTATGGGTTCATAGAGGAGATATGGGAACTTGACTATGGACCTAATTTTAAGGTCCCCTTGTTTCGATGCAAATGGGTCAAGCTAACGGGAGGAGGGGTTGAGGTAGACAAGAATGCGGAATGACAACGGTGGATCTCAACAATCTTATGAAGGTAGACAAGAACTTAGACGAACCATTCGTCCTAGCCAATGATGTGGCTCAGGTTTTCTATGTGAAGGACATGTCCTCCAGACCAAAAAAAGAAAAATGTGCAAACGAATACATCATATGATGAGCCAAAGCGTCACATAGTTCTTTTAGGGAAAAGAAACATCGTGGGAATCGAGGACAAGACAGACATGTCAGAAGATTATAATAAGTTTGATGAAATTCTGCCCTTCACAGTGAAAACTGACCCAAGCATTCCGTTAAGTAAAGAAGATGCTCCATGGTTACGTCTGAAGCGATCATAAGGAAGGACATATGCCAAGAAGTTCATGCTCATATTATGTAACTCTAGTTCATGTTTTTAATATTAATAAATGTCTTGAGTGTTAGTCTTGTTTTGTGGATGGACCAGGACTATGAGAAGAAGTTGTCCCGATTCGTACTTACCATTAAGATCTGATCTCCAAACGCGCGCGGTCACATATTAGGGAGTGCCTCTATGACCAGTTTCTTGGAGATCTTGGGAGGCCTGGGCTCCGTCGGCATCTCCACGAACTGGCCGTAGTGGTGTCCCTGCTCTCAAAAACCATCTTGCAGCTTGTAACTTCTCTAACTAGATCAATACACAGGAGCTAACTAATTTCACATATTAGGGAGTGCCTCTATGACCAGTTTCTCGGAGATGCCGGAGGACTGGGCTCCGTCGGCATCTCCCTGAAACTGGCCGTAGCGGTGTCCCTGCTCTCGAAAACCATCTTGGACATGCCTCAAACTGGCTGGAGGTCTGGACTCACAAGGATGCCTATTTATAGTACAAGCAGCTCGGCATAGTGTCGACACTTACGAAATAATGTCGACACTCACCCCTATTATTAGTGCTGACTCGTGTTTTGTCCCGGTTGGTGTCTCCAACCGGGACTAAAGGTTCATCTTTAGTCCCGGTTGGTGTCTCCAACCGGGACTAAAGGTTCATCTTTAGTCTCGGTTGGTGACACCATCCGGGACAAGGTACACGCCGCACAACATAATGTCGACACTCACCCCTATCATTAGTCTTTGCCTAGCCCGAAATCCTCCAACCGTCCCATTTTAGAACAATGTCATATTTCTTCATTAACAATATATGTATTAAATGAGCCATTTTCTTCCTTCTATTTGTTCCTCCATATTTTTTCCCGCCATTTTCTTCCGCCATTTTTTCGCCATTTTTCTTCCGCCATTTTCTTCCCTTGATTCTTCCCTCAGTTCTTCCCTTGATTCACTATATATATATGTAGGGTTGGCCTCCATTGTCATTGCACATCTCTAGACTCATATCTGCAACCTCATCACTCTTTCCCATGGCTTCCACCGTAGCACTAACCCCTGGGAGGCGAGGCGCTTTGCCTCGAACTACCCCTTGCCAGAACTCTTGTGTCCCTGTCGGCTGGATCTTTGGCCTTGAGGCGTGTTCCTCTGTCCCTCTAGGTGTGGCCTTGGATGGCCATCATGAACCACTACTACTTGAGCTCACGCCAGCAGCGGAGAATCCCAGATGGCATCCCGACTATTTCCCTACTTGGGAAGCCTTCTTCGTGGATCGGCGTGAGAGGCGCCGCCGAGCACGAGGAGGGCGTCCCACCTCCTCCTAACTTCAAGGCTGGCCGTCGGCTATGGTGGCAGTCGGACTCTCCAGGCGTCATGGCCTATGACACTGCCGCCGATTCTAACCCCGTCTGCGCTACCCTCAAGTCCAGCCCAGCGTACTCAGCCTTCAAGGTTCAATTCTGGCGACCCGGCGGCGGCGATGATGGCGGTGGCGAGTGCACGACTTCTGATGGCGAGTATTACAGGTGTGGCGGGAGCATGTGAATCACTCCAACATTCGAAACAAGTTGACGATTGTTACTTAATCTGGCCATGTATCTTAATTTTCAGTTCTTTTATGTATCTTAATTTTCAGTCGTGCTTTATGTAACTTACTATTAGTTGCATTCTGTATTTTAATTCCAGTTCTATCTCCTTCAAAATGACCTAGCTCATTCGAGGTTTCTTGGCTTTCGGGTCAAATGACCAATGTTATGGCTAGAATCAAGGCATAGTTTGTGATAATATGGCCATATTGTGCATACATGTGCATCATGGCATGGCAAACAATGTTGCAAGAGGAAGTTTTCCTTTTATCGCACCAAAAGGCATTTTCCATTTTCCGAGCATAAAGCGGACGTTTTGTGAAGCAACCACCAAATGGCTAATTCAAAAACCACCAACACATTTTACAAAAATACTAGACCACCTTATATGGACAATGTACCAACAGGGGATCTAAAACCTTTCGTCCACCTCTGGTGAAAAGACAAATTCTGTAGAATCGGCGGGGAAGTGGGTCGAATATGAACTACGGTACATGATATGATGCTCATGATTTTTACAAAAATCATTTTAGGTTCACAATATGCTATTTTATCAAAAACCAATGCAAGTTGAGCGAGGCTTGGCCCGAGCTAAGAATCTTCATGCCCGTTGTTGACAAAGTTTGGCGATAGTTTAAAACGGGATAAAAATAAAAAGATCGAAACAGTCTTGAAACCTTGGTGGTGTTATATTATGTGACATAGTTAGAAGGAAAAATCTCAAACTTGGTATATTGATTATGTCTCAAAAAAACCTTCACAAAATGACCTATCTCATTCGAGGTTTCTTGGCTTTCGGGTCAAATGACCAATGTTATGGCTAGAATTAAGGCATAGTTTGTGATAATATGGCCATATTGTGCATACATGTGCATCATGGCATGGCAAACAATGTTGCAAGAGGAAGTTTTCCTTTTTATCGCACCAAAAAGGCATTTTCCATTTTCCGAGCATAAAAAACAGACAGTTTTGTGAAGCAACCACCAAATGGCTAATTCAAACAACCACCAACACATTTTACAAAAATACTAGACCACCTTATATGGACAATGTACCAACAGGGGGATCTAAAACCTTTCCGTCCACCTCTGGTGAAAAAGACAAATTCCTGCCGAATCGGCAGGAAGTGGGTCAGATATGAACTACACGTACATGATACGATGCTCATGATTTTTTACAAAAATCATTTTAGGTTCACAATATGCTATTTTATCAAAAAACCAATGCAAGTTGAGCGAGGCTTGGCCCCGAGCTAAGAATCTTCATGCCCGTTGTTCGACAAAGTTTGACGATAGTTTAAAACGGGGATAAAAAAATAAAAAAAGATCGAAACAGTGCGAAACCTTCGTGTGGTGTTATATTATGTGACATAGTTAGAAGTAAAAATCTCAAACTTGGTATATTGATTATGTCTCAAAAAAACCTTCACAAAATAACCTGTCTCATTCGAGGTTTATTGGCTTTCGGGTCAAATGACCAATGTGATGGCTAGAATCAAGGCATAGTTTGTGATAATATGGCCATATTGTGCATACATGTGCATCATGGCATGGCAAACAATGTTGCAAGAGGAAGTTTTCCTTTTTATCGCACCAAAAAGGCATTTTCCATTTTCTGAGCATAAAAAACAGACGGTTTTATGAAGCAACCACCAAATGGCTAATTTAAAAAACCACCAACACATTTTACAAAAATACTAGACCACCATATATGGACAATGTACCAACAGGGGGATCTGAAACCTTTCCGTCCACCTCTGGTGAAAAAGACAAATTCCTGCCGAATCGGTAGGAAGTGGGTCAGATATGAACTACAGGTACATGATACGATGCTCATGATTTTTTACAAAAATCATTTTTAGGTTCACAATATGCTATTTTATCAAAAACCCAATGCAAGTTGAGCGAGGCTTGGTCAGATTCAAGTGTATACAAAAGATGCGGCATTTAAATATCCAATCAATTCAAAAATATTAATACAAAAGATGCGGCATTAAAATATGATTTTCTCTAATAAAATAGGGTTAGATTCCTTTTTAGATGCTTAATATTTCTTATGTTCAAAGCTTTAGGATTTGACAATTTATTTTTGTTTGAATTGAATAATCAAAATTTATATGTAAGTGTTTTAATCATTTTGAAAATTTTCATCTAAAGTAAATATAAAATGTTTTTACATTAATGGATAGATATTATTTTTCTGAAAATTATGATATATTATTCATATTTTTCTGAGTTGAAATGAAAAAGATATGAATTTTCTAAATTTCTATCCTATTTTTTGAATTAAAAATGCCCCTTTAATGCATGAAATAAATGCCCCCCCTTTAACACCGGTTCGTGTCACGCATTTATTTCGTTTCGCGCGTGCACCCCTGGAAGCGGTGTTAAAGGGGGGGTATTAAATGCGCGCGCGAAACGAATTCCCCCCTTTAACACCGGTTCCAGACACGAACCGGTGTTAAAGGGGGGTATTAAATGCGCCTTCCCCTTCCTTTCTTCCCCCCAGAGCCAGAACGATCGAAACAGAGGGAGGCAGAGCTCGCGCGCGCCGTCGCCGTCGCCGTCCACGCCTGCCGTCCGCCGCCGCGTCCGTCCACGCCTCCGCGTCCGCGCGTCCACGCCGCCGCGTCCGCCCTGCCGTCTGCCGCCGCCTCCGCCCTCGCCACGGCGCCTGTCGCCGCCGCCTCCGCCTCCGCCATGGCGTCATCCGCCCGCCTCGTCCGCCGCCTCGTCGTCGCGCCGCCTCGTCGTCGCGCCGCCCCGACCGCGCTCGCCACTGCCCTCGCCGCCTCTGCCGTCCGCCGCCGCCAGAGGATGTACATACATTTCCAAACTTCATTCTGTTGATTATGAATTTTGTGCTTAAGCCAAAATGTCTAGAGAAATTGGGTGAAATACTTTGAATCGTGTAACACTAGCAAGACCGACACATATTTCCTAGGCCGTTCATATTATATTTGTGAGAATGCATGTGATTATATGCTGCTCTTGGTCTAACACTATTGTACTACGGTTAATGATATAGCATAAGTTTTATTCGACACAAGTGTCTTTATTTCAGATGTTTTCATGCTACGACTTTAGAAAAGGAAAGTAGAGGAAAATAGGGCCTCCTTTGTGCTTCTGGGCCATGTAGTTGACTAAGGCAAGAAACCCGTCAAAGAAAAAAATAAATTTATCAAGTTTAATTACCAAAAGTACCTAAAAGAACGAAGTGGATAATAAAAATTATATGTAAAAGTAAAATTGGTATTTTCAATGAAATTTATCTCTACATTTTATTTTTCTGCATTGTATTAGTTTAGGGTTTATTTAGTTTAGGGTTATTAGTTTAATTAGGGTTTATTTAGTTTAGGGTCGTCACCTTGCTGCTCTGCAAGCGCCGCCGCTGGCCGTCGTCGTTAACGTTGCTCCGGTGACCCCTAGGTAGTGGCGTCGCCCGTTTTAGGTAGGCCGCATCACGCTGAGGCGAACCCGCTACCTCGCGCGCCCTTGGTCGCTCTCCAGCGTCGCCAGCCGCCGCTTTCTGGAGCATCCTCCGATTAGCCACTTTAGCTAGCCCCTCTTATATGCATCCGGGATTTCTCCGAATCAGGGTTTGAACCCCTCGTAACTCGTTTAAAATGATGAAGCATCCTTAGGGTTTTAATTTCATTTGTGTATTTATTTGTGTATTTTTGTATGAATAATATGTATATTTGTGTATGAATCCAAGTCCACTTGAATGTTTACTCTCTTACTCTAGATAATATTATTGTTTTAGAAACTATGGATCCACTTAGTAGAAACCTTGAAGAAGAAGAAATAATGGAGAACATTATCGATGAGGACACCTCACAATATCTGAACTTGGAGGGACATGATGACAGCTCAAGTAGTCATGGAGAAGATGAAGACTCCGGTGAACGCAATTTAGTGATTACAAAGTCCGGCGAGGTATATGCATTGATTAAGCCTCTGCTGACTTCCACCAACAATCTTCTTCTACATGTATTAATTAACGCTTCTTTCTTCTTTTAGCCCTCTGGATCGACCAGCCAGCAACCATCTTCTTCTGAAAAGAGCAAGCGAGCGCGAGCCATCGTTGAAAGATCGTGCAAAGTTCACGATCGAAGCGATCGTGTTGATGGCAGGCCGATGGAGCCCAAGAAGGCCGCAGACAAATTTATGCGTCGGCTGGAGTTCTTGTTAGGGACCAAATCCCAATCATAATTGAATATTAGAATAAGCCAAAGAAGGCGGCGGTACCTTTGTCGATGAAAGATCCAAAAGCGCTTTGAAATTCGTTGTTGGTAAATTTCACCTTAGCGGAGGAGGATGAAAACAACCGTTATAAAGGAAAAGGTCAAAGAGTGGACTCTAAAGAAGATGGTGACGCTTTCCATAATCGAAGACAAAATTGAACAAATTTGTCAAAGTGGCAAGACTCAAATTTCAAGACGCATATTATGCGAAGATAAGACCTCAACGGCCCGAATTTGTGACATATAAAAAGGTGCTATAGCTAAAAAGAATTGAAACCAATACGCTTAATGCCCAGAAGAAGGAATATCACCAGAGGACGGGGTCAGGTGGCTACATATCTCAGAGGCCTAAGTGGGAGGAAGTTGAGAAGGCCCTGCGCGCTAGAGGGATCACACCCCAGACAGATGGGTGGGATCTACGTGCAAAGACTTGGTTCTACGGAATCGGGGCAAGGTTGGACCCAGAAACAGGATTGTGTATGTTCCCAACCCTCCTTGCCAAACCCATTACTGAACGCATCACGGCATACGAGGAAACAGCCGCCAGGACCTTCCATCCTGACAGAGAGAATGACTAGCTCACACGCGCCATCGGTAAAAAAGAACACCCTGGACATGCACGAGGCACAGGGGTATGGCGTGGAAGGATGGGTTTGCAGTGGAGCGACTCTTACAGATGGCGCGGCAGAAAAGAAAAAGAGCATACAGAGCAGATGACACAGATAGAACATGCACTTGTGGTGCTGCAGGAGCAAGTGAATGCACAACAGAGCCATCAAGCTACCGGCCCATCTCAGCGACACGAAGAGCCTGCATTGTAAGCTGCCGGCGGCCCAGACTCTGCGCGGAAAAGCAGCGTGGCTTCCACGGAGAACGTCACATTACGCTTGAAATGGCGGGTCCTCGATACCCGTGGATGAGATCACGGAGGCGAACACTGAGATGCATGTGAGATTAATGGGCTTATCCATTAAGGTGGCTGTCGGCTATGCCTTACCTCCTGTAGCTGGTGGAACTTACCACTGCCGACCGATTCCAGATGGCTATGCTATTGTCGGGGTGGATGAGGTTGTGAAGGAATATGAGGAAGCACAACTTGGCGATGCTACAGGTGAAGGGGAAACTCAACTCAAATTTGCAGCGAAAACAACCATTCTTTGGAAGAAGGAACACATCGTGCTTCCAAATTGGAGGCCACTGGCACCCCCGCCGTCTCCAGCGTCGTGATCTCCGCTTCAGCTATCTCTCTGGCAGCCATCTCCGGCGCTTCATCATCTCTGTGGCAGACCATCTCCGTTGGCCATCTTCAGCCATCTCCTCGGCGTAAGCGGAAGAGCACTACCACGAAGAGCATCACTAGCACCGCCACAAAGAAATCCAGGAAACCAGACGCTAAAGAGTTCAAAAAACTACGTCCCGCAGCCTTCCGCCAAGCCATTGCCGGTTTTACCGTGGAATCGCAGCGACGAGGAGACCAATAGGATCTCGGAAGAAGAGGTCAAGAAATTCTTTGCACCTAGACGGGCCGAGCCAAAGGAGAAAATAGATCCGGCGGTGGTGGAGAAGTTTTACAATAATCTTTTGAAACCTAAAACCCCACTTGTGCCGGACTACGAGCGCCAGATTTTGAAGGGGGATGCAAGGCGCCGTAGGGAGACTGAAAGTAGCAGTCATGCGGCACCCCAAAAAACAGTTCCCATGCTCGGAGAGCAGGAAAACCAATCATGCGCCCTGCTCCAAGTGTTCGACACACGGGACGCTCCTCCCGTAAATGATTACGAGGCAGAGCTACAAAGAAAGGCCAATGAGATGGGGATGACTTACATTGCATAGTTGAACATCATGGGAGACAACTTGCCCAAATGCGATGCCAACCCCATATAGCCATGGAAGTATGGGAAGAATCTCGTCAAGAAAGAGGAGCTCAAGAATCTACCAACAAATATGCGAAGATTGCACAAGTGGTACCTTGATTTCTGCAAGACGAGAAAGGAAGAATGGATCACGGCGCATATAAGAGATCAGATTTTCTTGTGCGGAGACGACGCGATCGACTTCAACATTCAAGACTTGCATTTTCTATTCAATTAGAAGGAACTCGACAAAGCTGCCATCAGCCTTTATTGTGTGTAAGTACTATTTCTGTAATTTATATCTCATCTCATTCACTTCATTAATTGCATGTATATATATATATATGCTCACCATATATGTATATACTATTATGCAAGAAAAAGGTTATGGAATGCATGAAAGGAGGCCCTTTTGACATTGGGTTCGTTGACCCAAATAGAGTTCATGAAGAAGTGGCAAGAACCAAACACGGGCAAACAGAAGATTACTTGCTAAGGTCTTTACTGAGACAACAAACCAAAAGGGAAATACTATTGCCTTACAACTTCTCGTGAGTACTGTTACCCTCTCTCTTGTACACATTCTGTTTCGGCTTACTCGATGTTAAGTGTAACTGATGATGAGTTATGCGTGCGTAGGTTCCACTTTGTTCTGCTAGTCATTCAACCCGACTCAGGAAAAGTCCTTGTCATGGACTCGTTACGAAAAGAAAAAGAGCTATGGGCAGACTTTAGAGAGATGCTCCAGAGGTAATTTCAATCATATTATCGCACTAGATCGGCAACTTTCGTGACAACAAGTAATTAATTACTTCTTTATCCATTTTCTTTGCCGGACAGGGTTTGGAAAAGGTTCACGGGCAGGGCCGTGGGTGAATGGTCAGAAGAACTAAAATTTGTAGACCAAAATGTAAGTAATACTAGCTAGCTAGGTCTGCGTATCTCTTTGATTCTGCTTCCAATTCCATCATATCATGCTTTATTGATTATTATTTTGATTGAACTCTCTATTCTCGTAAAGTGCGCGCATCAGGGACCCGGCAATAACTTATGTGGATACTATGTTTGCGAGCTCATTCGCAACAGGATATGTGCGACGGGCCAAGCCGCACTAGAACAACTTAGAGTAAGTAAACAAAGTCCACAACATTATTTTATTACCATCAATTGTGTTGAGTTTTATTCTTATATATATATTGACCCCATTCTTCATATATATATTCAGATCGAACGGATGCGGGACCAACTCCTACCATTTGACCTCATACGAGCCATTCAAGAGGAATTGGCGGGGCTCATACTTGATGAGGTCGTCACGCTTGGCGGAGAACTCTTTAGATATCCACCAAAATGAACGATGACGATGTATGTGCCGATGACGATGTATGTGCCGATGACGATGTTTGTGTATAATAATAGTTGCTTAATTATTCATGTACTCGTATGTACCGATGACGATGTATGTGTATACCGCTCCCGATCGATTCCCCTCCCCTCCAGAAATACGCCCGACGGGCAGAGGCGAACTACGCCGCAGAGATTTAGGCCGTTCTGCGGCGTAGATTTAGGCGTTTTCCGCCATGGCGAAGATTTAGGCCATTCTCCTGCCGCGGCAGAGAACCTTTAACACCGGTTCATGCTACGAACCGGTGTTAAAGGGGGGGCTGAGCCCTGTGGAAGCCCCACGTGCGCCACCCTTTAACACCGGTTCGTATAAGAACCGGTGTTAAAGGGGGCCCCCTCTAACACCGAACCCTCAACAGCGGTTCTACAACCGCTGTTAGAGGGCCCTCCCAACCGGTGTTAGAGGGGGGGTCTGCACTAGTGATCAGCCAGGTGTAACATCCCAAAAATCATGATTTATAAAGTTTGCATATCATTCATGCATTCATAAACATTTAGGATCATTTTCAAATACCATTTAAAAAACAGAAGCAAATTGTTGTCTATTATTTTATGTAGGAAAAACAATGGCTTTATTTCCACTCTATAACATAAGAATACTTGTTTTAACCAGAAAAGGTTTGATTGATATTTCCAAAGCTTGGTCAAAGTTTTCAAAACAAAATATGAATTTAAAACCATTCTTATGCCTATTACAAATAATTAATTAAGGAATTATTTTATTTTTAAAACCCAATGGCCAATGTAATTTTGAGTGAACAGTAATGTTTTATACACAAATATGTGCATGTTTCACCTTACAAAAATCCAGGAAGAGTTTGAATTCAAACACATTTGAAATCATTTGAAAAGGATTCCTGGAAAATCATTTGGAAAAAGAAAAAGAGAAAGGAATAAAGAAAAGTCTAGCGCCAGCAATCAGGCCCAACAGCAGAACCAGCCCATTAGCCATCCCACCCGGGACCCCCTCTCTGTTTCTCCACGCAGCACCCTCCCTCGTGACACTCGGACCCACCTTGTCCCGTCGTCCCAAACCCGCCCGACCGGCACGCTGCTTCTTCCTCCTCTTTCTTTCACGTCATAATTCGAGTAAATCTTTGATTTGTGTAATCCTCGCCCTGCTGGCTAATCGCCTCCCCCTCGCGGCCATTTCCCCCGACACAACCAGCCCGAAGCGCCGCCAGGCTCCACGAATTTCGCCCTACACCGCCATAGCACCGAAGAACTCCGGCGAGCTATCACGGTGAGTCTCGAGCGCGCCTTGCCCTCTGGTTCACATGAACTGCTTTGCCATCGCCTTGTGCATCTTCTCATGTTTTCAATTTGTCCTGAATCGCCCCAGGTCGTCGCCCTCGTCAACACCTGCAAACGCCTGAGGCTTAGCTCAACTCCGACGAGCCATTCCGGTGAGCCCCGTGTTCCCCTCCGTCTCTGGTTCATGCAACTGTGTCTCACGCATCTGTTAACACTTGTCGTTTGATTCCTTGTGCCCTAGGTCATCGTCTTCGACTCCGACAGTGAGCACCCAACGCGCGGACGAACTCCGACGAAGTTTTGCTGCTGTGTCCGTGCGCCCCGACCCTGTCCACCTACACATTGAGCATCTCCACGTCCTCGCGATCTCGGTAAGCACTAGCACACCCCCTGCACCTCTGACCTCGCCGGCGTGTCACCTCCAGAGCCGTCGCCGCCGCCTGCGCCATTCGCGTCGCTGAGTTTTGGTCGATCAGGTCTGATCCATTGGATCTGGATCCTAGGGCCACGATTAGATTTTAGTTGAAGCGCATTGAACAGATCTGGCCGTGCATCGTTAGTTAGATCCTCGGTCGCGAGCATGATCGAGCCCAAACGATGCGCGCCAAAATCGGGCCGGCGTGGCTAGGTTTGAGATTTAAAATCTGAATTTAGATATATTAGATATTTAAACTTGTAAATTCAATAACTTTTGTTCTGTTTATCCAAAAAATGCAAATAAGATTTCAGTGGAATCACAGAAATAAATCCTACACATCTGTAGGCTTAGTTTTGTATTTTGTTTCTGTTAAAATGGAATTTTATGCAAAGACATTTGTAGGCTTATTTTGTGTATAAAAATTAATTGGAAAATGTTTTGAAGACCAAATAAAGTTTATTTGATGTATAAATGTTTAGTTTATTAATCAGTATTGTTTTACTTGTCTTGTTGGGTTTATAAAAATCATCACATGGCATTTGCATGCATTCATATATTTTTGCTTGTTTATTTGAAATGTGAATTTGGTGCTATCATTTTATGTGTAGATTTTGGTGCTAGTGGTGATTGTGACTGTGAGGATTGTTGTTACTCCCCCAACTACCAAGGCAAGTGGTGCTTCATACTTTTGTCCCAATATTTTGAATATGCATTAGAAATATTTTGTATAGGGCTTGCATGATGATTTTTACTAAGTATCTATATGCTATGCTTGGGAAATCCTAATAGTTGTAGAATTGTTAGATTTTTCTCTAAGTTAAGATACTTGCTATTGCCATGCTTAGCCTAGCTAGTAGCAACCAAGGTTGGAATATATACATGCTATGGAAAAATATTTCTAAGTCTTTGACTTATGTTTTAGCTTAATAAAACAACTAAGTGAATGAAACACCTGGGTGGAATGGTAAGCGCTTGGTGGATTTTGGTTGAGTGGTTACCAGGGCCCATTTTCCAATGGTCTACCCTGTGTATCTCACTTGTGGAATGCCACCCAGGAACAAAGGGATTTGAGATGCCATATGTTAAGAAGCTTCTAGTGCAACCACATGGCATTATGGGCTCTGCCTAGATCATATAGGTTGCAATAACTTAGCCATTTGGACAGTTGGTGGTAGTGGGTGATAGGTTTGGAACACGTCCATTTGGTCTAAGGGAAGGCTTCTGAAAGGTCCTGTCTTGGTGAAAATCAAGTCTTGTGGGGAAAGTGCACCACCTCTGCAGAAGGAAGAAACTAAGTACTTAGCCGTGTCCCCGAAAATGGACAATTTGAGCATCAAGACATGGAAGCTATCAAGAATCTCCTCATCCCAATTTTCTAAGTTAAAACTTGTGGTTGAACAAGGGTGAAGGTTCACCAATGTCTATTGGTGGTTCCTTGGGAGTTTTTGCCAAACAAAAACTTAGTGTTTTTCAACTGATAGGTAAAACCTATTTTGAGCAAAGCAAGCCTAAGCTACACTTAGCCAAATTCATGTAGAAGCTAGATACTATTATTCTACTAAGGTATCACTTGCCAATACTATTCCAATGTATTGACCCACTATGGCTGTAACTTGTGATGTTGCAGGTTACTCTGATGAGGATTAGGGTTATGAGTTTACACTCAACATGCTTGCCTATGGCACATGAAGATGAAGACTTTTTATTTATATTGTTAAGTTAAACTCTTGTACTAGCCTATGGCTATGGAGTTGTAAAAGACTATGTTATCTCTGGAATGACGATGTAATAATGACCTTTGTTTCTGTGTACTTCATCTTAAACTGTGGATGCTAGCAATTGATCCAGGGACTAGCATTGCAATCACAGGGACCTTTACCTTTATAAAGGTGGGGTCTTACAGATGGTATCAGAGCACTGTGTTGCCTGTAGGATTATGACCCTAGGATTGGATTAGAAACCACTAAGGAATAAATTTCAACACTTTGAAAAATTTCCACACTTGTCTTTTTCTTCTCGTAAACTTTTCTAATCTTCTTTCTCATCTCTATTTGTAGATGAACTCCATCAACAAAGCCGTGAGAAAGGGACCACTCATGACCATGACTTTGGAGTGTGAGACAGAATTTCCCAAGGCACTCAAGAACCTTATGGTTACCATGGGGATACATGGTGCAGCTGTGTACAAAGGATTCCCTGTGATGGATGAAGGAGAAGAGTACTGGTGGGTGCAAGTTCACTTGTACAAAAACAAGGAAGACAAACACAAGGAGTCAGGATTCTGCATGGTCACCAACTCAGAAATGCACACAACATTCTTTGACTCTGCAAGAAATGCAGCTTGGAATGCTATCAAGGAACTTGGTGATAGACTCAAGTGCAGAATGCTCAACACTCAAAATGACCTTAGAGAAGAAAAGAAGCATACACAAGAGTTGGAGACTACCAACCAACAACTAAGGGGAGACATCATAGACTTAATATGGGAGTCTTGTGAACAAGATAGGCAGATGGCTACTAAGGATGCCCTGATAGCTATTTTGTCTAGTGAGTGAGAGTTGTAACGTACTTCGTTAGTTGGACCACCACACTTATCGTTTCTACTTCCAAAAATTTGTCTAAGTTATGTTGAACCTTTGATGTTTGTAATGGATTTGTGTATGCCATAACTTGTGTGTTTGTTGCAAAAAGATGTGCTTGTGATATTTTGTCTTGTGATTTTTTATATTGATGTTGATTCTAACTTTTCTCTATCTTATAAAAATAGATGCCTAATGTTATTATCAACACGGCAGAGGAGTTCAAGGGAACTCGTTTTGGTACTCGTCTCATTGAGCTCACTAGTGTGCTCAACCTTCCACTTCCTAGCATCATGACTCTTCCACTCACCAAGTTTGAGAGGAAGGACCTATGGGGCTTCAGAGTCACCCAGCCGGGACGCCAGACAGAGCCAACCACGGAGACCATCACTTTCAGGATGATGCATGACGACAAGGAGAAAGGCCTAGATGTAGTCATGCAGGAGTTACTTGGGAGCCTGGTAGGGAGACACTCCACTGAGCTTAGAGGTCTTTACTTTCACCCCTTTGGGAGACGCAACAAGGAGGGTGAAGCTATAGAGTACGAGGATGCTGCTAGAGAGACGATGGAGCCGATTCGTCTGTACCTCCAGGACCTAGAGGGTCTTATTAGACACCTAGATACTGATAGGACCAACGTCAAGCTTAGCAATGACAAGCCCCAGGTTCAGCTTCGTGAGAAGGACAAGCTCTTCGCGGAGCAAGACGAGATAGTCAAGGAAATGGAGGCCAAGTTTGAAATCCAGGACAAGAAGTTCAAGAGCCAGGAGAAAAGAGTCCAAGACAGGAACAAGAAGATCCGGGAGATGAAGGAAGAGCTAGAGGCCAAGGACTTCGAGCTTGAGCATCAGCAGGGAGTGATCGAGAGGCTTCGCTCACAGAATAGGGCTCTTAGGGCCAAGATAGAGGCCTTGACTACTAGTGTTGATGAGTATAATACCGCCATGGAGAATGCAGTCTTACCCTCGTTGACATAGAGATTGATGCGGAGGAGTAGTGTAGACTACTCGATTATCTTTCATCTACCGTACTTTTGATTATTGAGTCGCAATGACCATCGAACATGTGGGTGGCTTGGTATGGTGTGTTTGCATTTCCAAACTTGTTGTTTATGTCGTTCAAACTCTATGTTATTCTGATGCTTGGTTATTGTGATTGAGTATGTGATGTATTGTGCATGTTAAGCATCTATGGGTATCTCATTCTTATCCTTATTAAAACCACAGATGCCTCCTCAACATGCCAACCTCAACCCAAACAACAACAACAACAACAATGTCACTCCCGAGATGCAAAGATTGATGATGACAAAGCACAACTGATGCAGATGATGACCACTTTCATGCAGAACCAGAATCAGAATAACAACAACAACAATAACAATAACAATAACAACAAAAACAACAACAACCAGAATAATCCGCCAGGATTTGACATGCTCACCAGATTCCTAAGACTGAGGCCTGCAAAGTTCTCGGGAACCACTAATCCAATGGTGGCCAATGGCTGGTTATGTTCAGTGAACAAGGACTTAGTGATTGTCGGCTGCACCGACGAAGAGAAGGTCAGATTTGCAGCACATCTGCTGGAAGGGCCAGCAGCAACCTGGTGGGATAACTTTCAGATCACCACTCCCATTGAAGATGTGACTTGGGCTATCTTTGAGGCTGGATTCCGTACAGCTCACATCTCATCCGGGGTGATGAATTTGAAGAAGGAGTTTCACAACCTGAAACAGCGTCACCGCAGCGTGGCGGAGTATATTGAGGAATTCAACAATCTGGCACGTTATGCACCGGATGAAGTTGATACAGATGCCAAGAGGAAAGAGAAATTCCTCGAAGGACTGAATCTGCAGCTGTCTGTTGCCTATGTTCCAACATACCAATCACTTTGTGACAAGGCTACCATCTTGGAAAACAAGATGAAACAGGTTGAGAGCAGGAAAAGGAAGCACAACTTTGATAAGCACAACTCGGGATCGTCTCACAAGCATTCCCATCATGATGATAGTGGGAGTTCTGGATCCCACAAACATGGAAAGTACAACAACCACCACGGCCACAATCGCCATCATGACAATAAGCATCACCGTAGTCATGATAATGACAAGTACTAGAACCACAAGAGTGGACACAAGAGTCACCACAGTGGAGGTGGAAGTGGAAGTGGAAGTCAGCCTTCAAAGAGAGATATCAGTCAGGTTGAATGCTTCAAGTGTAAGAAGATGGGGCACTATGCTAATGAGTGCCCCCAAAAAGAAAGCTGAAGGTGCCAACAAGCCCAATCCCTTCCAAAAGGGACAAGTGAACCACATCAACGTGGAAGAAATATATGAGGAACCTGATGATGTGGTTGGTAAGTTCAAACTCAATTCTGTTCCGGCACTTGTTCTTTTTGATACTGGCGCATCACATTCATTCATATCAAGAGCATTTGTTGATAGAAATGGACTTCCAATTGAAACTATTGGGTGTCCTATAAAAGTAAGTTCTCCTGGTGGAGAAATGATAGTGAACTCGGGATGTCATGACCTAGTCATAGAATTTGGGAAGTATAAGTTTCCCGTTAATTTGATAATCCTAAATTCCCAAGGATTGGATGTCATTTTGGGAATGGATTGGATGACTAAGTACAAGGGAATGCTAGATTATGCCAATCATACTGTCACACTCACAACCCCGGATAATAAAAGGATTAGATTCAAGACTAACTTTGAATCAAAAGGGAGAAAGCTAAATTCTCTTAAGGGGGTTAGCATAGACAGTGTGCTAATTGTGAGAGAATATCCGGATGTGTTTCCGGAAGAGTTGTCAGGAATGCCACCAGATAGAGATGTAGAGTTTCTGATTGATTTGCTGCCAGGATCAGGACCAATAGCAAAGAGACCTTACAAGATGTCAGTTGATGAGTTGAAAGAACTCAAGAAACAACTTGGAGAACAATTGCAGAAAGGATTTATACAACCAAGTTCTTCATCTTGGGGAGCACCAGTTTTGTTTATGGAAAAGAAAGATAGAAGTCAAAAGGTTATGCATAGATTATCGTTCACTCAATGAGGTGACTATCAAGAACAAATATCCTTTGCCCAGAATCAATGACTTGTTTGATCAGTTAGAAGGAGCCCGTGTGTTCTCAAAGATTGATCTCCGTCAGGCTACTTTCAGCTAAAGATAAGGGAACAAGACATACCTAAGACTGCTTTCACCACTAGGTATGGATTGTATGAGTACACCGTGATGCCATTTGGTTTGACCAATGCACCAGCATACTTCATGAATATGATGAACAAGGTGTTCATGGAGTTTCTTGACAAGTTTGTTGTCATTTTCATTGATGACATTTTGATCTACTCCAAGAGCAATGAAGAGCATGAAGGACATTTGCGTTTGATACTTGAGAAGCTTAGAGAGCATAAACTGTATGCCAAATTCAGCAAGTGTGAATTCTGGCTGAATGAGGTTGGATTTCTTGGACACATTGTGTCAGGAGATGGTGTAGCAGTTGATCCCGCAAAAGTGTCAGCTGTAACTGAATGGGAATCTCCTAAGTCAGTGAAAGAAGTTCATAGTTTCCTTGGTTTGGCAGGATACTACAGAAGTTTCATTGAGAATTTCTCCAAGCTAGCTAAGCCAATGACGGAGTTACTCAAGAAAGACAAGAAATTTGATTGGACTGAAGGATGTGAACTCAGTTTCCAAGAGTTGAAGAAGAGACTAGTGACAGCACCAGTCTTATGTCTGCCAGATTTGGAGAAGGATTTCCAAGTGTATTTTGATGCATCTCACCAAGGATTGGGTGCAGTTCTGTTGCAAGAAGGGAAAGTTGTGGCTTATGCCTCGAGACAACTCAAAACTCATGAAGTGAATTATCCTACTCATGATTTAGAGTTGGCCTCTGTTGTCCATGCACTCAAAAGATGGAGACATTATCTTTTGGGAAAGCGATGTGAAGTGTTCACAGATCACAAAAGATGGAAGTATATCTTCACTCAGAAACAAATCAACATGAGACAAAGAAGATGGCTAGAACTCATCAAGGACTATGACTTGAGTTTGCAATACCACCCCGATAAAGCAAATGTTGTAGCGGATGCATTAAGCCGTAAGGTTTATGTGAATGGCCTTACTAAGGGAGAATTACCAGATGATCTGTGTGCCCAATTCAAAGATCTCAGATTGGAGATAGTGCTTGAGGTACATCTCATGTCATTGGATGTTCAACCCACCTTGTTGGACAAGATCAAGGAAGCCCAAAAGACGGACAAGGAAATTGAAGAGATTAAGGAAAATATTGGTAAGGGAAAAGACAAAGGATTCCATGAAGACGAACATGGTACTTTATGGTATGTAAAACGTATCTGCATTCCGCAAGATCTGGAGCTTCGGAAACTGATTTTACAGGAAGCACACAACTCACCATATTCCATTCATCCGGGTAACACCAAAATGTATATGGATGTGAAAGAAAGATTTTGGTGGAATAATCTCAAGAAGGACATCGTCGAATATATTGCTTTGTGTGATGTATGTAGCAGAGTGAAAGCGGAACATCAGAAACCAGCAGGATTGTTTAAACCATTACCTATTCCTGATTGGAAGTGGGACAAGATTGGCATGGATTTCATCACTGGACTGCCAAGGACTAGATCAGGATATGATTCTATTTGGGTCGTAGTGGATCGCCTAACTAACGTGGCTCATTTCATACTCATGAAGACAACCTATACAAGTGCTAAGTTAGCCAAGATCTATATGAATAGGATTGTGTGTCTGCATGGAGTACCCAAGAGTATTGTGTCAGATAGGGGAACTCAATTCAATTCCCATTTTTGGAGGCAACTTCATGATTCATTGGGAACGAGATTGGAATTCAGATCGCTTTTCATCCCTGCATCGATGGATGCATGTAAAGGACCAACCAGATTTTACAGGATATGTTGAGGGCATGTGCCCTAGATTATGGAGCTAGTTGGGATGAAAGTCTGCCTTACGCAGAATTCTCTTACAACAACAGCTATCAAGCCAGTATTGAGATGGCACTGTTTGAATTTATCTAAGGGAGAAAGTGTACTACACCATTGTTATGGAATGGCGTTGGAGAAAGAAACTTGTTCGGACCAGAACTAATCAAGGAAGCTGAAGAGAAAGTCAGGTTAGCAAAGGACAGATTGAAGATAGCACAATCCCGACAAAAGAGCTACGCAAATCCAAATCATAGAGAAGTCACCTATGAGGTGGGTGATAGAGCTTACCTTAGAGTATCACCACTTTGTGGAGTGAAGAGATTTGGAGTCAAAGGAAAATTGGCCCCAAGATATGTTGGACCATTCAAGATTCTGAGCCGTAAAAGAAAAGTGGCATATGAGATTGAATTGCCTGAATCATTGGCTGCCGTTCACAAAGTGTTTCATGTGAGTCACCTAAAGAAATGCCATCCGGAGATGGAAGAGACTTCTTTGAAGGATACTATAACTTTGGAAGAGGTCCAATTGGAAAGTGATCTCACTTATGAAGAAAAACCTATCAAGATTCTTGAGACTGCAGAAAGAGTTACACGGACAAAGACTATCAAATTCTGCAAAGTTCAGTGGAACCATCATTCCGAAGAAGAAGCAACATGGGAAAGAGAAGATGATCTTCAGAAAGGCCACCCTCACCTATTTGCTAGCCAATCCAAATCTCGAGGGCGAGATTCACCTTAAGGGGGTTAGATTTGTAACATCCCAAAAATCATGATTTATAAAGTTTGCATATCATTCATGCATTCATAAACATTTAGGACCATTTTCAAATAAGATTTCAAAAACAGAAGCAAATTGTTGTCTATTATTTGATGTAGGAAAAACAATGGCTTTATTTCCACTCTATAACATAAGAATACACGTTTTAACCAGAAAAGGTTTGAACATAGGTTTGATTGATATTTCCAAAGCTTGGTCAAAGTTTTCAAAACAAAATATGAATTCAAAACCATTCTTATGCCTATTACAAATAATTAATTAAGGCATGATTTTATTTTTAAAACCCAATGGCCAATGTAATTTTGAGTGAATAGTAATGTTTTATACACAAATATGTGCATGTTTCACCTTAAAAAAATCCAGGAAGAGTTTGAATTCAAACACATTTGAAATCATTTGAAAAGGATTCCTGGAAAATCATTTGGAAAAAGAAAAAGAGAAAGGAATAAAGAAAAGGCCTGCGCCAGCAATCAGGCCCAACAGCAGAACCAGCCCATTAGCTAGCCCACCCGGGACCCCCTCTCCCTCTGTTTCTCACCCACGCACACACCCCTCCTTCGCTGACACTCCGGACCCACCTGCCCCGTCAGCGTCGTCCCCAAACCCCGCCCACGACCCGGCATCGCCGTTTCTTCCTCCTCTTTCACTGTCACGTCATAATTCGAGTAAATGCTGACGATTTCGTGTGCAATCCTCGCCCCTGCTCTGGCTACTTAATCGCCTCCCCCTCGCGGCCATTTCCCCCAACACAACCAACCCGAAGCGCCGCCAGGCTCCACGAATTTCGCCCTACACCGCCGTAGCACCGAAGAACTCCGGCGAGCTATCACGGTGAGTCTCGAGCGCGACTTTCCCTCTGGTTCACATGAACTGCTTCGCCATCGCCTTGTGCATCTTCTCATGTTTTCAATTTGTCCTGAATCACCCCAGGTCGTCGCCCTCGTCAACACCTGCAAACGCCTGAGGCTTAGCTCAACTCCGACGAGCCATTCCGGTGAGCCCCGTGTTCCCCTCCGTCTCTGGTTCATGCAACTGTGTCTCACGCATCTGTTAACACTTGCCGTTTGATTCCTTGTGCCCTAGGTCATCGTCTTCGACTCCGACAGTGAGCACCCGACGCGCGGACGAACTCCGACGAGGTTTTGCTGCTGTGTCCGTGCGCCCCGACCCTGTCCACCTACACGTTGAGAATCTCCACGTCCTCGCGATCTCAGTAAGCACTAGCACACCCCCTGCACCTCTGACCTCGCCGGCGTGTCACCTCCAGAGCCGTCGCCGCCGCCTGCGCCATTCGCGTCGCTGAGTTTTGGTCGATCAGGTCTGATCCATTGGATCTGGATCCTAGGGCCACGATTAGATTTTAGTTGAAGCGGTACGAACAGATCTGGGCCGTGCATCGTTAGTTAGATCCTGCGGTCCGCGAGCATGATCCAGCCAAACTGGTACGCACCAATCAGAGGCTGCCGCGTGGCTAGGTTTGAGATTTAAAATCTGAATTTAGATATATTAGATATTTAAACTTGTAAATTCAATAACTTTTGTTCTGTTTATCCAAAAAATGCAAATAAGATTTCAGTGGAATCACAGAAATAAATCCTACACATCTGTAGGCTTAGTTTTGTATTTTGTTTCTGTTAAAATGGAATTTTATGCAAAGACATTTGTAGGCTTATTTTGTGTATAAAAATTAATTGGAAAATGTTTTGAAGACCAAATAAAGTTTATTTGATGTATAAATGTTTAGTTTATTAATCAGTATTGTTTTACTTGTCTTGTTGGGTTTATAAAAATCATCACATGGCATTTGCATGCATTCATATATTTTTGCTTGTTTATTTGAAATGTGAATTTGGTGCTATCATTTTATGTGTAGATTTTGGTGCTAGTGGTGATTGTGACTGTGAGGATTGTTGTTACTCCCCCAACTACCAAGGCAACTGGTGCTTCATACTTTTGTCCCAATATTTTGAATATGCATTAGAAATATTTTGTATAGGGCTTGCATGATGATTTTTACTAAGTATCTATATGCTATGCTTGGGAAATCCTAATAGTTGTAGAATTGTTAGATTTTTCTCTAAGTTAAGATACTTGCTATTGCCATGCTTAGCCTAGCTAGTAGCAACCAAGGGTGGAATATATACATGCTATGGAAAAATATTTCTAAGTCTTTGACTTATGTTTTAGCTTAATAAAACAACTAAGTGAATGAAACACCTGGGTGGAATGGTAAGCGCTTGGTGGATTTTGGTTGAGTGGTTACCAGGGCCCATTTTCCAATGGTCTACCCTGTGTATCTCACTTGTGGAATGCCACCCAGGAACAAAGGGATTTGAGATGCCATATGTTAAGAAGCTTCTAGTGCAACCACATGGCATTATGGGCTCTGCCTGGATCATATAGGTTGCAATAACTTAGCCATTTGGACAGTTGGTGGTAGTGGGTGATAGGTTTGGAACGCATCCATTTGGTCTAAGGGAAGGCTTCTGAAAGGTCCTGTCTTGGTGAAAATCAAGTGTTGTGGGGAAAGTGCACCACCTCTGCAGAAGGAAGAAACTAAGTACTTAGCCGTGTCCCGGAAAATGGACAATTTGAGCATCAAGACATGGAAGCTTTCAAGAATCTCCTCATCCCAATTTTCTAAGTTAAAACTTGTGGTTGAACAAGGGTGAAGGTTCACCAATGTCTATTGGTGGTTCCTTGGGAGTTTTTGCCAAACAAAAACTTAGTGTTTTTCAACTGATAGGTAAAACCTATTTTGAGCAAAGCAAGCCTAAGATACACTTAGCCAAATTCATGTAGAAGCTAGATACTATTATTTTACTAAGGTATCACTTGCCAATACTATTCCAATGTATTGACCCACTGTGGCTGTAACTTGTGATGTTGCAGGTTACTCTGATGAGGACTAGGGTTATGAGTTTACACTCAACATGCTTGCCTATGGCACATGAAGATGAAGACTTTTTATTTATATTGTTAAGTTAAACTCTTGTACTAGCCTATGGCTATGGAGTTGTAAAAGACTATGTTATCTCTGGAATGACGATGTAATAATGACCTTTGTTTCTGTGTACTTCATCTTAAACTGTGGATGCTAGCAATTGATCCAGGGACTAGCATTGCAATCACAGGGACCTTTACCTTTATAAGGTGGGGTCTTATAGAAGGCGGGGCCACAGCAAGCGGGTGTAGCGAGCAACACGCGAGGGATCTAGCGAAGGGCCAGGCCGACGGCAATGACGCAAAGCAAACGTAGCAGTAGCAAATGCGCGTGTACAGGGCTCTGCAGGCTTGCGAGCGGGCGAGTGGGGCCAGGCGGGGCCAGCAGCCAGGAGCGGAAGCGAGTGAGGCTAGCGGCAGCATGCGCGAGGCGGGACGGCAGCGACACGCGCGAGCGGTGACGCTAGCTGGGTCAGGGAGTGGCGACTAGAGCGGGGCCCAATGGCGAGCGGGAGACGCGTGCGAGATGGCTGGGAGGCTAACTGGGTAGGATGCAGGGAGATGGGTTGGCCGAGGGGTGTTCCTGGGCCAGCCGGTACTATCGGCCCACCCGGGCGGTAGTACCGGGCCGTACGGTAGTACCAGTATTGGGTACCTGGCGAGGCAGAAGTAAATTGGGCAACACTCAGATGCGGGCGGTAGTACCGGCCCGCCCGGGCGGTACTACCGCTCGGCCCAGAAACCTGATTTTTCCTTTTCATTTTAAATAAGACCAGCAGATATTGAAACGGCTATAACTTTTGATTGGTAATTCCGATCGACCCGATTCCAATTGCGTTGGAAAGAGGACGACATGAGCTATCCTATAAAATATTAGATACCACCAAGTGAGAATACGTCATGTATTTTATAGTGTGATACCTCACTTGGTGAGAATCCAGAAAACCTCCAAGAACAAACTCGCAACAAGATATAAAGGGAAGATCCGATATTGATGAACAAGAGCTTGTTATGGAGATTAACACAAGCTCTATATCCTCACATGTATAAGACCCAATAACAACCAAATACGATGATGCAAGTATGTGTAACATCCCAAAAATATTAAACTTATATCATCAAACTCTAATCATCAAAATTAGGGTTAACAAAAACTTTTCTAATTAAAATTATGAAGGCATGCATATGTGTATGCATTTAATTTGAAATTATTTTGAACCACCTTGTTTGTATGTTTCCTTGCTTGTAAAATGTTTCTTAGGTGAAATAAACATCATCTAAACATTTCCCAAACTTTTCCTAAAGACAAATAAATCAAAACCAATAAAATAAAGGAATGGTCATTTTGACCAATTTAACTCCCATGCCTACTTTGGCTGTCTCAAACTTTCAGAACCTAATGAAAACTTTTCTGGATCTTTGCACCCCTTGAATGTACTCATAACAAGGTATCAAGGCCCAGTTTGTGATCATCCAGAAACTTTCAAATGCATAGTTTAAATGACAATTCAAAATTGAATCTTTATCATATGGGAAGATCCCACTTTTTCAAAAACCACTCAAACAAGCTCAACTTTCAAAACCCAAGCATCTGCAGACTCACTAGCACCAATCTAGCAAACCCACCAAAAATCTTTTCAAAATTCAAAACTTGATTTCGTGCGGCCATTTCATCAAACAGGTTGCAGACACAAACCCTCTTTGGCTCACAACCATCTCAGTAGATCATCTAGCTAACTAAACCAAGCACTAGCACCACTGTGAGCTTGCCATTGTCATCAATGGTGAATAGCCGAGCACACCCTTGCCACCCCATAGTCGACAGCAAGCTAGGAGCAGCAGCAAGCCTAGCCAGCATGTCTGGGAGGCAGCCCACCATCCACCGCCACTCACTGTCCCAGCCGCGAGCGTTGCCAAGCCCTGGACCACACGCACGAACCATGCCAACCTCGCCAGCAACCATGCCGAGCGTGCGCCAGAGCGCCACCCTCGACCAGCGCCCACAGACCGCGCGCCGCCCTCACCGCGTGCATACACAATCCCCACCGACCGAGGAGACCGCCAGACATCCTCGTTCGCTGCCCCGTGACGCACAGCCACCGCTCGCCATCGAAGACGCCGCCTCTGCCGTGCAGAGCGTCGCATGTTCCAGACCAAGCCGCACCGCCCCACGCCTCAAAATCATGTCGTTGAGCATCGCCAGGGAACACCGCACCGCCCCTACCTTCGCCCATGCCGAGCTCACCTGGCGCTCACGTCGGTCCCCTCGCTTGACTATAAATAGAGGCCACCCCCGCTCGATTTCTTCACACCATCTCACTCCCCTCTCCCCACTGATCGTGCCACACCGTTCCCAGAGCAAGGCGAGCACCACCTCGCTAGAATTTCACCGGAGCCCGCCGCCTCTGGAGAAGAAGGGCTCCATCGATTTCATTAACCCAGGAGCTTCCGCGACCACCCCTGAGTTCGCCGTCGTCGACTTTGTTGTTCGCCCGCCTCGTCGACCCTCGCCTGCACCTTGGTGAGCCCCTAGAACCCCTCACTGGCCGCGCTAGGTTTCTTTCTCGCCGGCGTTGCTCAACGTCGACGATGACTCCCAGCCGTTGGATTCAAACTAGATCGAACGATCCACATCGCCCCATACCGCTTCGCCTCTCCCTGTCTCACTGACAAGTGGGGACACCCACTTAAGCAGCCCGCGGGAGCACTGCGCTTAGCAGGCCGGCCCGTTAACTTTTCCCGCGCAGCCCAGTTATTTGAATTAAATCTTTTATATTCTGTTTCAAACTCACTTCTGTACCCAACTTCAAAAATCAACCCAGATCGATTCAGTGCACCAAATTGAATGAAACCAATTTTGTTAGAAAGGTCTAAGAATGCTGAATCCAAGCCCATTGGATTCAAGTCATTTGGATCTATAGATCACCAATGGTAAAAATAAAAGGCAGAAGCTTTTCTGCATTCAAACATTTTTCAAATTTAAACCATAATATCTTTTGAGTTGATTCCAACTCTCAAAAATCACCTTTAACCATACCTTTCAGAATATATAAAAATATATAGGTTTACTTGCAGAAATAATGTTCAAGTAATAAAAGAATGCTACATAGGCATTTCTAGCCACTTTAATTAATTAAAATAAAAGGGTAAAACCTTATTAAATTGTGACACCACTTTAAATCACATTCCCTTGGACTACAATATGTGGTGATGACATGTGTCAACATGATCCCATGTTTGGTTTGGAGAATATTAAATCTTAAGTAGTTTTTCAATGAGTAGAAATTACTTTTCTAGAAATAAAAAGGAATTAAACCAAGCTTTAATCTTGTAAGGTTAGAGATGATGTTAGATCATCCATAGGACCCTTTTGTGTGATGATTGCAAGTAGTTAAGTATTGTTTGGTGATTTTGTATCTCGTATTTATTTATAGACGCTAGTACCGACCAAGGATACGAGGAGGAAGGAGGATTCTATGAAGAGGAAGCCGAGGAGAACTTCAACCACTGCGCTGCACAAGGCAAGCCTAATACTACTAGTGAATGTGCAAGCTAACACTCGCATGATACTCTACTGATGCAACAAACCACTACTTGTTACTATGCCTACTATATGCCTTAAGCATATGTGATCATACCCACTTGACAGACCAATCCTAGATTTTACTTGCAAGCTTTATACTTTATTTCTTTATCAAAGCTATTACTTAGAGTTTACTTAAGTGAATTATAGATACTAGAAAGATATCTGAAGGTTGCATAAAGAGCATAAAATTTGGCCTAAGCTAGATAATCTTGATGTCATCTTAAGGCATGAGATTGAACTTAGTTAGAACTCCACTAGTTTACCACCCCTCATTATTGCTTACCCCCACCTGTAGATGCTAGTGCTAAGCATAAAACTTGATCAACTTTAGATGGGAATACTTGATGGAAAAATGGTTATGAAAACCTTGGAATGATGGATCAATCTATTGAAATGTTTTGGACATGTGTTTCCGAACACTTGATGATTTTGGTGATGAAAATGATGAGTCATGAGCCTTAGCCCTGTATAAAACTGATGGTTGTCTTGATATCGATACCATTCCAATTTTATCGTACAACCACAATACCCGAAGATTGGGTAGGGCTTGACTGGAAACTTATATACCTTAGTATTAGTTCCCTCATGGCCAAGGTCTGAGCTGAGGCTACCTTGTGAAGATTGTCCACCTGTGCAGTACCCAAGATGACAGATGGTCATGGTTGGGGGGCCAAACTCATAGGAGAGGTGCTTATACTAGGGCGTGTAATCGAAAGGTTAGGATTGATTATCCGCATACTGAGTATGGTGAATTCAGGATTTGTTCCTGACGGATGTATCGAATGTTGTGGTGAAAGTGTACAATCTCTGCAGAGTGTCAAACTATTCGAATAGCGTCATGATTATGGAAAGTTGAGTGGCCATATTCTCCCCAGGACTTTTCAAAATGACTTGTGAAATGATTTGAAACTTTGACTTGACCACAACAGAGTTGTGATATGAAATACAAGTTCCCACTTAGGAGTTATAAAATTGTGACGAGCATTCGTTGCTTCTAAACTTAGTAGAGATAAATCTGGATTTTGCAAAACAACCCTAGAGCCTAGTGTCCTATTATCCAAAAAACCCTTTACCTGTTAGTATTAGTTTACGAGTACTTAAAGAGTACTCATGGCTTTGTCCCTGGCTATTCCCATGGCCAGACTATGAAGAGGAGTACCTGGAGGATGGACCCCAGGAAGGTTATGACAACTAGGATCATCTCCCATCGTCAGCATTGCCTGTGACCCCAAAGATGGAGCTTCGCCTACGCTACCGTTATTATTACGTATTCCGCTGCTTGATGTTGTATTAAGCACTGGATCATGAGATCCCTATTTGTGTAAGAACTTATGTATCGTTTGTAATGGATGATGTACTATGGTATCCAATTCTATTATGTCTCGCAAAAATGGTAATCCTAGGATTGCGATGTATGGCATAACAGGCATCTGGGATTAAAAATCCGGGTGTTGACAAGTTGGTATCAGAGCCATCCTGACCATAGGAGACCCTAGTTAGGCTGGGCGTTTAAACCAAAAACTTATTTTCCAAAACCAAAGAAAACAAATATTTACAAAAACTTATTCTCATTCTTATCCCTTTGACTCTTTCATGAAAATTCATGTTCCTCAAAAACTCTTGCAAAAATACATAAAATTTGGACACACTTAATCACTCTACTAACTTACTCATCCTATATTCTTATAGATGGACGTGAAGTACAGCAAGTTTTACCAACTAGGAATGGAGGAGACCTGATCTTTGAGAGGGATTTGGACCAGCTTTCGGAACTTCTGGAGCGTCCGCACCCCGAGTTCTTCGAACCTCAGCTCAATGATCAAGGAGGAGAAGATCTGTAGTGGCTAATTGTTGCAAGTCTCCGAGGAAAGATTGAACCTCCCGCTGCGAAGGGAATTCAGTTTACCTTGAGAGCAAACAACTGGCTCGATGGACTTGCCAGAGCCATGGAGGAAGCTCTTTCTCGTCTGTGTGGGCAGAGCATCAATCAGATCAAGGGTACTCTCTTTGAGTTTTGCCCAAGGCGTGATGCTAATGGACAACCACTGGAAGCCCCATACCACCCCGAGCTGAAGACCCAATTGGACCACCTTAGCTTCATGATGTACGATCGTCAGCAGGAGTTGGACAACTGCCGTGACTACTGCAACCACAAGTCTGCCATCATCAAGACGAAGGACCAGACCATCGCCCTGCTAGCAAAGGATCGCAAGTCTCGCCGCCGTCAGCTCAACAAGAAGGAGTGCATTATTTCCCGTCTTTGCCACCGCATCTCATCTCTAGAGGAGACCATCCACGAGAGAGACATGCAGTTGGAGGAAAGAGAGAATGCTGGAGAGGATCTTCGTGGAGACCCCTACTCCTATCTCAGCGATGATGATGATTTTCGGGAAGATCAGGCTATGGATTTCTTCACCCATGAGGACGATTTCGCCTTCATCGATGATGATGAAGATGACGAAGCCACAGATTCCGAGGAGTAGTAGCACTTGAGCACTAGCGTAGTGAATAGTATTCGGTCCCACTGTATCGTAGTTCTCAGAATGGTTCTTAAAACCATCTGCTTTTCTTTGTTGTGGTGTGTGTTGTATCGGGTGCTATGAATGAATGAATGAAAAAGCAAGTTGCTAGAAAATCTGAGTCAAACCTTAAATTTTTTTTTAAAGACCCAAAACTTTAGAAATTTCCCTCTTTTCTCATGATCTATCTAAATCTTCAGATGCCACGTGGAGGAAGTGGTTCAACACCGGACCTGATGTTGCAGATACTGCAAATGTTGACTTCTGACCGTGAAGCTGAAAGAGCGGAACGTCAAGCCAACCTAGCCACCCTTCAGCAGATAGCCCAGCTAGCCCACAACAACCAAGGCCACGGAAATCAGGACAACCACGGATCTAAACTCAAGAATTTCCAGAATACCAACCCACCTGTTTTCACTAAGTCCGAAGAGCCCCTAGACGCCGATGATTGGCTGCAAACCATGGAAAATAACTTAGAAGTATCCGGAGTGGAAGCCAACGAGAAAGTCATGTTCGCCACCCACTATCTAGCCGGAGATGCCAGAGCATGGTGGAACAGTGTTCGCGCAATGACCGGAGGCCAGATGATGACCTGGGAGGAATTCAAGGTCAAGTTTAGCAGAACCCATGTGCCACCGGGTTTGATCAAGAGAATGAGAGACGAGTTCAGAGAGTTGAAGCAAGGAAGGATGACTGTAGTGGAATACCATGACAAATTTTTGTCATTAGCTAGGTATGCCTCGGATGAAATAGACACTGAAGCCAAGAAGAAAGAAAGATTCCTGAATGGTCTGCATGACGAGATGCAAACGGTGTTAGTCAATATCCCCTTTGCGGATATTGAAGCCCTTGTCGACTCTGCTATCCAGATGGAAGGAAAAATCAACCAAGCCAATGAGAACCGCAAGCGTCGTATGATGCATCACCAGAACCCATCGGACCCAAAGTATCGCCCTAACCCATCTCCAGGATTTGCCCCAAGGACCAACAGACCCCCGATGAACTGTCCGACATATCCCAACCGTGGAAACCCTAGACCCGGAGGAAATCACAACAACCCCGGCAACTCTAGAAATTTCAATCGTGCCCCACCCAAGTTCAACAACAACAATGTTACCACCAACACCAACACTGCCCCGAGGACTGGAAGCAATGTTGTGCCTGTAGCAGCCAAGGACAAGTCGCAAGTGACCTGTTATGACTATGGAAATAAAGGCCACTATTCCAACGAGTGCCCAAACAAGAAGAATGCTACAGCCCCCAATACCAATGTCCCAGCTCAGCAGCAGCGTCGTGTTCAACTAGGAAGAAGATTTGCCCTAGGGAATTCGCTCAACCGCAACAGCCGTCTTTTTCTCATGCATGCTGAAGAAGCTCAGGAAGCGCCAGACGTCGTGCTGGGTATGTTTTCTGTTAATTCAGTACTTGCATGAGTGTTGTTTGATTCTGGTGCATCACACTCATTTGTCACCGAAGAATTTGCCTGCACTAGTAAAATTCAACCAACCAAACTGAAGCATGTTATGATTGTTCAAATTCCCGGATCAGCCACCAAGGCTAGGCAAATTTGCAAAGCCGTCCCTATCCGAATCCATGGCATAGATTTTTATGCAAATCTGATAGTACTTGGAACTAAAGGTTTGGAAGTAGTACTAGGAATGGATTGGATGTCCAAACATAAAGGATTGATTGACTATGCCAAGAAATCCATAACCATGACCAGTACCGCCGGAATATCAGTCGAGCATATATCTGAATCCTTACCTCGCCAATTCAAATGCAACAAGAGTATAACCCAACCTACCATTGACCAAGTCCAGATAGTCTGTGAATACCCCGATGTATTTCGAGATGTTTTGCCCGGTATGCCCCCAGATCGGGATATCGAGTTTATCATTGAACTAATTCCTGGAACCGAACCCATAGCCCAAAGACCATATAGTATGAACCCGTCAGAGCTCGCAGAACTAAAGAAGCAACAGGATTCCATGCTGGAAATTGGATTGATTCAACCAAGTGCGTCACCTTGGAGATCGCCTGTCTTGTTTGTGGACAAGAAGGATGGAGGTAACCGTTTGTGTACGGATTATCGAAAATTGAATGATGTCACCATCAAGAACAAGTACCCCTTGCCCAAGATAGAAGATTTGTTTGATCAGTTGACCAGTGCCAAAGTGTTTTCTAAGATTGATCTTAGGACTGGCTATCATCAACTCAAAATTCGTGCAGAGGATATTCCAAAGACTGCCTTTACCACCAGATATGGATTGTATGAGTATACGGTCATGTCTTTCGGATTAACCAATGCCCCCGCTTATTTCATGAATCTCATGAATAAGATTTTTATGGACTTCCTGGATAAGTTTGTCGTTGTTTTCATCGATGAAATTCTGATTTATTCCAAATCAGAAGAAGAACATGAGCTACACCTAAGGACCATTCTTGGAACCCTTAGAGAGCATCAGCTATATGCAAAGTTTAGCAAATGTGAATTCTGGTTACAGGAGGTAGGATTCCTCGGTCACATTGTATCAGACGGAGGAATTGCCGTTGACCCTTCCAAAGTGAAAGACATAGAAGATTGGCAAGCCCCAACCACTCAAACCCAAGTTCGTGCATTTCTCAGATTGGCGAGATATTACCGCAAATTCGTAGAGGGATTCTCGAGTATCGCCAGACCCATGACCCAATTGCTGAAGAAGGACAAGAAGTTTGAATGGACCGACAAATGTGAAGCGAGTTTTCAAGAACTCAAGAGGAGATTGATTTCAGCCCCAATCTTGATCATGCCGGATATCACGAAGCTCTTCGATGTGTATTGTGATGCATCCAAGATTGGTCTCGGATGTGTGCTAATGCAAGAAGGCAAAGTTATATATTATCTATCTCGACAATTGAAGCAACATGAGCAAAATTACCCAACCCATGACCTCGAACTCGCAGCCGTAGTTCTAGCCCTGAAGACATGGAGACATTACCTGATGGGAAACCGCTGTGAGATTTATTCAGATCACAAGAGCCTAAAGTATATATTCACTCAGAAGGATCTGAATAGGAGGCAGAGAAGATGGATTGAGCTAATCAAGGATTACGACCTGGACATTCACTATCACCCTCGTAAAGCCAACGTGGTAGCCAATGCCCTTAGCAGATTGCCGTGCCGCTTGAACTCCATGATTTTGAAGGAGCAACCAAGTTTGCACAAAGAGATGGAAGATTTTCGAATGGAATTAGTAAGTGAAGGATTTTTGGCTAGCATAGAACTCCAGCCCACTTTGATCAGTCAGATTAAAGAGGCGCAGAAGGGAAATGCTAGTATTGACGGAATCAAGCGTCGAATCGGTACAGGCAAAGTACCCGGATTCATCGAAGACGAAGAAGGAGTTTTGTGGTACAAAGGACGCCTTTGTGTACCAGCAGATTCCTAGTTGAAAGGAGTTATTCTGAAGGAGGCTCATGATACTCTTTATTCTATCCATCCCGGAGGAACTAAGATGTATCAAGATTTAAAAGAGCTATTTTGGTGGCATAAGATGAAGAGAGAAATCGGAAGCTATATCGCCAAGTGTGATATTTGTCAGCGAGTCAAGGCAGGACATCAAAGACCCGCTGGATTGTTGCAACCCTTGCAGATTCCGGAATGGAAATGGGATTCTGTAGGAATGGACTTTATCACTGGACTACCTACTTCTAGTAGGGGAAATGACTCTATCTGGGTCATAGTGGACAGATTGTCCAAAGTCGCCCATTTCTTGCCCGTCAAGACCACATGTCAGAGTTCGAAACTAGCGGAGTTATACATCACTAGAATCGTCAGTTTGCACGGAGTCCCCAAGAACATAGTATCGGATCGAGGAACTCAGTTTACCTCGAGATTCTAGAAGAAAGTCCAAGAGGGTTTAGGAACCCGTCTAGATTTCAGCACCGCGTATCACCCTCAGACCGATGGACAAACAGAGCGAGTAAACCAAATACTCGAAGATATGCTGAGAGCATGTGTGTTAGAATATGGATCCAAGTGGGAAGACTGTCTGCCGTTTGCAGAATTTTCATACAACAATAGTTATCAAGCCAGTTTGCAAATGGCCCCATTTGAATTTATGTACGGAAGGAAGTGTCACACCCCTTTGAACTGGTCGGATGTAGGAGAGAGTCAGATCTTCGGACCCGACATCCTACGAGAAGTAGAAGAGAAGGTTCACAAGATTCGTGAGCACCTCAAGACCGCCCAATCCCGACAGAAGAGTTACGCTGACAAGAGACGTCGAGACCTCACCTTCAACATAGGAGATTTTGTTTATCTGAAAGTGTCGCCATTGAAGGGAATGCAGCGTTTCCAACTCAAAGGAAAGTTAGCCCCCAGATATATCGGACCTTTCAAAATTCTGAACCGTCGAGGAGAAGTGTCGTATCAATTGGAAATACCCGAATAGATGTCAGCCGTGCACAATGTGTTCCATATCTCGTTACTTCGCAAGTGTCTCGAAGTCCCCGAGAAGACCGAAGTGTTCAAGAATATCGATCATCGGACCATAGAGATCAACGATGACCTGACCTATCCCGAAGTACCCATCTGTATTTTGGAAGAAGCTTTTCGAACTACCCGAACCCGAAGCATCAAGTTTCTCAAGATTCAGTGGAGCAACCACATAGAAGAGGAAGCTACCTGGGAACGCGAAGATCACATCAGGACGGAGTTTCCCGATCTCTTCAAATCCTAGGTAATCTTTTCGTCCTTTTTCAAATCTCGGGACGAGATTTTGTTTAAGGGGGGAAGGTTTGTAACATCCCAAAAATATTAAACTTAAATCATAAAACTCTAATCATCAAAATTAGGGTTAACAAAAACTTTTCTAATTAAAATTATGAAGGCATGCATATGTGTATGCATTTAATTTGAAATTCTTTTGAACCACCTTGTTTGTATGTTTCCTTGCGTGTAAAATGTTTCTTAGGTGATATAATCATCTTATAAACATTTCCCAAACTTTTCCTAAAGACAAATAAATCAAAACCAATAAAATAAAGGAATGGTCATTTTGACCAATTTAACTCCCATGCCTACTTTGGCTGTCTCAAACTTTCAGAACCTAATGGAAACTTTTCTGGATCTTTGCACCCCTTGAATGTACTCATAACAAGGTATCAAGCCCCACTTTGTGATCATCCAGAAACTTTCAAATGCATAGTTTAAGTGACAATTCAAAATTGAATCTTTATCATATGGGAAGATCCCACTTTTTCAAAAACCACTCAAACAAGCTCAACTTTCAAAACCCAAGCATCTGCAGACTCACTAGCACCAATCTAGCAAACCCACCAAAAATATTTTCAAAATTCAAAACTTGATTTCATGCGGCCATTTCATCAAACAGGTTGCAGACACAAATCATATAAAATCTAAACACTATTTGGAGCAGTGATTTGAGCCTAACTTGTCCCCTCTTTGGCTCACAACCATCTCAGTAGATCATCTAGCTAACTAAACCAAGCACTAGCACCACTGTGAGCTTGCCATTGTCATCAATGGTGAACAGCCAAGCACACCCTTGCCACCCCATAGTCGACAGCAAGCTAGGAGCAGCAGCAAGCCTAGCCAGCATGTGGGAGGCACCACCGTCCCACCGCCACTCACATCCCCACCATGAAGCGTTGCCAAGCCTTGGACCACACGCACGAACCATCCCAACCTCGCCAGCAACCATGCCGAGCGTGCGCCAGAGCGCCACCCTCGACCAGCGCCCACAGACCGCGCGCCTCCCTCATCGCGTGCATACACAATCCCCACCGACCCAGGAGACCGCCAGACATCCTCGTTTGCCGCCCCGTGACGCACAGCCACCGCTCGCCATCGAAGACGCCGCCTCTGCCACGCAGAGCGTCGCATGTTCCAGACTGTCGTGGTGGTATCACGGCATATGCCATGGGTAGGCTAAAGTTGGGGCCGATGGACGTGGAGGAATCTGGGGAGGGATGATGCAGTGAAGACCGCACTCGTATGAACAAAGAGAAATACAATGTATATTGGATTGAAACTCTCAAGTGGAGATAACACCTCATTCTATACATAATCTCTTATAATCTTGCCATACTTGTGGCTACAATCATGCTCCTTGAGTTGTATCTCCTATGCTTCTATCTAGATCTCTCTGTGAGAGTGGAGGAAGAGGAAGGAGAGATCCTAGTGAGCAGAGATGGGAGGAGCCCTTCGGGGGCCTCCCTTGAGAACGATCCCCCTGGTGCTCCTTATAAAGGGGAGCCCAGGGGACAAAGCTTGTTCTCTACGATTGGCATCTAGAGAGCATATACCTGGCATCTTCTAGAGATGCCCAGCATATGCCTTGGCATCTTTGGAGATGCCAGGCATATTCCCCAGCATCTTCTTGGATGCCATGGGCATATGCCCCAGCATCTTCTTTGATGCCATGGGCATATTCCCTCTGCCATGTCCTAGTCTAAGCCAGACTGGCATGTGACACAAAGGTGTTGACTTGGCTTAACGACATGTCGATGTAGTGGTTGAGGTAGTGTCCTGAGATGATTAAAGGGGGCATCCGGGGTGTTATAATTCGGCCCGGGGGACCTGAATAATGGGGAGATTCGGCCTGGGTAGAGCTGATTTGGACTTGGGGGGCCATTGAGTCAGCCCAGGCGGAATTAAGGTCCTAGCCGGGTCATCCAGCAGCCTAGCCAGGTCATGCAGCGGCCAGGCCGAAGTTCCTGGGTTGGCTAGGTGCAGTCTTGGGCCCAGCCGGCGCTTCTTCTCATGGCCCAGGCGGGGATGCTGCTGGACGCTGAGGGAGGCCCGTAGTAGGCCGGCCGAGATGAAGGAGGAGCCGCCCCACCCGGGGGACTCTGGCGCTGAGGCTCGCTGGCGGGAGATTGGCGACGGAGGGACTTGGCGGGATCGACGAGGCGCCTTGGCGGGAGGATCTTGGGGTGGTGGCGATGACCCGCGGTGGGCCGAATCCTGCCCACCTCGGCCCACTCGGGGGATCGATCGGCGAAGCAGAGCGGGATGCCGGCGATGTGGGCGATGAAGCTGGGAGAAGTCTGAAGTGGGCCGACTTCTGGTTGCTCGGCCCAGGAGGGAAGTCCGGACCCAGCTGCCTAATTCGGACTTTTGCCTAGTAGCTCGGCTTACACAATATAAATCTGGCCCAAGGGAGCGAGGGGTAGGCCGAGTTAACACTGACTCGGCCCAGTTTGGCTTTTGCCTTTGTCTTTTTCTATTTGACTTAATACTCTCATTGGAAAAGCATTTCCCTTTATTTGTCTCCTATGATCTTACTTATAGCACAACTCTAGGGTATCCGGGGTCATATCCCCGACACAGACCAAGCCGCACCGCCCCACGCCTCAAAACCATGTCGTTGAGCATCGCCAGGGAACACCGCACCGCCCCCTACCTTCGCCCATGCCAATAGCCGTCTGTACCATCGCCCCCGACGAGCTCACCGTGCGCCCCGTCGGTCCCCTCGCTCGACTATAAATAGAGGCCACCCCCGCTCAATTTCTTCACACCATCTCACTCCTCTCTCCTCACTTATCGTGCCACACCGTTCCCAGAGCAAGGCGAGCACCACCTCGCCGGAATTTCACCGGAGCCCGCCGCCTCTGGAGAAGAAGGGCGCCATCGATTTCGTCCACCCCAGGAGCTGCCGCGACCACCCCTGAGTTTGTCGTTGTCGACTTCGTCGTTCGCCCGCCTCGCCGACCCTCCCCTGCACCCCGGTGATCCCCCAGCACCCCTCACTGGCTGCGCTAGGTTTCTTTCTCGCCGGCGTTGCTCAACGTCGACGATGACTCCCAGCCGTTGGATTAGAACTAGATCGAACGATCCACATCGCCCCGTACCGCTTTGCCCCTCCATGTCTCACTGACGAGTGGGGACACCCACTTAAGCAGCCCGCGGGAGCACTGCGCTTAGCAGGCCGTCCCGTTAACTTCTCCCGCGCAGCCCAGTTATTTGAATTAAACCTTTTCTATTTTGTTTCAAACTCACTTCTGTACCCAGCTTATAAAATCAACCCAGATCGATTCATTGCACCAAATTGAATGAAACCAATTTTGTTAGAAAGGTATGAGAATGCTGAATCCAATCCCGTTGGATTCAAGTCATTTGGATCTATAGATCACCAATGGCAAAAATAACAAGGCAGAAGCTTTTCTGCATTCAAACATTTTTCAAATTTAAACCATAATAGCTTTTGAATTGATTCCAACTCCCAAAAATCACCTTTAACCATACCTTTCAGAATATATAAAAATATATAGGTTTACTTGCAGAAATAATGTTCAAGTAATAAAAGAATGCTACATAGGCATTTCTAGCCACTTTAATTAATTAAAATAAAAGGGTAAAACCTTATTAAATTGTGACACCACTTTAAATCACATTCCCTTGGACTACAATATGTGGTGATGACATGTGTCAACATGATCCCATGTTTGGTTTGGAGAATATTAAATCTTAAGTAGTTTTTCAATGAGTAGAAATTACTTTTCTAGAAATAAAAAGGAATTAAACCAAGCTTTAATCTTGTAAGGTTAGAGATGATGTTAGATCATCCATAGGACCCTTGTGTGTGATGATTGCAAGTAGTTAAGTGTTGTTTGGTGATTGTGTACCTCGTATTTATTTATAGACGCTAGTACCGACCAAGGATACGAGGAGGAAGGAGGATTCTACGAAGAGGAAGCCGAGGAGAACTTCAACCACTGCTCTGCACAAGGCAAGCCTAATACTACTAGTGAATGTGCAAGCTAACAGTCGGAAGATACTCTACTAATGCAACAAACCACTACTTGTTACTATGCCTACTATATGCCTTAAGCATATGTGATCATACCCACTTGACAGACCAATCCTAGTTTTTTACTTGCAAGCTTTATACTTTATTTCTTTATCGAAGCTATTACTTAGAGTTTACTTAAGTGAATTATAGATACTAGAAAGATATCTGAAGGTTGCATAAAGAGCATAAAATTTGGCCTAAGCTAGATAATCTTGATATCATCTTAAGGCATGAGATTGAACTTAGTTAGAACTCCACTAGTTTACCACCCCTCATTATTGCTTACCCCCACCTGTAGATGCTAGTGCTAAGCATAAAACTTGATCAACTTTAGATGGGAATACTTGGTGGAAAACTGGTTATGAAAACCTTGGAATGATGGATCATTCTATTGAAATGTTTTGGACATGTGTTTCCGAACACTTGATGATTTTGGTGATGAAAATGATGAGGCATGAGCCTTAGCCTTGTATAAAACTGATGGTTGTCTGGATGCGATACCATTCCAATTCTATCATACAACCACAATACCCGAAGATTGGGTAGGGCTTGACTGGAAACTTATATACCTTAGTATTAGTTCCCTCACGGCCAAGGTCTGAGCTGAGGCTACCTTGTGAAGATTGTCCACCTGTGTAGTACCCAAGATGACATATGGTCATGGTTGGGGGGACAAACTCACAGGAGAGGTGCTTATACTAGGGCGTGTAATCGAAAGGTTAGGATTGATTATCCACATACTAAGTATGGTGAATTCAGGATTTGTTCCTGACGGATGTATCGAATGTTGTGGTGAAAGTGTACAAACTCTACAGAGTGTCAAACTATTTGAATAGCCGTGTCCGCGGTTATGGACAGTTGGAGTGGCCATACTGTTCCCCCGTCAGACTTTTCAAAATGACTTGTGAAATGATTTGAAACTTTGACTTGACCACGATAGAGTTGTGATATGAAATACAAGTTCTCACTTAGGAGTTATAAAATTGTGACGAGCAAACGTTGCTTCTAAACTTAGTAGAAATAAATCTGGCTTTTGCAAAAAAAACCTAGAGCCTAGTGTCCTATTATCCAAAAACCCCTTTACCTGTTAGTATTAGTTTACGAGTACTTAAAGAGTACTCATGGCTTTGTCCCTGGCTATTCCCATGGCCAGACTATGAAGAGGAGTACCTGGAGGATGGACCCCAGGAAGGTTAAGACAACTAGGATCATCTCCCATCGTCAGCATTGCCTGTGACCCCGAAGATGGAGCTTCGCCTACGCTACCGTTATTATTACGTATTCAGCTGCTTGATGTTGTATTAAGAACTGGATCATGAGATCCCTATTTGTGTAAGAACATATGTATCATTTGTAATTGATGATGTACTATGGTATCCAATTCTATTATTTCTCGCAAAAATGGTAATCCTGGGATTGCGATGTATGGCATAACAGGCATCTGGGATTAAAAATCCGGGTGTTGACAGTATGCAAAGGTTTGAGCTCTCTCTGAATGATGTGATCGAGTTACTCATTCGAGAGCCCCTCTTGATAGTATGGCTATCTATCCTAAACCCGGTCTCCCACTAAAAACATGAGACCGGCAAAAGGGAAAACCTATCAAGATTATACCTTTGCCTTGAGCATTCCACTTGAGCTCGATGTAGACAAACTTGACCTTCTCAAGAAGGAACGCCTTTCTTGATCCCTTTCACGGTGGCGGCTGCCCATGTTTTCTCTGGTTGTTTTTAGCAACTATCTCGTGGGCAGCGGTGATGATCCGGACGACGACTTTCATCGCGGCGACGGAGAGCCTAGGCGTGGAAGCGGAAGGGATGCTTTGATGATCATCGGGAGCTTGGTGGGGGAGTGGAGGTGTGGTGGTTGTGTCGGTCCTTGTTGGGAGCGCATGAGGTTTTGGGACTCTTTGATGGGTGAAAGCCTTGTCCTGGCGGCTAGCTGGGACCGACGACAATAACGCCCGTGGGTTATGCATCCTTCTTGAAGTCGTCGCTGAAGCGGCTGTTTCTTGATCCTCCGCCTGGGATCCGGGGGAAACCCTAGATCCCTTGCGGGATCGGGCGTGGGCGGTGCTCTTGTGTCGCTTTGACTCTTTGAGCCTCGCTTTGTACGTCCACCGGACTGAGAGACCTGTTGTGTGTTTTGGTGGTTTAGCGGAGGCGGGTTCGTCTTCAGCCAGGCGGGGCGCGGCCCTGGGGCCGGTGTGGTAGTTTGGAGCGGTGGCTCCGGTTTTTCACCTCCGCCTATTGCGTTGAGGTGTGGTGTCGACCTGGTTGGTCGTCGACCCGTGTGGAGCGCAGCCTCAGGGCTGGCGTTTGGTGTTGTGTTGTAAGCAGTTTTTCGGCCAGTTTTACTCATAAAACGGGCCAACTCTTTTCTACTATATCAATGAAAGGCAATGCTTTTGCCTCCTTTCAAAAAAAACTCATACTCTTAATGAAATAGCTTGACACCAAATTTAGTTTGTGCTTTAATAAAAAATACAGTTATACTAATTACTCATCTAGATAGATGCATGTAAACCTTTCTGTATCACGCAGAAACTTAATCCGTTGCTAAGTAGCACTAGTGGATCAGGAGATTTAGTACCCTTTGCTGGCTTTCCCTAGGGTACCTCGGGCTGGCACCAGGCCTCGGGAAGCCAATTACGGCCCAACTCCAATATCTTTTGGTCAGTGTGACCAACCCTTTCCATTCCTATCGAGACTCTTATTGCCATCGAAAAGATCATTCATGGATATCTTTGGAAGGGCCGCAAGGATGTAGATGGTGGCCACCATGTAGTGGCATTGGAAAGAGTTTGCATGCCAAAAGAGCTAGGCGGGCTCGGCATTCCAAACCTATGTTCGATGAACCAACCACTATGAACCAGGTGGTTGTGGCTCAACAGAGTGGAGGATACCAGGTCGTGGAAAGAGCTCGATATCTAGGTTCCCTTGGTGGTGCAACACATATTTGATGTTGTCACTTCCTCCATTGTGGGAGATAGGGCGACCACCTTCTTCTGAACGGACCAATGGTTGCCGGGTGGCCCTCTCTTTGTGACGATCCCTAGAAGACCAGTCAAGGCTCGCATGGTTCGCGATGGCCTTGTTCCAAGTGATATGGATATACCCTACGGGTGCCTCACATTGGTATACCCGGTCTAGCCTAGGGAAGGCCCACGTGAAGACTTGCTGACCAAGAAGATTTCAGGTGGCCTGATGATGTGTAGCTCAGATCACTGTAGAGCTTCGTTGGAAAACCCCAAGATGAAGGTATGATGAGCACATCAGCAAGTTTTCCCTCAGAAAGAAACCAAGGTTATCGAACCAGTAGGAGTAAGGAAACGACTCAAAGGTGTTGCTAGCAACTTGGAAACCTGTACAACACAAACTCAAGACTTTGCCCCAACAAACAGTGAGGTTGTCAATCTCACCGGTTTGCTGAAAACAAAGGATTACTATATGGTATGGAAGGTAATGGTGGCTTGCAGAAAGTAAACAGTAACTGTGGAAGATGTGTCAATGCTAAAGATTGGATCGGGGTCCATAGTTCACTAGAGGTGTTCTCCTTAAGATAAACAACATAACATGCTGGGTAAACAAATTACAGCGGGGCAATTGACAGGATAGAGCAAGGCATACCAATGCAATACTAGACATTCATGATCCTATGAGATTTGATTGGGCATTACAACAATATACATAGACCGCCATCCAACTGCATCTATGACTAGTAATCCACCTTCAGGTTATCATCCGAACCCCCTCCAGTATTAAGTTGCAAGCAACGGATAACTGCTTTAAGCAAAGTGTGTAAAGTAAACAATACACTTGTTTCATGAACAATAGAATGTTGTTTTCTCCCTAGTAGCAACAACACATTGATACGTCAGAAACGTATCTATAATTTTTGATGTTCCATGCTTGTTTAGTATCTACTTGGCTTTCATTTGTCTACACTTTGAGGTGTTTTTATATGTTTTTCTGGACTAACCTATTAACAAGATGCCACAGTGCCACTTGCTTGTTTTCTTCTGTTTTTGGTTCCAGAAAAGGCAGAAAATCAATATTCTCGGAATTGGATGGGACAAAAGCCAAAGTCAATATTTTACCGTGGGGAACACGGAGCCTGAATACGAGACGGATGGGGGGCCACCAGGGGTCCACACCCCTGGCCACGTGGCCAGGCTAGGCCCGTGCCTGGGGAGTGGGGTGGCCGCCCTGGCTGCCCCCCGCCTCGCCTCTTCGCCTATAAAGACCCCCGATACAGAAACCCTCGATATGAAGTGTGAGTAGTTCCACCTTGGACTACGGGTCCATGTAGTAGCTAGATGGTTGTATGTCCTCCTTTGTGCTACCATGTTTAGATCTTTTGAGCTCCGTTCATGATCAAGATCATCTATTTGTAATCATGCATGCTATGTTTGTGGGGATCTGATGGTTATTGAGATTAGTATGTCAGATTGATTAATGTTTTTGTCTTATTGATTCTATCATGTTTTTGTTGTTTGTGATCTTGCATGCTCTCCGTTTCTGGTAGCTATATTGGCCAAGTAGATGCTAGTGACTCCAAGAGGGGGTATTTATGCTCGATAGTGAGTTCATGCCTCTATTTAATCTAAGGGAAGTGACAGAAATCTCTAAGGTTTTAGATGTGTTGTTGCCACTAGGGAGAAAACAACGGTCTCTTGTTCATGGAACAAGTGGATTGTTTACCTTACACACTTTTCTTAAAGCAGTTATCCGTTGCTTGCAACTTAATACTGGAGGGGGTTCGGATGATAACCTGAAGGTGGATTACTAGTCATAGATGCAGTTGGATGGTAGTCTATGTATCTTGTCGTATTGCCTAGTCGAATATCATAGGATCATAAATGTCTAGTATTGCATTGTTATGCCTTGCTCAGTCCTGTCAATTGCCCTGCTGTAATTTTTTACCCAGCATGCCATGTTTTTTTTATCTTAAGGAGAACAACTGGCATGGATATACCCCACGGGTACACAACATTGGTCTACCTAGTCCAGTCCAAGGAAGGCCCACGTCAATACACACGGCCCATGAAGACTTCGGATGGCCCAAGCCCATGACGCTTTCGACTCCTTGGAGGACAAGTCTAGATTCGATAGAATTTCAAAGGGTACAAACCCTAATTTGTAACAGACCCGACCTAAGCCTAGGACCTGCCTATCTATACAAAGGCCGGGAGGGTAAGACGAGAAGGATCTCTCTTCCAACTCACCGCATACGCACCTCATGCCAGATTTCATCTACGCACCCCTGTAATCTTTGGTTCCGCCGTAATCAAGGGTAGACAAGCAGGAGTAGGGTTTTCCCTCTAGGGGCCTGAACCTAGGTAAATCTCATGTCCCGCATTGCTTGTCTATTAACCGTTCCGCGATGTCCAACTTCCCCATCTTCTCCAAAACCCAAGTCCATAACAATGGGCATTAACAAGATCGAACCTCGTCAATTGGCGCCGTCTGTGGGAAAAGGGGACGCTAATTGTGCGATCGTGATGGTTCCATACGGAGCGATCTACAACTCATCGGTGACGGAGAGTCACCTCCTCTTCGGCAGCTTCGACTTCACCGCCCACTTGCCGGCCACCCTGAGGGATTTCGAGTCTGTTGGCGACGGACTCGATATGTTGTTCGGGAACTTCTGCTTCCAGGTGGGGCAGACAGGCACTCTCCGCTTCCCAGAGCGGGTGCCACCACCATCCATCAGGCCTGCTTTGTGGGTCCCACCTATCGGCGCGTTACACGCATCGACGCTGACAAACGAGTCAGACGACAGCGGCAGCTGCAACTCAGATATGTGCGGCCCTCCCTTAGATGAAGGAACCTACGGTTCCGGATCCGAAAGCTGCGGCAGCAGCGACCCAATCTACGGATGTTACCTATGTGTCGTGGTCATCCAAAACTAAACGGAAATGCCACCAGGTACGAGTGCACCCAACCCGCCTCTCAACCCGCAAGCTGGGAACAGAGGAAACGGGGGAGATTCGCCACTCAGGCCCAACGAAGGTGACGCTCACGCCTACCAGAAGATCAACCTCAACGAGGAAGGCTGGCACCAAGCACGTGAAGCCGTGGCAGGCAACATCATCCTACCCGTGAATGCTTCATGAGATCTACTAATGGCCTACCTCCTCCTCCTCATCAACGAGCATAACCGGCAGGTGAAACTGATGGAGGAGCTTGACAAGCGTAAGCAGGCGGCTTCGGAGTCTAGCGCATGATGAGTTGCGCTCTCCGCCGCTGGAAGATCCAGTTCGCACGGCAACAATGCCAACAAGCACCGCTCCCGCATGGAGAACATGGACCCCACCGCGCGACGCGAAGTCACTAGGGCCCTCAACATGTATTTCATGACGATGGACGTAAACGACAACGTCATGCCGAAAACACTGCAGGCTACGATCATGGCAACCACTACATACCTCGCGTCCCGTCCACCTCCGGTGGGTGACCCAAAGAGCGCAATGCACAAGTCCGTGATAGCCGGTATTGGACTCGTCGGAGCCACGCTCCACGACGAGGCTCCTACGGAGTCGAAGAGAAAATTTGCGGTCAAGTTCACCCGCAGCCCCACGCCCTCATCCGAGGAGGACGAGCACGATCTGCCCCGACGTTGCAAGAGCCCACGGCACCACAGCAGCGACTACGACGCTCGCAACGATCTCACCCAACGCAAGATCGACAAAGCACGTGCTAAACACGCGTGCTCAACTAAATCCGACGAGGAAGACGACGAAGATCTGTGCGGATCCAGATGCTTAAGCAGATTCGTTTGACAAACAAGAATGCCGAAAAACTTCAAGCTCCCTTCGGACACTCCGAAGTTCGACTGTACGCAAGACCCAAAGTCCTGGCTTAGCGACCACCTCTCATCCGTCAAGTTGCACAGCGGAAACAGGAACACCGCCTTACAATACCTTCAGCTATAGCTGACAGGTGCAGCTAGGATCTGGCTCAGCAGCATGTCCTTCAGCTCCATCCGAAGATGGGAGGAGCTGGCATACAGCTTCATCCGCAACTTCAAGGGCACTAGCAAGAGGCTAGCCTCGATCGAAGAACTGCGAGCCTGCACCCAACGTACCGACGAGTCCATTCGCTCGTACATATTACGTTGGTCCCATATCAAGAATCCCGCCGCACATATCTCTGAAGAAAGGACAATCAACGCCTTCAAGGATGGTGTCAAGCGCCCGGACTTTAAGGAAGAACTTGGGCATGTCAAGCCCAAGACGCTCGACCACCTCATGGACATTGCCAACCGATGGGCAGATGTCGAGGATTCCTTACACCGAACGCATTCAGATGACGAGGACGACTATGGCCGTAGACGAGAACGACGCAGCAAACGAAGACCGCGCGTCTACGATGATCGCAACGGAGTCGACATGGTCGCGGCTGGATACGCCGATCTACGCAATGACGACAACTGCAGCAGCGGATACCACGGAGGCAACTACCGCGACGGAGGGTGACCCACATAGACGTGGCAACGTCACATCCGCGACGACAAGCCTTCGGCATACGACAAGTTGTCTGGTCCTTGCACCATCCACTTCTACATCGACAAACAGGATGGCAAGAAGAAGGCCAGCCACATGCTCAAGGACTGCCACGAGTTCCAGAAGCTCAGCGAGGGTCTCACCCAAATGTGGCGGCAGATCGTGAACCCTAGATTTGGGCCCGCACATGTACCAGGTGACATCGCCTACGGGTCTCCTCCACCACCACCCGTTGGACCGTTGTATCCAACGATCGCACCAGCACCAAAGAATTGTGCAGGCGGATACCCGCCGCTAAAAGGGTCCCTGATGATCCAAAAGGGGCGCCCAACTAACAGGGTGCAGAAGAAAATCACCCGCCAAGTCAGCCTGGCCATGACCTCTCCACCAGCCATACCTGAGTACCTCAGCAGCTCAGAGTCCTGCATCACGTTTGACCATTCGGATCACCCATGCTAGATCCCTCGCCCAGTTCATGCTGCCCTAGTGCTCAAGGCGCAGACCGGGGGGGTTCGAGATGAGCCGCATCTTCATGGACGGCGGCATCGGCATCAATCTGATGTTCGCCAGCACACTCGCGGCAATGCGGATCCCGTCGTGCAACCTGGAACAATCAGACACAATGTTGCATGGCATAGTCCTAAGAAAGGGCATATACCCCCTAGGCAAGATATGGCTCAACGTCATCTTCGGCCAGCCTGAAAACTTTAGGCGCGAGCGGCTAGAATTCGAAGTGGTGGACTGGCCACCATAGTACCACGCCATCCTCGTGTGCGTGGCATTCACACGATTCCTGGCAGTACCGCACTACGTGTACCTGCTACTGAAGATGCCAGGACCTAGGGGCGTCATCACTGTCCAGGGAAGCTTCACCTGATCCGACCACTGCGACAGAGACTTCAACAGAATCTCCCATTCGTTCGGCATGCAGGAGGAGCTCACAAGGATTCGAGAGGTGACAGAAAACGGGGCACCCCTATCACCAGGCAAAACACACCTGACATGTCATTTGACTCCACGATCAACACAAAGAAGGTGCAGGTCCACCCGATGGACGAAACCAAGACGGTGTTGATCGCCAGTGACCTCAGCCTCGCATAGGAAAGCGCGCTCGTCGACTTCCTCCATGAGCGCTAGGAAATTTTCGCCTGGTGTCCTATGGACATGCCAGGAGTTTCCATGGAATTCACCGAGCATGCACTCAATGTGTTCCCTGACGCGAAGCCAGTCAAGCAGTCGATCTGACGACTGTCTGAACCAAGAGCTGGAGCTGTTGGAATCGAATTCAACAGACTACTTGATGCCAACTTCATCCGGGAAATCAAGGAGAGCGAGTGGCTGGCCAACACCGTGTTGGTCCCCAAAAAGAACACGGACATCCTGCGGACGTGTGTGGACTTCACATCGCTTAACAAGTATTGTCCCAAGGACCACTTCCCTCTACTACGGATCAATCAGATCATCGATTCGACTGCAGGATGCGAGAAACTCTCCTTCCTCGACGCCTACTCAGGCTACAACTAGATTCGACTGAAGGTCGAAGATCAGGTGAAAACGGCGTTCATTACGCTGTTCAGCGTGTTCTGCTACAACACTATGCCCTTCGGGCTGAAGAATGCAGGTGCCACATATCAGAGGTGCATGCAGGCGTGCCTAAAAAACCAGATCGGTTGCAACATTCAAGTCCATATCGACTACATAGTAATCAAGACCAGGGAAGCCAAGAAGCTGATCGACGATCTCCGCGAGACGTTTGATAATCTTGACCACTACAAGATCAAGCAAAACCCAGAAAAGTGCACCTTCGGCGTCCCATCTGGCCAACTACTCGGCTACTTCATCTCCCAATGGGAGATAGAGGCGAATCCGAAGAAAATCAGGGCCATACTGGCCATGGAGAAGCCGAAGAACCTCCAAGGTGTCCAGCAGCTGGCCGGGCGGATCGTGGCACTGAGCAGATTCATCAGCCGCATCGGCGATAAGGCCCTACCCTTTTACCAGCTACTGCGCAAGGCGAACAAGTTCGAGTGGACACCCAAAGCAGACGACGCATTCGAGGACCTCAAGCAGCTGCTCTCCACCTCACTTGTCCTGGTCACACCAAAGTAACGAGAGCCTTTGATGCTATACATCATAGCTACACATTAGGTGGTAAGCACCGTACTCGTGGTCGAACGACCCGAAGACGGCAAGACCCATGGGGTCCAACGCCCAATCTACTACCTCCGCGAGGTACTGACTCCAACAAAGCAGAGGTACCCTCACTACCAGAAGCTCGCCTATGGCGTATTCATGACGGCTCGTCGGCTGAGCCACTACTTCCAGGAGCATCAGATCATGGTCTTCAATGACGCCCCACTGTCCAACATCCTGAACAACCATGAAGCCACGGGACGCGTAGCCTTGTGGGGCATCGAGCAGTCTCCTCTGGATATAATCTACGAACGACGCAAGGCCATCAAATCTCAGGTCCTCCCTGACTTTCTCGTCCACTGGATGGAACTCCAGCTGCCGGATACTCCGGACATATCACAATCGTGGATGATGCACATCGACGGCTCCAAGCGCGAGGCTGGAGCAGGGGTCGGTGTCATACTGACATCCCCTCAGGGCGACAAGATGAAATACGTCCTTCGGATGAAATTTCGCGCCTCCAACAACGAGGCCGAATACAAGGCCCTCATCCATGGCCAAGATCTGCGGCGCAACACGCCCTGTTATCTACGTTGACTCGAACCTTGTTGTCGAGCAAACGATGAACGAGTGCGATGCTCACAACACCAACATGATCGCGTACCGTGCGCTCTACAACTCACTCGAAGGGGACTTTGATGGATGCGAGCTTCGGCACGTCGGAAGAGAGAGCAACGAAGAAGCCGATAGACTCGCCAACATTGTCTCCACCTGCGAACGAGTGCCACCAGGTGTGTTCCTCGAACAAATATGCATACCCTCTATCAAGCTAAAATTCCCAAAGGGTTCAACCGAAGAAGCAGAGCACTCGGGGGCTATGATGCAGCGCTAGTCCAAGTGGGAGCGCTTCGTCGGGAAACCCCAAGAGCAAGGTGTGAAGCATCACAACAGCAAGTATTCCCTCAGTTAAGAAACCGAGGTTATCGAACCAGTAGGAGGAAGGAAACGTCACACAGGTGTTGCAAGCAACACGGAGACCTGCACAACACAAACTCAAGACTTTGCCCCAACGAATCAGTGAGGTTGCCAAGCTCACTGGTTTGCTGTAGCAAAGGATTAAACATATGGTGTGGAAGGTAATGGTTTGCAGCAAGTAAACAGGTAAAAGTGGAAGATGTATCAATGGTAAAGATTGGACCGGGGTCCATAGTTCACTAGAGGTGCTCTCCTTAGATAAACAACATGGCATGAAGGGTAAACAAATTACAGCAGGGCAATTGACAGGAACTGAGCAAGCCATAACAATGCAATACTAGTCAGAAAGATCCTATGAGATTCGATTGGGCAATACAACAATATACATAGACCGCCATCCAACTGCATCTATGACTAGAAGTCCACCTTCAGTTTATCATCCGAACCCCCTCCAGTATTAAATTGCAAGCAACAGACAACTGCTTTAAGCAAAGTGTGTAAGGTAAAAAAGTTCACATGTTCCATGAAGAAGAGACCATTGTTTTCTCCCTAGTAACAACAACACATCTACAACCAAAGAGATTTTTGTCACTTCCCTTGGAAACTAGAGGCATGAACCCACTATCGAGCATAAATACTCCCTATTGGAGTCACTAGCAACTACTTGGCCAAGATAGCCACTAACAATGGAGAGCATGCAAGATCACAAACAACACAGACATGATAGAATCATAAAGACAAAACCATTAATCAAACCAACATAATAATCTCAATATCCATCGGGTCCCCACAAACACAACATGCATGATTACAAATAGATTAGATCTTGATCATGAACGGAGCTCACAAGATCTATACATGAAAGCACAAAGGAGGAGATACAACCATCTAGCTACTACATGGACCCATAGTACAAGGTGGAACTACTGACACATCATACCGGAGAAGAAGGCCTCTGGGATGATCTCCCCTCTGGCATGGTGCCGTTAAGAACTTCAGATCCCCCCGATCTAGGGACGATGGTGGCGGCGGATACAGACGGTTTTGTGGAGATTTGATCGGGTGCTTCATATAGGCGAAGGGAAGGCCGAGGAGGTGTCCAGGGGCCCCACACCCTGCCTAGGCGCGAGCCCACCCCTAGCCGCACCTAGGAGGGTGTGGCCACCCTGGCACGCCTCTCCATCTCCCCTCTAGACCTCTTGTTCCCCATGGAAAGTTATTGACTTTGACGTTTGTCCCGTCCAATTCCGAGAATATTTCCTTACTAGCTTTTCTAGAACCAAAAACAGCAGAAAATAGGCAGCTGGCACTATGTCAACTTGTTAATAGGTTAGTACCAGAAAACATGTAAAAATCACCTCAAAGTGTAGACAAAGCAAAGCAAAGTAGATACTAACAAGCATGGAACATCAAAAATTATAGATACGTTTCCGACATATCAAGCATCCCCAAGCTTAACTCCTGCTCGTCCTTGAGTAGGTAAGTGATAAAAATAATAATTTTTGAGGTGACATGCACCCTCACAATAAAGATCTAACCATTTGCAAGCATTGAAGCTGGGATCAAAGAACTCTAAACATGAACATGAAAGATGGAGTTCTAACAGTAAGACAGAGAAACTATTTTTGCAACAAGATACAAACAAAGATCATGGATAACATGCACTAAAAAACGTTTGTTTGTTTCACATACAGAAAACATAGTATAGTGGTACACAGCTTGTCCCTCATAGAGTAACAAATAGATGCATAGGACACCTTTAAAGTTCACAAGGGTGACTAGAAATAAGTAGCACAAGAACAATTAATATCACAATATGCATCAATCAATAAGCTTTGGGACACTACACATAAAACTAAGAATGGAAACTATGCTCTCATAATGGTGCCTAAAGGTAGAAGGTGGAGACTCAATAATGGTGGAAGAAAGGCCTTTTATAAAGGAAGAAGGGATTTCAAGTTTCAAAAAGAGCTTCCAAAAATTATGGTACTTGTTAGCTTTCAGCCCTCATTGCCCCTATCATAAGCATCTTGAAGTCATTAAGGTTAAAGTGAACAAACTATGGAGTATATGCTTGACAAAATATAAGCTGGCAATCTCAAGTCCCTTGAATATGAGGGACACACCTCATGCTACTCAACTTCAGTCACAGGTAAGTTCTTGTCATTGTAAGTATTTGCATATCATAGAGAACCGCCAACCGGGTACCCCTTGCACATGGTACATGAGCTTTCCCATAACCAAAATTACAAGGCAAGCAGACAATGAGCATCTCAACGATCTTTTTATTTACTATATGCATAGATTTTTATTGAGGATGCTTCATAGATAGCTCACTATGGTGATGTTGCAAGTTTCCACCATGATTAGGCATGGCTTAGGCTAGCGGACCAGGAGTTTCTCTAACACAGAATACAAACTCCATGGACTTACAAGTTCCCTTTTTATTTCACACCGGTGACATCCACAGACAAAATAGCATAATATCAACTGAGTACAGAGTACAAGTGCAATGTTGAAAACGTTCCCCATGACAACATGGTTCTGCTAATTTCAACGTATAAGTGCAAGCATATACAACATAGAGACACAATGGTTCAAGTTTATTAGGGGCAAAGAATATAAAGTGTGCCATCAAGTTCGTGAGGGCTTTAATCACTAAGTTTTCACATAACAAAATAGTTTTTAATTGGAAGATAGCTGAAAACAAGAATATACTTGGAATGGTGTAACACACCATGAATAGGAGTTTATAGTGGACACTTTGGAATAACTTGGTTTCTTGGGAGTTGGAAGCATGAGTAGAGCTTACTCATACAAGTGGAGTCTAGCAAAAGACTGGGAGCAACCAAATAAGAGAGCAATAGTTGCCATAATCATGCAGAGCAACAAAGCATTACTAATCAAAGCATAGAGTGGTACTACAAGTCAAGGAATAAATGATCATAGAGGCTAATGGTGACTTGTGAGAGTCATAACATGGTGTGAGCATGTGCCAAGTCAACCCAAACAAACCTCAAAGGAGAGTACCACAATACTATGCTTTTGCATGCTAAAACAACACATAATTTCTTCAAGGCACACTAAGCAATCCCAATGAATTGGACTAAGCCATGCTACAGCAATAAGTACTAAGCATAAGGTCAAAACAACACCTATCATGGCATGATAAAGTCTAAGTCATGGTCAATGCAAGCTCCTCTTGCACTTCCAAGCAAGAACTTTCTACTCCTTTTCAACACCAAGCAAACTTATATGTAAGAACATAGCGAAAGCGAGGGTCCAAACTACTCAAGCAAACTAAACAAACTAAGCAAAGAAAACGAAAACTAAGACGCTCCAAGAACAACACAACTGTGCATGAAACAAATAAAAACGAAGTGTCTAGACAGACCTGAGGTTTTTATTGATGAAGAAGGGGATGCCTTGGGAATCCCCAAGCTTTGACGCTTGTACCTCTTGGATATTTCTTGGGGTGACACCATGGTGGCATCCCCAAGCTTGAGCTTTTTTCCATTCTTCATCTCGTTGCATCATTCTCTCTCTACACCTGAAATTTTTCATTCATACAAAACTTCACACAATCTTCATTAGCAACATTAGTTTATTCAAAAGATATTAGACCTCTGGCAAAGCTTTGGAACAACAAGACTTTTCACTAAAAACACAAGCTACTGTAGTAACTCCTTCAAAAAGCTCAATTCCCCAAAAGAGAACTCAAAAAGGAATCAATAAGAAGCAAATGCAAATAATGGCAGAAATCTGTCAAAACAGACCAGCAGGCAGAAACCAATTTTTTCGAAAATCTTCTATTGCTCAAATCAAAAAGTGTTGAAGTAACGAAAGTTAGCTAACATACTGGGGGATTTATTCATAAATTATCAGCTCAATCCGAGTTACAGAGACTCCTCAAGAATGTTTATGGTGGAGGACATAAATCTGTTTCGGGACAGCAACTCCCCAAATCTTACTTCCCTCTCATTAGAGGTCATTCTTGGCACAAAAAGCAAACAAAAAGGATAAGGAGAGGTCATTACTGAAGTAATAACTTCCAAGACTCAAGGAAACTCTTGGGTTATCTCCCAACAAGTACTTTTCTTTAACGCCTTTAAGTTAGGCACAAGAAGCAAGAAGAATCAAGTATTTTCAAATGAAAAAGCATTAACATCAAACCTTGCTTTCAAAGGAGGAGCAAAAAGCAACTTCTCTCTCCTCATAGGGAAGTGTTCAATACCTTTCTTGAATGGAAAATGATATTTAATGGTGCCTTCTTTCATATCAATGATGGCACCAACAGTTCTAAGAAAAGGTCCCCCCAAAGTAATAGGACAAGAAGCATTGTATTCAACATCCAAAACATAGAAATCCACAGGAACATAAGCATTGTTAACCATAATAAGAACATCATTAATACTCCCCATGAGTTTCTTCTTAGCATTATCATTAAGTGGGACATCTAAATAACAATATTCCAAGGGTGGCAAATCAAGCATTTGATAAATCTTCCTAGGCATAATAGAGACACTAGAACCAAGATCACATGAAGCTTTGAGATCAAAGTCATCCACTTGCATATTAATAATAGGTTCCCAACTATCTTCTACTTTCCTAGGAATAGAAGCTTTGTGTTTTAGCTTTTCTTCCTTAATCTTAACAAGAGAATCTATAATGTGTTTGGTGAAAGCAACATGCATATCACTAGCATCAGGACTTCTAGCAAGCTTTTATAGGAACATAATCACTTCAGAAATATTGCAACCATCAATATCAAAGTAAAACTTAGCATCACTAGTAGTAGGCTCGATAGGCTTAGGCATAGTAGGAGGAGGAATAGGGACTACTTGTGCTTTAGTGGTGATGGTGCACACACTATTGTTTCTATCAATTTCAGATTCCCTTTCCCACCTAGCATGAAGTTGAGATAACAGCCTAACATTTTTATCAATAGTAACTTGTATGTCATGAGCAGTAGCAAAGGTATTTTCCATGGTTTCAAGTTTAGCAGCCATTTTATTAATCAAGGAGGACTGAGCTTCAGACAAAGAGGATATATTTTTCTCAATATTTAAAAGCTTTTCCTCTATAGCCTTATTGAAAGTGGTTTATTTACTAATAAAGTCTTTGAGCATGACTTCAAGTTCAGAGGGGGAACTTATAGCATTGTTGTAAGGGCTTCCATAGGAATTTCCATTATTAGGAGGATAAGGCCTATAATTGTTGTTACCACCAAAATTATTCCTATAGGCATTGTTGTTGAAATTGTTGTTTCTAATAAAGTTCACATCAACTTGCTCTTCTTGAGCAACCAAAGAGTCTAAGGGAACACTATTAGGATCAAGAGGATCTTTCCCATTAACAAGCATAGAATCTTATCACTCAAAGAGGAGGGTTTTTCAACAGAAGTTACCTTCTTACCATGTGGAGCTATCTCATTGTGCCATTTAGAGTAGTTAATCATCATATTATCAAGGAGCTTTGTTGTAGCACCCAAAGTGAGGCCCATAAAGGTGCCTCCAGCAGCTGAATCCAACAGGTTTCTTGAGGAGAAATTCGAACCTGCATAAAAAGTCTGGATAATCATCCAAGTAGTGAGTCCATGAGTGGGACAATTCTTAACCACAGTTTTCATTCTTGCGCAGCTTGAGCAACATGTTCATTATCAAGTTGTTTAAATTTCATAATGTCACTTCTCATAGATATAATCTTAGCAGGAGGATAGTACTTTCCAATAAAAGCATCTTTGCACTTAGTCCAAGAATCAATACTATTTTTAGGCAAGGATAGCAACCATTCTTTATCTTTTCCTCTCAAGGAGAAAGGAAAAAAGCTTGAGCTTAATAATATCTCCATCTACATCCTTATACTTTTGCATCTCACAGAGTTCAACAAAGCTATTGATATGGGAAGCACGATCATCAGAACTAGTACCAGAAAATTGCTCTCTCATCACAAGATTCAACAAAGCAGGCTTAATTTCATAAAAGGTAGCATCAGGAGCAGGTGGAGCAATAGGAGTGCTTAGGAAATCATTGTTGTTGGTGCTAGTGAAGTCACACAACTTGGTGTTCTTAGCAGAGTTAATTTTGGCAAAGGTGGGCAAGCCAAAAACAGCAGCAGTAGCTAGAGCAAGGACTAATTTTTTATGTTTTTGAATAAATAAAGCAAACCCAACTAGACTATTTTTTGGGTTTTTTTTGGAAAGAGGCAAACAAAACCAAGCAAAATAAACAAAGAAAACTAAAAACAAAGTAAAGAGAAAGAAAGTGGAGGACTCCCCTTGTGAAGACGTCCTTAGCCTCCCCGGCAACGACGCCAAAAAAATCTTGTTGGTAGCTGGTGCTTGACGGGGATGAAAAGGTTGAAGCAGTTCTATATATGTCCTCGGCAACGGCGCCAAAAAAAGCTTGATGCAGCGCTAGTCCAAGTGGGAGCGCTTCGTCGGGAAACCCCAAGAGCAAGGTGTGAAGCAACACAGCAGCAAGTTTTCCCTCAGTTAAGAAATCGAGGTTATCGAACCAGTAGGAGGAAGGAAACGCCACACAGGTGTTGCAAGCAACACGGAGACCTGCACAACACAAACTCAAGACTTTGCCCCAACGAATCAGTGAGGTTGTCAAGCTCACTAGTTTGCTGTAACAAAGGATTAAACGTATGGTGTGGAAGATAATGATTTGCAGCAAGTAAACAGGTAACAGTGGAAGATGTATCAATGGTAAAGATTGGACCGGGGTCCATAGTTCACTAGAGGTGATCTCCTTAGATAAACAACATGGCATGAAGGGTAAACAAATTATAGCAGGGCAATTGACAGGAACTGAGCAAGCCATAACAATGCAATACTAGTCAGAAAGATCCTATGATATTCGATTGGGCAATACAAAAGTATACATAGACTAGAAGTCCACCTTCAGGTTATCATCCGAACCCCCTCCAGTATTAAGTTGCAAGCAACAGACAACTGCTTTAAGCAAAGTGTGTAAGGTAAACAGTCCACATGTTCCATGAACAAGAGACCATTGTTTTCTCCCTAGTAGCAACAACACATCTACAACCGAAGAGATTTCTATCACTTCCCTTGGAAACTAGAGGCATGAACCCACTATCGAGCATAAATACTCCCTCTTGGAGTCACTAGCAACTACTTGGCCAAGATAGCCACTAACAATGGAGAGCATGCAAGATCACAAACAACACAGACATGATAGAATCATAAAGACAAAACCATTAATCAAACCAACATAATAATCTCAATATCCATCGAATACCCACAAACACAACATGCATGGTTACAAATATATTAGGTCTTGATCATGAACGCAGCTCAAAAGATCTATACATGAAAGCACAAAGGAGGAGATACAACCATCTAGCTACTACATGGACCCATAGTCCAAGGTGGAACTACTCACGCATCATACCGGAGAAGAAGGCCTCCGGGACGATCTCCCCTCCGACAGGGTGCTGAGAAGAACTTCAGACCCCCCGATCTAGGGACGATGGTGGCGGCGGCTGAAGGGTTTCGCAGCATAGTAAATCAAAAAATTTCTACGGAAGCGAACAGAGGGAAAGCCAAGATCTAATCTAGGAGATGCAAACAACGAGAGAGATTGGATTAGATCTTCATACCCTTGAAGATTCGCTGAATGAGCGTTCGTCGGAGCGTGGGTGATGTAGTCGTGCACTCGCTTCTCCTCCTCGCGATCCGATCCGATCTAGCACCACAAGTGGCGGTGCCTCCGTGAGATGCACTGCGTGCAGCACCTCGGCGTCTCCTCCTTCCTTGGACCAGCAAGTATGGTGGAAAGATGGATTGGATCTACAACACGGCGTGGTGTATATGGTGGAGAATTTACGCATGAGGCCGCCTACAAGCGATCGGAAGGGAGAGGAAGGCAGCGGGGTTACTAGGGCTTGGAGGGAAGGTGTGGGGGTTGGTGCGCCCCACCCTCTTTATATAGAGGGGGTGCAGCCTAGCCCCTCCTCCAAGTCTATCTCAAGTTTAAACGATTTAAACTTATCCCTTATCTAGAAATTCTATCTCTAGATTTAAGCGATTTAAATCTTATCTAGAATAGGCTGGGCCCTATGGGGCCTTGTGCCCCTATTGGCCCAATGCGGCCAGTACACTCCCTCATAGGCCCATGCCCCTCCGGAAGGTGGGACCACGTTGGCCCCTTAGGAAGGTTCTAAAGCTTAGGTACAATACCGATTAATCCGGAACAATTCGAACTCCAAAAACTGCCTTATATGAATCTTATTCTCCGGACCATTCCGGAACCTCTCGTGATATCCCGGATCCCATCCGAGACTCCGAACACAAATTCATAAACCAATTATCCAATCTATCCTAGCGTCGAGACACGTTAAGTGTGTGACCCTGCGGGTTCGAGAATATGCAGACATGATCTTCTATCAATAATCAACAGCGAAGTGCAGGCACCCATATTGACTCCCACATTCATCGATGATCATATCGGATGAACCACGATGCCAAGATTCAATCAATCCCATATATATATTCCCTTCTGCTCGCGATATTTTACTTGCCCGAGATTCGATCGTCGGTATCGTCATACCTAGTTCAATCTCGTTCTCAGCAAGTACTTTACTCGTTCCGTAATCCGATATCACTTTGTGATTAACTCCTTAACCACATGCTTGCAAGCGATGTTGATATCGATTACCGAGTGGGCCCGAAGTATATCTCTCCGACTTGGGAGGGACAAATTCCATCTTGATACATACAACCCAATGAGATACTTTCCGATCACACGAGAGACACCTTTATGATCACCCTCTCATAGGATGGCGTTTGATGACCTCAAAGCTTTCTTCCGATACCGTGGAGTTGTATTATCTCATGGTCTAAGGAATACAATATTTGACATAGGAAAAACTTCGCAAAGATGTACACAATGACTCGATCTAATTGCTTCGCTTAGTTTGGGTCTGTCCACCATATCATTCTCCCAATGATATGATCCCATTATCAATTGACAACTCATGTCTATGGTTAGGAAACCTTAACCATCATTGATCAATGAGCTAGTCCATAGAGGCGTACTAGGGACACGTGTTGTTCACAAACCACACAAGTATTAATGTTTCCGCTTAATACAATTCTAGCATGGAATATAAACTTTATCATGAACAAGAATTATAATAATAACATCTTTATTATTGCCTCTAGGGCATAATTCCAACAGTCTCCCACTTGCACTAGAGTAAATAATCTAGGTTACATCTAGCAACAATCTTACACCCATGGCCCGAGGTGCTGATCATATTTTACACGTGGAAGAGGTTTAGTCAATGGATCTGCATTCAGGATCTGTATGTACTTTGCTAATCTTCAGATCTCCATCTGCTATATAATCTCGGATTATATGAAACTTGCGGTTGATATGCTTGGTCTTTGGATGATATCTTGGTTCCTTAGCGAGTGCTATGGCGCGAGTGTTGTCACACAATATCTCCATGGGTCCAATGCACTTGGAACCACGCCAAGCTCGATGATGAAGTTTCGATCCAAACTCCTTCACTTGACGCTGCGGCAGCCATGTATTCCGCTTCTCTGTAGATCCCGCGATCACGCTTTGCTTGCAGCTTCTCCGACACAGCCTCCATTCAAAATATACACGTATCCTGTCGAGATTTAGAATCATCCTTGTCGGTGTCGAAACTAGCATCGGCGTAACCTTTACGATTTAGCTGTTCATCACCCCCATAGACTAAGAACATTTCTTTAGTCCTATTTAGGTACCTTAGGATGTTCTTCACGGCTGTCCATGTTCCACTCGATCACTTTGATATCGCTCGTCAAACTAAGAGCATTGGACACATCCGGTCTAGTACACAAGATGGCATACATGATGGAACCTATGGCCGAGGCATAAGGCACTTTGCTCATAGCTTCCCTATCATTTACCGTGCTGGACACCGAGCCTTGCTCAATATCTTACCGACAACATAGGCCTTTGAACCTTTCAATGACTTATCCATTACGAACCTTTTCGAACTTTGTCTAGGTATGTACTGCTTAAAGCTATCGGGCATCTTTGTCTATCTCTATAGATTTTGATGCCCAATATATAAGCAGCTTCACCTAGGTCTTTCATTGAAAACACTTGTTCAAATAACTCTTCACATCGTTAAGCATGTTGATGTCATTTCCAATAATCAATATGTCATCCACATATAGTACCGTAAATGTCACCGAGCTCCCACTCACTTTCTTGTAGATGCAAGCTTCAGAGCAATTTGGAACAAATCCAAAGCTCTTGATCACTTGATCAAAGCGAAGGTTCCAACTCCGAGATGCTTGCTTCATCCATAAATGGAACGCTGAAGTTTGCATACTTTATCGGCATCCTTAGGATCGACAAAACCTTCGGGTTGCATCATATACAACTCTTCATCAATGTTGCCATTGAGGAAAGCGATCTTGACATCCATTTGCCATATTTCATAATCATGAAACGCAGCAATTGCTAATAAAATCCGAATGGACTTAAACATCGCCACGGAGAGAAAGTCTCATCGTAGTCAACACCTTGAACTTGTCGAAAACCTTTCGCAACAAGCCGTGCTTTATAGGCGGTAACATTACCATCCGCGTCCGGTTTCTTCTTGAAGATCCATTTGCACTCAACGGCCTTTCGGTCGCTAGGAGGGTCCACCAAAGTCCATACTTGGTTTTCGCTCATGGATCCCAATTCGGATTTCATGGCTTCTAGCCATTTCTTAGAGTCTGGCTCATCATCGCTTCCTCATAGTTCGAGGTTCACCTTCTACTAACAAGACAGTCAAGACAGGTTGCTGTACCACTCGGGAGGGGCACGCGACCTTGTCGACTGCTGACGTTCAAGGCACATCGTCCAAGCTTCATGATCCTTGTCATTTGCTTCCTCTATTGTTGGTGCAAAGTGACCTTGGAACAATTTCAGGTGCTGCGCTACTCTCCAATTCAAGAGAAGGTTCAATAACCTCGTCTAGCTCTACTTTCCTCCCACTCACTTCTTTCGAGAGAAACTCCTTCTCAAGAAAGGAACCGTTCTTCGACAAACACTTTGCCTTCGGTTACGTGATAGAAGGTATACCCAATAGTTTCCTTAGGGTATCCTATGAAGACGCATTTCTCCGCTTTGGGTTCGAGCTTGTCCGCATCAACTTCTTGACGTAAGCCGCATCCCCAAACTTTAAGAAACGACAACTTAGGTTTAGCACCAAACCACAGTTCATACGGTGTCGTCTCAACGGATTTAGATGGAGCCCTATTTAAAGTGAATGCAGCGTTTCTAATGCATAACCCCAAAATGATAACGGCAAATCAGTAAGAGACATCATCGATCGGACCATATCTAATAAGGTTCGATTTGCTCGAACACACCATTGCGCTGTGGTGTTCCGGTGGCGTGAGTTGTGAAATGATTCCACTTGCTTTGAGATGCGTGAGAAAATCATAACTCAAATATTCGCCCCACGATCGGATCGTAGAAACTTAATCTTTACATTACGATGGTTCTCCACTTCATTCTGAAATTCTTTGAACTTTTCAAATGTTTCAGATTTATGTTTCATTAAATAGATATACCCATATCTACTTAAGTCATCGGTAAAGTGAGAAAATAGCGATATCCACCGTGCGTCGAAACACTCATCGGTCCGCATACATCGGTATGTATGATTTCCAACAAGTCCGCTTTCGCTCCATCATACCGAGAACGGGTTTTGATCATCTTGCCCATGAGGCATGGTTCGCATGTGTCAAATGATTCAAAATCAAGAGACTCCAAAAGTCCATCGAATGGAGTTTCTTCATGCGCTTTACACCAATATGACCTAGACAGCATTGCCACAAATAAGTAGTATTATCACTATCTACTTTGCATCTCTTAGCCTCAATGTTATGGATGTGTGTTTCATCCCTTTCGAGATTTAGAAGAAATAAACCATTCACAAGGGGTGCATGACCATAAAAGATGTTACTCATATAAATAGAACAACCATTATTCTCCGATTTAAATGAATAACCGTCTTGCAATAAACACGATCCAGAAATAATGTTCATGCTCAACGCAGGCACATAATAACATTTATTAAGGTTTAAAACTAATCGAAGGTAAAACTAAGGAGAGCGTGCCAACGCCATCACATCAACTCTTGATCCGCTGTCGACGCGCATCGTCACCTCATCCTCGCAAGCCGTCTATTCCGTAGCTCTGCTTCGAGTTACAAATATTAGCAATGAACCGTATCAAATACCCGTGCACTACAACGAGGGCTAGTAAGGAAAACATCAATAACATGTATATCAAATATACCTTTGATGGTGCCAGCCTTCTTGTCCGCTAAGTACTTGGACGATTGCGCCCAAAGGACCTTGTCCTTGCAATAGAAGCACTTTGTCCGCTTAGGTCCAGACTTGAGCTTCTTCTCAGCAGGGGCAACGCGCTTTCCGCCGCCTTTCTTGAAGGGCTTCTTTGCACCTTTACCTTTCTTAAAGGAGGGCTTGTTGACCATCAACACATGATTATCCTTCTTGATGTCCACCTCCGCAGCCTTCACTTTGCGAAGAGCTCGGTGATCGTATCAGTGGAACCAATCTGATTATGAGTCACTACAAAACTTTTGTAGCTGGGAGGAGTGATTGCAGAACCTGTCAATCTTGAGCTCCTCCGAATCTTGCAGATCGGTTGCTCAAGGCGTTGAGTGTAGCCCGACATCTTAATGGCGTGCTCACTAACGGAACTCCCTTCCTCCATCTTGCGATTAAAGAACTTCTCGAGATCTCATATCTCTCGAACGGGCCTGAGTCTCAAACATGGTTTTCAGCTCTTCGAGAATCTCAAAGGGCCCGGATAGTTTTCAAAACGATTTTGAAGTTCGGTTCCATAGCAAACAACATGGTGCTCTTAATCACGCCATAATCATCTTTGCCGTTGATAGACAGCTTTCATCATCGGTAGCGATTGCAGCAGGGGTTACCTAACGCTTTTTCAAGGACATAGTCCTTTTGTCCGCCGATGTAATGATTCTTAGATTGCGGAACCAGTTGGTGAAGTTAGACCCATTGTTTCTAAGCTTTTCTTTCTCAGCAAAAACGTTGAAGTTGGACTTGGCCATGTGATCTACAGTATTTGCAAGTACAATTTAGACATGTTCATGATAAATAGTTCAACTTAATCAAATTACTAGATGAACTCCCACTAAATTCAACATCCCTCAAGTTGTTTAGTGAACACGATCCAAATTCACCACACCTAATCCGATCATCACGAGAAGAGATGTGGTTTCAATGGTGGACAACGAAGTGTCGATCATATCATCCATATGACTCATGCTTAACCTTTCGGTTCTTGTGTTCCGAGGCCATGTCTGTACATGCTAGGCTCGTCAAGTTAGACCCAAGTATTTCCGCGTGTGCAAAACTGGCTTGCACCCGTTGTATGTGAGCGTAGAGTCTATAGCACCCGATCATCACGTGATGCTTGGACACGACGAACTTTCGCAGTGCATACTTGGGGAGAACACAGTTTTATCTTGATCTTTAAGTGAGGAATCATCTTATAATGCTACCGTCGCGATCTAAGCATAATAAGATACATAAAAGGATAAACATCACATGCATATAACTTTATGTGACATGGTATAGCCAATCTTCGCGCAATGATCTCCATCTTGTGCTCCGCATGATCTCCATCACTCCACCATGATTGCCTCCACCACGAATAGCAACTACAACTATTGCTAACTACTTAGCGATAAAGTAAAGCTATTACATGGCGTATAAGAAGTTGACTCGCAGGTCATACACAATTATAAAGACAACCATATGGCTCGCCGGTTGTGTACTCATCGACATGCAAGTCGTGAAACATTACAAAACATGATCATCATACAATATACACATCACATCTTGGGCCATACCATATCACAGAAAACACTCGCAAAAACAAGTTAGACGCCTCTACTTTGTTGTTGCATGTTTTACGTGGCTTATGGGAGTAGATGCTAAGAACGATTCTTACCTCCGGAAAGCCACAACGGTGATATTATGGGTGCCAAACTCCGGTGTTAATCCCATGACAACTAGAGTGAGAGAAACGGACATCCACCAGCCGCATGTGTGGAACAAGCCACACGTCAAGTGCGGAGCCGGTCTCATGAACGATGTCGCAGAAGGTTGGCCTGACCGCTTCAATCTCACTATCCCGCCATAAGAAGAACACAAACAAGAGGCTTGCAACAGAAAACATCAACGCCGCAACAACCATGTTGCGTTCTACTCGTGAATCACATCTACGCATAGATCTAGCTCGATACCATGAAGGGTTTCAGCATAGTAAATCAAAAATTTCTGAGCTAACAGAGGGAAAGCCAAGATCTAATCTAGGAGATGCAAACAACGAGAGATTGGATTATATCTTCATACCCTTGAAGATTCAAGACATGAACGCTCGTTTAACGTGGGTGATGTAGTCGCTCGCTTCTCCTCCTCGCGATCCGATCCGATCTAGCACCACAAGTGGCGGTGCCTCCGTGAGATGCACACGCAGCACCTCGACGCCTCCTCCTTCCTTGGACCAGCAAGTATGGTGGAAAGATGGATTGGATCTACAACACGACGGGCGTGGTGTATATGGTGGAGAATTTCTGCAGCAGGCTTCGCCTACAAACAGTCGGAAGGAGAGAGGAAGGCAGCAGGTTACTAGGGCTTGAGGGAAGGTGGGGGTTGGTGCGCCTCACCCTCTTTATATAGAGGGGGCAGCCCTAGCCCCTCCTCCAAGTCTATCTCAAGTTTAAACGATTTAAACTTATCCCTTATCTAGAAATTCTATCTCTAGATTTAAACGATTTAAATCTTATCTAGAATAGGCTGGGCCCTATGGGGCCTTGTGCCCTGGCCCAATGCGCCAGTACACTCATAGGCCCATGCCCCTCCCGGAAGGTGGGACCACGTTGGCCCCTTCCGGAAGGTTCTAGAAGCTTCCATAATACCGATTAATCCGAACAATTCGAACTCCAAAAACTGCACCGCCTTATATGAATCTTATTCTCCGACCATTCGAACCTCTCGTGATATCCCGGATCCCATCCGAGACTCAACACAAATTCATAAACCAATTATCCAATCTATCCTAGCGTCGAGACACGTTAAGTGTGTGACCTCGGGTTCGAGAATATGCGTACATGATCTTCTATCAATAATCAACAGCGGGTCCGGGCACCCATATTGACTCTACACATTCATCGATGATCATATCGGATGAACCACGATGCCAAGATTCAATCAATCCCATATATATATTCCCTTCGTCTCGCGATATTTTACTTGCCCGAGATTCGATCGTCGGTATCGTCATACCTAGTTCAATCTCGTTCTCAGCAAGTACTTTACTGTTCGTAATCCGATATCACTTTGTGATTAACTCCTTAACCACATGCTTGCAAGCGATGTTGATATCGACACGAGTGGGCCCAAGTATATCTCTCCGACTTGGGAGGACAAATTCCATCTTGATACATACAACCCAAGATACTTTCCGATCACCTGAGAGACACCTTTATGATCACCCTCTCATAGGATGACGTTTGATGACCTCAAAGCTTTCTTCCGATACCAGGGAGTTGTATTATCTCATGGTCTAAGGAATACAATATTTGACATAGGAAAAACTTCGCAAAGATGAACACAATGACACGATCTAATTGCTTCGCTTAGTTTGGGTCTGTCCACCATATCATTCTCCCAATGATATGATCCCATTATCAATTGACAACTCATGTCTATGGTTAGGAAACCTTAACCATCATTGATCAATGAGCTAGTCCATAGAGGCGTACTAGGGACACGGTGTTGTTCACAAACCACACAAGTATTAATGTTTCCGCTTAATACAATTCTAGCATGGAATATAAACTTTATCATGAACAAGAATTATAATAATAACATCTTTATTATTGCCTCTAGGGCATAATTCCAACAGCGGCTACAGACGGTTTCATGGAAATTTGATCGGGTGCTTAGGGTTTAGGCATCGGGGTCTTCTTATAGGCGAAGGGGAAGACCGACGAGGTGGCCAGGGGCCCCACACCCTGCCTAGGCGCGGGCCCACCCCTGGCCGCGCCTATGGGGTGTGGCCGCCCTGGCACGCCTCTCCGTCTCCCCTCTGGAATTCTTGGTCCCCACAGAAAGTTATTGACTTTGACGTTTGTCCCGTCCAATTCCGAGAATATTTCCTTACTAGCTTTTCTGGAACCAAAAACAGCAGAAAACAGGCAACTGGCACTGTGGCAACTTGTTAATAGGTTACTACCAGAAAACATGTAAAAATTACCTCAAAGTGTAGACAAAGCAAAGTAGATACTAACAAGCATGGAACATCAAAAATTATAGATACGTTTCCGACGTATCAGGCTGCGCCACCTGAAGGACAAGAGGGACCCGAAAAGCTCGACACCGAGGCCGAACTGGTTAGCCTGATGAAGGTCATGGCAGTTGAAGAAACATGGATGAAGTTGTACCTTCGGTACCTTATAAACAATGAACTGCCCGATGAACCGACAGATGCCCAACGCATATCTCGCCGATCAAAAGCCTTCACCATAATCAACGGCGAGCTGTACAAGCACAACATTTCGTGTGTACTCCAATGGTGCGTCACCATCGGTGACGGCAAAAGCATCCTATAGGACATCCACGAGGGTATCTGCGGCCACCACGCAGGCAGTCGCGCCCTAGTCGCTAAAGATCTTCGAGCTGGGTTCTACTGGCCAACTGCCATGAACGATGCCAAGGACATCGTCCAGAGGTGCAACGTGTGCTAGAGATACACGGACAAGCCACACGCACCAGGATCCAAGCTGAGGCCCAAACCGCTGGACTGGCCCTTCGTCCAATGGGGCCTTGACATGATCAGCAAACTACCAAAGTCCTCACCAGGAGTTCACGTCTTCCTCCTAGTCGCAGTCGACAAATTCAGCAAGTGGATCAGGCCATGCCCGTCACCAACCAAAGCGGCAAAACTACCGTCAAATTCTTCGAATCCATTGTATAAAGATTTGGTGTGCCTCACAGCATCATCACGGACAACGGCTCGAACTTCATCTCGAAGGAATTTCAAGCCTTTTGCGGGAACCTCGACATTAACATATCCTACGCCTCCGTGACGCGCTCACAGACCAACAGACAGGTCGAGAAGGCCAACTACCTCATAGGAAACGGCATCAAGAAGCGCCTGTTGTGCCCACTTGAAAGTCTTGCGGGAGCCTAGGCAGATGAGCTACCCTCCGTCCTCTAGAGCATGCGCACAATGCCAAACAGCTGAACCGGCTACACGCCCTTCTTCATGGTGCACGGAGCCGAAGCCGTGCTGCCAGCCGAGGTACGCCACAAGGCCCCACGGGTCGTCGCCTACAGCGAAGCCGAATCATCGGCCGCACTCGAATACTCCGTCGACACACTCGACGAGGCAGGCGAAATCGTCGCGTCATGCTCAGCGGTCTACTAGCAGAGCCTCGACAACTACCACAGCCGCCGTCTGCGCCCAAGGTCCTTCGTCAAAGGAGACCTAGTCCTGCGACTCAAGCAAGAACGCCCCAAAAAACTCAAGTCACCCTAGGAAGGACCCTACATCGTCACCGAAGTCATCCCAGGTGGCGCCTATCACCTCATGAACGTCGCATCAGGATTCGAATACTCCAACCCCTGGAACGTCGCACAACTGCGGCGATTCTACCCCTAGTTACCCTTTACTTCCAATAAGGCTACTCAGCCGAACAATGTATCTCCTCGTTTGCTATGAATAAAAGCTAAGTCCCTTGGCCGAAATATCTTTTTTCTTTACATTACTTATCGCTAAAACACGCTCGGGGGCTACGCCTCACTCGACGACTACGTCAACTGAAAACAAACGCATACAACCCGAGTAGCTGACCACGTCAGGCTAACGAAAGGGACATGCAAACAACAGAGCACTACGTGCCATTATGCACATAACACTTTACAAAGGGCACTACGATCCCACTCGAAATAAATACAAATTTTACATTCAGTTTTTCTTTACAGGATCTACCTATTCTGGAGTATTACATTCGCCCACTGCTCGAACAGATCTATGATCTTTTCAGCATGCTGCGCCACAGCCGTATAACATGGGCGCATGTCCCATAGGGTGCTATCCGGTTGAAGGGGCGGCCCAGTCGCCACCTCCGCGAGATTGACATCACGGCGATGCAGCCGAATGAGTGACAAGGCAGCCTTCACCCCAGCAATCAGCTAATGTCGCACCAACTCTTTGACGTGGCCTACGTCCCAAAATTTCGCAAGAAGGCCCCAAAAGGTGGAAGGTGCTGCATCCAAGGGGAACATGACGGACCAAATGGCCGCTAGAGAAGTACTAGCCTGCTTAAGCACCCGAAGAACCTGGTGCACGCAATCTTGCACCGTCGCAAGGACGATGTCTCGATCACGGTCCGTCCAGAAAAAGCCACCAGCCTCCAGGTCCTGTTGCGTCAAGCAATTCATCCGAATCGCAACACGCTCCTTCTCTTCCCTCGGAACGAGATTAACATCTGCACCAAGCACAGAATAAGATGGCATATAAATAGGGTGCACCGGAAAAGAACATCGGCTGTCAAAGACTTACATTGAAGTTGCTCCCCCATCTGCCGCAACTCCCCTAGCAAGAACTCCTCCCTGGCCATGGCTCGCTCATCTTTGGACTTCCAGACATCCGCGTGTCCTCGAATGCTAAGGATGTCCTTCTCCAAGCTGTAGACACGACCGCGAAGAAAAGCCAAATGCGATGCATCATCCAAAGAAGGTCGCGGCTCAGGAGTAGTCGGAGTGACAACCGGAACCTCACCCGAAGGACCCTAAAGGCAAATAAATCAAGCATGAAGATTACAAAGCATTTATGGCAGTAGCTCGAAATATAAAATTATACATTAAAGCCACCTCGTGGCATAGTCGTGCTTGTTCATCAGCAAAAGATTACAACAGAACGCAAAAGATAAAACTACATCATCTATATTACAAAGGCCTACGCCCCCGCATCCGGGGTGGCCTCGGAGCCAGACTGCCTGCTCTTGGCCTCATGTTGCTGCTTCGCCACATAATCAGCCAGGAGATTGATGAGCTTAGGCCCATAGCGCTTATAGCAAGAGGCAAAGAGGCGAAATCTACCTCCGAGCCATTTGCAGCCGTTGGCATCTGGGACGTGATGTGCGGCAGGTCCAGCTCAGCTCCGGACACCATCGCCACCGCCAGCCCCATGGAGGCGTCGATGCCCTTCTGCTTGCGCTTATGCTCCGCTGGAGCTTCCTCTGATGGAGCATCCGCAAGGGCGTCGACATCTTCAAGGGCAACGCCCTTGGGGATGACCTCCTTATAGAAGCGCGTGAGCACTTCTTTGGCCTTTGCCAAGGAGCCAGCAGCAGCGGCGCAACGACCTTCGACCGCCGCGGTAGCATCAACCAACGCATCTCCATGCTCCAGCGCACCACGATCAAACGTGATGCCTGAAGCATCTAAAACAAAGAATAAAAGCACTCGAATGAGGAAGGATAAAAGCACACTCGAAAAACAGAAGACCCAAAGGATACAAGCATAACTCAAATGAAATAGCCTTGGCAGCAGCCATGAGCTTGTCGGCCATCTCCTTTTCTTGGGCGGCTGCTGCAGCCACGAGCTGCTCCTCGCGATCGGCAGCATCCTTCTGCAAGCGCTCCTTGGCCTCCATAGCATCTATGGCTTTCTTCTCCGCTCGACCAAGGCTCTTCTCGAGAGCATGCAGTCTTCGGAGAGCCACATTGTTTTCATCTGCAATATGAAGAAACACCTGAACAATACAGGAAAATCCTTGGGATAGACGAACTAAAACAGGGTGAAAAGTTGCGTACCTTGAAGCTGCTGTAGGTTAGCCTCTAGCGCCAGGTGCTGCTGAATAAGGAGGTTGGCGCTGTGCACAAAGGGCTGCAGAAAAATAGAAACAAAAGATCAAGAAATCATCCAAAAAGGCTCGGGGGCTCCGCCCCGCAAAAGAAAAATGACCAACAAGTCACCCAAAAAGGCTCGGGGGCCCACCCAAGGATTAAAACAGACAGTACTTACGTGTTCAGGAGTGGACTCCGAAGGTCTGCGTGTTGTCTTCTGAGCTATGACTGCCCGAGCTTCTCGCCTGGAGGAGTTCGGGTCGTAGTCCTCAGAGTCGGCCACCACCTGGGGGATAGAAGTCGTCGGCTTCGACTCCTCTATAACCTCCTGGGTGTCCCCGTCAAGGGACTCCTCCGAAGAATGGCTACAAGTAAAGATTTGATCAACAACAACTCACGCTACTCAGACAGACGACAGCAAAAAGACTCAGGTGAAGTCACTCACGACTCTATGTCCGATAAGTTGAAGACGGGAGCCGTCTTCTCCTTCCTCTTCTTGGCCGGCGGCTGCGGAGCCACCGCCCGAAGGGGCACAACAGGGAAAGGTGTAGACGATGCACCTTCATCCTCGCCATGTTGCTCGAGGAAGGACGGACTCCTTGGAGTTGGCGGGGTAGACGCATCCGAAGACTCGCTCCGGGAGCACTTTCGGGTCCGCCCTTCGCTCGGCTCGGGAGCTTCCAAGGTCGGAGATTGCGCCAGAGGAAGCTCGGACTCAAAGTCCACCTCCTCATTGTTCGGCGCTTTCGTATACTTCTCAGGCAGAGGAGGCATAGACCTCGTTACCTTGAGGCGCTGCAAGCGAAAGGAAAAGGGAAACAAGATAAATAACAACAACAAACAGTGAAGACTTGAAAAAAGCGCTACGCGCACGAACAAGTATCACCTGGGAAACCCCTTTATTGGCGCTAAAAGTAGTGGTCAAATATTTCCCCAGGAGGTCCTCATCGACTTTGGCCTTCAGTAGGGGACGAAGGGCCCTATCCAGGTCACCCAAAGACAATTCTTCGGATGAAACCCTTGTTGGATCGCTGGAGCCGGTGTAGAGTAACATTGGGTGCACCCTCTCTTGGAGTGGCTGCACTCGGTGCTTGAGGAAGGTGCGGATAATGTCGACACCATTGACCTCTTTTCCTGGCACCAGCTGAAGATCCTCCACCCGCTGGTAAATCCTCTCCACCTCTTCGGATTCACCTTTCAGGATGTGGTTCTTCTATGATCCCTTTCAGATGATCTGCTAGGAGGAATCAAAGGGAGCAAGCCCATATTGCTGACCGTCCAGTTTAGCATCACGGATGTAGAACCACTTCCGGCGCCACTGCTGGACAGACTCACAAATATAAAAAGAGAAGAATTGGATGGAGGAGCGGATGGAAATGATACAGGCACCAACTGGATAAACACCACCGGCGCCAGATTGCCACTTCAAGGAATATAGCTTCCGAAAGAGTCCAAAGTGCGACTCAATACCGAGCCAGCACTCGCAAAGAGTTATGAAGCAAGCGATGCGAAGAAGAGAATTGGGAGAAAAATGATGCAATTGAATCCCGTAAAAGAAGAGGAGTTCACGAAAAAAATCGTGAACAGGGAGAGAGAGAGACCACAGATGACAAATGCATAAAACATCACCCAAAACCCTTCGGGTGGGCGGAGGATTACCTCATCACCACGAAGGATGGCGTCCTCCTTGTTCTGGGGAATCAACCCAGAATCGCGCAGCTTGCGCAGATCCCCGTCGCACATCTCTGTGCGCCTCCACCCGCCATCAATGATGTGGGCCATCGCGGCGACCTTCTTGCCGTCAGAGGCGGCGCTCGAACCAGCTCCGGTGGTGGTCTTCTTCGGCTTGCCCATCGTGCGGCATCGAGTGCGGCGGTGTGCACGGAGAAAAGAAGAGGGAAATATGCGAAGAACTTCTAGTGCGCACTGGAGGAAAGCAAAGCTCACAAAAAATGGAGACAAGAAAGATGATAAAATGGCAAAGGGTAAAATAAAATCACTGTTTACCCACTGTATTAAAGGAGGAAGACGATGCACATGAGCCGTTGATCCAGAATCCCTAGCGCGCACCCCAAATATAACCCTACATGTGTTAGCACAGCAACGAACCGTCGCCAGCACGCCGTCCACTATGCATGGAAATCGAGGATACGCCGTAATTTTTGCCACGTCTGCGCGTGACTAGTCAACTTCAAGTCAGGCGGTGGGACCCATGATCGTCTCCTCGCATCATCTCTGCTGCCGCAGACGGTTGAGATCACCAATCGTCAGCACCGACATCATCAAGACCAAGCCAGCAATGGATGGAAGTTTTCGACTGATCAATCAAGTACTTACTCGAATCTGCGATTCGAGAAACTACTCGGGGGTCTACTCCCATCAGGAGCGTTGGTCGTGCACCTGAGAACAAACTAAGGTAACTGCATCTCGCAACTGTCTTCGAGTCCTACATCGAGTCCGCGACTCCACTAGGGACTCGGGGGCTACTCCCATAGGGAGGATCGGTTGAGCATCCGAAAAAATTGTGTCCTTCGGACCTAAGCTGAAAACAACCGAACTAAAGTCTCTACTCGAGTCTACGACTCGAACAGATACTCGGGGGCTACTCCCATAGGGAGTGCTGTCCCCGCACCCTATGAATTCTTCGACTACAATCCTTCGGATCAAAATACAACAAAATCTTTTTGGCAACTTTGCGAAAACCAACGCTAAGTGAGAAGCAATCTCATTGTCCACCCGAAACACCTCCGCGGTGATAAAACTTAGGATGTTGTGTCTGCAAGGATAAGACCTACAGATATCATCTGATGGCCTGGTAACGCACTTGACTGCACTCCGCCAGTAAACTTCCGTGTCAATAGGCACGAAGAAAAATCCCGACGGACGCGTTGGGTACATCACTTGAAAATCACTGGGATTCGGCTCCTATAAGTCCACAACGTCTTGAGTCGAATCACACCAGCAATCGTTCCGAATTCGAGTCCGAGGACTCGAGTTTGATGAAGATCGTGTTGTTTTGTCCTATGATAGTTAACTGGCCCTAATCCGTCGGGAGAGCCAGGCACATGCATCAACAATCCCTATGAACTAAAACTTTTTCTCTTTAAAATAACAGGCTCAACTAGACCCGAAAAGATTGAACAGTCCTCAGCCGAATCTACGATTCGACTGAACACTCGGGGGGCTACTGACATGGACATACCCCACGGGTACACAACATTGGTATACCTGGTCTAGTCCAAGGAAGACCCACGTCAATACACGCGGCCCATGAAGACTTCGGATGGCCCAAGCCCATGATGTTTTTGACTCCTTGGAGGACAAGTCTAGATTAGATAGAATTTCAAAGGGTACGAACCCTAATTTGTAACCAGCTCGACCTAAGCCTAGGACATACCTATCTATATAAAGGCCAGGAGGGTACGGTGAGAAGGACCTCTCTTCCAACTCACCGCATACGTAACTCACGCCAGATTGCATCTGCGCACCCTTGTAATCTTCGGTTCCACCGTAATCAAGAGCAGACAAGCAGGAGTAGGGTTTTCCCTCCGGGGGCCTGAACCTGGGTAAGTCTCGTGTCCCGCATTGCTTGTCTGTTAATCGTTCCGTGATCTCCAGCATCCCCATCTTCTCCAAAACCCAAGTCCATAACAATGGGCACTGACGAGATCGAACCTCGTCAACACCTCTAGTGAACTATGGACCCCGGTCCAATCTTTACCATTGATATATCTTCCACTATTACTGTTACCCTTCTGCAAACCATTATTACCTTCCACACCATACAGTTAACCCTTTGTTTTCAGCAAACCGGTGATATTGACAACCTCGCTGTTCGTTGGGGCAAAGTCTTGAGTTTGTGTTGTGCAGGTTTCCAAGTTGCTAGCAACACCTTTGAGTCGTTTCCTTCCTCCTACTGGTTCGATAACCTTGGTTTCTTACTGAGGGGAAACTTGCTACTGTGCTCATCACACCTTCCTCTTGGGGTCTCCCAATGAAGCTTCCACGCACCATCACACATCTACAACCTTAGAGATTTCTGTCACTTCCCCAGATTCAATAGAGGCATGAACCCACTATCGAGCATAAATACTCCCTCTTGGAGTCACTAGCATCTACTTGGCCAAGATAGCTACTAGAAACTGAGAGCATGCAAGATCTCAAACAACACAGACATGATAGAATCAATAAGATAGAATCATTAACCAATCTGACATAGTAATCTCAATATCCATCGGATCCCCGCAAACACAACATGCATGATATAATTAGATGATCTTGATCATGAACGGAGCTCACAATATCTAAACATGGTAGCACAAAGGAGTAGAGACAACCATCTAGCTACTACATGGACCCATAGTCCAAGGTGGAAATACTCACGTATCATACCGGAGGCTGGCATGGTGATGAAGAAGGCCTCTGGGATGATCTCTCCCCTCCGGCGGGGTGTCGGGAAGAGCTTCAGACCCCCCCCATCTAGGGACGATGGTGGCGGCGGCTACGGACTGTTTCATGGAAGATTGATCGGGTCCTTAGGGTTTAGGTATCGAGGGCTTCTTATAGGCGAAGAGGGAGGCCGAGGGGGTGCCCGAGGCAGCTGCACCCCCCAAGCATGGTCTAGGCCAGGCCACATGGCCAGGAGCTGTGGCCCCCTCGAGGCCCTCCTCTGTCTCGTCTTCTGGCTCCGTGTTCTCCTCGGTGAAATATTGACTTTGGCTTTTGTCCCGTCCAATTCCGAGAATATTCATTTTCTGGCTTTTCTGGAACCAAAAACAACAGAAAACAGGCAACTGACACTGTGGCATATTGTTAATAGGTTAGTCCCAGAAAACATATAAAAATACCTCAAAGTGTAGACAAAGGAAAGCAAAGTGGATACTAAACAAGCATGGAACATCAAAAATTATAGATACGTTTACGACGTATCAAGCATCCCCAAGCTTAACTCCTGCTCGTCCTCGAGTAAGTAAGTGATAAAAAGAATAATTTTTGAGGTGACATGCACCATCAAAATCAAGATCAAACCATTTGCAAGCATTGAAAGCTAGGATCAAAGTACTCTAAACATGAAACATGAAAGGATACAAACAAAGATCATGAATAACAATGCATTGAAAGACGTTTTTTTGTTTCACATATAAAAAAACATAGCATAGTGGCATTCAGCTTGTCCCTCGTGGAGTAACAAGAAATGCATAGGACACCTTCAAAGTTCATAAGGGTGACTAGATACAAATAGTTCAAGATCAAGCAATATCAACAATATGAATCAATCAATAAGTTTTGGGACAATGCACATAGAACTAAGAACGGCAACTATTCTCTCTCAATTGGTGCCTAAGGATAGAAGGTGGAGACTCAATATAATAGTGGAAGAAAGGCCCTTCATAAAGGGAAGCAGGGATTTCAAGTCTCATAAAGAGCTTCCAAAAATTATGGTACTTGTTATCTTTCAGCTCTCATTGCCCCTATCATAAGCATCTTGAAGTGATTAAGGTTAAAGTGAAAAAAGATGGAGTATATGCTTGAAAAAGTATAAGTTGGCAATCTCATGTCCATTGAGTATGAGGGTCGATCCTCATGCTACTCAACTTTATTCACCGGTAAGTTCTTGTTATAGTAAGTACATGTGTATCATAGAGAACCGCCAACGGGGTACCCCTTGCACATGATACAGGAGCTATCCCATATCAAAATGATAAGGCAAGCAGACAATGAGCATCTCGGAAATCTTCTTATTTACCATGGAAAAATTGTGCTTTTTTCTCTTTCCTCTTTTCTCATATTTTTTTTGTTTTTCTCAACTCTTTTTCCTATCTCTCTCTTTTTTTATAAGAAGAATGCTTCATAGATTGCTCACTATGGTGATGCTGCAAGTTTCCACCATGATTAGGCATGGCTTAGGCTAGCGGCCCAGGCGTTTCTCTAACATACATACATAACTCCATGGACTTACAAGCTCCCCTTTCATTTCACACTGACGACGTCCATAAACAAAAGAGCATGATATCAACTGGGTAGATATTTACAAGTGTTGAAAGTGTTCCCCGTGATAGCACGGTTCTGCTAATCCCAACTTATAAGTGCAAGAATAAAAAACATAGATGACACAATGGTTCAAGTTTATTAGGGTCAAGAAAAATAAAGTGTGCCATCAAGTTTGTGAGAGATTTAATCACTAACTTTCACATAACAAGTTTAATTTGGAAGATAGATAAAACAAGAATATACTTGGAATGGTGTAACACACCATGCATAGGAGTTTATAGTGGAAACTTTGGAATAACTTGGTTTCTTGGGAGTTGGAAGCATGAGTAGAACTTACTCATACAAGTGGAGGCTAGCAAAAGACTGGGAGCGACCAACTAAGAGAGCAATAATGGCCATAATCATGCAGAGTGACAAAACATTACTAATCAAAGCATAAAGTGGTACCACAAGTCAAAAGCTAAATGATCATAGAGGCTAAGGTGACTGGTACATAGTCATAAGATGGTGTGAACATGTGCCAAGTCAACCCAAACAAAGCTTCAAAGGAGAATACCACAATACAATGCTTTTGTATGCTAAAACAACGCATGATTCTTTCAAGGCACATTAAGCAATCCTAATTGTTTGGAACAAGTCATGCTACAACAATAATCACTAATCATAAGGTCAAAACAACATCTAGAATGACATGATAAAGTCTAAGTCACATTCAAACAAAGCTCCTTCTTGTACTACTAAGCAAGAACTTCCTACTCCTTTCCAACACCAATCAACTTATTTGAAACAACACAGCAAAGACGGGGTCCAACTACTTTATTCAAGCAAACTAAGCAAACAAAAATGAAAAACTAAAACTAAGACGCTCTAAGAACAACACAACTGTGCATGAAACAATAAAAACAGAGTGTCCAGAAAGACCTGAGATTTTTATTGATGAAGAAGGGGATGCCCAAGGCATCCCCAAGCTTTGGCGCTTGTACCTCTTGAATATTTCTTTGGGTGACATGGGGTGGCATCCCCAAGCTTGAGATTTTGTCCATTCTTCATCTCATTACATCACTATTTTCTTACACCTGGAAATTTTCCTTCATACAAAACTTCACACAATCTTCATTAGCAACATTAGTGCATTCAAAAGATAATAGAACTTTGGGGTTTAGTTTCAAAACAGCAAAACTTTCACTAAAGACACAAGATACTATAGCAATTCCCTCAAAAATCTCAGTTTCCCAAAAAGAACCCAAAATGGAATCAATAAGAAGCAAATGCAAATAATGGCAGAAATCTGTCAAAACAGACCAGCAGGTGAAAACCGATTTTTTCGAAGACCTTATGTTGCTCAAATAAAAAAGTGTTGAACTAAAGAAAGTTAGATAACAACCTGGGGGATATTTAAAAAAAAATTACAGCTCAACCCGACTTACAGAGATTTTACAAGAATTTTTATAGTGGAGCACAAAAATCTGTTTCGGGACAGCCACTCCCCAAATCTTACTTCCCTCTCATTAGAGGTTATTCTTGGCACAAAAATCAAACAAAAAGGATAAGGAGATGTTATTACAGAAGTAATAACTTCCAAGACTCAATAAAACTATTGGGTTATCTCCCAAGAAGTACTTTTCTTTAACGTCTTTAAGTTAGGCATAAGAAGCAAGAATCAAGTATTTTCAAATGAAGAAGCATTAACATCAAACCTTGCTTTCAAAGGAGGAGCAAAAGGCAACTTATCTCTCCTCATAGGGAAGTCTTCAATACCTTTCTTGAATGGAAATTTATATTTAATGGTGCCTTCTTTCATATCAATGATGGCACCAACTGTTCTATGAAAAGGTCTTCCCAAAATAATAGGACAAGAAGCATTGTATTCAACATCCAAAACATAGAAATCAACACGCACATAAGCATTGTTAACCATAATAAGAACATCATTAATACTCCCCATAAGTTTTTTTTAGCATTATCATCAAGTGGGACATCCAAATAGCAATCTTCCAAAGGTGGCAAATCAAACATTTCATAAATCGTTCTAGACATAATAGAGACACTAGAACCAAGGTCACATGAAGCTTTGAGATCAAAGTCATTCACTAGCATATTAATGATGGGTTCCCTACTATATTATACTTTCCTAGGAATAGAGTCTTTGTGTTTCAACTTTTCTTCCTTAATTTTAATAAGAGCATCTGTAATGTGTTTGGTGAAAGCCACATTCATATCACTAGCTTTAGGACTTCTAGTAAGCTTTTGTAGAAACATAATCACTTCAGAAATATTGCAACCATCAAGATCAAAATCAAACTTAGCATCACTGGTAGTAGACTCATTGGGTTTATGCATTGTCGTAGGAGGAATAGGGACTTCTTGTGGTTTGGTGGCATTCATATTAGTGGTGGTAATAGTGCAAACACTATTGTTTCTAGCAGTTTTAGCTTCTCTTTCCCACTTACCATGTAGTTTAGCTAACAGTCTAACATTTTCATCAGTAGTAACTTGTATGGCATGAGTAGCAGCAAAGATACTTTCCAAGGTTTCAGGTTTAGTAGCCATTTTATTAATCAAAGAGGACTGTGCTTCAGACAAAGCTGAAATATTTTTATCAACATTCAGAAGCTTTTCCTCCATAGTCTTGTTGAAAGTGGTTTGTTTACTAATAAAGTCTTTAAGCATGACTTTAAGTTCAGAGGGAGCACTTCTAGTATTATTAGGAGGATAAGGCCTATAATTATTATTACTACCAAAATTACTCCTATAGGCATTATTGTTGAAATTGTTGTTTGTAATGAAGTTCGCATCAACTTTATCTTCTTGGGCAACCAAAGAGGCTAAGGGAACATTATTTGGATCAATAGGAGGAGTTAATAGCATAAAACCACCACTTTAAGAGCAAAATTTACTGCTTAATACCACTTTACGGAAAGGATAAAAAAACCACCACAAAATTCGTTAATTGTCTTAAAAAACACCAATTCGACACTAAACCCGAATTGACACCGCTTCTGACCGGTCGGGCCTACCGTTAGAGCTGACGTGACACCCGACAGATGGCTCCTGACACGGCCGTTAACGGAGCATGGGCCCCCGTTCCGTTGGTAGGATAAAACCACCACTTTTGTACTTAAATTTCAAAAAACCACCACATTTGAATAAAAATTTAAATGGAAAAACTTTTAATATGAAAAGTGCTCAGATATATTTGAATATTTTTAATATAAATTTTATTTACTATTTCAAAAAAGTAAAATATGATTTTTTTTCTTCTATTAGTAATGCAAACTTTGGAAATTCATAACTTCAACTATATAATTCCAAATAATATAAATAATATGTCTAAATGTATTAGAAAAATTTAAGAAATCCATTTCTAACATCCATCATGCATGATTCGCATATGTTCCTCTCGGGTATTACAAGAAAAAAAACATGTGTACATATGTGATGCACGGCCACGACTCTGTTCCGATCAAAGCTAAGTTCTATTTTGGCGAGCACGCAAAGGAAGGAGTGTCCCCATCTGTCCTTTTTGAATTTGTTTGCCCCTGGATATTTGCTTATTTCAGTTCGTTTGACGAGCTAGCTGCTCAAGTTATTTTTTCTACCTTGCTGGATGTACCCCTCATGATGGGGATTTCTTTTTCTCTCAATCTTCTCTCTCATCTCTAAGAAAAACCTCAGCTAAATAGGTATATACATGCATGCACAACATGTGATCGTGTGATAATCTATGATTATGACAGTATAGTGGTACTTTGTGTACCACTTGAAACACCACTTGTGGTTTCTACATGTTCGCACCACGTTGCCCAGAAGGTTTGTCAAACCAATATTTGATTTGTATACACTATTTATTATGGTGTACAAGTATCAAACTTTGGTGGCTGTGACAGAAGTATTGTGAGATGCTTTATCTTGATTCATGTGTAGATAGCAAGACGAGATGTTCTTATTTGGCTGAAAGGGTCGTTCGATGAGACAGAGAGAGAGCGAGAGAATGCGATGATATGAGGATGATGTGCTATAAACATCATTTCTTTCGTATGAATTTCAAGGTCTTAATATGCACTTGTATGTGTGATCTTGTTGAATGATGATTGCTGACTTATTTTTCAAAATGCGAGGGTGATTCATCATATAACTGCCATGCTTTTGAATGAAGACCTTTGTCAATAAGTTAATGTGAAAATATCCATCTCTCTGTGTTTGGTAGTACATTCCGTTTAAAAAAGTGATAAAATGCTAAATACACATAGTACATGTATGTGTGTGAGAAGATTAATATTATATATAGTGACAGGCATGCCGGCGATGGGTGTTGTCACGTACGCATCAGCGTTAACTTACAGCGCGCTAAGGTCTCTATAAACACCCGCACAAGGATCAGCACACACGCTTGTTTTTTTCTTGTAATATCCGAGAGGAACAGATGTGAATCATGCATGATGGATGTTAGAAATGGATTCCTTGATTTTTTCTAATAAATTTAGACATATTACTTATATTATTTGGAATTATATAATTAGAGTTATGAATTTTCAAAGTTTGCATTATTAAAAGTTTTTTATTTGATTTTTTTATTTAAAAGTGGTGGTTTTTTGAAATTTAAGCACAAAAGTGGTGGTTTTATACTACTGGGGGCCACACGCCGTTAACGGCCGTAACGTCCGTGTCGGGAGCCATCTTGGGGTGCCACGTCAACTCTGTCAGTGGACACGACCGGTCAGAAGCGGTGTCAATTCAGGTTTAGCGCTGAATTGGTGTTTTTTGAGACAACTAACGAATTTTGTGGTGTTTTTTTGTATCCTTTCCGTAAAGTGGTATCAATCAGTAAATTTTTCTCTCAAAGTGGTGGTTTTATGCTATTAACTCAGCTTTTCCATTAACAAGCATAGCCATGATAACATCGATTTTACCACTCAAAGAGGAGGTTTCTTGAACACAATTTACCTTCTTACCATGTGGAGCTCTCTCAGTGTGCCATTCAGAATAGTTGACCATCATAATATCAAGGAGCTTTGTTGTAGCACCCAAGGTAATGGTCATAAAGGACCTCCAGCAGCCGAATCCAATAGATTTTTTGAAGAGAAGTCTAAACCTGCATAAAAAGTTTGGATAATCATCCAAGTAGTCAGTCCATGAGTGGGACAATTCTTTACCAAAGATTTCATTCTTTTCCAAGATTGAACAACATGTTCATTATCAAGTTATTTAAATTTCATTATTTCACTTCTCATAGATATAATCTTAGCAGGAGGATAGTATTTTCCAATAAAAGCATCTTTGCACTTAATCCAAGAATCAATATTATTTCTAGGCAAGGATAGCAACCATTCTTTAGCTTTTCCTCTCAAGGAGAAAGGAAACAATTTGAGCTTAATAATATCTCCATCTACATCCTTATATTTTTACATCTCACAAAGTTCAACAAAGTTATTGAGGTGGGCAGCAGCATCCGAACTAGCACCAGAAAATTGCTCTTTCATCACAAGATTCAACAAAGCAGGCTTAATTTCATAAAAGGTAGCATCAGGACCAGGTGGAGAAATATGTGTACTTAGGAAATCATTGTTGTTTGTACTAGTGAAGTCACACAACTTGGTGTTCTCAGCAGAGTTCATTTTTAAAAAAGTGGAGCAAACCAACAGCAGCAACAACTAGAGTAGGAATTAATTTTTTTGTGTTTTTGATAAGAAAACACAAACCAAATGAAACTATTTTTTTTGGAGTTTTTGATAAAAAGAAGCAAGCAAAACAAGACAAAAGAAACTAAGCAAAACAAAAACAAAGTAAAGAGAGAGGTTGTGAAGGACTCCCCTTGTGAAGCCGTCCTTAGCCTCCCCGGCAATGACGCCAGAAAAAGCTTGATGATGTATAGCTCAGATCACTGTAGGGCTTCGTTGGGAAACCCCAAGAGGAAGGTATGATGAGCACAGCAGCAAGTTTTCCCTCATAAAGAAACCAAGGTTATCGGACCAGTAGTAGAAAGGAAATGACTCAAAGGTGTTGCTAGCAACTTGGAAACCTGCACAACACAAACTCAAGACTTTGCCCCAACAAACAGTGAGGTAGTCAGTCTCACCGGTTTGCTGAAACAAATGATTAACTGTATGGTGTGGAAGGTCCATAGTTCACTAGAGGTGTTCTCCTTAAGATAAACAACATAACATGCTGGGTAAACAAATTACAGCGGGACAATTGATAGGACAGAGCAAGGCATAACAATGCAATACTAGACATTCATGATCCTATGAGATTTGATTGGGCATTACAACAATATACATAGACCGCCATCCAACTGCATCTATGACTAGTAATCCAGCTTCAGGTTATCATCCGAACCCCCTCCATTATTAAGTTGCAAGCAACGGTTACTGCTTTAAGCAAAGTGTGTAAAGTAAACAATACACTTGTTCCATGAACAAGAGATTGTTGTTTTATCCCTAGTAGCAACAACACATCTACAACCTTAGAGATTTCTGTCACTTCCCCAGATTCAATAGAGGCATGAACTCACTATCGAGCATAAATACTCCCTCTTGGAGTCACTAGCATCTACTTGGCCAAGATAGCTACTAAAAATAGAGAGCATGCAAGATCTCAAACAACACATACATGATATAATCAATAAGAAAGAATCATTAACCAATATGACATAGTAATCTCAGTATCCATCGGATCCCCGCAAACACAACATGCATGATTACAAATAGATGATCTTGATCATGAACGGAGCTCACAAGGTCTAAAAATGGTAGCACAAAGGAGGATAAACAACCATCTAGCTACTACATGGACCCATAGTCCAAGGTGGAACTACTCACGCATCATACCGGAGGCTGGCATGGTGATGAAGAAGGCCTCCGGGATGATCTCTCCCCTCCAGCAGGGTGCCGGGAAGAGCTTCAGATCCCCCTGATCTAGGGACGATGGTGGCGGCGGCTACAGACTGTTTTGTGGAAGATTGATTGGGTCCTTAGGGTTTATGTATCGGGGGCTTCTTATAGGCGAAGACGAAGGCCGAGGGGGTGCCCGAGGCGGCTGCACCGCAGGCTGGCCCCTCGAGGCCCTCCTCCATCTCGTCTTCTTGCTCTGTGTTCTCCTCGATGAAATATTGACTTTGGCTTTTGTCCCGTCCAATTTCGAGAATATTCATTTTCTGGCTTTTCTGGAACCAAAAACAACAGACAACTGACACTATGGTATCTTGTTAATAGGTTAGTCCCAAAAAACATATAAAAATACCTCAAAGTGTAGACAAAGCAAAGCAAAGTGGATACTAAACAAGCATGGAACATCAAAAATTGTAGATACGTTTACGACGTATCATGGCCCAAGCCCTTTACAAGTTCGACTCCTTAAAGGACACGACTAGCTGTAGATAGAATTTCAAAGGGTTGAACCCTAGCTTGTAGCGACTCGACCTACCCCCGGAACCTGACCTATCTATATAAAGTCCAGGAGGGCACGACGAGAAGGATCTCTTCACCTCATACACACACACCTCACGCTAGATCGCATCTGCGCACCCCTATAACCTTTGGTTCCGCCGTAATCAAGAACAGACAAGCAGGAGTATGGTTTTCCCTCCGGGGGCCTGAACCTGGTTAAAACCTCGTGTCTCTATATTGCTTGCCTGTTAACTGTCTCGCAACTTCCAGCATTCCCATCTTCTCCAAAACCCAAGTCCATATCAATGGTCATTGATGAGTCAAACCCTCGTCAGCAGGTGGCTAGATGATATCACCCTCAACCTCAATGCACAGGCAATATCTGAGCTCTTGAACATTGTAGTCTTCACGCTCACAGAAGGACTTGAGGACGTCTTCAAGTTGAACTGGGAGGCTAGAGGAGCATACTCAACAAGTTCCTGCTACGGCATGCTGAAAATCTAGCGGTCGAGGACACCGCTAAAAATGCAAGTTTTCATATGGCTTGCAATGCGGAATATGTTGGACAACCGATAAACTTGGTCGCAAGGACTGGCATTCCCAACAACATACCCATTCTATGACCAGCAAGCTTGGAGAGACCATCAACCACCTGCTCTTGGGGTGCGTCCTCTCTACGGAGGTTTGGGCGACTTACCTTCCATGGTGGGACAAGGAGGATAACCTACCAAATTTAGGATTCTAGCTTGGTGGAATGGATGCAGGAAAGGAGAGGTGGAGACGATGCTAGTATCTATAGCGGCACCGGAATAAAACTGCCTTCAAAGGAGCCGCCCCTTCACCGGTTGTGGTTCTTCATCAGATTGCGGTAGAGGCAGGCCTTTGGAGAAAGGCTAGGCTATCGGTGGAGAGGTGGAGATTTGGCGAGTGGTAGCCCTAGGATGTGTGTGTGTTGTCGTTATGATAGCATGGAGTGCAAGGGCGGAGGTAGCAGGGGACGAGTGGTGCCCCCGCCCCTCAACATGCCAAGAAAAAAATTAATACCCCCTAAAAATTGACTTATTCCCCTCCTCATACCTTCTTTTGGTCAAATAAAACAAGAAAAAAGGGCCCGAGGCAGCCCAAGCAAGGGAAGAAATTCACGCAATCACGCACGCAGATACTTCCACACCCATGTGATGGCGCACCTAGGAGCACGCATTGTTCCTTCCTCGTTCCTCTTCCTATTCTTCTTTTCCCCATTTTTTCCTCATGGTCGACAGTTGAATCAGAGGCAGGCATAAATAAGCAGTAATCAGCAACGCTCCAACCCTCCTCTGAATCTCCGATCTTGGTTGTTCAATTGGGGAGAGGTACATATTTCTTGATGCCTCTATTTTCTCCAGATCTATTATTTGTGTTGTATGATTGTATTTTATTTCACCCTCCCGTTCTGCAATTTGGTCTGTTTTGGCTTATTATGATGTTCATTGTTCAATATTTCTAGGATAATCATGGCTAAAATAAAAGAAAGATTGTACCCGTGCATAATATGCATTCTTATTTTGGGAAGAAAGGAAGAGCTAATTAGGGGCCTACAGTTGATGATGGTTTAGGATAATCAGTAAGAGCTAATCAATCTAGAAGTTGTTTGGTTCAACATTGGTAACATAAATGGGATTGGCAGCCCCGGAATGAGAAACTTATGGTTTTGTTTGGTTTGGCTCTGTAATGGAAAAGGAAAACTAATCGATGACAGATCGAGAGGAAAGATTACAATTGGCTGAAAGAAGATAAGAACATAGGGAGATTAGGCCGTCGTTGGGATGTGGAGTAGTCATGCACTCTTGTCTCGCATAGGAACTAGATCGGGGGAGAGGGGTGATGGTGGTCGATGCTCCTCGTGTGCCGAGCTTCTACCTCCGCTGTTCCATGCGTGGTGTGTCGCCGTCACTTCTCCTATGTTACTTTTTTGCAAGGAATCTGCTCATAGAACAAAATACACTAGAACTACCGAAATGCGGTATTAGACTAAGTGCAACGAAGCTTAGTACTCATAGAACAAAATACACCAGAACGAAATCAAGAATACAAGATGAACAAAAATTTAGAACAAGCGGATTTTTTTAGAAACACGAGGAATAAATCACTGTTACTAATGGAACACAATATTTTACCAAAATGGGACAAAACTTAGCCCTCACGGAAAACATCACAATGGAACAAAAATCAAGAGTGCACAAGGAACAAAAGTTTGGACATATTAGAAAATACTTTAGAAACATGGAGTACAAATGACGATTACTATTGAACAAAATATTTTACCAAGTGGAACAAAACTTAGTGCTCACAGAACAAATTACAATTGAAAAAAATCATGAATATAAGATGAATAAAAAATTGAACAAAGCGGAAAAATTTTGTAGAAATATGATGGACAAATAACAATTATTATTAGAACCCTATATTAGACTAAGTGGAACAAAACTTAGCCCTCGTAGAACAAATTATAAATGGGAAGATATGACGAGTATAAGATTTTATAGAATGGGAACAAATAATGAGTACAAGGATCGAGGCACTACTACAGGAGGCACACAAATATGTAAAAAAAGTGGAAGAAATATTTATAGAAAGTGGAACAAATTAGGAGCACATGAGGAACAAAAAATAGGCCAAGAGGAACAATGTATACATGCATGAGGAACAATCACAATTAATAGAGGAAATTTTAAATTAAGTGGAACAAAAATTTAGCACCCATGAAATTGATCATAACAAAAAATATAGAGCACATGGAACATACCCACTATAAAAGAAACAAAATTTGAGATTAAAAAAACAAGAATTTTAAAAAATTGCCATAAAAGTAGAAACCTAATTGCAAAAAAGAAACACAGGAAAATTAAACCAAGGAAAAAATTATTGCTTGAAAGGAACAAAATCAAATCTACATGTGTAACAAAAAGGGACACGGGGATGAAAATATAGCTATTGTGGAACACATCACAATTGCAAAGGGTACTAGGCTAAGTAGAACAAATTTTTGGCATCGATGAACACGAATCACAACTACGGAAAGGAACAAGAATATGGACAAACATGAACAAAAATATAGAGGTTGACGGAGAAAGCGCGGGTATAAGAGGAAAAAATGAATTATGCGGAATAAAATTTAAACACATGTTAAACAAATCACAACTAGTGACGGAACAAAAATATGGGCAAATAGGAACGAAAACTTAGAAGTCAATAAACAAAACATGATGTATTAAAGAAAAGAATATATTATTCACAATAAAATTTAAACACATGCTAAACAAATCACCGCCTACTGATATGATGGAACAAAAATGCAGACGAGAACAAAACCTTATCACTGATGAAACAAAAAGTCAGATGATACAGACAAAATAAAAATCATAAAATAATGATTTAATAAAAATCTAAAAAAAAATAGAAAATAGAAAGAAAACAGTGGTTCACACATACCAAAGGAAAAAAGAAAAGCAGAAGCAGAAACATACCCTTATGCTGAATGTGATCCGAATGAAAGGAACAAGAAAAAAAATTAAAAAGCTTATGTGAACTTGGGTGAATAGAATAACGGAAGTCAAGGAGCAGCACCGATTTAGGCCCACTTTTTTTGGTGGCTTCTCCGACAAGCTGTCCTACCCCCAGCTTCCTCGAAAAGTTAATTCTAAAAAAACGGCTTCTAAATTAGTTTAGTATTAACCACTTTGAAAACCTTGAACCGGCTTACCTAGAAAGCTAGGAATAGGGCATCTTCTTAGAGCATCTCCACTCGTCTACCCAGGAGGCCGATCCGGACGCCAAAAATTGGCCCAGTCGTGTACCCAAGGACCTGTTTTCGGCCGGATTGGGCCAATTTTGGTCCAGACTACCCATGCCGAACTCAGGTTTCCGGGTATGCTCTGGAAACGCCGGACTCAGCAAAGTCGGCGAAAAAAAAACAACGCGGCGTGTGGACCCGCCGAGTCAGTGACGGAAGCCGAGTCGTCGTCATCCTCGGAACCATGCGGCGACCGCCGGGCAATAACTGCCCGTTGCGTCGGCCACCGATATCGGCGGCCAGGTCGGGTCGGCGGGCTCCGGCGAACTGGGCGCCGAGGAGGATGGCGAGCATGAGCTCGTCCTCCTCCGCGTTGACGTCCCACTCTTTCGGCACGGCGCCGCTTCGCACGCCGACAGCAGTCAAGCGCGAAGCGGTCTTGCCTGCGCGCTCACCGCCGCGAACGCGCGCGGGGCATCGTCATCGGCGAGCCCGCGGACAACGGCATCGCCAACCAGCCACCTGCGCCTACGCCGCCCCAAGACAGAAGGCTCGGCGCCGGCCGAAGACGCCGCCTTGAAGATGGCGCTAGAGCAGTCGCTCCGTGACATGCGGCGCCGCCGCTGCCACCGGTCGATCCCTCCTCGCCGGATATCCTGGACTGGTCCAGAAAGGGGAAGCGGGAGGCGGCATCCTCGGCCGGCAGCTGGCGAGAGCAGGCCGCCAGCGCGGGCGTTGTCTAGGCGTGAGCTCGCCTACCAGGGCGCCCCGCTCTACGTCCTGGACGACGACAACGATGAGGACGTAGGCCCGTCCTACCAGCCATGGAGGTATGGCGACCCAGGCCAGGGGAGCTCCCGCCAGAACTAGCCGCCGAGCGACGACGACGACGCCGGCGGCGGCGGCGGCCAGGATGCCGGTCGCGCCGACCCCGGCTACACGGCGTTCTACGCCAACTTCGGCATGTAGGACGGCGAAGGCACCGGCGGAGGCCAGCCTTTTTTATGTTTATTATGTACTACTTTAGTTTAAGTTTGATGTAATCCGTCTATATTCGTCCAACTTAATAAAATTCGCCCATCTTTGATAAATTTTAGCCAAACTTGAGAACTCAGCCTGGGTACGCGAGTGGGAAAATGAACGTACCCAGGCCGAAAACTAGTTCCGTTCGGCTGAAAAAGGGATCAATTTTTTGCCTGATTCGGCTAACGAGTGGAGATGCTCTTAGGGCTCAATTCCTGGGACAAGCCATGTGGGCTAACTTATTATACAAACGCAATGGGCTGGGCCAGTCAACACAGTCCACGGCGAACAAGTACTCGTAACAACTTTGACTCAAAAAAAAGTACTCGTAACAACCGAACGAAGGCTATATCCCTATAAACACGGAGCCGATTCCCTTTGTATGCCGTCGTCCATCTATGTTCCGCCGTTGCTAGATCGCTCTCGCCTCTCGAAGTCTCGATGGGTATGTACAATCTCCTCTTTCGATCTGCGCGCTCCTCTCAATCGCTTTCCAGGTCGTTCCTCCATGTCTAACGAGTGAGGGTTTGAATCCCAAGTTCCAGTTCCACCCGGCTGGGCCACGACCGATTCCGGCTCCGGCTCCAGCTCCACCTCCGTCCAATCGATCGTCCGAGCCCGAGTAGTGTTTCGTTCCAGGCCTCCAGGAGTATAAAAGAGCCGTCGCCAAGCTTTAGGTACGTGCTTGCTGTCGCGGTTTGGCTTCGCGACAGATCGATAGTCTATTATTTCGAGGAAGTTCGTCTGACATCGGGATTATATAATTATTAATTAAGTCCATTGCTAATAGAGATCGATCGGTCGAGCCGCGGGATCATCTAAGATCGTTGCTATTTACAGGTACTGAAGTTTTTCTTTTTTCTTTTGCATTATATATGCTTATCCCTTTTACTACTCCGTACTATATATGGTAGTTGCTAGTATATTCTAGGCTTCCACCTTGTGTATTTACTAGCAGTACGTCTAGCAAGCCATACACGTACCATGCATTGCTTTCGAACTTTACATCACAATGTCCATCTAGGTCCTTCTCCAAGCAAAATATTTAAGTTATCAAATTATCGAATACAACCTTCTCTCGGTGAATCTTGGAATCACAAATCATATGGGCCGTGTTTGGTTCGGCCTTTTTTCCCCGGTATCCGATTACATCGTGATCTGATTCCGTTAAACATGTTTAGCTAGCAAGGGCCGTAAATCGATACCGTGTAATCGGATTACGGCTCAGCTTTAATCTGATTCCGCTGACTCTCCTCCGGAAACAAATCTCGTTACCGGATGGACCGACTCAGCCATAGCGAAAGCCTCCGTATACGTCTCCGCCTCCACCTCCGATTCCCTCTGGTCTCTGCCCCCACCCTTCTCTCGCACCGCCGGCGATGGTGACCATGGCGGCAGATCTCCCGCAACTCCCTCTCCGTCACAAGCAACGCGCGGCCGGAGGAGTAGTCGCCGGAGGAGCAGCGGCGGCCACGAATCCCCTTCACTGACCAGCGTTGGTGGCTCCTGATTTCCCCGTCGACTTCCTCTTTGCAGCCAACCGGCCGGGAAGAAGCAGCATCGGTGTCTCATGAAGAGCACGAGCAGCGCTTCATGATAGCTAGAGGCGGTTGCCGACCCTGTTTGCAAAGCAGATTATTTCTTGATTGCTGCCGAGTTCTGAATTTTGATACCATTACGAAGTCGAACCAAACAAAATAAGAGAAAGTCCCATTACGCTGCAATCCCACCGTAATTCGATTCCCTTGCCGTTTACGTTAACGTCGGTGGAAACAAACACGTCCATGATGTACTAGTAAGAATCTTTCTTAGAAAATAATCTTTTTTGTTGTCCATGTAACAACCCAATAAAACAATGGTTTGGTAGTACCAGTTGTTAGGCTAATATATAAGAGGTGTGCTTGGGCTAATAAACACACAATTTTGTGATGACATATTGTGAATGTGAAATTAGACTAGTCATAATGGAGAGTAAATTTGACTAGTAAATTAAAAGAGCAACGATCACCCTAAATGCATGACCTTGGAATTACATTTAGGTAGCATTTAAATTGTATGGACTATGCGGGCTTGCAATTTTCATATTGGTCTATTGGCATGTGTAGACAAGATAACAAAGCTATACATGGAATCGATTAAGGTGAAAAACGGAGAGGTGGGGAATTGGTCATGGCTAGCTAATTGTTTTAATTTCGAGTTGTCTATACGTTCGCCAAGCCTTGCAATAATTGCTGCTACCTTTTGCAGGTGTGTGGTTATACTGTAGGAGGTCGATCGGGATGCCTCGTATTGGAGAGCCGGGGGCAAATCCACTAGGAAGAGTCTGCGCCGAGCTTGGATATTATGTTGCCGGCATCGTGATCCGATACATCGAGCGGGAGTACGTCTGGCCTGTACCAAGGCCGAACCTCCTTCCCGTGCTCGTGCAACTGGCAGTTAAAATTACTGGGGATACTTGTTTCGTTTACACGTGTTTCTTTTTTGTCCTCGACGCAATCGACTCCCCGAATGCAAGGACCTGGCCGAGGCGTGAATAGCTTTTTCAGGCCAGATGATGCCTATTTTTTTCTATAGAAAAGATGCACAGTACTACTTGGTTTGTGTCCAGTAAAAATACTTCATTTGTTGGGTTTTTTTTTTTAACTTCATGTTGGAACTTGGAAGTGACGTAATATGTTGAAGTTGTAACCGTCAACATGTGGAAGCATGATAAATCTATGTGTATTTAAAATGAAGATACTTTATTGTCAATTGAGAAGCAAAATAAAGTTTATACACCGAACAATTGTTTACTTGAGAATGTATGAACGCACAAAAGAAGCAATCAGATTGGAATTTGTATTAGCACCGTGGTTGTAGGGGATATGCTATATGGGTATCCTCATGGCATGTCTCTTATCCGACTAACCCGGGGCCCATAGTCGGTAGCATGGCCTGTGGCCTGCTGGGCGACCCAGTTAGGTGGATCCAGAAGGGAGGCCCATGCCGGATAAAGGAAGGCTACGGTGGAGTCACCAGCGTACCTGAAGCCTTGGAGTGCAAGATACACAAGACTAGTAATAGACGATGTAGGACTCTGTAACCTGTTCGGCTAGGACTTTTCCCTGTAACCCTAGGACCTGGCGACTATATAAGTCGGGCCTATGGGAGCCTTTAGGGCATTGATTCTGACAACCTCGCACAGTGAACCTATCTCTGTAACTCGGCGTATTGCCCTTATAGTGATTTATAGCAGGAGTAGGATTCTGTCACCGTCATGGGATCTGAACCTGGGTAAGCTGTGTTACCTCGTACCCGTCAACCGTCCGCCTTACCCCACGTCTCTAAACACGCACTATGAGGACCCCTCCATGGCGTACTCGTCGGCAATACCACGATAGTTGGTGCCCACCGTGGGGCAAGAGGCGCTTTAGGCTCTTCAGCGGGCGAGGACCAAGATCTTCGCGGGAATCGGCGAAACCGTAGCCATTGGCCGTGTTCTCTTCTCCGGCAACATTCCGATCGTCCCCCCTGACGAGTTCTGGATCCCGGCAAAGACAAACCCTACGCGGTGTTCGATCGTTCCTATCGGAGACATCCACCTCTTCATCGGCAATACCATGACAGTTGGCGCCCACCGTGGGGTAAGGCGAAACCGACTCGGGCACTAGTTCCCTGGGAGTCGAAGAAGCATCAAGACCCGCACGGACCGCCTACGGGCAGGATACGTTCGCGGAAGGATCGATGTCGGATCTCTCCTCCGAGTTTGCTGGCAAAGATCGGAAAAATTCAAGACCCACCCAAACCGCCCCTGTGCAGGATATAAAGGTGGAAGACCACTGCAAATCCGTCGGCTTTATCCGCGCGTCTGGACAGCAGAGATCCAAGTTCGTCGGCGTGGTTACCATCTTCGATCTGGCGCGCTGCGTTCAGAGAGAGGGCGAAAACCCCCGCGACTACCTCGCCAGGTGGCTCCGATATCTGACCGGCCATACCCCGATGATAACGCTTTGTATCACTTCGTGTAAAGGACTGGACCGCGACACACTTCTCCGACATTCTTTACGTCGGCAGCAGGCAACAGGATGCCTTACCCTCGAAGAGATGGTGAGCACCGTCAATAGCTACGCGGTAGCTGACGCGGTAGCCCAGATGGAGCTTGCGCTCAGAGACAGAGAACCTCCGGTTCCGCAGCCGCCGCCACCGCCTCTGGCCGCCATCGTCGTAGCAGCACCACCACCTCCAGTCATCGTCGAGGCCGTTGCACCTCCACCGCCCGTCATCGAGGAAGTCCTGGCACCCTCCGACTCTGTCATTGGCGCGCTTTATGCTGATTTCAGTGCAGATTCAGAGTAGGTAGACTTCAGTCCAGAAGAGCTAGACTCCGCTATGCAGGAGATGGAGGAGGAGTACTCGCGCGACGAGCAAGCTAACAACACTGTCATGTCTCGAGGGGTGTTCGTCACCATTGGGACAACGATGGATGAAGAGCAACCCGGGCAAGCTCCGCCTACGGCGCTGGAAAAGGGGAAGGTGCCACTAATTGCTGCCAACGATGATCGCGCAAAGGTCATGCCTCCTCCGCCTAACCCAGTGCAACAGCCGCAGGAACTCGGCACCGGTCCGAGCAACAACAACACCTCAAACTTGCCGCCTCCAGCATCCACGTTGGCAGCAGCCCATGTTACTCCAGCTGATAGAGTGATGTACGGAAATCTCCTCGTCGAGCCACTAACCGTTGATCATATCCGGAACGTGACTCAGCTTGACGAGAAGCGCCAGCTCTTTGGAGGCGCAAGCCATCGCGGAGCAAGGCTCTAAACTTGATCGAGATCTGGTCAATGCGCAGAAGTCCATAGAGAAAGCTAGAGCAATGGAGGCCGAGTACAAAACTCTGCTGCAACAGCAGAAGGCTAAGAAGGCTCCGGCTCGCGTCATCAACGATCCTGGTGTACGGCGCAACCTAGGATGGGCTCCCTCGAAGCCAGCACAGGCCAAGCCATACATTGATAGTGAAGGCAAGAAGGTGATGCCCACCCCACTCCTTAACCTCGCCGTCGCCAAGACCCTTCTGGAGCAGGATAGATCGCCTGAGGCATTAGAACAGATCTATGACCTAGTGGCCAAGGCGGTAAAGCAGCAGGAAAAGGCCACCTCTCAGAGGCTTGAGTCTGACCCAGCGCTCTGTCGATCTAGCCAGTATAAACTGCCAAGGGACAGATCTCCTCATGATGTCGAATCACAGACGGGTTCATTAGAACGAAGACGGAGGGATGCGCACAACAGGAAGGATGCTATCCCCATATCCTCTGACCACGGAGAAAAAGCCCGACCTCGCCGCCCATCGCCACCACCTCGATCCCCCCAACGTTAGGAAGACTACAAGGCTCACCATCGCACGGATATGCCCCCTCCAAAGCAGTGTGGCATCGTCATCCGCGAAAACGCGGCGCAGACCCGTCATGATGAAGAGCGCCACCAAGGACACAAGGGCAGGTCACACCACGACCCTCCGCGTCCGACAAGCAACCCTGACAGGCGCGAGGCGTCACAGAAGGGTAATAGCAAGAAAGCTAACCCACCGCCACCTCCGCCTCCGTCGCCACCAAGCAGTCACCATGGCGAAAGAGGCCCGCGTCATTCACACAGCCCATCCCCTGTTGGCAACAAGAAGAACCCGAAGCCGCACGATGCACGTTCGCGGATCGATAAGATCCACGAGGCCCGGGAAGGACCATACCTGGGACCACGTTGTTTTGGACCTGCAATACGGGTCCGCAACTTACCCCAAAGGTTTCCGGATCGACAAGACCATCAAGCCCTATGACGGCACCTCCAAACCTGCCACATGGTTGCAGGACTACGACAACGCGGTGGAGATTGCCGGAGGCAACCCCAACATCGCCGTTAAGTACCTCCCGTTAATGTTGGCGGGTACGGCCCGTCAATGGATCGACGACTTGCCAGAGAAATCTATCTACAACTGGTTGGATATGCAAGAAGCATTCACCAAGAACTTTGAGGGTACATACAAGTGTCCCTGCACTGTGGGCGATCTACAGCGGTGCGTGCAAGAGAAAGACGAGACGTCTCGCGCCTACCTCTCCCGCTGGCTGGATATGAAAAATTCCTGCGCAGGAGTGCACGCTCAGACCGCCATGGCCACCTTCATCGATGGGTTGGAAAGGGGTACGTTGCTCCGACATAAGCTAAAGCGCTTGCAGGACAATCATCAGCTTGACTTGAATCAGATGATTTAGTTAGCTAGTGAGTTCGCAGCTGCCGACGATGATGCTCGTGGCTCTTTGCCAGCAACGGCCGTTCCAACCCAAGCTCGGAGGAACAGCAGTACAAAGCGGAAAACTGCTCCAGAAGAAAAGCAATCTACCGACATGGTCGCTATGACTTTTGCAGGACGAGGAGAAGGCGGACAACATGGCCGAGGAAGGGGAGCGGGCCGCGGGCAGCAGCGAGGAAGTGAAACCACCTCGGCGCCGCTCCACGTTCCCCAAACCTATGAGGAGTACCGCGATATGCCATGCCTCGTACACCTCGACGCCAACGGCAAGGCCACCCATACCAATCAACACTGCAAGTTCGTCAACAACCTCAAGGAAGACCCGGAGTCCGGCTACAAGCCAAGTCGGAAGAACAGACCGCGAGGCAAGGGCAAGGGGAAGAAGAAGGAGGAGGAATCCAAGGATTCAAGTGACATGTACGAGGACGTTGACCCCAAACACGCCGCCAAGAGCGACGACAAGGGCAACAACCCCTTCGCAAAGAAGGCCCCAGTCTACCACACTTTCCTTGGCACCCCCACCGTCCGACAACAGAAGACCTCTCTAAGGATCCTGATGGCCACTCTCCCCCCAGTTCCCCAATACCTGCGCTGGTCGGAGGTTCCGATAACTTGGGACAGGACGGACCACCCATACCTTGTGCCCACGGAGAACCAGTACGCCATGGTCATCAACCCATTGATTGACAGCGTGGAGTTCACCAAGTGCATGGTGGATAGTGGAAGCAGCATCAACATCATGTATCTGGATACACTGCAGAAGATGAACTTGACGGAGGCAAACCTAAGGCGGACCAACACCGTGTTCCATGGCGTAGTTCCTGGTCGGGAGGCTCGGTCCCTTGGGTGCATTACGCTTCAGGTAGCCTTTGGCGACGTTAATAATTACCGCCAAGAGCGCATGACCTTTGAGGTGGTCCCCTTCAAGAGCGTGTACCACGTCATATTCGGCTGCGACATATTCCACACGTTCATGGCCAAGCCATGCTTCGTCTACAACAAGCTCAAGAGACACTGACCAATCGTTGTCATCACCTTATCCGGAAGCTTTACCAAGGCAAGGGACTGCGAGATCAATGAAGCGGCCGTTGCGAAGCTATCCTCTATGAAGAGTTCAAGGAGATCGAGCAAGGTCAATGACTCGAGATGCCCGTCGAAGAAGCAGATCTCCGACTCCGCTCCTGCGTTCAAGGCCGCCATCAAGACCAAGCCGGTGGAACTTGTGGTAGGCGATGCCTCCAAGACCGTCACCATTGGGACGAACCTGGATCCCAAATAGGAAAGCGCGCTCGTCGAGTTCCTCCGTGAGAATAGGGACATCTTTTCCTGGCAACCTGCCGACATGAAAGGTGTAACTAGGGAACTTGCCGAGCACAGCTTAAACATAGATCCAAAATGTAAACCAGTGAAACAACCTCTACGACGCTTCGGAGATGAGAAGAGACGCGCCATTGGCAAAGAGATAGCTAGGTTACTTAAGGCTGGGTTTATCCGAGAAGTCCTTCACACCCGATGGGTGGCCAATCCTGTACTTGTCCCCAAAAAGGGAACCAATGAATTAAGAATGTGCGTTGATTACACCGGCTTGAACAAAGCATGTCCCAAAGATCCGTTTGCTTTGCCTCGCATTGACCAAGTCATTGACTCGACGGCTGGCTCGGAACTTTTGTGTTTTCTCGATGCATACTCAGGATACCACCAGATCAAGATCAGTAAGTCGGACCAATTGGCCACTTTGTTCACTACCCCATACGGCACGTTTTGCTATGTCACGATGCCCTTTGGGCTGAAAAATGCAGGTGCTACCTACCAACGGAGAATGCAGCATTGCCTTCACGACCAAATTGGTCGGAACGTTCATGCCTATGTGGACGATATCGCGGTGATGTCTAAAAAGTCAAACGACTTAATCTCCGACTTAAAAGAAACCTTTGATAATCTCCGGAAATACAACACGATGCTCAACCCTAAGAAGTGCGTCTTCGGGGTTCCAGCCGGCAAATTGTTGGGCTTCATCGTTTCCCAGCGTGGAATCGAGGTCAACCCAGAGAAAATCAAGGCCATCTTAAACATAAACCGTCCGACATGCCTAAAGGATATCCAACGACTAACAGGTTCTGTTGCAGCAGTTAGTCGGTTCGTCAGCCGACTTGGAGAGAAGGCTTTGCCGCTGTACAAGTTGTTGAAGAAGGCGGACAAATTCACATGGACAGACGAAGCAGATGCAGCATTGAAGCAGCTCAAGGAGATTCTTTCCTCAGCGCCTATCCTTGCAACACCCGAGCCTGGAGAGCCCCTGTTTGTTGGAATTATGCCCTAGAGGCAATAATAAAGATGTTATTATTATAATTCTTGTTCATGATAAAGTTTATATTCCATGCTAGAATTGTATTAAGCTGAAACTTTAATACTTGTGTGGTTTATGAACAACACCGTGTCCCTAGTATGCCTCTATGGACTAGCTCATTGATTAATGATGGTTAAGGTTTCCTAACCATAGACATGAGTTGTCGATTAATAATGAGATCATATCATTGGGAGAATGATATGATGGACAAACCCAAACTAAGCGAAGCAATTAGATCGTGTCATCGTGTTCATCTTTGCGAAGCTTTTCTTATGTCAAATATTGTATTCCTTGGACCATGAGATAATACAACTCCCTGGTATCGGAAGAAATCTTTGAGGTCATCAAACATCATCCTATGAGAGGGTGATCATAAAGGTGTCTCTCAGGTGATCGGAAAGTACCTGTTGGGTTGTATGTATCGAGATGGGATTTGTCCTCCCAAGTCGGAGAGATATACTTGGGCCCACTCGTGTCGATATCAACACCGCTTGCAAGCATGTGGTTAAGGAGTTAAACACAAAGTGATATCGGATTACGGAGCAGTAAAGTACTTCGTGAACGAGATTGAACTAGGTATGACGGTACCGACGATCAAATTTCGGGCAAGTAAAATATCGCGAGACGAAGGGAATATATATATGGGATTGATTGAATCCTGGCATCGTGGTTCATCCGATATGATCATCGATGAATGTGTGGGAGTCAATATGGGTTTCGGACCCATTTGTTGATTATTGATAGAAGATCATGTCTGCATATTCTCGAACCCGAAGGGTCACACACTTAACGTGTCAAGACGCTAGGATAGATTGGATAATTGGTTTATGAGTTTTTGTTCAGAGTCTCGGATGGGATCCGGGACATCACGAGAGGTTCCGGAATGGTCCAGAGAATAAGATTCATATAAGGCAATGCAGTTTTTGGAGTTCGGAATTGTTTCGGGTTATTCGGTATTGTACCGGAAGCTTCTAGAACCTTCAGGAGTGGGACCAACGTGGCCCCACTTGCTGGGAGGGGGCATGGTCCTATGAGGGAGTGCCCTGGCCGCATTGGGCCAGGGGCACAAGGCCCCAGCCGGCCAAACACCTAGGAAACCCTAGGGGAGCTTCTAGAAGGGAGGGGGAAACTTGCCCCCCCCCCACTCCTCCCTCCTTGGCCGCTGGCCTAGGGCTTGGGGAGGGGCAAGGGCCAGCCGCCCACCCCTATATATAAAGAGGGCTGGGGGAGCACCCCCTCCCACACCTCCTCCTCAAACCCTAGCCGCCCTGCTGCCCTCCTCTCTCTCTCCCTCCCGACTGCACGTAGGCGAAGCCCTGCTGCAGAAACTCTCCACCACTTGCACCGCGCCGTCGCGTTGTAGATCCAATCCTTCTCTCCACCATACTTGCTGGACCGAGGAAGGAGGAGACGTCGAGGTGCTGCACGTGTGCATCTCCCGGAGGCATCGCCACTTGCGGTGTTAGATCGGATCGGATCGCGAGGAGGAGAAGCGAGTACGACTACATCACCCATGTTCCGACGAACGTTTCGCTGTGCGAATCTTCAAGGGTATGAAGATCTCATCTATTCCCCCTCGTTGTTTGCATCTAATAGATTAGATCTTGGCTTTCCCCGTTCGCATCCGTAGAAAATTTTGATTTACTATGCTGCGAAACCCTTCAGTGGTATCAGAGCTAGATCTATGCGTAGATGTGTTTCACGAGTAGAACGCAACATGGTTGTTGTGGGCGTTGATGTTTTCTGTTGCAAGCCTCTTGTTTGTGTTCTTCTTATGACGCGGGATAGTGAGATCGAAGCGGTCCAGGCCAACCTTACACGACCTCGTTCGCGAGACCGGCTCCGCACTTGACGTGTGGCTTGTTCCACACATGCGGTTGGTGGATGCCAGTTTCTCTCACTATAGTTATCATGGGATTTACACCGGAGTTTGGCAACCATAATATCACCGTTGTGGCTTTCCGTAGGTAAGAATCGTTCTTACTTGCTACTCCCATAAGCCACATAAAACATGCAACAACAAAGTAGAGGCGTCTAACTTGTTTTTGTAGGGAGTGTTTTCTGTGATATGGTATGGCCCAAGATGTGATGTGTATATTGTATGCGATGATCATGTCTTGTAATGTTTCACGACTTGCATGTCGATGAGTACACAACCGGCAGGAGCCATATGGTTGTCTTTATAATTGTGTATGACCTGTGTGTCAACTTCTTATACGCCATGTAATAGTTTCACTTTATCGCTAAGTAGTTAGCAATAGTTGTAGTTGCTATTCGTGGTGGAGGCAATCATGGTGGAGTGATGGAGATCATGCCGGCATGCACAAGATGGAGATCATTGCGCGAAGATTGGCTATACCATGTCACATAAAGTTATATGCATGTGATGTTTATCCTTTTATGTATCTTATTATGCTTAGATCGCGACGGTAGCATTATAAGATGATTCCTCACTTAAATATCAAGATAAAACTGTGTTCTCCCCATGTATGCACCATTGCGAAAGTTCGTCGTGCCCAAGCATCACGTTATGATCGGGTGCTATAGACTCTACGTTCACATACAACGGGTGCAAGTCAGTTTTGCACACGCGGAAATACTTGGGTTTGACTTGACGAGCCTAGCATGTACAGACATGGCCTCGGAACACATGAACCGAAAGGTTAAGCATGAGTCATATGAATGATATGATCGACACTTTGTTGTCCACCATTGAAACCACATCTCTTCTCGTGAAGATTGGATTAGGTGTGGTGAATTTGGATCATGTTCACTAAACAACTTGAGGGATGTTGAATTTAGTGGGAGTTCATCTAGTAATTTGATTAAAAGTTGAACTAGTTATCATGAACATAGTCTAATTTGTACTTGCAAATATTGTAGATCAAATGGCTAAGTCCAACTTCAACGTTTTTGCTGAGAAAGAAAAACTTAGAAACAATGGGTCTAACTACACCAACTGGTTCCGCAATCTGAGAATCATTCTCTCTGGCGGTCAAAAGGACTATGTCCTTGAGAATGCGCTAGGTGACGCCCCTGCTGTAGATGCGCCGGCTCATGAGAAAGCTGTCTATCAGTCGCGCAAAGATGATTATGGTGTGATTAAGAGCACCATGTTGTTTGCTATGGAATCGGACCTTCAAAATCGTTTTGAAGACTATCCCGGGCCCTTTGAGATTCTTGAGGAGCTGAAAACTATGTTTCAGACTCAGTCCCGTTCTGAGAGATATGAGATCTCTGAGAAATTATTTAACTGCAAGATGGAGGAAGGGAATTCCGTTAGTGAGCACGCCATAAAGATGTCGGGCTACACTCAACTCCTTGAGCAACTGGACTGCAAGATTCCAGAAGAGCTCAAGATTGACAGGGTTCTGCAATCACTCCCTCCCAGCTACAAAAGTTTTGTAGTGACTCATAATCATATTGGTTCCACTGATACGATCACCGAGCTCTTCGCAAAGCTGAAGGCTGCGGAGGTGGACATCAAAATGGATAATCATGTGTTGATGGTCAACAAGCCCCCCACCTTCAAGAAAGGTAAGGGTGCAAAGAAGCCCTTCAAGAAAGGCGGCAAGCGTTGCCCTCTGAGAAGAAGCTCAAGTCTGGACCTAAGCCGCACTGAGTGCTTCTATTGCAAGGACAAAGGTCACTGGAAGCGCAACTGTCTGAAGTACTTAGCGGACAAGAAGGCTGACACCATCAAAGGTATATTTGATATACATGTTATTGATGTTTTCCTTACTATCCCTTGTTGTAGTGCCTGGGTATTTGATACTGGTTCAATTGCTAATATTTGTAACTCAAAACAGGAGCTACGGAATGAGCGGACTTGCGAGGGATGAGGTGACGATGCTGGCGTTAGCGGATCAAGAGTTGATGTGATGGTCGTCGGCACGCTCTCCTTAGTTTTACCTTCGGGATTAGTTTTAAACCTCAATAAATGTTATTATGTGCCTGCGTTGAGCATGAACATCATTTCTGGATCGTGTTTATTGCAAGACGGTTATTCATTTAAATCTGAGAATAATGGTTGTTCTATTTATATGAGTAACATCTTTTATGGTCATGCACCTGCTGTGAATGGTTTATTTCTTCTGAATCTCGAAAGGGATGAAACACACATCCATAACATTGAGGCTAAGATATGCAAAGTAGATAGTGATAATACTACTTATTTGTGGCACTGTCGTCTAGGTCATATTGGTATAAAACGCATGAAGAAACTCCATTCTGATGGACTTTTGGAGTCACTTGATTTTGAATCATTTGACACATGCAAACCATGCCTCATGGGTAAGATGATCAAAGCCCCGTTCTCCGGAATGATGGAGCGAGCAACGGACTTGTTGGAAATCATACATACCGATGTATGCGGACCGATGAGTGTTTTGACGCGCGGTGGATATCGCTATTTTCTCACTTTTACCGATGACTTAAGTACATATGGGTATATCTATTTAATAAAACATAAATCTGAAATGTTTGAAAAGTTCAAAGAATTTCAGAATAAAGTGGAGAACCATCGTAACAGAAAAATTAAGTTTCTATGATCGGATCGTGGAGGTGAATATTTGAGTTATGATTTTCTCACGCATCTTAAAGCAAGCGGAATAGTTTCGCAACTCACGCCACCCGGAACACCACAGCGCAATGGTGTGTCTGAACGCCGGAATCGAACCCTACTAGATATGGTGCGATCAATGATGTCTCTTACTGATTTGCCGTTATCATTTTGGGGCTATGCATTAGAAACCCCTGCATTCACTTTAAATAGGGCACCATCTAAATCCGTTGAGACGACACCGTATGAACTGTGGTTTGGTGCTAAATCTAAGTTGTCGTTTCTTAAAGTTTGGGAATGCGAAGCTTACGTCAAGAAGTTGATGTCGGACAAGCTCGAACCCAAAGCGGAGAAATGCGTCTTCATAGGATACCCTAAGGAAACTATTGGGTATACCTTCTATCACAGAACCGAAGGCTAAGTGTTTGTCGCAAAGAACGGATCCTTTCTTGAGAAGGAGTTTCTCTCGAAAGAAGTAAGTGGGAGGAAAGTAGAGCTAGACGAGGTTGTTGAACCTTCTCTTGAGTTGGAGAGTAGCGCAGCACCTGAAATTGTTCCAGTGCCGCCTGCACCAATAATAGAGGAAGCTAATGACAAGGATCATGAAGCTTCGAACGATGCTACTACTGAACGTCGCAGATCGACAAGGTCGCGTGCCCCTCCTGAGTGGTACGGCAACCCTGTCTTAACTGTCTTGTTAGTAGATGACAGTGAACCTGCGAACTATGAGGATGGCGATGATCCGGACTACGAGAAATGGCTAGAGGCCATGAAATCCGAATTGGGATCCATGAGCGAAAACCAAGTATGGACTTTGGTGGACCCTCCTAGCGACCGAAAGGCCGTTGAGTGCAAATGGATCTTCAAGAAGAAAACGGACGCGGATGGTAATGTTACCGTCTATAAAGCACGACTTGTCGCGAAAGGTTTTCGACAAGTTCAAGGTGTTGACTACGATGAGACTTTCTCTCCCGTAGCGATGTTTAAGTCCATTCGGATTTATTAGCAATTGTTGTGTTTCATGATTATGAAATATGGCAGATGGATGTCAAGACTGCTTTCCTCAATGGCAACATTGATGAAGAGTTGTATATGATACAACCCGAAGGTTTTGTCGATCCTAAGGATGCTGATAAAGTGTGCAAACTTCAGTGTTCCATTTATGGACTGAAGCAAGCATCTCGGAGTTGGACCCTTCGTTTTGATCAAGTGAACAAGAGCTTTGGATTTGTTCCAAATTGCTACGAAGCTTGTATCTACAAGAAAGTGAGTGGGAGCTCAGTGACATTTCTGGTACTATATGTGGATGACATATTGATTATTGGAAATGACATTAACATGCTTAACGATGTGAAGAGTTATTTGAACAAGTGTTTTTCAATGAAAGACCTAGGTGAAGCTGCTTATATATTAGGCATCAAAATCTATAGAGATAGACAAAGACGCCTAATAGCTTTAAGCCAAAGTACATACCTAGACAAAGTTCTGAAAAGGTTCAGAATGGATAAGGCAAAGAAAGGTTCAGTGCCCATGTTGTCAGGTAAGATATTGAGCAAGGCTCAGTGTCCATTCTGATGAAACGATAGATAAACCATGAGCAAAGTGCCATATGCCTCGGCCATAGGTTCTATCATGTATGCCATGTTGTGTACTAGACCGAATGTGTCCAATGCTCTTAGTTTGACGAGCAGATATCAAAGTGATCCAGGAGTGGAACACTGGACAGCCATGAAGAACATCCTAAAGTACCTAAATAGGACTAAAGAAATGTTCTTAGTCTATGGAGGTGATGAACAACTTGTTGTAAAGGGTTACGTCGATGCTAGTTTCGACACCGACAAGGATGATTCTAAATCTCAGACAGGATACGTTTATATTTTGAATGGAGGAGTTGTGAGCTGGAGAAGCTGCAAGCAAAGCGTGATCGCGGGATCTCTGATGAGAAGTGGAATACATGGCTGCTGCAGAAGCGTCAAGTGAAGGAGTTTGGATCAGGAACTTCATCACTGAGCTTGGCATGGTTCCAAGTGCATTGGACCCACTGGAGATATTGTGTGACAACACTGGCGCCATAGCACTCACTAAGGAACCAAGATATCATCCAAAGACCAAGCATATCAACAGCAAGTTTCATATAATCCGAGATTATATAGCAGATGGAGATCTGAAGATTAGCAAAGTACATACAGATCTGAATGTCGCAGATCCATTGACTAAACCTCTTCCACGTGCAAAACATGATCAGCACCTTAGTGCCATGGGTGTTAGATTGTTGCCAGATGTAAACTAGATTATTGACTCTAGTGCAAGTGGGAGACTGTTGGAATTATGCCCTAGAGGCAATAATAAAGATGTTATTATTATAATTCTTGTTCATGATAAAGTTTATATTCCATGCTAGAATTGTATTAAGCGGAAACTTTAATACTTGTGTGGTTTATGAACAACACCGTGTCCCTAGTATGCCTCTATGGACTAGCTCATTGATTAATGATGGTTAAGGTTTCCTAACCATAGACATGAGTTGTCGATTAATAATGAGATCATATCATTGGGAGAATGATATGATGGACACACCCAAACTAAGCGAAGCAATTAGATCGTGTCATCGTGTTCATCTTTGCGAAGCTTTTCTTATGTCAAATATTGTATTCCTTAGACCATGAGATAATACAACTCCCTGGTATCGGAAGAAAGCTTTGAGGTCATCAAACGTCATCCTATGAGAGGGTGATCATAAAGGTGTCTCTCAGGTGATCGGAAAGTACCTGTTGGGTTGTATGTATCGAGATGGGATTTGTCCCTCCCAAGTCGGAGAGATATACTTCGGGCCCACTCGGTAATCGATATCAACACCGCTTGCAAGCATGTGGTTAAGGAGTTAATGACAAAGTGATATCGGATTACAGAACGAGTAAAGTACTTGCTGTGAATGAGATTGAACTAGGTATGACGATACGGACGATCAAATGACGATACTTGCTGTGAATGGGCCTATGAGGGAGTGCCCTGGCCGCATTGGGCCAGGGGCACAAGGCCCCATAGGGCCCAGCCGGCCAAACACCTAGGAAACCCTAGGGGAGCTTCTAGAAGGGAGGGGGAAACTTGCCCCCCACTCCTCCCTCCTTGGCCGCCGGCCTAGGGCTTGGGGGAGGGGCAAGGGCCAGCCGTCCACCCCTCTATATAAAGAGGTCTGGGGGTGCACCCCCTCCCACATCTCCTCCTTAAACCCTAGCCGTCCTATTGCCCTCCTCTCTCTCTCTCCCTCCCGACTGCACGTAGGCGAAGCCCTGCTGCAGAAACTCTCCACCACTTGCACCGCGCCGTCGCGTTGTAGATCCAATCCGTCTCTCCACCATACTTGCTGGACCGAGGAAGGATGAGATGTCGAGGTGCTGCACGTGTGCATCTCTCAGAGGCATCGCCACTTGCGGTGTTAGATCGGATCGGATCGGATCGCGAGGAGGAGAAGCGAGTACGACTACATCACCCACGTTTCGACGAACGTTCCGCTGTGCGAACCTTCAAGGGTATGAAGATCTCATCTATTCCCCTCGTTGTTTGCATCTCCTAGATTAGATCTTGGCTTTCCATGTTCGCATCCGTAGAAAATTTTGATTTACTATGCTACGAAACCCTTCACTATTAATTTACATGGCGGCAACCAACCGGGTTATTAGCATCATCGTCGTGGTAGAGCGGAAGGAACCAGGCTACGGGCACGGAGTTCAACGACCAGTTTACTATGTGAGCGAGGTCTTGACGGAGTCCAAGCAGCGTTACCCGCACTACCAAAAGATAGCTTATGGAGTATTCCTCGCTTCTCGGAAGCTGAGGCATTACTTTCAGGATCACCCAATCACAGTAGTGAGCAAGACTCCAATGTCCGACATTGTCAATAACAGCGACGCTACAGGAAGGGTCACGAAGTGGGGCATTGAACTTGCCGCCTTCGAGATCACCTATAAGAGACGCGACGCTATCAAGTCACAAGCTTTGGCAGATTTTATTGCAGATTGGACGGAGATGCCAGATGCTACTCCATTGCCGAACCAGTCTTGGGTGATGCACTTTGGATCAAAGTTGCTCAACGGCTCGGGGCTGGTGTCTTTCTGATCACCAAAAGGAGACAAGCTGCACTACGTTCTGAAGATCCACTTCGAGGCTACAAACAACATGGAGGAGTATGAAGCACTCATTCACGGACTACGTGTAGCCAAGGATATTGGCATCAAGCGCATAGTTTGTTGTGGAGATTCCGACTTGGTTGCCCAGTGGTGGGCACACCGGAATGCGGAACCCTATGATGGCAGCATATCGCGACGAAGTGGACGAGATAGCCAAGAGCTTCTTGGGCTACGAAGTCAAGTATGTGCCTAGGGAGCAAAACGAGGCGGTTGATCTACTGTCTAAGCTTGGATCAAGGCGCAAGCAAATTCCGCCAGGAGTCTTCCTAGAGCATCTACGCACACCATCCGTGAAGGGCGCCGACATCGACAACCCGGATAGAGCTGACTCTTTCGTCAACATGGTGACAAAGATCCCTCCGGCTTGGACAAAACCGTTCATGGAGTATCTCGAACACGGAACTTTGCCTGACGACGAGGTCGAAAGACGGCAAATAGTACGACGAGCAAAGGGTTATACCATAATCAATGGGCAACTCTATAAAAGGAGAACTACTGGTGTATACTTAAAGTGCATTTCCCAGCTAGAAGGTATGGAAATCCTGCGCGAGATCCATCTCGGAGATTGCGGGCATCACACCGCTCCTCGATCATTGGTCGCGAAAGCCTTCCGGCAAGGATTCTCTTGGTGACGAACATGGCGAACACCGACAAGCTGGTTGAGACATGCACAGGATGCCAGTATTATGCCCGACAACCACATGTTCCTGCTGAAGAATTGCGAACAATACCAATAACTTGGCCGTTCGCAGTCTGGGGTCTAAACATGGTGGGGCCGTTACAGACGGCACCGTGTGGATTTACGCATCTGCTTGTAGCAGTTGACACATTCACCAAATGGATAGAAGCTAAACTCATTAGAAAGCTTGATGGGGCAACTGCCCTCGGGTTTGTCCGGGATCTAGTGGTGAGATTTGGTCTCCCGCATAGCATCATCACCGACAACGGCAGCAATTTATCACTCGGAGAAGTGGAGGCATATTGCTGGGAGAAAGGCATACGACTTGACCTTGCATCTGTGGCACACCCACAATCCAACGGTCAGGTTGAGCGAGCCAATGGATTAATTCTGCAGGGAATCAAGCCACGTCTTGAGGCACCACTACACAGAGCAGCTGGAGCCTAGGCGGAAGAATTGCCATCTGTGTTGTGGAGTTTACGAACCACACCCAACAGATCCACCGGCTACACCCCTTACTTCATGGTATATGGAGCAGAAGCCATCCTACCTTCCGACATCCTCCACAACGCACCAAGAGTTGCCGCCACGCATTTAAGATGACGCTGAAGAATCCAGACGCCTAGATGTGGACCTTCTCGAGGAGGAGCGCGTTTTGGCATGCCAAAGATCCGCCATCTACCAGCAGAAGCTACGCAGCTACCATAGTCGCCGCGTTTGGCATCGCTCGTTTAAAGAGGGGGATTTAGTACTCTGACTTAAGCAGAAGAAGTCACACAAATTATCCCCGCCATGGGAAGGACCGTTCATCATAAGCAAGGCGCTGCTCAATGGGTCTTACTACCTTGTCGACAATCGTGAACTCAAGGATAGACCCAACGAGGATCATAAGCGTGGCGGCGTGACCGGATGATGACTACCCGGAGCTTGATCGGCCATGAAACATAGCACAGCTACGTCCTTTATACACTTAGCATTTTTTATCTAATTGTGTACCTCTTATATGATCAATGAAATAAAGCTCTTTGGTTCACTCATATTGCTAAGTCTTTTACCTCCTTTAGTGTTCATTTTTGGATCATATAAAACATTTATGCACAAGTCTTGCGATTGCACTTGTGAAAATTACGCCTACGGGCGTTAGCTTAAGTTTTCTAGTCTCCACATTCTTTGTCGTTTTTATGTGGATTCTGGAGTAGTGACTTTTGGCACTTATTGTCGGCGATTTTGTGCTCAGGTTATTGACGGTGCCATTGGGCATCATCACCTAAGCGCATGGTTCCGACAACGAGTCTTCCGACTCACGAAAAGTCAAGCATAAGAACCAGAGTAATGGATAAGCGAGCACTTGCTTAAAAATATATACATACTGGGACTTAATTCTTAAGTAGCAGGATACGACAATCATTGTTTTCCGCCTTAAGATTACATCAACAAGTTTTTCCCGTGCACACACCAAAGGTGAAACAGAAATTACAAAGTGTTTTCATTCTTTGGGCGCAGGAGACTTGGAGGCCGCATCATCACCAGCCGGAGAATCACCCTCGACATCGGCGCTGTGATGAGACTCGGAGGAATCTTGGTTGACGTTGTCGATGAGGTTCCTGGGCACGAAGACGTCAACATCCACCAACTCGGCAACCCTGGTGTTATAATCCGCCAGTGATGACAGGATGACTTCGTGATCGATCTCCTTGCCGTCATCATCCACGTCGGGGATACCAGAGGTCACCATGTCGATGTCGGCATCTTCATAGTGTGCCTTCACCATAGACAACGCCATCCTTGCGCCAGCCCGTGCGCATGAAGCCTTCCAGTTCGCGACACGCTCGGGGGCTCGGTGCAGGATCTTCGAGTACTTCATCATGGAGTCTGATGCCTAGATATATATTTGGAGGGGCTTGGAAATCTCCTTGGCTTGGGTGATGGCTGTGTTGATGAAGTTGCTGGCAAGAACCATGCATTCTTTGTCCGAAGGAGGCGAGCGAGTTAAACCCATAGGGGCTGAAAATTCCGACAAGGATCGCATGAGTTCAATAAACTATAAGTATCCAGACTACAGAAATATAAGGCGGAAGACACTTACTGAAGATGCTGGCCTTAGCCTGCCAGACGGTGTTCGCCAAGGATTCCTTCTCTTGTTGGAGGAGCTTAAACGCCTCGCTATGGCGAAGGTTTTGCTCATCAGCAGCTTGCTTCTGATCCTTTAGGATCGCAAGCTCCTCCTTCAAGCGATTGATCTCCGCGGAAGCGGAATCCTGCAGGGCTTTCATGGAATCCTCGTGCATCTTCAGCATCTCCTTCCTCTCCTCCTTCAGGATCTTGTTCTCGATGTCCAGCTGTTGGATATGCTTGGACTGCTCTACAATGTCCTTGGCCTTGGCAACATGTTCTGCAAGTCGGAGAAAACAAAGTACACAGTGAGTACTCGGAGATTATGGGCACAAAAGTAAGACGGAAATGCGCAAAAAGAAAACAGACTCTTGTTTTTGATGATTTGTTCCTTCAAGATGGCAGTTTTACCCTTTTTGGCTTCAAGATCTGCGCGCATCTTCTGATACTTGTCGTTGGCCATGCCCCTCCGAGCATTCTCATTCTGTGGAAACAAATACAAAGTCAAGTCGTTGTTTGGTTTGCTTGGAGCCCCTAGTCGGAGATTTTCCACCTAGATGCTCAGGGGCTACAGCGAGAGTTTTTAACTTATCAATATGTTTAGCTTTTATTTAAGCATCTAGTCGAAACTAATTCAGTTACAACTAGAGGCTTGGGGGCTACAGCATTGAAAATTATGAACACTGTGTATGCTACTCTTAAAGCATCTAGTCGGAGTAATTCATTCAATCTAAATGCTTGGGGGCTACAGTGAGAATTTTTTCTAACTTAGTCACTCTTAGATCATATAGATGCAAAACCTATGGTTTTCCGTCTACATTCTCGGAGGGATACAGTGGGATACTCATATGAAAGGCAGAAGGCAAAGTAAAAACTTACAAGTGCAATGATCTTGAGGTTTGTAGCGCTCTCAGCTAGCAGCTTGCCGAAGGAAATGCTGTTTCCTCGCAAGATATCTGCTTGTCGGAGTAGCTCCTCGAGACCGCACGTCGGAGATGACGGCACTCCTCCAGGAACCATAGTTGTGTTACTCGGCAGGAGTGCCGGGTAAACTATCTTCGGGAACTCGAAGGGTTTCTTGGAGTAAGCCGCCTTGGCAGAGTACCAGCTCCCACCACCGCCTTTGCTACCGATGGCATCCTTAGCCGGAGCTTGACCATTTGAAGAGCAGCGCTCTCTGCGCCTTTCCGACAACATCGATCGATGCAAAGAGAGGCTAGGGTTTCTTCGAGGTTTTCCGGAGAGCTCGAGGAGGCGTCTGGGAGGAAGAAGATGATGACGCGAGAGAATGGGGTAAAAAGTGGCAAGTGTCCCACGGTTACTATTTATCTTACTCTGCGTCAAGATTCGTCTTGACTAATCGGACGGTTGCAGCGTGACGGCGTGTTCGCGAACGTGCGCTTGTAATTTCGCCACGTCTCCAACCGCCGCCACCAACGGTTCGTGACGTCAGCGGGAAAATCGGATATGATTGCGTTCTCTGCATGTGTGAGTTACGAGGCGTCGCTGACCTAAGCCTACGTCGTCATAACTGACATGGTAGATGAGTCGTCGCATCGAAGATTCCGGCATGCACGGATTTAATCCGACTACGGAAGAGTACGATGGAAGATTCAACATTTCTCCGACTTACTCATAGAAGACGGAGAAACCTTTGTAGGGTTCTTTAGGAGGACTACAAGATATTACTTGACGATTTGCCGACATCCATCTAGACGGAGCATTCCACGAGAAGAGGCAAGACGGCACAAGATCTCGGAGTTCTCCGGGGGCTACTGTTGGGGATATGCTATATGGGTATCCTCATAGCATGTCTCTTATCCGACTAACCCGGGTGGCACATAGTCGGTAGCATGGCACAGTATTGGCTGACCCGATTAGGTGGATCTGCAAGGGGCCCATGCCGGATAAAGGAAGGCTACGATGGAGTCACCAGCGTACCTAGAGCCTTGGAGTGCAAGATACACAAGACTAGTAATAGACGATGTAGGACTCTGTAACCTGTCCGGCTAGGACTTTTCCCTGTAACCCTAGGACATGGCGACTATATAAGTCAGGCCTATGGGAGCCTTTAGGCCATCGATTCAGACAACCTCGCACAGCGAACCTATCTCAGTAACTCGGCGTATTGCCCTTATAGTAATTTATAGCAGGAGTAGGATTCCGCCACCATCGTGGAATCTGAACACAGGTGTGTGTTACCTGCACGTCAACCGTCCGTCTTACCCCACGTCTCTAAACATGCACTGTGAGGACCCCTTCATGGCGTACTCGTCGGCAATACCACGATAGTGGTTAGGTCGTTAGGGTTGCTAACCGATGTGCTTCAATTTCTTGCAAATATTTTTCCATGGTATTGAATTTTCTTTAGGGTTCCATGCCATTGAGCTTAGTTTGAATTAGATGCAGCCTGTCGGGTTTACTAGGATGGGCCTGTAGTTCAGTTTCTTGGACAAACCATGATACAGACGCGATGGGCTGGGCCAGTCAACACAGCCCATGGCGAACAGAAGTACTACTGGTAACGACCGAACGAAGGCGAAGGCCCTTCTCAAAAAAAAGAACGAAGGCGAAGGCTCTCCCTATAAACACAGAGCCGATTCCCTTCGTACGCCGCCTCTCCATTGTTGCTCCCTCGCTCTCGCCTCTCGATAGGTATGTACTAAGAATCTTCTCTTTCGATCTGCGCGCCGTTCTCGAGCGCTTTCGACGCTGTGTCTCCATGTTTCTTCTCGGTTTTCGACGCGTAATCTCAATCAGACGCAAATGATGTTCTAGTGAATATCAGGTTCTCCCTATGATTTGAATTCGAATCCCCGCTTTGTAAGTATTTTTTGTACTGAACATCGATCGAAAAAACTGAACATGTTACGAGGGTTTGGTAATCGGGCCTATATATAAAAACGGATTTGCTAATTCTCAGTCACCTCTCTCGCCATTGGATTTACCTTGCGATTCGTGCAAAGCGGGACTTTCACATTAGTTGCAACTAGGTTGTAACTGGGATTTTAATGAGTTGCAGCTAGGTTGCAACTGAGAATTAGTATAAATTATATAAGTTGCAATTAGGTTGCAACTAAGAATTAGCACAAATAGTAGGATGATGCCAGCGACTTAGACATAAGAAATTCCCAGAGGTAGCCATCGGCAAGCTTTACCTTTGTGCTTGCTGTTGCGGTTTGGCTTCGGTCTATAGTCGATCTATTCTTTTGAGGAATCCCGATCATCGTCTAACCTCGGGAGAATATAATCCATTGCTAAACGTACCGGTCGAGCCTCAGGATCACCTAAGTTCGTTGATATTTACATTTACACAATTTTGTATTGAATTTGCAGGGTTTAAGATGAATTATTGTGAAATTAAGCTAGAATTAGAAAGGATCTAGAATGAACATGTGGTTGCTGCTTGGTTAGGAGCGTGCTTGTATTCCCAACCCATCAGGATCAAAATCCGTGTTAGAGTTAGACACTATGTATAGGAGTAGGTGTGTCTACGTGGTACTTAGTGTTTCTAAATTAAAAGAACAACGATTCAACTAAATTCATGTCTGGACTATGCGGGCTCGCACTTTTCATATTGGTCTATTGACACATATAGACAAGATAATAAAGCTAGTACTAAATAGAATCGATTATAAGGTGAAAAACGAAGAGGTGGAATTGTTCATGGCTAGTTAATTGTTTTAATTTCGAGTTGTCTATACGTTCGCCAAGCCTTGCAATAATTGCTGCTACCTTTTGCAGGTGTGTGATTATATTGTAGGGGGGTCGATCGGGATGCCTCGTATCGGGGGAGCCGGGGGCAAATCCATTAGGACGTGTTTGGTTCGGCCTTTTTTTCCCGGTATCCGATTACATCGTGATCTGATTCCGTTAAACATGTTTGGCTAGCAAGGTCCGTAAATCGATACCGTGTAATCGGATTACGGCTCAGCTTTAATCTGATTCCGCTGACTCTCCTCCGGAAACAAATCTCGTTACCGGATGGACTGACTCAGCCATAGCGAAAGCCTCCGTATACGTCTCCGCCTCCACCTCTGATTCCCTCTGGTCTTTGCCCCCACCCTTCTCTCGCACCGCCGGCGATGGTGACCATGGCGGCAGATCTCCCGCAACTCCCTCTCCGTCACAAGCAACGCGCGGCCGGAGGAGTAGTCGCCGGAGGAGCAGCGGCGGCCACGGATCCCCTTCACTGACCAGCGTTGGTGGCTCCTGATTTCCCCGTCGACTTCCTCTTTGCAGCCAACCGGCCGGGAAGAAGCAGCATCGGTGTCTCATGAAGAGCACGAGCAGCGCTTCATGATAGCTAGAGGCGGTTGCCGACCCTGTTTGCAAAGCAGATTATTTCTTGATTGCTGCCGAGTTCTGAATTTTGATACCATTACGAAGTCGAACCAAACAAAATAAGAGAAAGTCCCATTACGCTGCAATCCCACCGTAATTCGATTCCCTTGCCGTTTACGTTAATCGTCGGTGGAAACAAACACGTCCTAGGAAGAGTCTGTGCCGAGCTTGGATATTATGCTGCCGGCATCGTGATCCGATACATCGAGCGGGAGTACGTCTGGCCTGTACCAAGGCCGAACCTCCTTCACGTGCTCATGCAACTCGCAGTTAAAATTACTCGGGATACTTGTTTCGTTTACACGTGTTTCTTTTTTGTCCTCGACGCAATAGACTCCCTGAATGCAAGGACCTGGCCGAGGCGTGAATAGCTTTTTCAGGCGAGATGATGCCTATTTTTTTCTATAGAAAAGATGCACAGTACTACTTGGTTTGTGTCCAGTAAAAATACTTCATTTGTTGGATTTTCTTTGACTTCATGTTGGATCTTGGAAGTGATGTAATATGTTGAAGTTGTAACCGTCAACATGTGGAAGCATGATAAATTTATGTGTATTTCAAAATGAAGATACTTTATTGTCAATTGAGAAGCAAAATAAAATGCATACACCGAACAATTGTTTACTTGAGAATGTATGAACGCACAAAAGAAACAATCAGATTGGAATTTCTATTAGCACCGTGGTTAGGTCGTTAGGGTTGTTAACCGATGTGCTTCAATTTCTTGCAAATATTTTTCCATGGTATTGATTTTTCTTTAGGGTTCTGTGGCATTGAGCTTAGTTTGAATTAGATGCAGCTTGTCGGGTTTACTGGGATGGCTGGGCCTGTAGTTCAGTTTCTTGGACAAACCATGATACAGACGCGACGGGCTGGGCCAGTCAACACAGCCCATGGCGAACATAAGTACTACTGGTAACGACCGAACGAAGGCGAAGACCCTTTTCAAAAAAAAAAAGAACGAAGGCGAAGGCTCTCCCTATAAACACATAGCCGATTCCCTTCGTACGCCGCCTCTCCGTTGTTGCTCCCTCTTTCTCGCCTCTTGATAGGTATGTACTCACAATCTTCTCTTTCGATCTACGCGCCGTTCTCGAGCGCTTTCAACGCCGTGTCTCCATGTTTCTTCTCGGTTTTCGACGCGTAATATCGATCGGATGCAAATGATGTTCTAGTGAATACCAGGTTCTCCCTATGATTTGAATTCGAATCCCCGCTTTGTATGTATTTTTTTTTGTACCGAACCTCGATTGTTAAAACTGAACATTTTACGACGGTTTGGTAATCGGGCCTATATATAAAAACGGATTTGCTAATTCTCAGTCACCTCTCTCGCCATTGGATTACCTTGCGATTCGTGCAAAGTGGGACTTTTACATTAGTTGCAACTAGGTTGTAACTGGGATTTTAATGAGTTACAACTAGGTTGTAATTAGGTTGTAACTGGAATTTTAATGAGTTGCAACCTGAGAATTAATACATATTATATAAGTTGCAATTAGGTTGCAACTGGGAATTAGCACAAATAGTAGGATGATGTCAGCGACTTAGACATAAGAAATTCTCAGGCGCAGCCATCGGCAAGATTTTCCTTCGTGGTTGTTGTTGCGGTTTGGCGTCGATCTATTCTTTTGAGGAATACCAATCACCGTCTAACCTCGGGAGAATATAATCCATTGCTAAACGTACCGGTCGAGCCTCAGGATCATCTAAGTTCATTGATATTTACAGGTACACAATTTTGTATTGAATTTGCAGGGTTTAAGATGAACTATTATGAAATTAAGCTAGAATTAGAAAGGATCTAGATTGAACATGTGGTTGCTGCTTGGTTAGGAGCGTGCTTGTATTCCCAACCCATCATGATCAAAATCCGTGTTAGAGTTAGACACTATGTATAGGAGTAGGTGTGTCTACATGGTACTTAGTGTTTCTAAATTAGAAGAACAACGGTTTAACTAAATTCATGTCTGGACTATGCGGGCTCGCACTTTTCATATTGGTCTATTGACACGTGTAGACAAGATAATAAAGCTAGTACTACATGGAATCGATTATAAGGTCAAAAACGGAGAGGTGGAATTGTTCATGGCTAGTTAATTGTTTTAATTTCGAGTTGTCTATACGTTCGCCAAGCCTTGCAATAATTGCTGCTACCTTTTGCAGGTGTGTGATTATACCGTAGGAGGTCGATGGGGAGCCGGGGGCAAATTCACTAGGAAGAGTCTGCGCCGAGCTTGGATATTATGCTGCCGGTATCGTGATCCGATACATCGAGCGGGAGTACGTCTGGCCTATACCAAGGCCGAACCTCCTTCCCGTGCTCGTGCAACTGGCAGTTAAAATTACTGGGGATACTTGTTTCGTTTACACGTGTTTCTTTTTTGTCCTCGACGCAACCGACTCCCGAATGCAAGGACCTGGCCGAGGCGTGAATAGCTATTTCAGGCGAGATGATGCCTATTTTTTTCTATAGAAAAGATGCACATTACTACTTGGTTTGTCCAGTAAAAATACTTCATTTTATTGGAACTTGGAAGTGACGCAGTATGTTGAAGTTGTAACCATCAGCATGTGGAATCATGTACCCTTGGAACGGAAGGAGTACTATGATAAATCTATGTGTATTTCAACTTAAAAATATTTTATTGTCAACTGAGAAGCAAAATAAAGTGCATAATACACCAAACAATTGTTTACTTGAGAATTTATGCGCACACAAAAGAAACAGCTAAATTGCAATTTTTACTACTCCCTCCGATCCAAATTAATTGACTTGATTTTTTCTAGATTCGGATGTATCTAACTCTAAAACATGTCTAAATGCATCCGAATTTAGCCAAATTTGAGTCAAATAATTTGGATCGGAGGAAGTACCAAATTGGGAGCTTTTTGTCCATAGTTTTCCTTACCATATTAATCCCTCCGTCTTATAATATAATATATTTTGGCAAGTTGTTTTAGTTTGACAAAAAAAGTCTTATATTGTATGATGGAGGAGTACCAAACTAAAGGATGTATTAGGGCATTTATAATGATAAAGGAGTCTTCTCTTATCTCTCATGTTATCTAGAGAAGACAATAAAATAAGCCATACAATACGGTTATATCTTATTGGCATCTCTAACAATGAATATATTTATTAATTTTAGTAAGAAATTGTGTTGATAAGGGTGACATATGGTACAATGAAAAAAATGGTCTTCTCTAATTTTTTAAGGGACCGTCCCTTAGCTAAGGTAAGACAACCTTCTCTTTCTTAATTCTCTCTCCTCTAACTAAACAAAATTGTAGCGCGACAACTTTAAAATAAGACTGTCATCGTCCCATTGTAAATGTCCTTAGACATTTATCATAGTAAGTTTTGAATGCAACCGATTTTGACCTTGAGACCATAACCACCACCCTTTTCCAACAATCATGATGCACACACCCTTTTAATCTCCACATCATTGTTGCACACTCGGAAGGGCAGTACTACGCGTCTCCCGGAGGATAATTCCCCCAAATCTCCCGGGTCCCCTTGCTGACACGTCTCCCCTTAAAATCCCCAAAATTCCACTTTTGTTACAAACATACCCGATTGCTACAAATAGACCCGCTTTTGCTACATGTAGCAGAAAACGCTTCGATCCGGAAAATAGAAAAACAGACCAGATTTCGCCGGAGATTTCGCCGGAGACCTCGCCGGCGATCGTGTAGCAAAAAAGCTGTGCTAATGTAGCAAATCCGACTTCATCAGAGACTCGCTGGAGACCTTGTCGGAGACTTTCGCCGGAGACCTTATAGCAAAAACTTTACGTTGGTGTAGCAAAATCACAAAAAAAATGTAGAAAAAATTGCAAAATGTAGCAAAAAACTATAAATAGATATAGAAAAAAGTAGCAAAAAAACGATTTCACCAAAGACATCGTCGGAGACTTTCGTCGGGACCCGTAGCAAAAACTATACGCTATTGTAGCAAAACCAGTACAAGGTTGTAGCAAGAAAATCTGTTAATTTAGCAAATCCAATTTCACCGGAGGCCTATTCTGTTAATTTAGCAAAACTGATTTCGCCAAAGGCCTGATAGCAGTGCCACTCGCCATAGGTAGCAACGCTGCTTGCCGTAGGTAGCAACAAGACCCGCAGTATGTAGCAAAGTAGCACCCTGAAACAGCACAGGCTGGAAGCCCATGGTAGCGTGTACCTTGCAGCAACATAGGAGGTAGCAGCGCCATGGCAGCATGAGCGGGTGAGGGCCAAGTGATGGCGATGGTGACCAGGGCCGTGGTGCCGTCTCTAGCAGGAGGAGCCCGATTGAGATCTGGACAAGAACACACGCGAGCGGCTAGACGGAGAAGGTCATCGGAGAAGGAACTGGGGGAGCACGAGCCGGCATCGGAAACATACCCCGGCAAGGAACCGGCGTGGGTTGACACCGGCGCCGGGCAAGGAAACTCATCGCGTTGCAACGGGGGCCTATGGGCGCGGCAGCGGGAACCATTGGGGTGGGGGGACAGCAGCGCCAGTGGGAACCATTGGGATGGAGGACAGCAGCGCCGGTAGCCACGGGAAGCAGCGGCTAAGGATGCGCGGCAGCGGCGGTGGAGAAAAAGTAGTGCCATGAGATGCGTCTAAAGAAGGCGAGAGGAAGGAAGAGGCGCAAGGACACGAAGAGATAAGGTGGGCCACACACGGGACTGCTTTCTCTCGCGAGCGCGTGCGACAGGGACCCGGGGGATCGATCGAATCGATCCTCCCGGGGAGGAGTATCGTTTTCCCACTCGGAAGTCTTTGTTCATCCTGCTACTCTACACCGGCTCCGTCACTGTGTTATCAGTTTAAATGGAAAAGAAAGTGAATATAATATATATCTATACCTAATAGTAAAATACGAAGTGTTTCTAATGGATTTCGCCTTTTCTGGACGGGTTTTACTCTCCCACTGAAATACATAATATGGATCAGTGCCATTTTACCGGTTCCTTATTTTCCCCTCTTGTTTTTGAAAGGTTACTTTCCCCTTTCTTTGACGGACACCGAACGACGTCCCTCCTCTCCCAAACAGATCGCGTAATGTTGGTGGTTGGACACCCTTGGCCTGCAGGACACCGAGGAGCACCAGGCTCGCGGGGGGAGTGAGCATATATAGTGCTGCTGGTCATATGCGTGCTACAAGTTTCCCAAAATCTAATCCATCGGATGGAAAATGAACGGCCATATCGTTTGTTAACGGTAGATTCTCTTATAGAACCTTGCAGTACCCTGCATAGTCCAATATATTCACGAATGTCCAGCTCGGGCTGATTTCAACCAACTATAAGGTTCTGTACGAGGAAACTCTATTGTGGTGAAGCCAAGGTTCCAAAAGCAAATCTCTTGTGAAGATTTCACATGGCCGTTCCTTTTCCATCCGACGGCTCAGATTTCTTGGAAACTACTCTCCCGCGACGGGGTGCAGAAGCACCGTCTCCATCCTCTGCCACCGCCCACCGCCCACCGCCGGAAGTCCACGCCTTTACGGCCGCGCTAAAGCGGCGGCGCACCTGGACACGAAGGAGTTGACTGCGTGGAGGGAGAGGTAGTTCGTCTGCTCGGAATTCAGAAGCTGAACCTCGCTCTGACCTTGGCACCATGACGGGAGCTCGCGTAGCTCAGCTGTGACATAGAGTGCCTACGCGCTGTCAGTGTTGCACGAAAGTTTAGCAGGTAACATTCAGACTTTTATGTTGTTTGGTCGTGGGAATAGGAGAGTGCGTGGGAATTACTGGACGGGCCATATTTGATCTATTTATATACAACTGACTTAGGCTAAATTACTTCCACAACATCTGGTGATTTTGAGAAATTTTGGAAGAGCAAATTAATTGGGGAGGGTGAGCTTATCTTTTAGGTTGACATGGCCAACAAATGTGCCCTCCATCTCTTGCAAGACCTTTTCATTTCATGACTTAATAATCGGAGAGGCTGATGAACTTATTTTTCAGATTTTACAAATTATATACTCTATTTGGTATCCTCTATTATGTTCGTTTCACAAATTAATTGGAGAGGCTGTCATCAAGGTCTTGAAAGATTGTCATTACTCACAAATTCCGCAGATCCTAGACGTGACCAAGAACACACAGTGTTCAACAACCACGCTTCAAGGTCAGAGAGTTCGAGGAGACGATGTGTGGCTACAACTACAAATGTTGCCTATCACCAGCTGAAATAAAAAATACCAATACAAGGCTCTCACATCCGAATTATGTTGTATCTCGTTTGGGGTGCCACTCCGGACTGCCAAAATGCTGCAAAGCCTAGCCCCAGACCTCCCGAGAGACGATGCGGTCCAAGAGGAGGTGCTGCAATGTCACTTGATGCTGTCACAAAGCGGACAAGCCGCTGGATGTGCTAGTCCACCACGTTGAAGCCTATCTGCCCTTGGAGACAAGCCACGCGAAGAACTTATGGCTGAAAGGCGCTTGAGATCTCCAAATCTGGCCCGTGACTCGAGGAAAGGTGGTGTCCATGATGAAGGCAATGTAAGCCGACTTTGCTGAATAGATTCCATCACGGGTCCGGCGCCACACCAGCTCATCTTTTCTATCTGGCATGACGCTCGCAAGCGCCTGCGAGAGAAGAACTCGGCCAATGCCTCAGGACCTTAAGTCTGGGCCACGGTCCAAGAGACATGTCCCCATGAGGCCGTCCTTAAACACATAAGGATATGTCTTTGTCGTTTTTTAAAGGAATTATGAACATGGATGAAACATTCTCACAATTCAACTAAATTTTATGTTATATTTGATATGGTTAATGTTGAATTGGAGAATAGACATATAATGTGTTTTGATCAAGTGCGGTTGCAAGTTTACTAGTCTTGTAAATGCGCAACATAATTGAGTATGGGTGAGTTTTTTGGTACTTCCTCCGATCCAAATTAATGACCTCAGATTTGTCTAAATTCGGATGTATCTAGCACTAAAACATGTCTAGATACATCCGAACCTAGACAAATCTGAGTCCATTAATTTGGATCGGAGGGAGTACTTTTCATTTCGAAACAGGTGTAAACCTTGTTAAATACGGATTTGTGTATGGTTACCGAATACTAGTACACAAAACCATATTTAACCTAAATCTGTTGCGGCTGCAAACTTACATAGATAAGAAAAATCAAAATTTTGATAGACTTTCGGCTCGTGTCAGTGTTTGTATTTGTCGTTAGATGATCCATTGACATATTTGTAATTTTTATTACTTTTACGACTCTTTATAGTACTGTTGATAATTATTATTAATAGATCGGTGGAATTTAGTAAAAAAAAAGCACTTGGCAACGGAATTTGCAATGTGGATAAAACTGAAGCCCCGTACAATTAGACCTCGACCATGAATGTTTAACTCCAGATTTAGAACTTCTAAACTCCAGCAATAGCACCAACAGTAGCATTCACGCTGTCAGAAAAAGAAAACAACAGTAGCATTCACCAACGCGTCACACAACAGGGTAGTACATCAAAATCATATGAAGGCCATCTCAAAAAAAAAATCATATGAAGGCGTCACCATCAAATTAGAGTGAAAATAACACCAGCACTGTTTATTACTCGCTGGATCCTACTTGGCAGCTTTGGGCCCAGCCACCACCTCGGCGCCGTACCGGAGCACCTCGTTGTCGCGGCAGATCCTGGCCGTTGCCTCCGCCGGGAGCGTCACCACCACGTCCCGCGCCGCGTCTCCCTCGGCGGCCGGCACGACGATCACGATACCCTCGCCGATCGCCCCGCCGACGCGGCACGCCATGCGCGCGGGCGGCACGCCGGCCACGAACTCGGCGCCGTACAAGGGCAGGTGGTCCAGCGCCATGCAGGTGAGCTCCGGCCCGTACATCTGGAAGGGCGCGCCGCCGTCGGCCTGCCGCGCGTGCAGCCATTCCACGGCGGCCCACAGATCCTCCTCCGGCACACCGGCCACGCGCCGGTCCAGCGCGGCTGCCACGGCCGACAGCCCCGACGCCAGGTCGGCGCGCGCGCGCGTGAAGTGGACGACGCTGCCGTAGTACCCCGTTGGCAGCGGCGCGTGCATCTTCTTGCGGAAGTCGAGCGCGAGCGTTAGATCCTTCTCGCTCTCCTCGCCGGCGAGGCGGAGCCAGAAGAGCGCGGCGAGCGCCGCGAAGGATGTGGTCTCGGGCTGGAGGGTGGACAGCAGCGCGCGCATCGCGTCCGCGGGGAAGTGGAACGTGGCGGATGACATGGCGCCGGCGCTAGGCAGAGCGGCGGTGGACTTGGCGGCGAGCATCGGCGGCGGTGGAGGCGGCGAGGCGGGCGGGGATACGTCGAAGGTTGGCGAGTGGAGGAAGGGCGAGTAGGGGCTGGTGGTCCGGCGGTGGGCAGCGGCCCAGCAATGGAAGAAGAGCGCGGCCGCCGTGGGGTCGTTGTGGAGGTGCGTGCAGCTGAGGCCCAGCGCGTACGACTTGTCCATGAACTCCGTCAGCTGCATTTGCAATGCACAGGTTGGACTGGTGAACAATGCAGGCATGTGACACACTGAATCACCATGAGGGAATTGACGGCAACAACTTTATGAAAAATTAAATTCTCTGAGCTGTCCAACTGCTACACTACACTACTCTACTGCAAGCCTGCCTTCAACACGACAACTGCTACAGAAGGAGTAATGAAGCGAAACAAATGCACTATGCCACAGGAAGGCATACATGCTGGATCAATGGAGTCAGTAACATTTTTTTAACGGAAAAACATTTAACATGATATACTACTGCTGGAGTATATTATTGAACAGAAGGATTAGTGAACAGATTAAATCTGAATGAGAGTATTAGGCACCTGCACGTAGAAGGGGGACCAGATGTACGGCTCGGATCCCATCTGCTCGAAGTATGCGAGGTCCATCTCGTCGTCGGCGGAGGCCGTGGCGAGCCACTCGTCGAGCGTGACCGCGGCCCTGGCGTCCACCATGCGCACGCCGGCGTCGTTGCACTTGACGATCCACCCCGACCCGGGCGCCTCGCCTTCGCGGCGGGTGAGCCGGCCGACCATGGCCGGGTAGAGCGAGAGCACCTCGGAGAGCGACTCCTTGAGCGGGTCCCGGTCGACGCCCGGCCCGGCGCGGCAGTAGAGCACGAGGTGCACGGCGTGGCGCTCCATGGCGTTGTCCAGCGCCGACAGCGTGTGCGTCTTGCCGGGGCGCACCGGCGTCACCGACGCCGCCGTCGACTTGGCGTACCGCGTCACGCGGCTGCCCGGCCCCGTGACCATGCCCGCCGCCGTAGCCATCGCCGTCGGCATTGTCTCCGGTCACCGTACGTGCGCGCACGCAGAGAGTAAATTAAGAGAAGCAAGAATTTTTGGGGGCGGAGTGGCTCGTGCAGTGGAGGGGAGTGGGGTACTGGGAGCGCATAAGTAGAGTGGATCAGGGAAGTTAATATGGCGGGAAGGGTTGGCGGGGATTAGCTGCTGGCAGTTGAGCGCACATTACTGGCTTTTAAATTCACACGAGACGTGGCGCGGCCTTACTGGACGCACGGGCGCTCATGAGGTGTTGGGTTGGTTGGCTGCTGCCTGCCTGCCTGGAGCATTGAGGTGGCGTCATGGGCTCAGGGCGTACACGTACTGGAGAGCTCTCATGCTCGTGATGGGTTAGCTTCAGATCTCCGACGATCATGCAGCGATCTGCAACACTGAATCTGCACACAAAACAGTGAACAGAATCTAGGCAAAAAATGGCTCCTGCATCTTCTATCCACCCAGGCCAGGCATGGTCTCAGGGGGCCAACCAAACTACTCCGTGTAGGTTGAACCAGGTCTCGTAATCAGATGGATCGTCAATGTCTGTGAAAGCAGCTCTAGTTCTCTAACTGACCCGCCGATCCCACATTGCAAGGTACTCCCTCCATCCCATATTAGGTTGTGCATAATTATTTACTAGCACGCAAAATTATGCGCAACCTAATATGGGATGGAGGGCGTACTTGGTGGCTTGACGCAAAGCTTCCTTGCCCGAGGTGGAGTAGGGTAGTGGATTTGTGCATTGATGAGTACTCAATGCCCTGGTTTTATCGTGATGCCGGTCGATTTGGAATAAGAGCATCTCCAACGGTAGCCTCCAAACTTTTGCGCAAAGTCTGTCCGGTTGGTTTTTAGGGTATCTTCACCGGACCGATCCATCCGGTCTCAGGGGGCCAACCCGGTGGAGATGCCCTTAGACCAAAACTGCTCCCACGGACGGTCCCAAAAACAAATCTACGTCAACGCCCACCTAGCGATTTCTCGGCCCTACCACTCTCCCCCCCCCCACACACACACACACCCACCCACCATCCAAAGAGAGGCAAGTAGGACTACTGACAGTCTCTCTTTTCCCCACCTACCCTCTCTCCTCTGTTCCTTTCTCGAGTACCCGTTCCCACCTACTGCTGCGTCGAGGGTGGCATCGCCACCGTCGGGCACGACCAATAGCGGGCACGCACGCATGCATATCCGGCCGAAGATGCAGGCCGATAGATGCGCCCTGGCCTGCATCTTCGGCATGCACACGCGCATCTAGGGCCGACAGACGCGCCTCGACCTGCATCTCTGGCACGCACACGCGCATCTTGGGCCAACAGGTGTGCCTCGACCTGCATCTATGGTCGACAGACATGCCTCGGCCTGCATCTCCGACACACACATGCGCTCTCCATAGACAACGCTGCCGCCCTCCTATTTTAAGTCGCGCTCGACGAGGACCGATGCTATGGCGGTGGTGGCTCGACGGTCAAACTCGCTCTAAGGTACCTGCCATGGGTATGCCCAACAGGCATCTGACTACATGCTACCTGGTGAGGCTCAACGGAAGGCTCACTCGACGACCTACCAAGGTCCATGACGCTTATGCGGTTGGGATGGTACGAAGCTCATATGGACACGGACTCCAAACGTATAAGACAAGGAAAGCTCAAGACTACTCCCTCCTTCTCAAGGAATAAGGCGCTAATCTCCCAGCGCAGTTTTTTAGGCGAGTCTAACATGGCGAGAAAAATTGCTACCTTTCCTACCTTGCCCCTGCATGCACGCGCGATAACTCCTCCTCCCGCACGACTCTCTCTCGACTCGTTTCCTGTTAGCCGCCGCGCTCGCTGCCTCCTTCCCCTCGCACGCGCCTTCAATGGAGATGTTGATCCGGGCCAAAATTTTGTGCCCAATCGATGGGGAATTGGATGATCATCCATTGGGGAACCATATTTTACCACGGATCGTTCCGAAATCTGACGGTGGAGATCAAGATTTGAGGTCTAGATGGAGGCAAAGATGGTTTGAAACCCCAATTTTCGAGCTCCTATAAGTTTCGCCCGTGCCATGGACGCCCATCAGTTCTTCATCCTCTCCCTCTCTCCCTCTGGTTCTTCCTCTTGTTGTTCCCGTCATGGATGGTGTGGATTTGAACGAACCAATCAATTGGGATGAAGTGGATGATTTTGTTGGGGAAGCTCGGCACCTTGCTGGCGATTTTTTTTTGAGATGGAGAGCGACGAAGGTAATTATTCTTGGTCAATTCCTTTGGTCCACACCTTGATGGCTCTCGACTTCTTTCTGTTCATGAGTTGGTTCTGACTTCTGACCGGTTTTTGTTTTGTTAGCAGATGAGGATAGAGATGATGACCATGGACCGCAGATGATGGACATGGGGTCGTATGCTGAGGGGAACGGCCGAGGACGAGGTACTCTCGGCCTCACTGGACTCCGATCAGCCCAGAGATGGAATGGCAGCGACTCAAGCATCGGTGGCCTAGGACGTGGCCCCCTGTTCGTGGGCGAGTCGAGCAGCGCAGGGCTTGGCCGTCGCCCGCTGTTCGTTGGCGAGTCGAGCTCTGTCGGAGCTGGCCGCGGCCCGGAGTTCACTGGAGCAGCCTGCGGCGATGGAGCAGCCCGCGGCCTGGAGTTCACAGGATATGCCAGCGGCGATGGAGCAGGCCGCGACATACACTTCACGTCCGACTCCAGCGGCAATGGAGTAGGCCGTGGACGAGTCGACAACGAGCTTGAACTCGTTCGTTACCCTCTCTTCGATGGTGTCTTCATGTTCACGAGTCCGTCCGTCCACGGGCGAGGCCGTCTTCGGCTATCCGGCCGTGGCCGTGGTAGCTGCCCGCCGTTCATAGGAGCTGCGGGTGCTGGACGTGGAGCTGCAGCCCGCGGTCGTCGTGGAAGAGGGGCAGCTACAGGCCGCGGTGGTTAGGGGCAAAGGGCAGCAGCAGGCCGCGGTGGTCGGGGGCGAGGGGCAGCTGCAGGCCGTGGTGGTCGGGAAAGAGGGGGTGCTGGCCGCGGTGGTCGTGGAAGAGGGGGTGCTGGCCATGGAGCAACCGGTGACGGAGTCGGTGGTGATCAGGACGATGGACATGAGCAGCAGGAGGAGGAAAACGATGGACATGCAGGTACTTACTGTTCGCATGCAGCTTGTACTGTTCGCATGTAGCTTGAACTGATTTCGTTGCCACATTGTGATATTTTCTGCCATGATAAAGTTAGGTTAGTGATTTTTTGCACTTGCATACCATCTAAGTATTGGTATTGTTTTTTGCAGTTGTACCGTTAGGACGATTGGTGAAAGTTCGTAGGGTGTATAGTGATGATGATAAAAGGAAAATATTAGCAGCCATTCTTCGTAAAACTGCGCCCGATGTTTTGAATGATGGTGTAACCAAGCAAGTTGCAGCCGAGTTCATGGTACCGTTGCGAGTAGTGCAACGTGTTTGGTTTGATAACAAGGAAGGAAATGAAAATGTTTGTAACAAGAAGCCGTTGAATTGTTGGTGCAAAAGGATTGAAATAGATCCCGAAGCTATCATGCGAATCCCACCATCGAGGAGAACTACTTTGAAAGACCTTGCTTTTGAGTTGAACATGTCCATTGCCACTTTGCACAGGAGGTTTAAGGAGAATGAATTTAAGAGGCACTCAAATGCCATCAAGCCTCGTATCACGGAAGAAAACAAAAAAGCAAGGGTTCGTTATGCACTGTCTATGCTAGACCCGGATAGTGTAGAACCAAAGTTCCACGGCATGTACAACACCGTGCACATAGATGAGAAATGGTTTTACAAAACCAAGGGTTCTCAAAAATATTATTTGGCCAATGAAGAGGAAGAACCTTATCGATCATGTCAAAGCAAGAATTACATTGACAAGATCATGTTTCTATGTGCCACGGCAAGACCAAGGTTTGATGCGGATGGCAATTGTACCTTTGATGGTAAAATCGTATGTTCCCTTTTGTGACCGAGAAGTCAGCGGAACGTCGTAGTGACAACCGCCCTAGGGGAACAATGGAAACTAAACCAAGGAATGTTACACGGGTTGTTAGCCGAGAGTACCTTATTGAAAAAGTGTTGCCCACAATCAAGGAGAAGTGGCCATTGGAGGATCGTTGGAGCCCTATATTCATCCAACAAGACAACGCAAAAACTCATGTGTTGCCAAATGATCCTGAATTTTTAGAGGCGGCCGCTGCAGGTGGTTGGAACATTAGCCTAGTTTGTCAACCTACAAACTCACCGGATACAAATATTCTTGATTTGGGTTTATTTGCTGCTCTCCAATCATTGTTCCAAAAAAAGTCACCCACTTCTATTGTAGACATTCTCATAAAGGTAAACAAAAACTCACCGACTTCTATTGGTTTATCTTGTAGCATTTCACTTATTTTTGCATTAATGTTAACATTCTTATGAAGGTACAACAAGCATGGAATGAGTATCCGGCTGAGAGGAGCAATCGTGTCTTCTTGACACATCAAACGTGCATGGTGGAGGTCATGAAGCGTATGGGGGAGCACCGGTACAAGATCCCGCACATGAGGAAGGGGGTTCTAGAGAGATTAGGAATTCTACCCGAAGTGCTACATGTTGATCCCGCAATTGTAAACGCGGCTAGAGAGTTTATCATGTAGGGAGTCCATGTAATGATCAAAACATGTTATTTTTCATTAGTTATGATATTTTGAATTCGATCGTTTTGTAATGACACTTTATTTGCCGCGGCAGAGAAGGAACATGGATAAAATTTCATAATTTCAGAAACAAAGACATGGATAAATTCTCATAATTTCAGAAAGAAAAACATGGATAAATTCTCATCATACCACATTGAACATTGCCATAAAATATCATCTTGACCTCACATGCAATTCTCATCATACAACAAATTATTAATCCTCAATGGAACGGTAGATGCCATTGTCATCAAGGTAAATCGTTGGATGGTAAATGTCGAACATCACATCAAATATGCATTGCTCACCGGCCGTGAGCACATCAAACTCATGCACTTCTTCTCCTCCCGTCTCTGCAACGACATCTTCTTCTCCGTTCATGTCCACATCAACATCTTCTAGTCCTTCCATCCCTTCAGCGGCATCCTGGACAACTTCTGGCACCGCATAAGCTTCTACTCCATCTTCGAGATCAAGTTCGTTATCGAGGGTGTCGAGCCACGTATCAAAATCTATTTGCAAATCGTGTAGCCACTACATAGAGAATTAAAAAAATCAGACAACACATAAGAGCGAACACACAAGATCCTCGGTTGCATCATGGTAGAATCATTGTCAAAATTCAAAAACGAACACACAAAAAGAACCTGCATGTTGATACTGTGATCTTGTATGAACGCGATGTCATTGTCAAAATCCACGCCGTAGTCCTGGACGTGCAAGGTTTGAACGCCCAGAACCAGAGCAGTCCCGCCATGGCCCATCGTGCCACCAATCGATCCACCGCCTTTCTCCATCGTGTGGGCAGCAGGGGACATCGGGAACGCCGCCGCCAGCGCCATGAACGCCGCCGCCCGTCGGAACGAGACTGCTTGGGGCGCCATGGGAAGATCTTGACGAAGGAGAAGGAGAGGGACAGAGAGCACGGGAGTGAAGGGAATGAGATTTCTGGCTTGTGGAGCATGATGTATAGCACTCGTATGAGGGCGGAGGCGTTGATTGACGCACAGGAGTCGAGGGGATTACAACGGCCGCCGCGGGCGCTCGCGCAGGAGTCGAGGAGGAGTAGAGGAACCGATCGAGAGCAGGGGTAAAACGGGGATAATAACGCTGCTCTGCCTCTGGCGCCTTAAGCCTTGATGAAAAACGGTAAAAAAAATTACGCCTTGTTCCTTGAGAAGGAGGGAGTAGAGTTTAAGTACAACTTGTAACCTAGTCGTATCGGTAACTGAGACCTAGTCTCCCCATATATAAAGGCTAGGAGGGTCCAACAAGAAGGAGAGGATACAATCCCCCACAATAGACAGATCTCTCCACCTCTCGCATAATAGATCTACACAACACCCGCCAGATCCAATCTATGCATCCACCGCCATCAGCGACATTGTAACTTTCGGTTCCTCCATTAATCGAGAGCAGACAAGCAGGACTAGGCTCCGGGGACCTGACCTGGGTAAACATCATGTCCCTTATTGCTTGTCTGTTAGTCGTTTCGCGATCTCCTGCCATCCTTCTCAAAAACCAAGTCCATAACAATATGCATTGATGAGGTTACCCCTCGTCAGTACCGTGCATCGAGGAACACGACTCAAGTTGCACCGTTATCGTCGGTCCATGGCGTCGAGGAGAAGGACGAACTGCGCATGTTGGAGATGCATGGACATGAGTTTTGTGAATTCCCTCTTATCCCGTTGACCACATGAATGATGATTCAATGTGACATGTTATTAAATGGCTTCAAACAACATCACATGTCTAACAATAATTTTTTCTTAAGTCCCGGAGCTAAATATTATATGATCAACATTCACGCAACATCAAGGCAGTGTCTACTACAACAAGTTCTACTACGACAAGATTTGCCCGGCTCTGGTGATGGAGGGGCGAGGACGGCGGCGCGCCTTTGACTCGTGCTATTGTTTGTAGTCTTCGCTAGGTGGTCCATCGACCTATTTGTATTTTTTATTATTTTTAGACCTGATTGTACTACTGTTGACGATTATTAATAGATTGGTGGATTTTTTGCAAAAAAAAGGAAGTTAATTAGGAACTGAAGTTATGGATCATCTTATTTAAATTTATAATGTTGCTATGGTTGTGAGACCATTTCTTATTTGGGCCGTTGTATATCTAAATTTTAGCGGGCCGGACCCAATCCTTCCACTAACTTAAAAACAAATATTTTCCCACCCACACGCGAAACAAACGAGACCAGACCGAACAAACCCAAAGCAAACCAAACCCTAACTCGCGCACCCCAAATTCTTCATCGCCACCGCCGCCGCCGCCAAAACCATACATCCCCTCTCCTCCGGTAAGCACCCTCTTCGTCTCTCTCCCTCTCCCCTCTCCCTCATCTCTGTTTGTATCGACTTGATTTGGGCGTGACGTCTGGCCCCGCGGTTTGATCAAAGGGTGCGGTGGACTGCGACCGCTGCTCGTTGGCGAGCGCCCGGGCGCGTGGGCTGGTGGCGCGCCCGCCGCTGAATTTGGCCAGACTGGCGGTGCTGCGCTATGGGATCGCGCCATTAGCTGGTCTGGTGTTGTCGGAGTCTGAAGGGCGTTGTAGGGCTGCCTGCACCTGCCAACTACCCTTGGTCGCAACTCCCGACTGCCGCCATTCCTAGCTGTAGTGTTTAATGCCTTGAACTGTTTGGCTTAAGCTTAATCTTCGCAATTTGCTGTAACAAGTTTCGAAATACAAAGACAGATCTGGGTTCTGTTTGAGCCGATTAATCTGTTATTCTTAATTCACAGTCCATCCTTGTATATAGAGAACATGAATTGAATGCATGGCTTTCGGAACCGGCACTTTGCAGTAACATTAAGCTTAGTTTGATCAAATAGATGTTGAGGTTTTATCTAAGTAGCTTATCTGTGTTCTCAACTCTGAAGCATCATAAGCCCATTTAGGGCTGCTGGTTGTATACTCACGTTAGCCAGTCAAACCTATAATTATACCGTCCAATGGTAGCATAGAAACATCATACATTATTTTCCATGTGTTGGGTTGAACTCACGTTGTTCTGTAATTGCTAACTGTATGATTGATTTCCTCTGTAAAAAAATCATTTTAAGCAAAATGCTTTGTCTGTGCGAATTGATGATGTTACTGTAGACTTATGTATGTTTTGCTAACTGCTATTTTGTCGTATCCTTGTTGGTAGTATCATATTAGTTTCTGTAATTTGGTAGTTGTATCCTTGTTGGTACTGGTGTTTACTTGTTCCAATTGCTCCACTAATTTCGTTGATTACTTAATATCATATCAGTTTCTGTAATTTGGGGGTTGTGCTAATGCTTATCCTTGATGATTCACCCGCAGGTTGTTGTGTGCAGTTCCACATTTCCCCATGGATTCAACAGCTCCAGATTTCCAACCCCGGACATTCTCCATCAAACTGTGGCCACCCAGTGAAAGCACTCAGCTGATGCTTATAGAGAGGATGACCAAGAATCTGTCTACAGAGTCAATTTTTTCTCGCAAGTATGGACTTTTGGACAAAGAAGAGGCCCATGAGAATGCCAAAAGGATTGAAGATCTATGCTTTGCTTCTGCAGATGAGCATTTCAAGACGGAGCCTGATGGTGATGGGAGTTCTGCTGTCCAGCTGTATGCAAAAGAAACTAGCAAGCTGATGCTGGAAGTCCTGAAAAAGGGTCCAGGGACAACCACAGAACAAGGAGCACCTGTTCTCGAGGTTGCTGATACTGTGTTTGATATATCTGGTGGCAAGCGTGCTTTTATTGAGGCTGAAGAAGCAAAGGAACTTCTGAGTCCCTTAACAAAACCAGGAAACTCGTATAAGAGGATTTGTTTCAGCAATAGGAGCTTTGGTATTGGTGCTGCCAACGTTGCTGGTCCAATTCTTGAATCAATCAAAACACAGCTCACGGAGGTAGATCTCTCAGATTTTGTTGCCGGAAGGTCTGAGGATGAAGCCCTTGATGTGATGCGCATATTCTCTAAAGCTCTAGCAGGGTCTGTACTGAGATACCTGAACATCTCTGACAATGCTTTAGGTGAGAAGGGTGTGAGGGCATTCACGGAGCTGCTGAAATCACAGGGCGACCTTGAAGAACTATATGTGATGAACGATGGCATATCAGAGGAAGCTGCAAATGCTCTGTCTGAGCTTATTCCTTCAACTGAGAAGCTTAAGGTTCTCCATTTCCACAACAATATGACTGGTGATGAAGGTGCTATGTCGATTGCTCAGATGGTTAAGCGTTCACCAAATCTTGAGAGTTTTAGGTGCTCAGCAACCAGGATAGGGTCTGATGGGGGAGTGGCATTGGCTGAAGCATTAGGGACATGTACCCGTCTGAAGAAGCTTGACATCAGGGACAACCTATTTGGTGTTGAGGCAGGCATTGCTCTTAGCAAAACGCTTCCAAAGCTTCATGATCTCGTTGAGCTTTATCTCAGTGACCTCAATCTCGGGAATGAGGGTACACTAGCAATTACGGATGTCCTCAAGCAGTCAGCGCCTCAGTTGGAAATCCTTGAAATGGCTGGAAATGAGATAACCGCTGATGCAGCCAAAAGGTTAGCAGAATGCTTAACTGCATTGCAGTCGCTTAAGAAGCTCACCTTGGCTGAGAATGAGCTGAAGGATTCTGGCGCTGTGACGATTGCAATGTCTCTGCAAGAAGGCCACCCAGATCTGAAAGAGCTTGATGTGAGCACAAATATGTTTCAGTGGTCTGGAGCCAGGTGCTTTGCTCAAGCAATCACAAACAAGCCAGGATTTGTGCTGCTGAACATCAACTCGAACTACATCCCTGATGAAGGGATTGATGAGGTGAGGGAGATTCTGAAGGGAGGTAAGAACTCGCTGGAAGTGCTTGGCCCGCTGGATGAGAATGATCCTGAGGGGGACCCTGAAGATGACGATGAGGAGGATGGGGAGGGTGGCAGTGATGAAGAAAAGGATGGGGACGACAATGGTCTGGGCTCAAAGCTGCAGGACCTGAAGGTGGAGGAATGATGAGTCATGTCTAGGTGGACTAGCCCTATCTTTGGCTCCAATTAGCCTCTAAAATGTTCACTAGACGGTTTATATTTTCACATGAAGCCAACTCACCGTGGCTCCATTGTTTTGAACTTGAGTCGAGCAGCCAGATGGTGTAGGCAGGTGGCGGTTTATCTGTACTCCTGCAACTTCCATGTTTTAGTACCATCTCGGTTCTCGGGTCATGGTCAGGCCCGTACTCTGAAATCTATGGCATATTCGCATGGCAAGTGTTTGCTGTGCTATGTTCTGAACCTATGTTGTGTGTGACTTGTGATAATATCCGTTGCTTGCTGCCAATGTTGGCGCTGGCAGGCAATTTGATTTAAATTCCCTTTTGTTTCTGCAGAAACAATACAACCTGAAAACACTTTGCATTTCCATATTCTGTACCAACGATGGATTGGACGTGTAAATGACCTTTATTATCGTTTGTTCTACTTACTTTGTGGCTAAAGATATGGTTCGGCTCTCATTTTCACATCCATCACCTTCTTCCGTTTCCCTGAATTATATGTCACGGTTTGGAGAGCACTGGAGACGAATGAGAGGTTCACCACCACATCATTGCAAGGGGAGCTTGCTCAATTCACAGATCGGCCTATAATTCACTTTTGACTCTGTTCGATAGCTTGACCATAGTTATGTTAATTATGGTTACATTCATAAGTAGCTTGATTCATCTTTATTCCATTTCATATATGTCCGAGGATCTGCATAGCCTTTGATTTATGTGTTATTTATCTATTTTTACCTTTTTATGCTCATGTGTAACTTTCCGGTTTACACGACTTCAGCGGATAAATATGCTATAAAAGCTATGATTGTCAACCGAGTAGGTGATTTTGGATTAGCTCTTGGGATTTTTAGTTGTTTTACTCTCTTTCGGACAATAGCTTCTCAACCATTTTTTGCTTGTGCTAGTGTTCCCACAAATGAAGCAACTTTCTAAAGCCTAGACGAACGAGTTTAAAATGTGATTTTTCAGACAAAACCGCTATAAGAATCTATAAAAACACAAGCTTTGCGCCATCGGCAAGTCTGAGCATCTGTCCGGGCTCTGAGGGATGCTAGGTTCGTCCATGACTCAATGGCTCATACACGTACTCTGTAGGAATTATAAATTAGTCCTTCAACCCAACAAGCATATCAGTACGCTAAGCAATTCAATTTTTTGCTTAACTGAATTAAAGCCTATAATTTTTCCCCAAGATCCATTTTAATACTCAAGACCAAGCAATGTGGTACTAGTCGCTGGTGTATTAGGTTATTCTTTATTTAGTACATCATGGTTTTTTAACCTCTCGTCCAGTGGTGGACTCAAGAATTATTCGAAGCCTAGCAAACAGTATATTTAAAGGCTCATAATAATATCTGTTGATTAAATTGCCATCAAATTAGGCTTGCCAGCACTGGACAGGTGGCCCGGCTTAAGAACGGTTGGATCAGCAGTGCTAGGACGAGAAGACGTTTTTTTTAACAACTCAAAACCTCTTTATTCCATAGCAAGCAAAGTTACATCAGAAGCTAACAGAGGTATGATACTCGGCGGTGGATCATCCAGCCATACCGATGGATTTGAGAATTTTGCTAAACTAACTAATTTTGCTAAACTAACTAAACTAACTGCATTTAATTCCCTAGGTTCATGGATGAACTCAATCTTCAAGAATTTTGCCGCAATGCCATGTGAATGCGCACGGGCTTTCATCTGTGTCAACCACATCCATGTTGTCTGATGCAAGAATAACTCGATTGCTGTTAGAATTGGGCAAGGAGTAATCCATTCTTCAGCGCATAAGCTTCAGCTGTCAAGACTTCTTGCACAAAATCTAGTTTGCTGTTACTTGCGGCTACATACTTGCCAGAAGCATCCCATATCACTGCTCCTGTAGTACCCCTCAAGGAATCTGCGTCAAATGAAGCATCAACACTAACCTTCACATGATTAAAGGGGTGGTCTAGACCAACATCCAATTTTCTTGTTCGGCTGGACTGAGTGAGCAGCGGTAAAATTTGATGTCAAGGCTGATATTGCATTTCACCATACCACAGGGGTTCCAACTTTTTCTCTTCGCACGAAACGAGAGGCAAGTTTCCCCTTGAGAGTCCCCTTCTCCTCCCCGGGCCCCTCTCATGCCTCCCTCGCCGGATTAGCCGGTGAGCGGCGGCGAGAGGATGGCGCCGGCGTAGATGTAGGTCCTTGTAGAGGTCGTAGGTGTAGGGTTTGGCTTTATGCCGTGTTTGGGTGATATGCCCGAGGGAGGAAGTCTCCAGATTTCTTCGGCTGGATCTGGAAATTTCTTCTCCCCCTGTTCCTCGCGGTGATGCTCCGGCGGTCGGAGGCCGATGCTGTGATGGACGTGGGAGAGGTCCTCTCAGTCAATAAAGCCGCTTTGTTCCATCGGTGTGGAGGCAGTGATGGTGCGGTGGCGCTCCTAGCCGGCCGAGGTGGTGAGGAGGAGCGGTGCGGTGCCAGGAAGGCGGTGGATGAGCTCCCTATGGCCGGCCGTGGCGGCGAGGATAGGGTTGGCGGCCAAGGCCTTTCTGTTCTTACTTCTTACCGATGGACTATGATCTTTCCCGCTGGGAAGATCGTTGTCTTGGAGAAGTGGTGCTGGTGGACGGCGGGCGATCTATCTGCTTGGAGTCATCGCGGTGGTGGCCTCCAGTGGACGGCGAGCCTTCGTCAGCTTTCTTCTGCTTCTCCTCAAGCTGCTCCCTCTGAGGCAAAATCGCAGTGGCTCAACTATGGAGTTGTTGCCTGCTCTGGTCGAAGGGCCACCGTTTTGCGTCGTGTTTGCGCAATCTCCAACCTCCAAGACGGAGGCCCCGTGTGGAGTTTCTCGTCGGGTTTCCCTCCTAGGTGTTGCCAAATGGTTCGTCCCCGGCGGCGCCATGGAGTCCGGCGGAAGGAGCTCGTCGTCGGTTGCGGTGGAGAAGAAACCTGGAGACCCGATTGCTTTTTTACTTCTAGTTCCAGGGGTTTCTTTGCAATGTTGCATGTATTGCTTTTACCTCGCGCCTTCTCTAGGTGCTTTATTATAAAATGTACCCACCGCTTTGATAAATGAGCAACTTCTGCGGTCTTCGGCCTTTTACCGTTTAAAAAAAAAAGGCTAATATTGCCACGCTGATCTTCCAGCCGAGAAGACGTTGTAACATAAAGTTCAATAAAGATACTGTACCTCGTACAGTGCCATACCGCGGTTTAGCACAACGGTGATCTCGTAGTTAGCAAGAGCTACACTCCTGCTCGCAACCGGGGGCACGCCATGTCATGGCTCCTATTAACGTGGGGAATCCGCCTAGTGACCGCGGAATGTCTCCTTCTACATGCTATTTTTAAAAAAATTATATATATTATATATTAATATCAAAAAATACCAATTACGTTTAGCCTGTATGTCCTAACTGTCTTACAGATGCACACAACCTAGGAAAAATGGAGAAGAATTATAAAAAAATAGAAGTCCCGCTAAAAAAAGATTCCTCGAAGTAATAAAACTAACACCACCAGAACAACACCAGAAGTCCAACCGCTCTAATAGCGACGTCTTTAAGAAAGAAACATTGCACAAACACCATCGTCGCCCGGTCAAAGATCATAGGTTTTCACTCTAAAATAAGTCCTCACTCGCAAAAAATGCCTTTAACAAGGCCATTACGAGACACAACCAATTAAGTCCGGACCTTTTCCGCAAAAAAAAAGTCCAGACCTTGAATTTTCACCCTGCAAGGTAAGACTGGGAACTCCTCCGGTGTTGTCGCTCCCACAAACAGTCGCTGTTGCGAGTCACAGATCACGCAGCTAGTTTCTTGTCGCCATAAAGACTCAAAACACCATCACTTCCCTGATGTTCTAGCTTTCATGACATTCTTCGCATCTGACTTCACCATGGATCGTCGTAGACATGACACGTGATGGCAACAGATACCAAAGCTTCGCAACGCTCCCGCTAAAACCAAACGGCTAGAAAAACATGGGAACTCCCAACCGAATTCAATCCGATCCAGCAATCTCCAGGCATAGTCACCCATGGGAGTTCGCCAGCAGAGCCTTCCGAAACTCGTCGCTCCAGACCAGATCATCAAGCACAGGCAACAAGCAGATCTCTGTCTTTGCACCGAAGGAACCCTAGGACCTCCACCCTTATTCACATGACTCGCATCCCCCATGCTGCCCGTCAAGATCTAGCAAGAAGGTAGCAAAAAAGAAGGCAGTCGGAATGCACTTTTGCAAAGATCGCATCAGATGCCCAATTCGGCCTCCTCTAGCTCAGATCGCAATCCAGGAGGACCAGATCGCAGCCCAGGAGAAGAACCATCTCGCGTGCCGGCGGAAAGTCTGGCCCCTGCCATACCTACATAGTCGCGCAACCGCCATGCCCCTTCGCTTTAGCGCAAAACAGGACACTCCCCCTCCTGCCCTCCACCTTCAGCGGGACGGGCGCCACCACCACCACCACCGGTGACGGCAGCAATAGTGGCTAAGCGGTATTAGGGAGGGAGAGGTTGGAAGGTGGCGATGGGGGACCTCCGGGATCGCCTAGCGGGAGCGACCCGGGGGTTATGTCCGTCCGGTACATGTTACCATTACCAAACATCACCAATTCCATGGGAGAGCCACCAAATTGGCTAAGATAAACGTGTCACCTTGAGCAATTTCGTTCGCATTAGCAAAGGTAGCCCACCCATTGCTGATGAATACACGTGCTTCCACGCGACCTGTTGCACAAACCATATATCTCTGATAGTATTGTCGAGTATGACATTTTGCGGGAAGTCGCATGTGATGTGCTCACAGAATGATTTTGCTATCTTTAGTGGCCAAAGGGGGCTCCGAGTAACCTCCCGCTTGTATCCCCGACTAATGCAGCTCAGATCACTGTAGAGCTTCGTTGGAAAACCCCAAGAGAAAGGTATGATGAGCATAACATCAAGTTTTCCCTCAAAAATAAACCAAGGTTATCGAACCAGTAGGAGGAAGGAAACGACCCAAAGGTGTTGCTAGCAACTTGGAAACCTGCACAACACAAACTCAAGACTTTGCCCCCAACAAACAATGAGGTTGTCAATCTCACTGGTTTGCTGAAAATAAAGGAGTAACTGTATGGTGTGGAAGGTAATTGTGGCTTGCAGAAAGTAAATAGGAACAATGGAAGATGTATTAATGGTAAATATTGGACCGGGGTCCATAGTTCACTAGAGGTGTTCTCCTTAAGATAAACAACATAACATGCTGGGTAAACAAATTACAGCGAGGCAATTGACAGGACAGAGCAAGGCATAACAATGCAATACTAGACATTCATGATCCTATGAGATTTGATTGGGCATTACAACAATATACATAGACTGCCATCCAACTGCATCTATGACTAGTAATCCACCTTCAGGTTATCATCTGAACCCCCTCCAGTATGGTTTTCGACATACTACCGACATTCTCTCTGAATTGTTAGAGCTTGAATACACTTTGGTTTTAAGACTACTTATTTGCACCTATTCATGATACTTCCATGAACTTGGTACAACTACTTCATTAATTCCTTAGCAACATCACCTACTTTTTGTGAACTTAAGTTCATCCCTTTTTTTGCTCCATATATTTCCTACACTAATCTTCCTTCTTATAGCCGACTAACAATGATCTGAACTTGATTCATCCTTCAAATTGTGTTAATACTCATTATACTAGCTGAAAGGATACGGATGTCGCCTAGAGGGGGGTGTGAATAGGCGATTAAAACTTTTTCTAGAGTGGCTCAACAAAGGCGGAATAAAACTAGTGTTTACTTTGTTAAGCACAACCTAGAACAACTAAGGTTCACCTAAGTGCACCAACAACTTATGCTAAGCAATACAAGCAACAAAGTGATAGCAAGGTATATATTACTTCAAGCACGAAGGCTATCACAATGTAAAGTGCATAAGTAAAGAGCTCGGGTATAGAGATAACCAAGGCACGCGGGGACACCGATATTTTACCGAGTTCCTCCCAACATGGAGTACGTCTCGTTTGGAGAGGGGGTGGTATCAAACCACCAACGCCACAAAAGGCCTTCCTTATTCTCCGGTGAATCTCACCCCAACGGGATCGATCCATGCTTCCACTATCGGTGCACTTGTCGGTGGCAACCGGAACCTCTCACAAGGTTGGGGCACAACTCCACAACTTAATTGGAGGCTCCCAACAAACGCCACAAAAGGCCACAATGCCACCAAGGCCACAAACCGTCTAGGGTTCCAAGAACCCAAGAGGGACAAGCTCCAATGAGTAAATCAAACCAAATTCTCCGAGGAGAACTCAAACCGATACACCAAATGCAAATGGCAAGAACACCACAAAGATGCCCAAATCCCTCACTCTCAAGTTCCAACAAAGCTACTAAAGCTATTGGGGGAACAAGAGAGGGGGAATCAAAGAGAGACACAAAATCCCCCAAAATCTAGATCCCCAAAGATGCACTCACAAAGAGATGAATCGGTTAGGTCAAAACGTGGGGCTAGATCTCCTCTCTTTTCCACTCAAATATGGGCAAAAATCATCGGAGGGAAAAGATTAGGCAAGCTTCAAGATCTAGAGCAAGTGTGGACAAAATTTAGCCTAATAGATAATAGAGAAGCTAACAAAACTGAAAAAGGGCAAAGCCTTAAATAGAAACCCAGAAAAACTAGTCGTTTGGGGTGTTTATCTGGACGGACCGGTAGTACCGTTTTTCACCGGTACTACCGCCCGGCAGCTCAGCAAGGCAGAGGAGAGGGCGCGTGTGAGAATCAGAGGAGGGGCCAGCAGTTGCTCGCGCTTGCGTGAGCCAAAGAAGCAGCAGCAGTGCGCGCGAGCCAGCAGGCAGCAGCAGGACAGCGCGTCAGCACAGCAGCAGAACGCAGCGCAGCAGCAGGCGGGCCCTGCGCGCAGCAGCTGCAGCGACAGCAGCGCAGCGAGCCACGTGCGCATGCAGCAGCGCAGCAAGGCGCGCGACGCGCGCAGTGCATGGCGGGGCCAGCTGCCAGCCGCGGCAGCTCGCGCGGGTGGGGCATCGCGCGGTGCGGCAGTCAACGCAGCAGGGCAGGGCCCTGCGGGAGCCAGCGCGCGCGAGCAGATGCGGAGCGACGCTGGGCGGCTGCACGCGCGAGGCTAGCGAGCGGGGCCAGCTGGGCGCGCGGCGGCTGCAAGCGCACACGACGAGGCGGGTCAACGCGCGGATCTGAGCACAGGGAGTAGCTGGGCTGCGAGGCGCTGGTAGGAAAATACCTGGGCCGGCCGGTAGTACTGGCCCACCCGGGCGGTACTACCGGACCGGTCCGGTAGGACCGGTAGTGGGTACCGGGAGATACTGAAGATGGGCTGCGCGAGCCAGGCACGTCCGGTACTGGGCCCGGTAGTACCGGACGGCTCAGAAAAACTGTTGTTTCCTTTTTCTAATAGAATTAAATCGGCGAAAACTTAAACGGTCATATCTTTTGAACGGTAGCTCCGATTGACCCGATTCCAATTGCGTTGGATAAAGGACGACAAGGACTTCTCAATAAAAAATGGAAATATTGATTATCACCAAGTGAGAAAGTATCAAGTAGAATAATATAAGATAACTCACTTGGTGAGAAACCGAAAAGCCGCATAAATCAAAATCCCAACAAGATATATATGGGAGATCCGATTTTGATGAACAAGAGTTTGTTATGGAGATTACCACAAACTCTATATCCTCACATGGACATGACCAAATAACAACAACGAAATATGATGATGCAAGTATGCAAAGGTTTGAACTCTCTCCGAACGATGTGACCGAATTACTCATTCAAGAGCCCCTCTTGATAGTACAGTTATCTATCCTAAACCCGGTCTCCTATACACAACAAGAGACCGGCAAAAGGGAAAACATATCAAGATTATACCTTTGTCTTGAGCATTCTACTTGAGCTCGATGTAGACGGTCTTGCCCTTCTTAAGATGGAACGCCATTCTTAATTTCTCATTATCGACCTCGCATATTGAGTTTGCACAACATATCTTCTTTGCATTTTATCGACCTTGAAGCCAACACATGCTCCAAGCGATGCCAATGGACAAATCCTACAAGTATAATTTAATACACACATTAGTCCATAAAAATTGTCATTAATTACCAAAATCACACATGGGGCCCAACATGTTCTTTCACCAGCACTACTAGATTCCTCATTTTAACCGAGGTCAGATCACCGTCGGCTATCTAAGTTTACCGTCGGATACCCTTACACCCGACGGTTCACTGTCGGCTATGCTCGGTCGGCCATTACTATAATATCCGACGGTACGGTCGGGTAATAAATTTACCTACGGTAAAAGGCCGACAGGGAACAGTCGGACATTAATTGATCACCTGCAGCCTCATGGGACTCTTAACAACATATTATCCGACGGTTCACTATTGGCTATGTCTTTTGCGACAGATTTTGTTCCCGTCGGCTCTTCTGATAGTCGACAGTATATTTGACCTGTCATGGGTGGTTATAACAAAGAGTAGAATGAAACCGTCAATTAGTATTTTTACCAACTGCACGTAGAATCCTTTTGTTTTCTTATACGGAGGACAACAAACTCCATCGGTTTTTAAATTTAATGACGATCATAAGTCAGCATCAACATATGGGTATACCGAGAGGTGTTGTACACAATATCAGCATATGTGATTTAGAATGAAAAGATTTCAAAATATAGCATTTCAAGAACATCTCGTAGTTACACGACCATACATGAATGAAGAACATTATTATATTCAGCATAACCCCACGGCGTATACGATTCATCTAGGAATTGTCAAATGCAAAAGAAACTAGCTCATCACTGATCTTCAGCAGCATCGCCACATTAATCATCAGGTCCATCGCCATCTTGATCATAATGCTCATCGCTAGTCATCTTGATCATAATTCTGAATGCCGCTGTCAAAGAGCAAGCCAAAATATTATTTGTAGTGAGTTTGTGCATTTGTAAAAGGGACAACAAAAGTAAACATAATTACCGTACGTGGCCAAAGTATGGGTGTAATGTTTGGTAGTCTTATTTTTCATACTATGCAGGATAAGTTTAGCAAAAAATCACATGCCTTTTCCTGGTTAGAAAAATCACCAGCCTGCAAACAAACAAAAAAGGCAGAGAAGAGCATAGAAAATAAATTCGTCCACACACCTGCCGCACATCACCGGGCACCGTGCCTGCTTAACCGACCTGTAGGCAGAATACTAGTTAGATCCGTGACCCGTTAAACCTATAGTCCATGACTTGATGATCCATTAATCAGATCCACGGCCTACGTATATATACCTCCTGAATGTTAGAATTAGAGTAGGACACGGTATCAGAGTTTGTTTAGATACCGTGTGAGAGTCCTGCCAAGCCGATTCCTCCCTGACTTGTAAAACATTGTATCTCTCTAATATATAAACACATACAGGGCCTCGGTAAGATTAACCGAGTAGACCCAGCTGCAATCTACCTGTTCGAATTTTACATGGTATCAGGCCAGCTTCCTCGATTCCTCTAAATCGCCGAAGTCGTCTCGCTCCGTCCTCGTTGTCCCACCCCTTCTGCCAGGATGTCGACCTCCTCATCGGCCAGGCCGGTGATCAACCTCGGCACTCCTCCCTCCGACAAACTCACCCGCAGCAATTACCCTGGATGGCGTGCTCAGATTCTGCCGCCAATCCGTGGCGCTCGCCTCGTCGGGCTACTAGATGGTTCCGATGCCGAGCCCCCTGAAGTGTTGGAGATCGTCTCAGCAGACAAAGACGCCGGCAAAGCGGCGCAAACAAAGAACAACCCCGACTATGACGACTGGATCTCTCGCGATCAGATCGTCCTCGGTTTCCTCCTTCAATCTCTCTCCCCTGAAGTTTTACCGCATGTTCAGAGGATTGAGCACGCCTTCGGAGTTTGGAAGTCCATTGAGTAGATGTTTGCCTCTCAATGCGAGTCCAAGATCACGAATCTGCGGATCGCCTTGGCAACAACAAAGAAAAACAACGATTCTACAGCAACGTTCCTCACCAAGATGCAAGTTATCGTCGATGAGTTAGCCTCTGCCGGCTGCACGGTCTCCGCCAAAGAACACATCTCCTTCATCCTTGTCGGGCTAGGGGGATCCTATAATTCCCTTGTTGCTGCTCTTGGCGTGGTCACCGGAGGAATCTCCCTTAGTTCCCTCTATGCTCAGCTTCATGCTTATGATGAGCGACATGCTATGCTCAGCACTCCCCAAGAGATGGTCTTCGAAACCTCCGCCAACGCCGCCTTCCGACAACAGCAATATGGGCAAAACCGTGGTGATCGCTTCCGTGGTGACCGCGGTGAACGCCGCCCTGACCGTCGTGACGACCGCCGACAGGACTATCAACAAGATCGTCCACCTCGCCAAGGACGAGGAGGTGGTGGTTGGATGCCCTTAGGATGGGGGCGTGGTCGTGGCCGTGGGCGACGCCGCAATACCCCATGGGTCGATGTGACCTGCCAAATATGCAATCGCGAAGGCCATCCTGCCAAAGACTGTTGGTACCGTTTTCAGGAAGCCGATGATGACTCGTTTGGCAGCAAGGGGGCACACATTGCCTCCTACGATGTTGATACAAATTGGTACTCTGACACCGGAGCAACACACCATATCACCGGCGAGCTCAACAACTTGACTGTCTGTGACACCTACAACGGCTCCGACAAAGTCAACACTGCCAACGGACAAGGTATGAAAATTTCCCATATTGGTCAATCTATTGTTCGTCATCCCGTTCAAAATTTCCACCTTAATAATATTCTTCATGTCCCCAATGCATCTAAAAATCTGCTCTCTGTTCATCGCTTTACCCTCGATAATCATGTCTATATAGAATTTTATCCTTTTTCTTTTTGATCAAGGATCAGGTCACACATCAAATAATTCATAAAGGGAGATGCATTGGTGGGCTATATCCTCTTATTTCATCCTTGGAGTCTCCCCAACATACGAAGCATGCTTTCATTGCACCCAAGATCTCTCAAGAAAAGTGGCATAGTCATTTAGGTCATCCTTCTTTAGTCATAGTCAAGCAAATTGTTAGCAAACACAAACTTCCTTGTATTAACGAGTCTTCTATAGAGTCTATTTGTAATTCATGTCAGCTAGCTAAGAGTCATCAACTTCCCTTTCCTATCTCCACCAGTGTATCTACAACACCCCTTCAATTAGTTTTTTCTGATGTTTGGGGTCCTGCACCTACTTCTGTTGATCGCCATGATTATTATGTAAGCTTTATTGATGACTATAGTAAATTTTCCTGGATATATTTGCTCAAAAAGAAATCCGACACTTATGATGCTTTTATCAACTTCCAAAAACTTGTTGAACGTAAACTTGATAAAAAAATCCTTACTGTTCAATCCGATGGAGGAGGAGAATATGTCAAATTAAACTCCCTTTTTCAGTCTCAAGGAATTTCGCATCTTATGTCGTGTCCTCATGCTCACCAATAAAACGGTGCTGCTGAAAGAAAACATCGTCATATCGTTGAAGTAGGCTTGGGATGAAGCTTTCCTTATGCCACCTATCTTATTAACATGCTTTCTAGTAAAGTCATTCATAATGATACTCCAGTGCATCGTCTCTTTGGTTCCCAACCTGATTATTCTTCCCTTCATGTGTTTGGTTGTGCTTGTTGGCCGAATCTTCGTCCCTATAATAAACGGAAGCTTGCTTTCCGTTACAAGCAATGCGTCTTTTTAGGCTATAGCCCTCGCCACAAGGGAGTTAAATGTCTTGAGATCAACACTGGTCGTATCTATATTTCTCGTGATGTTGTTTTTGATGAGGCTATTTTCCCTTTCAAAAGTCTTCATCCCAATGCCGACGCCCTTCTCCGAAAAGAAATTCTTCTTCTTGATTCTTTCCTTCATAATTTTGAATGTGGAGATGACAATGGTAATGACTTACATATGGCTAATATTCGTACTACTAATAATGCCTCTAGCTCCACATCTGTTGTCTTGCAGGAAACTCCAGCTCAAAATACAGCTTCTGGTGAAAATCTGGCTGAAAACAGTACACACACAAGTCCAAGTTCCTCACATGAAATAACAGCACAAGAAGACAGCAGCACGAGACACGAGATTGATCCCCTGACATATTCGGCATCCTCCTTGGATCGCGTGCCCTTGGATCACGCGCCGAACCTTCCATCTGCCGCGTCAGAAGCGCAGACTGGGTCGCGCGCGCGTACTGACCTCCCCTTCACGTCTGGATCCTCTGCGCGTCGCACCGTGTCTAGCACGCCCACACCCGCGACCTCCGGATCCGCTGCGAACGACGTGGGGACCGCGACCAGCCCTTCCGGATCTTCTGCGTGTGCTGCCTCGTCTCACCCGCCCTCACCGATGGCCTCATGATCTTCTGCGGCTGACACAGGGACTGTGTCCAGATCACCCTCGATGGACTCGCCTGGTATGTCCTCTAGTGACAGCGGATCCTCTACTTCTTCCCCTGTTGCCCAGCGTGTGCTGCCTTCAGAACGGCCTACTACACGTGCTTCTAAGGGTATTCATCAACCAAAACAATACAAGGATGGCATGGTTCGCTGGTGTCTTTCTTCTACATCGACTGAACCAGCCAATATGCAAGCAGCTTTGGAAAATATTCATTGGAAACAGGCCATGGATGAGGAATATGGAGCTCTTATGCAAAATAAAACATGGCGGTTGGTTCCTCCAAAGGCCGGAACAAATATTATTGACTGTCGCTGGATATATAAAATCAAACAAAAAGCTGATGGTTCCATTGATCGATACAAAGCTCGTCTTGTTGCCAAAGGTTTTAAACAACGGTATGGTATTAACTATGAGGATACTTTCAGTCCAGTTGTTAAAATTGCAACTTTTCGTCTTGTTTTGGCTATTGCTGTCTCTAGGGGATGGAGCTTGAGACAGTTGGATGTCAAGAACGCGTTTCTTCATGGTGTTCTCGAGGAAGAGGTCTACATGAGATAACCACCTGGTTATGAAGACAGTGGGAAAATGAGTCATGTTTGCAAGCTTGATAAAGCCCTTTATGGACTAAAGCAAGCACCTAGAGCTTGGTATTCTCGGTTAAGCTCCCAATTGGTTGCACTAGGATTCATTGCATCAAAATCTGACACATCACTGTTCATATATCACAAGTCATGTGTGACTATCTACATGCTCATCTATGTAGATGACATTATAGTGGCGAGCTCTTCACAAGATGCAACAAAGGCTCTTCTGCGGGATCTAAGTCAAGAGTTTGCATTGAAGGATCTTGGTGATCTTTATTATTTCTTGGGCATTGAAGTTCACAAGGTACATGATGGTATAGTCTTGAATCAAGCTAAGTATGCTCAAGATATTCTTGCACGAGTAGGTATGACAAACTGTACTGGTGTTCCTACCCCATTATCATCTTCTGAGAAAATAACTGCACGGAAGGGAGATCTATTACGGCCTAAAGACAACACCAAGTACAGGAGTATGGTTGGTGCTTTGCAGTATTTAACTCTCATGCGGCCTGACATAGCCTATGCAGTTAACAAAGTTTGTCAATACCTACATGCTCCTACTACTATTCATTGGACTGCTGCCAAGAGAATTCTGAGATATGTTAGTCATACTATGAGCGTCGGACTGACTTTTCTGAAGTCAAATTCTACACTTTTAAGTGCCTTTTCAGATGCAGACTAGGCTGGATGTGTTGATGATCGTCGCTCAACTGGAGGCTTTGCTGTGTTTTATGGATCAAACTTGATTTCTTGGAGTGCTAAGAAACAAGCTACAGCCTCCAGGTCTAGCACTGAGGCATAATATAAGGCTGTGGCTAATGCAACAGCTGAAGTGATATGGGTTCAGTCCTTGCTTACAGAATTTGAAGTAAATATTACTCAAGTACCATGCTTATGGTGTGATAATTTGGGAGCTATATACTTGTCAGCCAATCCTGTCTTTCATGCAAGAGCCAAGCACATTGAGATAGATTTTCACTTCGTCAGAGAACGAGTGTTGAACAAACAGTTGGAAATTCGATTTATTCCTTGAAAGGATCAAGTAGCAGATGGTTTTACTAAACCATCTCAACTTGTCTAAATTTGTGATCAAGGGAGGGTGTTAGAATTAGAGTAGGACACGGTATCAGAGTTTGTTTAGATACCGTGTCAGAGTCCTGCCAAGCCGATTCCTCCCTGACTTGTAAAACATTGTATCTCTCTAATATATAAACACATACAGGGCCTCGGTAAGATTAACCGAGTAGACCCAGCTGCAATCTACCTGTTCGAATTTTACACTGAAGACCTCAAGTCCTCATGGCCAACGAGGTAGACCTCCTCCTTCTTGAACATAGAACATGGAAGGCTCGAAGTTGAGCAACGCATGGCATGGCAGCACCCATCTGCGGCGGGTCCTCGCTCTTCCCATCTCGAGTCAGTGACCAACATCTGGATCAACTCACCAGATCCGACCGCGCCATATTTGGCTGAAGGCGGATCTAAAAAATCACGAGCGGAACAACTACAGAACAAGATAGAATAAAACACATGGAGTGGAGAGGGGAGGCCGGGTGCTCGACCGGGGGGAAGTTAGGGCCATATGCACCTCCATTGAGACCACTGAGTTCCGAGCCCGTGGTGGCGCTAGGGTTCCAAGAGCAGCGCCAAATCCACTGCGGCACCGGTGTTTCCGATATTCGCGGATCCGTGGTTGGTTATGGGGAGAAGAAGAGGCGACAAGTCCTAGGGCGCTGAAATACTCGGTCATGAGTCACGACCTCGCTCCCAGGCGCGACTTAAAGAATTTTTTTTGAGAACGAGTGGCGCGAAGAGCGAAAAACGAAAAACGAATTATGGGAGCAAAACTAGAAAAAGATGTTTGCTTGTATTTTTTAGTATACTATCAAAATCATCTAAAAATTAAAGTAAACTATCAAAATAGAGCACAACCAAAAACTTCCGTTCATCATCCTGAATTTATGCACATATGTTGATTACTAGTTCATATTCCTATTTTATCATTTCTAATATAATTCAAAAAAAACTAAACCAGAGACATGGACAATCAAACTAGCGGCCTACTACACTTGCATAGTTGTGTGATGTGGTAGACTTTTGGTGGTAATTTTGCATATAACTACCGATTGGAACATATCACCAAGTGTCTTAAACTTCGGTTTTTACTATTTCCCGTCGGATATGTTCACTTATTACCAAGAATATATATGTATCACCAGCCACTAGAACGCATCACCGAGAGTGGAAGTCAACTGTCGGTTATCACCAATTTTCCTTCGGATATTGTCGCTTATAACCGAGAGTTACATACGTATTGTCGGCTATTCACACTAATACCTGAGATTTATATTAGGACCGTTGGATATTAAATTTCACCGTCGGCAACACGCACTAGTAGCCGAGAGTTGGGTTTGCCCCGTCGGAAAATTCACTATATCGTGAGTTATTAGTAGTCATAACCAAGAGGTTTGTGGTAACCGTTGGCTATTACAACTACCGTCGGTTATCAACATAATAGCCGAAGGCCCGTCGGCTATTAAGTTTAACCGTCGGAAATCTGAGGATTTCTAGTAGTGTAGGCTTCATTCTTCATGTAAGTCTTCATCTTAGTCTTCGGAACTCGTCACTCCTTTACACGAATTCTCATTCCTATCTAGGTCTATAACATCAAGTAGTAACTGGATGATGCAACATACATTTGCACACCAAGTCAAACTTCATGTACAGATCAAGTCAATCAAGAATATTCAAGAAAAACAAACAAATCCAAATGTGGTACATATAACACAGAATATTCTAAACCCGGAATATAGTAGTTGAGTATAATATCTCTAAAATTCAAGCTTAGTTGTGTAGTATATGACACCTCCTCATATAGGTTTACCTCGTGATACTTAACACTTAAATGGTTTAACTATTCTTTGTCTCGACATTTACCCAAATTGCTCAATTGCAATAGGATAATCTTAAACAAAGTGGTCTCAATTTGGTTTACACCAACTTAGAATTCCCTTTTGGAATGACTAGCTATAACCAATCTTTCTTTATTAATAAACTAACCTCACGTGATCTCTCAAAAAGGCTAACCATATTTTATTTACTAATTTAAACCAAAGATTATTAGAATTTTCTAGCGCCTATGACTTCTATCATAGTTTTACCAGGTGATTTTCTTACTTTTACTTCAACATAACTTACTAAGTATTTGCCATATTTACACTTATATCATGATTTCAGAGCTAATCTCATCATGATCTTGTTATGTTTTACCTCTTTATCATGATTCAAGAGCTAATCTAACCATGATGACTTTGTTTCTCATTACACTATCATTGAGTCTTAACATAATTTCACTTCATCACATAGAATTCTCAAGTGAATCCCACATGATTACTACCCATTACAACTATACCGGCTCTAATAGTCTTCATTCCATTGCCTATTGTTGTCAACTAACAAAAAGATTTTTGAGTCTTACTTGAGTTATATGGTTAGGCTACACCATTTAAATTACTCCATTTGATATCCTAAACTTAGTCATAATCTACATTACTGTTTCATCTTACTTAAGCCATATTAATGGTGTTCTACCATCTTGGAACTAGTACGATACCGAGAAAATTATGGATAACAACTTTTAAGAAAGATGTCCAAAGCATCCAACTTAAGTGTGACAAGGTTATCCTCAAGTGGATACTCATCACAAGTCATAAGAACCTTCGGTTTAGATAAGATGGCTTCTATAGTCACTATCCAACCTACAGATCTTCCTAAAAGAGTTTTAATCCTAAGGTCAAAGCATATCTTGATACCAAGCATGGTGACCCAAAGATACCACTTGCATGATGTAGTACACTATAGTCATTGACATAACACCGATGAAACACCATTCACTAGTATTACATCCCTCATATTGGTACAATAGAAACACAGCAGGTCCAAGACATGACTATAGGTTACAACTCGACTCTTTACAAAAGATCTAGGGAACACTCTAGGTTAAAGAGAGAGAAAGAAACTTCTTACAAAGAAGAATCAGAAATAATCAACTCATAACTATCATATTAATAGTCTAGTATCTGAACTATTGAGGGCTTGCATTGATGCTATTGCAATACCCTACGGAAGTATGTTCTATGGCTAGATATTATATTCTTATCTAATCAGCAACTTCGTCTTCACTTGATAGATGTAAATGTTTACTTCCTTGACTTTATTGAAGAGTTTTAGCTTTTGATGATGAGTCCTAGAGCATAAGTTGATGTAGACGTCATCTGTATTGACTTCAGAATCTAGCAAAGGTTAAGAAAATATGTTGAGTACGAGCGTACTCAGCAAGTTCACTAAAAAGGAGTGTTTGATGCACTATATCTACAGCCTCAGAACATAGGTCATAGGCAATGCAAGTTTTCGTAAACATTTTTTCAAAGGTTGTTTTTATTCTGAAAAGCTATGTCCGTCAGCCTTCATAGGTTTACTAGAACTTTCATGGAGTTTCTTTCCTGCCGTGTTCGTAGCTCCTTCCCGGAACAAGGAGTAATAAGTTACAGTTGTTACACTCTGGAGAGGTGCGTTACTTTACCCATGAGAGACCTTAGGCTTTGTTGCACGGCCGGGAGTATGTTCCCGTTCAAACTTCCTTGGTTTGAGGCCCAACCTAAGATCCAAGCCAATCACTACCTTCTCCGTGACCCCGCATGTCTCCTTGGTGTACGCCAGCCCACATATTGAATTACGGCAATTGGCAGTACAGACCGTTTAGATGCCAGAACTATCCTGGGATGTTGAGGGTTCCCACCCATATGCTGCATATCCTCTACGAATTACCAATCAATGCATGCTTCGGGGATAGCAGCCACGACCCGCACATCCGGCGCCATGCGAGAGGGAAAAGATACAGCTGACTTCTTCGTCCCATTCCAAATCTCATGGTCAACGCGTAATATACGACGCGATAATCACTGGCGGCATTGGTTGTTAAGTCCTAGATGATATAGTCTTGTGCAGTGGTATTCCAACTGCCAGACTTAATAGATTAGCTGATCACCCTGGATCGGTAACCAATAGTTCACATTATCATCAAAAATAGTGTTTTCTGACCTTTTTGAAATGCAGGTGATGACAACACTGGATTTGCAAAATACTTTACAGAAAATAACCAAAGGACATGAGCAAGTGTGAACTTGCCTTTTGTGATTGCAAGATTATGCACTCACGGTCTTTGAGACAATATAAGATCCAATATCTGAAAACATCATCATTGGTTTGGTAAGAACTAATGCTTAAAGAAGCAAGATGCTATTGTGCATAAGTACTCTAACCAAAAATATTGACTTTGGCTTTTGTCCCGTCCAATTCCGAGAATATTCATTTTTTGACTTTTCTAGAACCAAAAACAGAAGAAAACAGACAACTGGCACTGTGACATCTTGTTAATAGGTTAGTCCTAGAAAACATATAAAAATACCTCAAAGTATAGACAAAACAAAGCAAAGTAGATACTAAACACGCATGGAACATCAAAAATTATAGATACGTTTACGACGTATCAAGCATCCCCAAGCTTAACTCCTGCTCGTCCTCGAGTAGGTAAGTGATAAAAACAATAATTTTTGAGGTGACATGCACCATCAAAATCAAGTTTAAACGATTTGCAAGTATTGAAAGCTGGGATCAAAGTACTCTAAACATGAGCATGAAAGAAGAAGTTCTAACAATAAGTCAAAGTAACTATGCATGCAACATGAAAGGATACAAACAAATATCATGAATAACAATGCATTGAAGACGTTTGTTTGTTTCACATATAGAAAACATTCAGCTTGTCCCTCATGGAGTAGCAAATAAATGCATAAGACACCTTCAAAGTTTATAAGAGTGACTAGATAAAAATAGTTCAAGAGCAAGTAATATCAACAATATGCATCAATCAATAAGTTTTGGGACAATGCACATAGAACTAAGAATGACAACTATGCTCTCTTAATTGATACCTAAGGATAGAAGCTGGAGACTCAATATAATAGTGGAAGAAAGGCCCTCCATAAATGGGAAGCAGGGATTTCAAGTCTCACAAAGAGCTTCCAAAAATTATGGTACTTGTTAGCTTTCAGCTCTCATTGCCCCTATTATAAGCATCTTGAAGTGATTAAGGTTTAAAGTAAAAAAACTATGGAGTATATACTTGACAAAGCATAAGTTGGCAATCTCATGTCCCTTGAGAACGAGGGTCGCTCCTCATGCTACTCCACTTTAGTCACCGGTAAATTCTTGTCATAGTAAGTACATGTGTATCATAGAGAACCGCCAACGAGGTATCCCTTACACATGATACAGGAGCTATCACATAATCAAAATGACAAGGCAAGCAGACAATGAGCATCTCAACAATCTTCTTATTTACCATGGGAAAATGGTGCTTTTTTCTCTCTTTCCTCTTTTAATATGTCTCTTTTTTTATAAGAAGAAAGCTTCATAGATTGCCCACTATGGTGATTCTTGCCCACTATGGTGATGATGTAAGTTTCCACCAAGATTAGGCATGGCTTAGGCTAGAGGCCCAGACATTTCTCTAACACACATACATAACGCCATGGACTTACAAGCTTCCCTTTTATTTCACACCGACGACATCCGTAAACAAATGAGCATGATATCAACTGTGTACAATGTACAAGTGCAATGTTGAAAGCGTTCCTCGTGACAACACGGTTCTGCTAATTCCAACGTATAAGTGTAAGCATATACAACATAGATGACACAATGGTTCAAGTTTATTTAAGGGCAAGAAAAATAAAGTGTGCCATCAAGTTTGTGAGAGCTTTAATCACTAAGTTTTCACATAACAAAAATACTTTTTTAATTGGAAGGTAGATGAAAACAAGAATATACTTGGAATGGTGTAACACACCACACATAGGAATTTATAGTGGACACTTTGGAATAACTTGGTTTATTGGGAGTTGGATGCATGAGTAGAGCTTACTCATACAAGTTGAGGCTAGCAAAAAAACTGGGAGCGACCAACTAAGAGAGCAATAATGGCCATAATCATGCATAGTGACAAAATATTACTAATCAAAGCATAAAGTGGTACTACAAGTAAAAAACTAAATGATCATAGAGACTATGGTGACTGGTTCATAGTCATAACATGGTGTGAGCATGTGCCAAGTTAACCCAAACAAAGCATCAAAGGAGAATACCACAATACTATGCTTTTGTATGCTAAAACAACGCATGATTCTTTCAAGGCACATTAAGCAATCCCAATTGTTTGGAACAAGTCATGCTACATCAATAATCACTAAGCATAAGATCAAAACAACATCTAGCATGACATGATAAAGTCTAAGTCATAGTCAAAGCAAGCTCCTCTTGTACTACTCAATCAAGAACTTTCTACTCCTCTCCAACACCAATCAACTTATTTGAAACAACATGGTGAAAATGGGGGTACAACCACTTTATTCAAGGAAACTAAGCAAACCAAAAACCAAAAATGAAAACCAAGACGCTCCAAGAACAACACAACGGTGCATGAAACAATAAAAACAAAGTGTCTAGAAAGACCTGAGATTTTTATTGATGAAGAAGGGGATGCCTTGGGCATCTCCATGCTTTGACGCTTGTACCTCTTGAATATTTCTTGGGGTGACACGGGGTGGCATCCCCAATGTTGAGCTTTTTTCCATTCTTCGTCTCATTACATCATTCTTCCTTTACACCTGAAATTTTTCCTTTATTCAAAACTTCACACAATCTTCATTAGCAAGATTAGTGTATTCAAAAGATAATAAACCTTTGGGGTTTAGTTTCAAAGCAGCAAAACTTTCACTAAAGACACAAGATATTGTAGAAATTCCCCCAAAAATCTCAATTTCCCAAAAAAAAACCAAAAATAAATCAATAAGAAGCAAGTGCAAATAATGGCAGAAATCTATCAAAACAGACCAGCAGGTAGAAAAAGATTTTTTAGAAGACCTTTCGTTGCTCAAATCAAAAAGTGTTGAACTAACTAAAGTTATCTAGCAAACTTGGGGGATTTATTCATAAAATTACAACTCAATCCGACTTACAGAGATTTTACACGAATGTTTACAGTGGAGCATAAAAATCTGTTTCGGGACAGCAACTCTCCAAATCTTACTTCCCTCTCAATAGAGGTTATTCTTGGCACAAAAATCAAATAAAAATGATAAGGAGAGGTTATTACAGAAGTAATAACTTCCAAGACTCAAAGAAAACTATTGGGTTATCTCCCAAGAAGTACTTCTCTTTAACGCCTTTAAGTTAGGCACAAGAAACAAGAATCAAGTATTTTCAAATGAAGAAGCATTTGAAGGGATACGGGTAGGCTACACTAGCGCAAATCAAAAAAATTCTACCGCGTATACCAGGATTACTGTTGTCATAGATCACGGGATTACCACTAGACGCGCAGTTGCAGAATTGATGAAGCGCGTCGAGGCAGTGCAGATGTTCCACGTCTCCTCCTTGTCCTCGTCCCACGAGAAGCTTCCCTTGCGCGGCTCGTCCAAGTGCCATAGATGCAGCGCCTCCGAGGTATCCACACGTACAGGGTGGAAGTGTCAGACGCCGGACTGCTAGGTCCGCGCATGCGACACAGGCGTGAGGAGTGGCGGCTGGGTGGAATGATCTCAGGTCTAACCCTGGTCAGCTCGCCCACCCTCTCTTATATAGGCGTCCCTAGTGGGATTCTACATTAGCAGCCCATTAGTAGCCTAAGCCTGGTCTAATTCGGATCCAATCCTTATTAGGCTTCCAGCCTCTTAAGTGTGTGACCCTATAGGTTCATATACGTGTAGACATGACACGAATACACTTATTATGTCAATAGTTGGTAGCGGCCTCTAGCAAGACGTGCCAACTCCTAAACGCATACAAAGATCATATTGGACGAACCATCACAAGGTTTAGTACATGTCTTTCCCTTTGCCTCACGATATTTGGTCTAGCTTCAAGCTGACCTCCCTTTCTCGATACTGCGATTCGGAATCCCTTTACTAGGTTAACTCTTAACCATGTGTAGCACGACCATGCATTTCTGGATCCGATCACTCGAGGGGCCCAGAGATATCTCTCTCAAGTAGACAGGGGCAAATCCCATCTTGATTGACCATGCCTTGCAGCATGCTTCAGGACAAACCCGAAAGCTACCTTTATGACTACCCTGTTACGGTGCAGCGTTTGATAGCCCCAAAGTAGGTCGATCCACATCTCAAGTACATGCGACAATCTGGTCTAAGGACAAGCATTACGATGTGTAGAGAGAGAGCTGCAACTAATTGCCAGTCTCAAGTTGGGTCAGTCCAACCCCATGTTCATAACATGTGTCCACATCATTGGTTTGACATCTCTATGTCTATGACTTGCGAAACATAGTCATCAACCAATCGATGTGCTAGTCTAATATTCACATGTGTCCTCACATGAACTCCGACTAGGGACAACTATTAAATAACCATACAAGTAAAGAGTTTCACAAACAATTCACATAATTGCCAATCAATACAAGTTGCTTGATATGGATATTCAAGGAACATTACAATAACTCATGGATACATATGAAATATAATCATCTCTATGATTGCCTCTAGGGCATATTTCCTTCAGCATTAATATCAACTTTCTTGCTCCTACCTTTCTTACCTTTCTTCTTATCTTTAGGGAATGTATGATTGCTTATTGGAGAAGCAAAATGCATAACGCCTTTTTCCACATCTATTACTGCCCTAAGGTGTTTCAGTAGGGATCTTTCAAGTGTAATTTGTCCTTTTACTACACATTCAATAACAAGATAATCAGTAGACACCATTTTTCTTGAGATTTTTGTAAACACACCTTCAGCAATTCCGATGGGTAATAAAGTTGTATTATTGGTAATAGATATTTCTTCTCCTCCTTTAGAAAGTCCCCAAAGATTCAAAGACTTATAGATATCTTTAGGCATAAGACAAAATTTAGACATGATATCACACCGAGCATCAAAAGTTTCACTGTTTATAGCAACTTTTATTGTAGGAAACCATTTTGAAGGCTTAGAGTTTATTGGAACATAATCATGGTGCTCTCTAAGCATGTTATAACAATCTTTCAAAGCAACTGTACGGGTCTGAAGAGTGTTCAACCTAGCATAGATGTTTATAAAGGAAGAATTAGACTTGCTAGGCAAATTATAAATTGTAATAAAATTCTTTATGGCATTCAAAGCTTCATTCTCAGTACATCAAAAAATATCTCTCCCAACAATAACATCCAAAGCATATCTATAACAAAGAGCAAGACCATGGTAGAAACTATTAATAATCAGGCTTAGACACATCTTAGGCTTAGTTTTTCCTTGTAAATCAGAGATTCTAGACCAAGCTTCTTTGAAACTCTCTTCACTTCCTTGTTTGAAAGTAAAGATCCTTTCCATAGGTGACACAGTGATAGGAACAATACCAGTCATGGTAGCAACTAGAGTAGGAACTAAATTTTTTGTATTTTTTATTAGAGAAAGCAAACCAAACCAAACTATTTTTTTTGGAGTTTTTGATAAAAAGAAGCAAACAAAACAAGGAAAAATAAACTAAGCAAAACAAAAACAAAGTAAAGAGAAGGGTTGTGAAGGAGTTCCCTTGTGAAGCCGTCCTTAGCCTCCCCGGCAACGGCGCCAGAAAACAGCTTGATGCAGCTCAGATCACTGTAGAGCTTCGTAGGGAAACCCCAAGAGGAAGGTATGATGAGCACAAAGCAAGTTTTCCCTCAGAAATAAATCAAGGTTATCGAACCAGTAGGAGGAAGGAAATGACCCAAAGGTGTTGCTAGCAACTCGGAAACCTGCACAACACAAACTCAAGACTTTGCCCCAACAAACAGTGAGGTTGTCAATCTCACCGGTTTGCTGAAAACAAAGGATTAACTGTATGGTGTGGAAGGTAATGGTGCCTTGTAGAAAGTAAACATGAATAGTGGAAGATGTATTAATGGTATATATTGGACCAGGGTCCATAGTTCACTATAGGTGTTCTCTTTAAGATAAACAACATAACATGATGGGTAAACAAATTATAGCGGGGCAATTGACAGGACAGAGCAAGGCATAACAATGCAATACTAGATCCTATGAGATTCGATTGGGCATTATAACAATATACATAGATCGCCATCCAACTGCATCTATGACTAGTAATCCACCTTTAGGTTATCATCTGAACCCTCTCCAGTATTAAGTTGCAAGCAACGAATAACTGCTTTAAGCAAGGTGTGTAAGGTAAACAATCCAATTGTTCTATGAACAAGAGATCATTGTTTTCTCCCTAGTAGCAACAGCACATCTACAACCATAGAGATTTCTGTCACTTCCCCAGATTAAATAGAGGCATGAACCCACTATCGAGCATAAATAATCCTTGGAGTCACTAGCATCTACTTGGCCAATATAGCTACTAGAAACGGAGAGCATGCAAGATCTCAAACAACACAGACATGATAGAATCAATAAGATAGAATCATTAACCAATCTGACATAGTAATCTCAATATCCATCGGATACCCGCAAACACAACATGCATGATTACAAATAGATGATCTTGATCATGAACAGAGCTCACAAGATCTAAACATGGTAGCACAAAGGAAGAGAAACAACTATCTATCTACTACATGGACCCGTAGTGGTGGAACTACTCACACATTATACGGGAGGCTGGCATGGTGATGAAGAAGGCCTCCGGGATGATCTCTCCCCTTCGGCATGGTGCCGGGAAAAGCTTCAGAACCCCCCGATCTAGGGACGATGGTGGTGCCGGCTACGGACTGTTTCGTGGAAGATTGATCGGGTACTTAGGGTTTTGGTATCAGGGGCTTCTTATAGGCGAAGAGGGAGGCCGAGGGGGTGCCCGAGGCGGATGCACCCCCCCGGCGTGGGCTAGGCCTGGCCGCGCGGCCAGGGGGTGTGGCCCCCTCGAGGCCCTCCCCCATCTCGTCTTCTGGATCCATGTTCTCCACGGTAAAATATTGACTTTGGCTTTTGTCCCGTCCAATTCCGAGAATATTTATTTTCTGACTTTTCTGAAATCAAAAACAGAAGAAAACAGGCAACTGGCACTATGGCATCTTGTCAATAGGTTAGTCCCAAAAAACATATAAAAATACCTCAAAGTGTAGACAAAACAAAGCAAAGTAGATATTAAACAAGCATGAAACATCAAAAATTATAGATACGTTTACGACGTATCACCGACGCCAACGGAACCTCATTGTTGGGGGAAACCCTCATCCTGGCCTACACCTCATTGCCCGATCTCTCCATGGCCATGGAAGCATGTCGAGGAGGGGCATGGTGGTTCGCCCAAGGAGTTGGTTAACGACGACGGCATGGTGCGAGATCTCTGATGGCGTGAGGCGATAGGTGTGCACGGTATGCGAGGCTAAGCAATGCGGGAAGGTGGTCAAGGGCGCGGGTTGAGATGGGCTTGGTGGAGGCGAGGTTTGGCCCCACAAGAGCCATGATGATTTGGGAGAGGGCGACAGAAGGAGGGTGTGATCGTTTTTCTATAGTTAGTCGTTTTTCTTAGGTGAACTATATAAAAGGAACATTTATTCTTAGAAGTATAAATTTTGTAAGTTTTTATCTACTTTCTCCATCCGAAAAAATATCATATATAAATCTAAATTTATATGTATCTATATTTCAAAACATATCTAAATAACTATGAGACATCCATTTTCCGATGGAGTGAGTACGACAAAACTGAAAAGACTGTCCATATTTGTGGATTCACTATTTATCTCATATGTTTGTGAACACACAATAGCAAATCACAATCGTGTACTCCCTTCGTTTGGAAATATAAGATGTTTTAGGTTTGTGAATAAGATGTATCTAGACAACTTTTAGTGTCTAGATTCGTTTAAACCTATACACTAAAAGATGTTTAGATACATCTCTTTCACAAAACTAAAACATCTTATAACGTATTTCTAAACGGAGGGAGTATGTGGCTTGATTTAGAAGATCATGGCCATGCACCTTCGACACGCAGTGGTGCTAATTAAATCTGTGCTACAGCCATACCCGGTGCCGCTAGATACTAGCCCCGATGCCCGCGTCTCCTCGGCGGGCAGCGATAATCGGATGCCCTGATCCGTCTGTCCATGCATCGCCCGGAGGTCTCCCTCGCTGGCGCCGCCCGTCTCCGACCTGTTCTTCTCCCACGTGTTCCACTTGGCAAGCTTCCCGGACCGATTGTCCAGCGGGAAGGTGTAGAGATCGTCGCCCTCTTGCTCGGCCTCCGGTTCCCTCTTCCTCCCGTTCTCGATCTGCCCGCGCTCCTCCTCCGTCACGAGGGCGCCGGCGCCGGTTGCTTCGTTATCCTCGTCGACGTCCATCTCGTCCGTGCGCTTCCCCATCCCCTGGTGGCGTGGCGTGGCGTGGCGCGATAGAATCTGCTGGAGTCGAGCTGAAGGATCGTCGATCGTGGAGGCTGCCGGGACTAGCAAAGCAACCGCTGCCCCGTCCGTGCAATTTTTTTTCCCTTTTCGCGAGTTTTTTTTTGGAAAATGATACGGATCCTCCGGGCAATCGAACGCACCGATCCCCGGGTTTCGCTCGTCCAGTTTCGCGTGGTGGACTCATCCCCAATACTTTTCTTCTTTCTTCCTTATCTCTTCCTAAACTGCTGTCTCCTACCTTTCCAGGAAACTGCTGCCGCCCCCGTTCCCTAGGTGCAGCCGCCGGAGAACCGCCGCTGCTTCTACACGTAGCCGCCGGAGAACTGCCGCTCTTACGCACAGCCACCGCCTCCGCCCCTAGAAGGTTGCGCCCCTAGCAGGCCGCACCACCCAGCAGGCCGCGTCCCCAAGAGTCGCGTCGCTGGCCTGCACGCCCAAGAGGTCGCGCCGCGCGTCTTGCCGCGTGAGTCGCGTCGCCGCGCGTCGCGTCTGCCAGCATCTTGCGCCGCCCACCACCATGCCGCCCGTGGCTGGAGCTCTCGCCGCCACGTCCTCCCATCGGCTCTCCGCCAGCGAACAAGCCATCGCCCTCCTCTGCGTCCACATGAACTCGGGCTCCTCATCCTCCGGCCTCGTCGAGATTTGCTACATGCAATCGACGATGGTGCTACATATGATCGGCGACAGTGCTACAAGCGGCGTCGAGTTTTGCTACTAGTGGTAAGGCCACCAACGCTGCTACGTAAATCGTCGAGATTTGCTACATGCAGTTGACGACAGTGCTACATGTGGTTGGCGGCGGTGCTACAAGCGGTGTCGAGTTTTGCTACAAGTGGTCTGCGACAGTGCTACAAGTGGGCGTTGGGTTTGCTATCCGGTGAAAGTCTCCGGCGATGTGTTCGATGAAGTCTTTTTTTGCTACATATGTTAAACTTTTTTGCTACATCCGTTTTGTGATTTTGCTACAATAGCGTTGAGTTTTTGCTACACGATCTCCGGCGAGGTCGTCTCCGGCAAGGTCGGATCTGCTACATTAACACAACTTTTTTGCTATCACCGTTTTGCCTTTTTGCTATAATAGCGTAACGTTTTTGCTACACGGTCTTCGGTGAGGTCTACCGGCGAAAGCCTCCGACAAGTCTCCGGCGAGGTCGAACATGCTACGTAGCCCAACTTTTTTGCTACACGGTCTCCGGCGAGGATTTTGACGAGAATTCCGGCGAAATCACCGACGAGGTACAATCTGTTTTTCTATTTCTAGGCCGAACCGTTTTCTGCTACAATATAGCAAAAACAGGGCACTATGTAACAAAAGCGGGTCTAAGTATAGTAAAAATCAGGTTTAGGTGGACACGTGTCAGCACGGGGACCCGGAAGATCAGAGGCAAATATCCAGGGGGACGCGTAGTGCTCCTTTTTTTTTGTTTGTTTATTGTCTTCTCAGACGGTCTTAGCGAAACCAGCCGGATCTGGGTTCGAGCCTGGCCCATGATGGATAGACGGGTCGGATGCCGTTCCAGGCCTAGATGCCAAGACCGATGCTTGGGCTGAGATAACACCACTTCGGGGATTTGCCTGATGTTTTGCTCTTCATTTCTTTTTGCATGGAATTTCTGATGCTGTACTCTCTCTTTCTTACCTGATGTTGATTTTCTTTTGCAGGTTTACCTGAAAATGTAGTGGTCTTCACTCTTAAATCTGTCTAAAAAATAGTAATACTTCCTTCGACCCATATTAGTTGATTTGTATTTGTTAAAATTTAGATGAACTTATATACTAGTGTCTAGATTTATCTAAATTTAAACAAATTTGAGTCAACTAATATGAGTCGAAGGAAGTATTATAGTACTTATTCCCTAGTAAAATGTGGAACAATGCAGCTGGAATTTTAGTTGCGCAATAACTTAAATGGGAGGACATACTACATGACTTGCATGAAAAGTTCAGTTAAAAAGACATAGTACATGAAAAGAATGCGATGCCATTTCCCGTCATCAGGGATTATCGTACTTTCTCCGATCCATATTAATTAACTCACATTTGTTTAGATTTAAATAAATTTAGATATTATTTAGTACTCCCTTCGTTTCAAAATATAAGATGTTTTAGGTTTGTAAAGAAAATGAATCTAGACTTTTTTATTGTATAGATTCATCCCAAAGTTGAATGAACCTATGTACTAAACCAAGTCTAGATTCATTTTCTTTACAAACCTAAAACGTCTTATATTTTGAAACAGAGGGAGTACTCCCTCCGTCTCATAATAGATGTCTTAAGTTTTTCAAATTTTGGATGAATCTATATATTAAATAGTGTCTAGATTTATCCAAATTAGACATCTATTTTGGGACGGAGGGAGTATATAGGTTTATCTAAATTTTAACAAATTCAAGTCGAGTCGGAGGGAGTAGAAGATTGTAGGCCTGAAAGATAGCACTTGAGAAGCGTTTTACGTTGGAAAATTGGATATTCCTAGACAAGACGGCTCTAGCAGCCTACAAAAACCACGCGCAAATGTGCAATACAACGAAACAAAAGGCAGTTAAGCACCTCAAGGAGGCAAGCAAATTACAGATAACCCTCGTCACTAAGCAAAGGCAACGTATCTGGTCACGAGAGAAAAAGAAAGATAGGCAACGCACATATACGCGCGGCACAAAATTTGTCCTCCCTCCAGACGGCACCAGACCCGGGGAGACGGCAGCAGACGAGTCACGCCCTCCCGGCCCCACGCGTCAGCCTCCCGGAACCGCCCCCGCAGGTCCCCAACCGCCGAGAAGCCTCCTGAATCTTCACTCCCTCTCTGGCGCCATCCACCCTCCCCGTCTTGTCCCCTGATCCCCTCTCCTCCATTCCCCCCTCCTTAAAACTCTCCGCCCACGCGACGCGAGCTCTCCATCCCCACCGCCGAGAAACAGACCAAGACGACACGTGCTCTCCTCCCAGCCGCGAGCCAACAACCCATCGCGTAAGTGCGCCGTCGAACAGAGGAAAAGAAGAGGACCGAGACGAGATGTATCTTCGGCCGCCGCCCAAGGGTCCCGAGTGGGGCGGCCGGGGCGACCCGGAGGCCGGGATCGAGGCCAGGCCGCTCTACCCGATGATGCTGGAGAGCCCTGAGCTGCGGTGGGCCTTCGTCCGGAAGGTGTACACCATCCTGTCCGTCCAGATGCTGCTCACCATCGCCGTCGCCTCCGTCGTCGTCTTCGTGCGCCCCGTCGCGCTCTTCTTCGTCTCCACCCCCAGCGGTTTCGGCCTCTACATCTTCCTCATCATCATCCCGTTCATCGGTATGTACGCGCGCAAACTCACATCAATCCGTCACCAACTCACCACTACTGTGGGGGTGTCTCTGCGACTCTGTTTTCTTGGACGCGTCAGCTAACATTTCCCAACCCTGTCCGCGCTTCACTGAAATTGCAGTGCTGTGCCCTCTGTACTACTACTACCAGCGGCACCCGGTGAACCTGCTGCTGCTGGGCGTCTTCACGGTGGCCATCAGCTTCGCGGTGGGTCTCACCTGCGCGTTCACCAAGGGGGAGGTGATCCTGGAGTCGGCCATCCTGACGGCGGTGGTGGTGGTGAGCCTGACGGCGTACACCTTCTGGGCGGCCAGGCGCGGCCACGACTTCAACTTCCTGGGCCCGTTCCTCTTCGCCGCCGTCATGATCCTCATGGTCTTCGCGCTCATCCAGCTCTTCTTCCCGCTCGGCCGCATCTCACTCATGGTCTACGGCGGCCTCGCCGCGCTCGTCTTCTGCGGATACATCATCTACGACACCGACAACCTCATCAAGCGGTACTCCTACGACGAGTACGTCTGGGCCGCCGTCGCGCTATACCTCGACGTCATCAACCTCTTCCTCTCCCTCCTCACGCTGTTCAGGGCAGCCGATTCCTGAAGTGCGCGTGCCCTCCTGCGTTAGCGTAGATGCCTCTCTTGTGCTTTGCTTGTGCTTGTGCCGATGTTGCCACGTCACCTATCTGTAAATTAATTAATTTTTGAATTGCTTTACATGCTAGTTTGCTACTCTGTAAGTTGTGCTTTGCCAAGATTGCTGGATCAAATGAAACTGAGGAGCTGCATGCTTGCTACCTGGCTGGCTCTGTTCTAGTAGCTCATTCTTTCTCGTGGCATCTACCTTACCTTGGGGCCTGGGCATGTTGTCGAGTAACCCAGCGAGCAGGAACAGCGTCATGTGCTACTTCTGCGTCATCCGCCGTTGTGTGTTTGGTTGGACAAGGACCATGTAATGCCCGCTAATGAGGCCGATTAGTTAGCATCCGTTATTTAATCCGAGTGAGACAGAACATTAGCACTCATCGATAGATAAATGTACGCGTGAGATAGGATTGTCGCTGCTAAACTGCATTTCCCTCCCATTTACCCCCTCCGTCTTTTGCTTAAGTCAAACATAATTAAATTTGACTAACTTTATAGAGAGATATAATAACATATATTATATTCAATTAACACATTATGAAACTAAATTTTGAAAAAAAAAACTAACGATACCAATTTAGTGTCATAAATATTGATACGTTTTTCTTAAAAAATTAGTTAAACTTTACTAAGTTTGATTTAGGACAAGACTAGAAATACACTTATTTGCGGATGGAGGGAATATTTTTTTTTTTATACTCATGCGCTGATCCAATTTTAGCTTCGCTATCGTAATGAATTATCTGAATGGACTTCCGTCTTCCTTAGAGTTGAACTGCATTAGATTCTCACGGGTCACAGTTGCTCTTCATACACTTCTCGACGAGTGCCTTCTATCCTGCCACATTCACTTGTTTTTTTTTCTTATTCTTATAGACTAGACTAACGAAATCCAATTGTTATTATTTTCATTATGAAGAATTGTTTTGTTTTATTGGATTTGTACACATGTCAAAATTTAGCTTTTTTTAAATAATACATTTTTATTCAATTCAAAAAATAATACATAAATTATGTATTTTCGGAATCTACCACGGTATCGGCACAGCGTGGGATGAAAGGCACACGGCGTGGCCGCCACAGCGTCAGACGGCCGACAACCCCCTATCTACCACAGCAAGGGCCGACAGTGTATTTTCTTTGTTTCGGAGCGGGGCGCGTACTATTACCACTACGTACCACACCACCGGACGGCTGGCCTTCATGCCGAGTCTTCCTCCGCCTTAGACTCGACGTCGTCGCAACCAAGCCTAACCAAACCTCCATGCTCACTGGTACTTTGACGTCACTATAGGTAGGTCTCCGTGGGTCTTGAGTTTGAAAGACGACTTCGGTTCACACATGAAAGTGCTTCGAAAGGCACCGGCTCCGTGAAATTCTTCCTGAAAGCATGTGCTGGCACTCAATCAAGTAGTAGCGTTGGCACGTCACTCGGCTCCTTTGAAACTTCGGTGGCAATTTCTCCTTAGGCGCATGTCTCAGCAACACAAAACGAGGGTCGCTCGTTTCGACAAGGGGTGCGGGGTTATCCTGCCGCAGCGTCCCGTTCCTCTATCTCTTTCTTTCTTCTTCCTCCTGCTTGAGAGCTCCATTTTTAGGCCTAGTTTCAGCTCGTTTTTACCCCTGATCCTCACCAAATCTTGGGCTTTTGGGCTAAAAAGCAGTAGGAGGTAGGTGAACCCCGATTTACTGATGGGATAGCTTGGTGTAGAGATTTGGGGTGTTTTTGTGGAGGAAGGTGGTAGTGTTCTTCGAGAGCAATGGCAATGGTGGAGGCTGGTGTTTGAGGTAGATTCGGCTGCGTGGTGGTAGTGCTAGTCCGGTGATTGGAGACTGCTACACGGCAGTACTTCGCACGTTTCAAAGGTACACCCTAATTTCTCGCTAATTACAAAATTTCTCGCTAATTACAATTTATTGTGTATGCTTATGGATGCACTTGGATGTGGTCTGTTAGCTGTAAGAATATTGTCCCGGAAGTATATTTATAGACTATATTGTGTCGTGGTGCTTAGTATCTGACGAGTTGAGGGAGGATAGGTCAGCAAATATATCAGATTTAATAAAGTTTTGGTTTTACTATAGTAATGGTCTTGTCAGAATATATCATCAGGGCATTGATCTGAGTGAGTCTCAATGCATTGATATAGAGCTCCAGACCGACCATTAGTCAGTTAAACAACTAGTTGTCTTGTCCTTTAGGGCTTCCCCAGACATATACAATTGGTGTGCATGCATTGTGGTAAAAGTCTAAAAAAATCCTTGGTTTTATTTGAGACCGATAGAAGATGAATCTAAATGGGGAGAGTTTACCCCCATGGCCTTAGTGCTTCACGTGGTGAAGGAGATCACTTCGCCTGAAGTCGAGGAGGGTGAGTATGACCATGACCAGAGCAGTCAAGCCCTAGCTGGAGATGGTCAGAGTAATAATGCACACACTGGAGATGGTGGTTATGATTCTAATCAGGGCAGTTATGCACACCTTGGAGGTGTTGGGTTTGAATCAGGGGAGAGTAGTCACTGATACGTCTAATTTGCATCACCATTCTATATCATAATTTGCCTATATTCATTGATATATGTCTTATTATGAGGTATTACTTATGTCTTTTCCTGTGTTTTTGCATGTTGGATGATTCTTGGAGAATGAACCGCCGGAGTCTGGATTCTGATGGAAAAAGAGGTGTTTTGATGCAATTTCACGAAGATCATAAAAATACCAGAAAAATATTGGAAAATTATATTTTTCCAGAAGACGAAGGAAGCCAGAAGGGAGGCGTAGCTGGGCCACAAGGGGCCCACAACCCCCTAGGCGCGGGTCCCCCTGGGTCATGCCTAGGGCGGGTGTGGCCCACCTGGCCGGCCTTCGACTCCGCCCTCTCGCCTATATCTTCCTCTCGGAACCCTAATACTAGGGGGCGACCACAGATAGATTTCCGCCGCCTCTGCGGGGCAGAAAACACAGAGAGAGAAAGAGCTCTCCGGCAGACAGATTTCTGTCGGAGAAATTCCTTTTCGGAGAGGGGAGATTGTCGCCATCAACACCATCATCAAGCTAGGCTTCATCGGGATCATCATCATCCACACCATCATCTCCACCAGCACCATCATCATTACTCCATCCCGTTGTAACAATCGTGTTGAATACTTGATTAGTTCATTAGGGGAAACTTTCCCGGTGTTTATTACTATTGTAGTTGATGCTTGTGAGTTGAACCATTGGATTATTGTTTATGTTCAGATTGTTATCCATCACCATATCATCTTTGATCTTGATCCATATGATGTCTCATGAGTAGTTCGTTTAGTTCTTGAGGACATGGGAGAAGTCATGTTGTTAGTAGTGGATTTGTGTTGAGTTATTATTCAATGGTTTAGTATTTTAGTTGTGGTGCTATTCTTCTAGTGGTGTCATGTGAACGTCGACTACATGAAACTTCACCATTTATGGGCCTAGGGGAATGCATTGTGTATTTGAATACTAATTGTGGGGTTGCCGGAGTGACAGAAACATGAACCCCCGTTAGGACACCTTTGCACAAGGGAGTGTAGGATCTCAAAGTTTAAGGTTGTGTTAGGTTTATATCTTAATTACTTTTCTCTAGTTGTGGATGCTTGCAGGAGGTTTAATCACAAGTATGTATTAGTCCAAATAAGGTCGGTACATTAGCACATGTTCACCCACACAACACTCACAACACCAAAGAAGAGTATTCAGCTATTTGAAGCAAAAGCACTTGACAAAATTCCCATGTGTCCTCGAGAACGTTTGGTCCTTATAAGTATTTTCACCGGCTTGTCCTTTGCTAAGAAAGGATTGGGCCACTTGTTGCGTTTGCTCGTTGTCTTTATTACTTGCGCCTTGTTTTTTTGCTTTACCAGAAAACCCCTAAAAATCCGTTTGCTAAGTATTTACAGAGATTTCCTGCTCCATACCACTAGTCAACACCTTCTGCTCCTCGTTGGGATCGACACTCCTATTTATCGGAAGTACTGCGATACACCCCCTATACTTGTGGGTCATCAGGACTATTTTCTGGCGCCGTTGCCGGGGAGTGAAGCGCTATTGAAGAGTGGAACTGGTAAAGGAAACTTCAGTATTTATTTTGTTTCTGTTTGTTGCTTTGTTTCCAATATGGATAACCCACTTGGTTTTCTGTTTGGGAAAACTACTACTACCGTTAGGGTAGTAGATGAACCACCACCCGTTGAGATAGATCCTTTTAAGATACCTACAAGTATTGTTGATCGTGTCATGTATAATTATTATTTAGAGGATGGAACTGTCCATCCTGGAGATCATTTGCTTTTTATCCATGACTTATGCGGGTTATTTAAGTGTGCAGGTATCACAACTGAACATGTGAAGAAGAAGTTACTCTCCATATCCTTGAAGAGGAGAGCTGAAGAATGGTATAAGCTGCTAAAGAATGGAGAATCCATGGAATGGGAGGAGATGACATCTCTCTTCATTCTAAATTTTATCCTCCTAGTGAGATTCATAAGGATAGAAATCTGATATATAACTTTTGACCTCGTGATGGAGAGAGTACAACTCAAGCTTGGGGGAGATTGAAGTTACTAATGCTTAAATGTCCTATTCATGAACTCCCTAACAATATTATTATCAATAACTTTTATGCTAGGCTTTCTCTTCATGATAAATATTTACTAGATGCTTCTTGTGTTGGATCATTCACACGTATGAAGGAAGAAGCTAAATGGGATCTCCTAGACCGTATTCAAGAGAACACAAAGGGAGAAAGTCATGTATAAACTATGACTGTGAATGCATTAAATCTTTTATGGGAACTGATGGCTTTCGTGATATTAGTAATGAGTTTGGTCTTGATTCCCAAAGTATTGCCAACTGTTTTAAGGCCTTTGCCTCCTACATAGAAATTCCCAAGAAGAAGTGGAATAAGTACCATGCACCTTATAAACATGTTGTTAGTCATGTTCCTATTAGAAGCACTGAAGTTTGTACTATTGATCATATTGTGCCTGAACCTTATGTTGAGAAAATACCTTTCCCAGCTAAGGTAAAGGAGTATTCTATGATGATTAGTGCAAATAATAAAGGTACAGATAAAACTGTGGAACCCGATGATCAAATAAATATTGAACCTGTGGTAGCTATTGTGAAAGATGTTATCACTAGAAATATAGAGGATGAGCATATTGTCTTCTGTGAAGACGCTTCTAATATTATCTCTCATCCTAGTAAAGCTAGAAAAGCTAGTGTTATTGTGCTTTCTGTTAAAATTGGTGATCATTGCTAATATGGTTTATGTGATATTGGTGCTAGTTCTAGTCCTATTCCTTATGAGCTTTACAGGGAAATTATGCATGAGATTGGTCCTTGTGAGCTTGAAGACATTGATGTGGTTATTCACCTTGCTAATAAAGATACTATTTGCCCTATTGGTATTGTAAGAGATGTGGAGGTTCTCTGTGGTAAGATTAAATAGTCTGCTGATTTTCTAGTACTTAATTCAGCAGCTAGCAAAACTTGTCCTATAATTTTTGATAGACCTTTCTTGAACACTTGTGGAGCTATTATAGATTGTAAGAAGTAAAAAGTTTTAACTAAGTTTGATGGATATTCTTATGAGTTTAACTTCTCCAAATTTGGTAAAATCCTTGTGAAAATAGCTTGCCTAATGAAGATTTCAGGATGGAACAACTTGCTTCTATTGATCGAGTTTATGACCTTGGACCTCTTTTTGATGACTTTAAGTATGCTCGTACTAATGATAAAGTTGTTGCCAGTGACAGTTATATTGTCAACTTTATTCAAAGTGCTACTGGAAGTTATTATGAGAGAGGGAAACATGGTTTTATGCATCTCAATGATGTTAAGTTTCCCTATTTTATGTTGAAAGCTTTGAAGTTGCATTTGTTTTGTCTTCCTATGCTAGTGGCTTTTTGTTTCAACAATTCATTTTCTCATGATACCCCCATGCGTAGGAAGTGGGTTAGACTCAAATGTGTTGGTTATTTGCTTCTTGATGCTCTCTTTCACTTCAAATATTTATCTCCTATGTGAGCATCTTTGAAAGTTTCAAGCCTAACTTAAAGACATTAAATAAAAGTACTTGTTGGGAGATAACCCAAGAGTTTTGTCGAGTATTAGAAGTTATTATTTCAGTAATAACCGCTTCTTATCCTTTTTGTTTTGGTTTTTGTGTCAAGTTCAACTACTTTTGAGAAGTAGAGGAGTTATGAAAAGTGGCTGTCCTGGGACAGATTTTTGTGCTGCTCGTGAGGGAGCTCAGTATGTCGGATGGAGCTGTATTTTTCTGTGCTTGTTCTACAAGTTGTTACCCAACTTTCATTAGTTATGCACTTTTGATTTGAGCAACAGAAGGTTTTCGAAAAAATCAATCTTTACCTGCTGGTCTATTTTGACAGATTTCTGCCGTCATTTGCATTTGCCTCTTATAGAAGCCTTTGTTTTGATGGATTTCAGTTGAATTGTGAATCTAAAGGTTTATTGTTTTAGCTTACACTAATGTTTCCATTGAGGTTTTTGTGAGACCTGGTAAGAAAGGAATTTCCAGGAGAAGGAGGAAAGGAATCTGCAGAGTTCGACTTTGAATAGGTAAAAGTGGTGAAAATAGAAGGTTCGTGAAAACCCTATCTTTTTATATTTTTGATATTTTTAATGTATATGGAAGATTATGAGACGGGACAGAGGAGGAAACAGAGGCCAGGGTGGCCACACCCACCCTAGGCACGGACCCCAGCTGGCCGCGCCTGAGGGGGGGTGAGCCCCCCGAGCCCCATCTCCGCCTTGTTTTCATACCAGTACCTTCCTTATGCTTTAAAACTTCGTAATATATAACCCCCCGGATCCCCCCAGGTTCGTGCGTCGTGTTCTCATCGTCTTTTCGTTTCGATCTGTTTCTGTCAGGAAATCTTCTCAAGTTTAGAGCATCATGGTCTCCGCCAACGACAGAGGCAAGAAGCCCAAGGAAGATGATCCTCAAAACCCCAAGGAGGAGGAGATCTTGGTTGGGGATGAATAAGACATGGAGGAGGACGAGCATCCGGACACCCGCGCTACCGTCACAAGCATTGGAGTGGTGGCAAACCCTACCAAGCTTAGGAGGACAACACGAATGTCTATAGGAGGGAGAACTCCGTGTCATATCCTCGCTCCACGGTCACTTCCTCCACGTACCAAGAGACCCTTCCATACTCTTATACATGAGCATCTGTACCAACAGGTGCCCAAAGGGAACTTGCCCTCGGTTTGGGATATGCCTCGCTCTAACAATGCAGGGGATTATAGCCTCCGTTCTAGACTTCAGATCCTGCCCTAAGGCAGTGGAATCCCTTCGAACCACTGACGAGTTTTGTGACAAGTACCGTGCTTTGAGGATGAAGGTGGATATACTTCAAGAGGAGAACAACAGGCTTCGTAAGATGCTGGAGGGTTTTCTTACCCTAAACAAGGGAACACCATCACCACCAAAGGAGTAATTCGTCATCAGGTTTGGCATCCCCTTGGCTTATTTCAAGCTTGGGGGAGTGCCGTGGTATCACCATCATTATCTTTTATCTTTTACCTTTTTAGTGGATTCATATCTTTGGTAGAGAAGTTATCTTATAGGTTGGTTTGCATGTGGAAGTATCTCTCCTTTAGTTGATTATCTTTGTATCCTTTGGTGTGAGTGCCTTTATGGAATATTAATGAGAAGTTTCATCTTTTACTTTTTGCACTTCTTATTTTAGTTTGCAATCTATATTATATGATTGATCTTGTTGATCAGTATTTGCATCACTTTGGGAGCATCAAGTAGATCTAAATTGGTTTTGGCAAACCAAGCTCTGGTCAGTAGCAACACTTTTTGAGGTTTGAAAGGAAAAGAGAAGAAGCTTATAGGTATTTTGTATCATCTATTTTCTTTCTTGATTAGCTCATAAGCTTAGTATTCTTTATTTAAGATCTTTTGTGTCTTCAAGGAAGATTGCATGTTTGGCTTTATTACTTGTATGTTTGCTTGTTTCCTTCAACTCTTGTGCTTGCTACCCAGCGTTGCTAACCAAAAACCTGTTTTGAGAAGGCATACTTCTCATATTTCCAATCCCTTTGAACCAAACCAATGACATTTGTGTCCACCATATTTACCTATTAGCATTACTGCTATTCCAAGAAAATTCTCAAGCCTCATCTATCTTTCGAATTAAAAAGTATTTTGTTATGTGAAAACTAGTTAGTAAAGCTCTCACGAACTTGATGGCACACCTTATTTTTCTTGCCCCTAATAGACTTGAACCATTGTGTCATCGAAGTTGTATATGCTTGCATCTATACGTTGGAATTAGCAGAATCGTGCTGTCAACGGGAACACTTTCAACATTGCACTTGTACTTTGTACACAGTTGATATCATGCTCTTTTGTCTGTGGATGTCACTGGTGTGAAATAAAAAGGGAGCTTGTAAGTCCATGGAGTTATGTATTTTGTGTTAGAGAAACGCCCGGGCCGCTAGCCTAATCCATGCCTAATCATGGTGGAAACTTGAAGCATCACCATAGTGAGCTATCTGTGAAGCATCCTCAGTAAAAAGCTATGCACATAGTAAATAAAAATATCACCGAGATGCTCACTATCTGCTTGCCTTGTCATTTTGGTTATGGGATAGCTCTTGTACCATGTGAAAGGGGTACCCCCTTGGCAGTTCTCTATGATACGCATGTACTTACAATAACAAGAACTTACCAATAACTGAAGTTGAGTAGCATGAGGTGTGGCCCTCATATTCAAGGGACATGAGATTGCCAACTTATATTTTGTGAAGCATATACTCCATCCTTGTTCACTTTAACCTTAATTATCTCAAGATGCCTATGATAGGGGCAATGAGGGCTCAAAGCTAGTAAGTACCATAATGTTTTGTAAGCTCTTTATGACTTGTAATCCCTGCTTCCCTCTATGAAGGGACCTTTCTCCTCTTCCCAAGTTGAGTCAGTGAACCTACTTCCTCTCTATCTCCACCAAGCATTTGAGTTGTTGTGTTTCAAGCATTCATATGGTGATTTATTCAATCATGTTCTTTATCTTCTTTGTTTGCACAAAACTCTTATCTATTGAGTATTACTTTGAAATCCTTCATTGTGAAAAACCTTTTTGAGCAAAGAGTGCTCCTGTTTTGAAGACTTCTACAAAAAGCTTTTTGTGAAACTGTTTGCCAGGTGTTCTCCGACCAAGAACAAAGTTTACCAATTCCAATTATGATGTATCTTTATGCATCTCTATTGTGACTCTTATACTTGTTGCAAGCTAAGTTATGCAATGGTGAGTTGCTTTCTTCTACGAGTTGTGCAATGGTAAGTGTGATGCTTCTTGTCTATATTATTTTATGGACACTTCACTCCATAAACCCGTGGACATGTTTACTGAGCTCAGTTTTCGCATAGGGACAAGCGAAGGTCTAAGCTTGTGGGGAGTTGATACGTCCAATTTGCATCACCATTCTGTATCATAATTTGCCTCTATTCATTGATATATGTCTTATTATGAGGTATTACTTATGTCTTTTCCTATGTTTTTGCATGTTGGATGATTCTTGGAGGATGAACTGCCAGATTCTGGATTCTGATGAAAAAGAGGTGTTTTGATGCAATTTCGTGAAGATCAGAAAAATACCAGAAAATATTGGAAAATTATATTTTCCCAGAAGACGAAGGAAGCCAGAAGGGGAGGCGTAGGGGCCCATAGGGGGCCCACACACCCCTAGGCGCGGGCCCCCATGGGCCGCGCCTAGGGCAGGTGTGTCCCACCTGGTCGGCCTCCGACTCCGCCCTCTCGCCTATATCTTCCTCTCAGAACCCTAATACTAGGGGGCGACCACATATAGATTTCCGCCACCTCTGCGGGGTAGAAAACACCGAGGGAGAAAGAGCTCTCCGACAGCCAGATTTCTGCCTGGGAAATTCCTTCCCGGAGAGGGGAGATCGTCGCCATCAACACCATCATCAAGCTAGGCTTCATCGGGATCATCATCATCCACACCATCATCTCCACCAGCACCATCATCATTACTCCATCCTGATGTAACAATCGTGTTGAATACTTGCTTAGTTCATTAGGGGAAACTTTCCTGTTGTTGATTACTATTGTAATTGATGCTTGTGAGTGGAACCATTGGATTATTGTTTATGTTCAGATTGTTATCCATCACCATATCATCTTTGATCTTGATCCATATGATGTCTCATGAGTAGTTCGTTTAGTTCTTGAGGACATGGGAGAAGTCATGTTGTTAGTAGTGGATTTGTGTTAAGTTATTATTCAATGGTTTAGTATTTAAGTTGTGGTGCTATTCTTCTAGTGGTGTCATATGAACGTCGACTACATGATACTTCACCATTTATGAACCTAGGGGAATGCATTGTGTATTTGGCTACTAATTGTGGGGTTGCCAGAGTGACAAGGGAGTGTAGGATCTCAGAGTTTAAGGCTGTGGTTAGGTTTATATCTTAATTATTTTCCTGTAGTTGCGGATGCTTGCAGGAGTTTAATCACAAGTATGTATTAGTCCAAAGTAAGGTCGGTACATTAGCACAGGTTCACCCACACAACACTCACAACACCAAAGAAGAGTACTCAGTTATTTGAAGCAAAAGCACTTGACAGAATCCCCATGTGTCCTCGAGAATGTTTGGTCCTTATAAGTATTTCCACCAGTTTGTCCTTTGCTAAGAAAGGATTGGGTCACTTGCTGCATTTTCTCGTTGTCTTCATTACTTGCACCTTGTTTTGTTGCTTTATCAGAAAACCCCTAAAAATCCGTTTGCTAAGTATTTACAGAGATTTCCTGCTCCATACCACTAGTCAACACCTTCCGCTCCTCGCTGGGATCGACACTCCTATTTATCAAAAATACTGCGATACACCCCCTATACTTGTGGGTCATCAAGAATATTTTCTGGCGCCGTTGCTAGGGAGTGAAGCGCCATTGAAGAGTGATACGTCGTAAAGGTATCTATAATTTTTGATGTTCCATGCTTGTTTAGTATCTACTTTGCTTTGCTTTGTCCACACTTTGAGGTGTTTTTATATGTTTTTTGGTACTAACCTATCAACAAGTTGCCACAGTGCCAGTTGCATGTTTTCTTCTATTTTTGGTTCCAGAAAAGGCAGAAAATGAACATTCTCGGAATTGGACGGGGCAAAAGGCAAAGTCAATATTTCACCGAGGGGAACACGGAACCACGAAGCAGAGACGGAGGAGGGCCTCGGGGGCCCACACCCCCTGGACGTGTGGCCAGGCCTAGCCCGTGCCTGGGGGGTGTGGCCACCTTGGGCACCCCATCGGCCTCTCCTTTCTCCTACATATACGTCTCCTCGGTATGTAAACCCTAACGCTAGCAGAAATCCACGAAAACTTCCACAGCGCCGCCGCCACCAAAGGGGAGATTCAGGGGACAAAAAGTCTTTGTTCCGGCACCCTACCGGGACGGGGAAGTTCCCCCGGAGCCATCTCCATCGATCTCCATCGCCATCTTCATAACCATTGCTGATTCCCATGATGAGGAGGGAGTAGTTCTTCCTCAAGGCTAAGGGCTCTACCGATAGCTATGTGTTCATCTCTCTCTCTCTCTCGATGCATGATCTTGTTGTGGTCATGAGCTTTGTAATCAAGAAGATATACCTTGCTACTCAAGTGCTTCAATAGATATCTGCTCTCCCCATGTGTGTGTGAAAGTGACAGCATGCACGCCATGGTGGCACTTAGGCTTGAGTCTACATAAATACTCTTTGTGCTTTAATAGATCTATGTTTTTCCTCACATGTGTGAAAGTGACAGCGGGCATACCGTGTGTGGCACTTCGGCTATATTGAATATTTGTTATGAGTTATATTTGGAGTTGGATGTCTCTATGAAATTGTGGTGTTTGTTGGAACCATCTAGCGCTCAAGGTGACAGTGTGGGGTTATCTAGATTGGGGAAGGCCCTACCATGGATTAGAGTGTCCAACCAGAGAGTATTTAAGAGTAGTATCATGAAAAGAGGATATTTATATGAGAGTGTTCACTAGTGAAAGTATGATCCCTAGGCCCTGTTTCTAAATATTGAAACACCATTTGCTACTAGATCTGTTGCATGTTTGCTTGCTTCCATCCTTTTGCCTTTAGTATTTACCTCACCGTCAAGCTATTTTCTGGCACCGTTACCACTTGTATTTCACTATCTCTTCTCCGAAGTAGTGCACCTATACACCTGACAAGTGTATTGGGTGTGTTGGGGACACAGGAGACTTCTTGTATCTTGATTGCAGGGTTGTTTGAGAGGGATACCTTTGACCACTTCCTCCCTGAGTTCGATAAACCTTGGGTAGTCCACTTAAGGGAAACTTGCTGCTGTTCTACAAACCTCTGCACTTGGAGGCCCAACAACTGTCTACAAGAAGAGAAGTGCGTAGACATCAAGCTATTTTCTGGCGCCGTTGCTGGGGAGGTAAGGTAAAAGGTTCTCACATCCTCCGGTGTGAGTGCTCAAAGTTATTCCCTTTAGATTATGCAATTTTGTCTTTTTGTTTCTTGTTTTCACTAGTTAGGCTTAATGGAAAACAACAACAAAAATTAGAGAGCTCTATAGTGTTTATCTTAAGCTAGGACATGAAGTGTTTAAAGAGAAAATTAAAAACCTATGGAACTTTATTTGCATGCTAATAGCAATGTTATTAGTATGAATTATTTGGTCACCATTATTTCTAATGCTATGGAAAGGTCTAAGCTTGGGGAAGATGGTTTTGATGAGCATGATATTTTTAGTCCCCCAGCTTTAGAGGAGGAAACTTGGTTTGATGATACTTTAACTCCAATATATGATGATTACAATGATGAATATGATATTTTCAGTCCACCTACTATTGAGGAGAAAATTTATTGTGATTACAATATGCCTCCTATATTTGATGATTATGGTGATGATAATAACAATGATAGATATTTTGCTGAATTTGCTCCCACTACAATTAATTAGAATGACTATGCTTATGTGGAGAGTAATAATCATTTTATGCATGTGGCTCATGATAAGAATGTTTTATGTGATAGTTATATTGTTAATTTTATTCATGTTGCTATTGAAAGTTATTATGAGAGAGGGAAACATGGTCTTATGTATATAAAAAATATCAAGTTTCCCCTCTTTATGTTGAAAATCTTGAAGTTGCACTTGTTTTGCTTTCCTATGCTTGTTGCTTTGTGCTTTCATGACTTGTTTCTTTACAAGATTCCTATGCATAGGAAGTGGGTTAGACTTAAATGTGTTTTGAATTTTCTCCTTGATGCTCTCTTTTACTTCAAATTCATATTTCTTATGTGAGCATCTTCTCAAACTATCATGCCTAACTTAAAGGCGTTAAAGAAAAGTACTTGTTGGGAGATAACCCAAGAGTTTTCTTGAGTCTTGGAAGTTATTACTTCAGTAATGACCTCTTCTTATCCTTTTTGTTTGCTTTTTGTGCCAAGAATGACATCTAATGAGAGGGAAGTAAGATTTGGGTAGTTGATGTCCCGAAACAGATTTCTGTCCTCCACCATAAAAATTCGTGAGGAATCTCTGTAAGTCGTATTGAGCTTATAATTTACGAATAAATCCCCCAGTATGTTAGATAACTTCCATTAGATCAACACTTTTTGATTTGAGCAACAGAAGGTCTTCGAAAAAATCGGTTTTTACCTGCTGGTCTGTTTTGACATGTTTCTGCCATTATTTGCATTTGTAATTATTGATTCCTTTTTGGGTTCTTTTTGGAAAATTGAGCTTTTTGAGGGAATTGCTACAGTAGATTGTGCTTTTAGTGAAAGTTTTGCTATTCTAAAGCTAAACCTAAGGGTCTATTATCTTTTAAATACACTAATGTTGCTAATGAAGATTGTGTGAAGTTTTGTATGAAGGAAAAATTTGCAGGTGTAGAGAAAGAATGATGTAATGAGATGAAGAATGGACAAAATCTCAAGCTTGGTGATGCCACCCCATGTCACCCCAAGAAATATTCAAGAGGTACAAGCATCAAAGCTTGGGGATGCCCAAGGCATCCCCTTCTTCATCAATAAAAATCTCAGGTCTTTCTAGACACTTTATTTTTATTGCTTCATGCACTGTTGTGTTGTTCTTGGAGCATCTTAGTTTTCATTTTTGGTTTTTGTATGCTTAGTTTGCTTGAATAAAGTTGGTTGATCACAGCACACTTCTTGTGTAGAGAGACACACTCGGTTTTCATTGCCTAGAACACTCTAGTTTTCATTCTTATTGTCTTGTGAGTGTTCTCTTTTGCTAGCACTGTGTTTAGCCTTAGTTTTCTTGTGCTTTCAGCTTAGAACTTTTTTAGTTCTTCTTTGTGGATTTGTGAGACATGCTCACTTATTTTTATTGATTATTATCTTTGTGAGTTGTTTCAAATAAGTCGATTGGTGTTGGAAAAGAGTAGATAGTTTCATGCTTAAGTGGTACAAAAGTGAGCTTGCTTTGACTATGGCTTGGACTTTATCTTTTCATGCTAGTTTTGACCTTATGCTTAGTGATTATTGTTGTAGCATGACTTGCTCCATATCATTGAGAGTGCTTAGTGTGCCTTGAAAGAATCATGCGTTGTTTTAGCATACAAAAGCATAGTATTGTGGTATTCTCCTTTGATGCTTTGTTTGGGTTGACATGGCACATGCTCACACCATGTTATGACTATAAACAAGTCACCTTAGCCGTTATGATCATTTATTCCTTGACTTGTAGTACCACTTTATGCTTTGATTAGTAATGTTTTGTCGCTCTACATGATTATGGCCATTATTGCTCTCTTAGTTGGTCGCTCCCAGTCTTTTGCTAGCCTCCACTTGTATTGAGTAAGCTCTACTCATGCTTCCAACTCCCAAGAAACCAATTTATTCCAAAGTGTCCACTATAAATTTCTATGCATGGTGTGTTACACCATTTCAAGTATATTCTTGTTTTCAGCTATCTTCTAATTAAAAAGTATTTTGTTATGTGAAAACTTAGTGATTAAAGCCATCACGAACTTGATGGCACGCTTTATATTCCTTGCCCCTAATAAACTTGAACCATTGTGTCGTCTATGTTGTATATGCTTGCACCTATACGTTGGAATTAGCAGAACCATGCTGTCATGGGAAACATTTTCAACATTGCACTTGTACTTTGTACACAGTTGATATCATGCTCTTTTGTCTATGGATGTCGCCGGTGTGAAATAAAAAGGGAGCTTGTAAGTCCATGGAGTTATGTATTTTGTGTTAGAGAAACTCCTGGGCCGCTAGCCTAATCCATGCCTAATCATGGTGGAAACTTGCAGCATCACCATAATGAGCAATCTGTGAAGCATCCTCAATAAAAACCTATGCAAATAGCAAATAAAAAAGATCGCTGAGATGCCCATTGTATGCTTGCCTTGTCATTTTTGTTATGGGATAGCTCCTGTACCATGTGCAAGGGGTACCCCGTTCGCTGTTCTCTATGATATGCATGTACTTACTATGACAAGAACTTACAGGTGACTAAAGTTGAGTAGCATGAGGTGTGGCCCTCATATTCAAGGGACATGAGATTGCCAACTTATACTTTGTCAAGCATATGCTCCATAGTTTTTTCACTTTAACCTTAATAACTTCAAGATGCTTATGATAGGAGCAATGAGGGCTGAAAGCTAACAAGTACCATAATTTTTGGAACCTCTTTTTGAAACTTGAAATTCCTGCTTCCTTTATGAAGGGCCTTTCTTCCACTATTATATTGAGTCTCCACCTTCTATCCATAGGCACCAATTATGAGAGCATAGTTGCCATTCTTAGTTCTATGTGCATTGTCCCAAGACTTACTGATTGATTCATATTGTTGATATTACTTGTTCTTGTGCTATTTGTATCTAGTCACTCTTATGAACTTTGAAGGTGTCCTATGCATCTATTTGCTACTCCATGAGGGACAAGCTGAATGCCACTATGCCATGTTTTTTGTATGTGAAACAAACAAACATTTTTCAATGCATGTTATTCATGATCTTTGTTTGTAGCCTTTCATGTTGCATGCATACTTACTTTGTCTTACTGTTAGAACTCCATCTTTCATCAACATGTTTAGAGTTCTTTGATCCCAGCTTTCAATGCTTGCAAATGGTTTGATCTTGATTTTGATGGTGCATGTCACCTCAAAAATTATTTCTTATATCACTTACCTACTCGAGGACGAGCAAGAGTTAAGCTTGGGGATGCTTGATACGTCGTAAACATATCTATAATTTTTGATGTTCCATGCTTGTTTAGTATCTACTTTGCTTTGCTTTGTCCACACTTTGAGGTGTTTTTATATGTTTTCTGGTACTAACCTATTAACAAGTTGCCATAGTGCCAGTTGCCTATTTTCTTCTATTTTTGTTCCAGAAAAGGCAGAAAATGAACATTATCGGAATTGGATGGGACAAAAACCAAAGTCAATATTTCATCGAGGGGAACACGGAACCACGAAGCTGAGACGGAGGAGGGCCTCGGGGGGGCCACACCCCCTGGCTGCGTGGCCAGGCCTGGCTCGCACCTGGGGGGTGGCCACCCCGGGCACCCTCTCGGCCTCTCCTTTCGCCTACATATACATCTCCTCGGGACGTATACCCTAACGCTAGCGGAAATCCACGAAAACCTCCACAGCGCCGCCGCCACCAAGGGGGAGATTCGAGGGACAGAAAGTCTCTGTTCCGGCACCCTGTCGGGACGGGGAAGTGCCCTCGGAGCCATATCCATCACCATCTTCATCACCATTGCTGATTCCCATGATGAGGAGGGAGTAGTTATTCCTCAAGGCTAAGGGCTCTACCGGTAGCTATGTGTTCATCTCTCTCTCTCTCTCGATGCATGATCTTGTTGTGGTCATGAGCTTTGTAATCAAGAAGATATACCTTGCTACTCAAGTGCTTCAATAGATATCTGCTCTCCCCATGTGTGTGTGAAAGTGACAGCATGCACGCCATGGTGGCACTTAGGCTTGAGTCTACATAAATACTCTTTGTGCTTTAATAGATCTATGTTTTTCCTCACGTGTGTGAAAGTGATAGCGGGCATACCGTGTGTGGCACTTCGGCTATATTGAATATTTGTTATGAGTTATATTTGGAGTTGGATGTCTCTATGAAATTGTGGTGTTTGTTGGAACCATCTAGCGCTCAAGGTGACAGTGTGGGGTTATCTAGATTGGGGAAGGCCCTACCATGGATTAGAGTGTCCAACCAGAGAGTATTTAAGAGTAGTATCATGAAAAGAGGATATTTATATGAGAGTGTTCACTAGTGAAAGTATGATCCCTAGGCCCTGTTTCTAAATATTGAAACACCATTTGCTACTAGATCTGTTGCATGTTTGCTTGCTCCCATCCTTTTGCCTTTAGTATTTACCTCACCGTCAAGCTATTTTCTAGCACCGTTACCACTTGTATTTCACTATCTCTTCTCCGAACTAGTGCACCTATACACCTGACAAGTGTATTGGGTGTGTTGGGGACACAGGAGACTTCTTGTATCTTGATTGCAGGGTTGTTTGAGAGGGATACCTTTGACCACTTCCTCCCTGAGTTCGATAAACCTTGGGTAGTCCACTTAAGGGAAACTTGCTGCTGTTCTACAAACCTCTGCACTTGGAGGCCCAACAACTGTCTACAAGAAGAGAAGTGCGTAGACATCAAAGAGTGGAACTGGTAAAGGAAACTTCTACTGTGAGTATTGCTTTTGTTTACGTTTGTTTCTTTGTTTCCAATATGGATAACCCACTTGATTTTCTATTTGGTAAAACTACTACCACCGTTATGGTAGTAGATGAACCACCACCTATTGAGATAGATCCTTTTAAGATACCTACAAGTATTATTGATCGTGTCATGGATAATTATTATTTGGGGGATGGAACTGTCCATCCTGGAGATCATTTGCTTTTTATCCATGATTTATGCGGGTTGTTTAAGTGTGCAGGTATCACAACTGAACATGTGAAGAAGTTACTCTCCATATCCTTGAAGGGGAGAGCTTAATAATGGTATAAGCTACTGAAGAATGGACAATCCATGGAATGGGAGGAGATGGCATCTCTCTTTTATTTCAAATTTTATCCTCCTAGTGAGATTCATAAGGATAGAAATATGATATATATAACTTTTGGCCTCGTGATGGGGAGAGTACAGCTCAAGCTTGGGGGATATTGAAGTTACTAATGCTTAAATGTCCTATTCATGAACTCCCTAACAATATTATTATCAATAACTTTTATGCTAGGCTTTCTCTTCATGATAAAGATTTACTAGATGCTTCTTGTGCTGGATCATTCACACGTATGAAGGAAGAAGCTAAATGGGATCTCCTAGACCGTATTCAAGAGAACACTAAAGCTTTGGGAGAATGACAAAAGAAGAAAGTCATGTATAAACTATGATTATGAATGAATTAAATCTTTTATGGGAATTGATGGCTTCCGTGATATTAGTAATGAGTTTGGTCTTGATTCCCAAAGTATTGCCAACTGTTTTAAGGCCTTTGCCTCCTACATAGAAATTCCCAAGAAGAAGTGGAATAATTACCATGCACCTTATAAACATGTTGTTAGTCATGTTCCTATTAGAAGCACTGAAGTTTGTACTATTCATATGGTGATAGTGATACTGTTGATGATTCTGATGAGTCGGATGAAGATGAGGAAGCATCAATTCCTATATCATGGACTGATGACTTCTCTACAGCAATGAATGTGAACAATGGGCATGATTCTTCCTGGTAGTATCACGAGAACAACATCGCAAAGGATGTCATGTATCCTAGCAAGAGACATCTATAAGAAGAAGTCATTGCGTGGACAATGTTCATGCAACAGGTCTTAAAAACTAAGGTGTCATCTCAAAAATATTTGACAATGGTTTGTGTGAAAGACGGTTGTCCCGCAAGGCTGCATGGCCATTTCGTATGACACCAACTGGATGGTGAGCGATGTAGTGTTGCACATATGTATACTTCACATTGTCCTTAAGGAGCATCGTAACCTTACTTCTACGCTCCTGAATCGACTATTATACATGGAGATGGTGGAGAGCAAAGCGATGGAGGTGAAAGCTATCATCAATAAAGTTGTTGTCAGATTTCGTTACAAAATTTCTTATGGCAAGTCTTGGAGGACTAAGCATAGGACACTGGAGGAAATATTTGGTTTGTTCCAAGACCGATATGATTGTGTTGTTTGGATGCTATAGACACTACATGCTAGGAATCCAAGCACCTACGTGTCTACGTCAACATCCAACACTTTACTTTGCCACATGAACCATATTTGAGGGTGTTGCATCGAGTGTTCTTCTGTTTCTATATGCATAGAAGCATTCAATCACTGTCGACTAGTGGTATGTGTAGATGGGACATTTCTCACTGGCAAGTACAGGGGTCAGATCCTGGCCGCCATTGGTCAAGATGGTAAAAATCAAATCGTTCCACTCGCATTTGCTTTCGTGGAGAGCGAGAACACCAAGAGTTGGGTGTGGTTCTTCAGGCGGCTGAAGATAGTTATTGTTAAGCACAAGCCAAAGTGTGCATCCTTCATGATAGGATCCGGGTATACTTAGCTCAATAAAGAAGTGGACGCAGCCTGCCCTTGGATGAACTAACACCATGGAAGGAGATGCAGAGCCGTTGGTGCATGCGCCATCTGGGAGCCAATTTTTACTCACTGTTCAGAAACAAGTCCCTTATGAACCTACTCACAAAACTCTGCAAGCAGAACCAAGAATGGAAGTATATCAAGGCACACGACTATCTTGATGAATTCACTAAAAATATGTTAGGATGAGGAAAGCTACACGAGCAGCAACTGTCTTACCTCATGCATAGGCGGTAGCTGCATAGAAAGCAACAGGAGCAGCTAATACGTCGGAAACGTATCTATAATATTTGATGTTCCATGCTTGTTAGTATCTACTTTGCTTTGCTTTGTCCACACTTTGAGGTGCTTTTTACATGTTTTCTAGTACTAACCTATTAACAAGTTGCCACAGTGCCAGTTGCCTGTTTTCTGCTGTTTTTGGTTTTAGAAAAGCTAGTAAAGAAATATTCTCGGAATTGGACGGGACAAACGTCAAAGTCAATAACTTTCCGTGGGGAACAAGAAGTCCAGAGGGGAGACAGAGAGGCGTGCAGGCGGCAGACCCCTAGGCGCTTCGAGGTGGGCCGTGCACAGGAGGGGTGTGGCCCCCTGGCCACCTCCTCGGCCTTCCCCTTCGCCTATAAGAAGCCCCCAATGCAGAAACCCTAAGCACCCGATCAAATCTCCACGAAACCGTCTGTAGCCGCCGCCACCATCGTCCCTAGATCGGGGGGATCTGAAGTTCTTCCGGCACCTGGGAGGAGATCATCCGGAGGCCTTGATGCAGCCCGTCCTGGGCACCTCCATCTACAACACCTAGTCCCCAAGTGGACCAATGACTCGCTTGAGCCAAGCTCCTCCAAGCCAAGGTTAACTCGCTCCTTTCCTCATGTGATTTTGGTCTACCTTTGGATGGCTTGCTACTTCATGCAACTACGTTATGTATACTCAGCTATGAAGCAACATCACCACACCAAGCCCCCAAGGAAGAAGGACTAGGAGAAGAAGCTGCTGGAGCTCTGCACACCGGAGTCTCCGGTGTAGACCGGAGTCTCCGGTCCCCTACACCGGAGTCTCGGACCTTCCTCAGTCCGGCCCCAAGAACCAAGCAGGGATGCCGGATGCCCCCCTCAGGAGGCAGGTTGAGATTGACCGGAGTCTTCGGCCCAGACCGGAGTCTCCGGACCCAACACCGGAGTCTCCGGCCTGCTCGATGCCAGGCATGTCAAGGCCTTTTGGGCCTGGCCCATGTAACCCCCAGTTTCGCCCAAACTTCTAGTTTTATTCCAAAACTACCCCTGTTTAAGTAGTTGGCCTATAGAAAGCCCCACCCCTCATATGTAAACCCTAGACTTGGATAATAATAGATTGAGGACACCCCTTTGAGGATCTTTCATCTATTGGTCTCATGCTCCTACCAAGGGGCACCCTATTATCCACAACCTCTTGGATCTTGCCTAGTGCATTCAAGTTGTACAAGGCCTTGGGTTCTCGGTTTCTCGCCCCCAAGTAGTCAAGATCTCACCAAGCACCTCGCCCCTGTTGTTGGCCATGGAGAGAGAGCTTCGCCCAACACCGATCCTAGGGATTATGTTGGACCGGTTGCCACCAGCGTGAGTTATCGGCGTGTATCGTGATTTGTGTGCGTGAGTTCATCGGGTTCTTAGTGTGCGTGTGTTCGTGGATTTCGTCCCCTCTTCCCCTTCCACCACTTTTCCCTCGATTCCCGTAGAGATTCGTGAAAGATCGGGCCACCCTAAGGGGTTACCCCACATCATATTGGTATCAAGAGCAAGGTTGATCACGAATTTCCCCTCAATTTTTCTTCTATCCACCATAAATTCGAAAATTTCCCCAAAACAGCCCCAATTTGCCTTTGGATCGGTCTATCGTTTTGGAGTGTTATTTGTGGTTTTGATCCGACCAAATCTTGTCTAAGGTGTTGGTCCAGCTTTTGCCTGCGTTTCCCAGCCCAATTTTGGCCAAATTTTCGCGGATTTGAGGACTCTAGGCGTGAATTTACGCTCAAGAACACGAGTAGATCTTCCACACCGGAGTCTCCGGCCCTGTGCACCGGAGTCTCCGGTCTACCGAGTCTCCGGCCGGACCGAGTCTCCGCCCTGACGCCGATTTTGACCTTTTCCTCTTTTACGCATTGGCTAATCATGCATTTTGTTGTTTGTGTTCCGTGTGCGTGTCACCAACTAACAGATAGCTTCCGCAACATCGTCGCGCTCTTCGACACCACGGACCCCAAACTCTTCCCCGCTCCATCGACACAAGATCACCATCAACAACTAAGGTATAATGTGTGTCAACCCTTGTAGCCATATCTTCCTTTGTGTGTACCTATCCTATGAGAGCAACTCATTTTGTGTTTGTCTAAGCATTGTGCACTTGCCATTGGAAATTGAGAGTGTGAGGGCAAATACAAAAGTTAACTTCGTATCATAGAAAGGGAGAAAAAGAAAAATAATCAAAAAAAAGAGAGGAAAAGAAAAAGAAAAATAGAAAGATATATAGTCTCCCAATACAAAGAGAGCATCAAGCTTGTAAGCAAAAGAGAGAGGAAGAAGCGCGCCAAGGCAAGTGCACAAATCCGTTGCTTATCCTCTTTTGGCAAACGAGTTGTGGTATCTCCTTAAGTTGGCACGACAACCGAGCGTAGTCTTTGTTAGGCCATTTCGTGCTCAATTTCATAGTCGTGCTAACCCCATTTTTCTCCACGTGTGTGTGTAGTCGTAGGTTCTCGTCACCTTTTGAGTTGACCATTTCCTTTTGACTTGAGTATGTTGGATCTTCTCCACTTTTGACTATCCTTTGCGTTCGGTTGGTTCTTTGGCTTTCCCACAATCCTACCCATCCACCAAAAGCTTTTGAGAGTTGTAGCTTATTGGTGTGTGAGTTTCTTTGCAATTTCACTTTGCACGCTGTTAGCTCCTTTGTGTGGCAATTGGTTTGATATAATCTCCAAGGTGAGGTAAAAGGCTAACTCTACGCACCCTTATTCTCCATATACAACCCTTGTTGGCTTTGCATCATGGACAGGAATGGCGAGCCGTCCCAACCACCACCACCTCCGGAGGACGACACACAATACATGACAAGATGGGACCATTGGAAGATCCGAGGAGAATTCAACTACCGTTGTGAAGCCCTTGAGCGGCGCCAAGATGAACAATTTAGCGAAGCCCGAGTGGAGTTCAAGAACATCGACAACCGCTTCGAAGAAGTCCGAGGCCAAATGCATGCCATGCAACACAACCTCGGTCATCAAAACGAAGCTCTTGGTCGCGCCCTCGCGTCAACGGATGAGAAGCTTCAATGCCTCATTGATGGGTTAGCAAGGACACGCTCGCGAGACTCAAGATCATCACAGCACTCCTCAAGTGAATCAAGTGCACCTCGCCGTCACGCTTAAAGGCACCGGGATGGACCCGTCCTTCAATCCATGAGCTCTTCTCAAGCGGTACCATCTCCGCGACACGCCGCAACGTCAAGCTATGATGGTGACCTCTCCGCAAGACCTCCAAGACGTGAAGCGGACCATCCACAACCAAGGGCACTTGTGATTCAACAAGAGCAACCTCACATGGACCACCAAGCCCATCGCCATCGACATGTTCTTTCAACATCAAGTGAAGCATCCGAAGTAGAAGAACAAGTTCGCCGTTGGCGTGAAGCACTTGAAGATCCACCAAGGCGTCATCATCGACATGAACATCAATGTCGACAGCATGATCATCATGACGAGCCTCCTCCACATCAAGAAGAAAGAGAGCAGCCCATTGCGCATGCGGCTCGACGTCCTCCTCGCCACATGGCACAAGACAATGCTCCTCGGCATCAACCACGACAAGAACAAGAGCAAGCTCCCCAAGCTCGTCGTGAGGATCGACAACCCCCTCCTCGTCCTCAACCGCGCCAACAACACGAGCAAGCTCCCCAAGCTCGTCGTCAAAACCAAGTTCCACCACCAAACACGGCACCTCAACAACCGCAAGAGCAACTCCACCATCACCAAGCAAGACATGAGAGCTCAGATGATGAGGATGGCCGCCAAAATCATGGCAACCGTCGCCACCGGAACCGCAATGAAGAAGAAACTTTCGGCAAGCTCAAGTTCACCATGCCCAAATTCACCGGTTCCAATGAACCCGAAGAATACCTCTCGTGGGAACTCAAGGTTGACAAGATCTTCCGCATTCACAACTATAGCAATGAGAAGATGATGGCCATGGCATCCCTCGAGTTTGATGAGTATGCCAACCTTTGGTGGGAACAAGTCCAACTCGCTCGTGAATCAAAAGAAGACCCCCCAATCTCAACTTGGCAAGATATGAAGGCTCATATGAGATCCCGCTTTGTTCCTTCGCACTACACGCGTGACCTTTTCAACAAGCTTCAAACGCTTAGTCAAGGGACCAAGACCGTGGAAGAGTACTTCAAGCAAATGGAGCTCAACATGATCCGTGCCAACATTGAAGAACGTGATGAGCAAACAATGGCACGTTTCCTCAATGGCTTGAACCATCCAATCAAGCGCATCACCGAGTTCCAAATATACAACAACATGGTTGAGCTTGTGCACATTGCATCAAAGGCCGAGCGTCAAGTGCTACAAGTGTGGAGGCAAAGGACACAAGTCGGCCGCATGTGGGAACAAGAAAGTTTTGTTCATCCATGACAACGGCGATGAAGAATACTTGAGTGAAGATGAGTTTGATGCAAGGGTCAAGGAAGCCATGGCAAGGCAACATTTGGAAGAGGACCAAGAACTACTTGTGTGTGAGCATGACGCAAGCCCATTGCTTGTGGTCACAAGGGTCTTAACTACTCAGGCCAATGAGAATGAAGACCAACGATCAAATATCTTCCAAACTCATGCCGGTATCAATGGGAAGTCCATCAAGGTTGTCATCGATGGAGGGAGTTGCCACAATCTTGCAAGCACGGAATTGTGTGAGAAACTCAACCTCACCCTCCATCCACATAAGCACCCCTACCATATTCAATGGCTAAGTGACCAAGGGTCCGTCAAGATCAAGCACACCGTCTCGGTAACATTCTCAATTGGACAATACAAAGACACAGTGGAATGTGACGTGGTCCCCATGACGGTTTGCCATATGTTGCTAGGAAGGCCGTGGCAATTTGACAAGCGTGCTTTGCATGATGGTCACTCAAACACTTATACCTTCAAATGGCTTGAAAAAACTTGTGTTTTGCAACCAATGACTCCTAGCCAAATAATTGCGGACAATGCAAAGGCTTTAGCGAGGGCGCAATACACAAAAACACCTTGTGAGAAGAGTGGTGAGCGAGAGAACCACACTATAGTGAGTGAGTGCCACAGGCCAAACTCGAGTGGAAAAACTAAGAGTGTTCTTCTTGCCACCAAAAGTGAGATGAGCGAAGTGCGGAACAACCCATCCATCTTGCACTATGTCCTTGTATGCAAGGGACTAGCGCAAGGAACTAATGACTTGACAAATGTTCCTCCTTCTTTGATGACTATTTTGCAGGAATTCCACGATGTATTTCACGAAGAGCTTCCTCATGGCCTACCTCCTCTTCGTGGAATCGAGCACCGCATCGACCTCATACCCGGCGCACCACTCCCAAACCGCGCCGCGTATCGCACGAACCCGGAAGAGACGAAGGAGATAGAACGACAAATCAACCAACTCGTCTCCAAAGGTTTGATCCAAGTAAGCACTAGCCCAAGCGCGGCCCCCGTGATTCTAGTTCCAAAAACGGATGATACGTTGCGGTTATGCATGGACCGCCGTCCAATCAATGCTATCACCGTGCGTTATCTACATCCTATACCGCGTCTTGATGACATGCTTGATGAGTTATGTGGAGCCACTATATTTTCGAAAATTGATCTTCGTAGTGGTTACCATCAAATTCGCATGGCCGAAGGTGATGAGTGGAAAACCGCCTTCAATACCAAGCTTGGTCTCTATGAATGGTTGGTTATGCCTTTTGGCATATCAAATGCCCCATCTACCTTCATGCGCCTCATGAACCATATTTTGAGATCTCTCATTGGGAAGAGTGTCGTTGTTTACTTTGATGACATCCTTGTCTATAGCAAGTCACTAGAGGAGCATGCTACTCATGTTAAGGAGGTCCTTCAAATCCTTCGTCATGAAAATCTTTATGCTAATCTCCCAAAGTGCACTTTTGCAAAAGACAAGCTCATTTTCCTTGGTTTTGTTGTGTCTTCTAATGGCATTGAAGTTGATGTCTCAAAAGTTAAGGACATACGAGATTGGCCCATACATACCAATGTTAGTGAACTTCGTAGTTTTCATGGGTTGGCTGGCTTTTACCGTCGCTTTGTGAAAGACTTTTCCAGCATTGCTTGCCCCCTCAACGAATTGACCAAGAAAAATGTCACGTTCGTTTGGGGAAAAGCACAACAAAAGGTTTTTGATGAGCTCAAAAAGAGGCTCACCGAAGCACCACTTCTTGCATTACCGGATTTCACAAAAACCTTGAGATTGAATGTGACGCTAGTGGAATTGGCATTGGAGGCGTCCTTATGCAAAATGGGAGTCCTATTGCATGCCATAGTGAGAAACTCGATGGCGCACGCCTTAACTATCCCATTTATGACAAAGAGCTTTTTGCCTTGGTTCGTGTCCTTCAAGTGTGGCAACACTACCTTTGGCCCAAAGAATTTATCATCCATTCCGACCATGAGTCGTTCAAATATCTTAAGGGCCAAGCCAATTTGAGTAAAAGGAACGCCAAATGGGTTGAGTTTATGGAATCTTTTCCTTACATTGTCAAGTACAAGAAGGGCAAAGAAAATGTGGTAGCGGACGCTTTGTCTCGCAAAAACACAAACCTTCTTACGCGACTCGAAGTAAATGTCTTGGGTCTTGATGACATCAAATCTTTGTACGAGTCCGACCCTTTCTTTGGACCAATTTTTGCAAGATGTTCAATAGACAAAGGGATTGATGATTTCTATTTGCATAAGGGTTTTCTTTTCAAACAAAACAAGCTTTGCATTCCGAAATCGTCTCTCCAAATTTTGCTTCTTCAAGAGTCCCATGGTGGAGGCCTTATGGGTCACTTTGGCCGTGACAAGACATATGACATGCTATCCACTCACTACTTTTGGCCAAAGATGAAGCGCGAAGTGGAGCGCCACGTCCAACGATGCACTACATGTATCCAAGATAAGTCTAAGTCTAACCCCTTTGGTCTTTATATGCCATTGCCTATTCCTCATGCACCTTGGTCGGACATTAGCATGGACTTTGTGTTAGGCTTGCCTAGATATAAACATGGACATGATTCTATATTTGTGGTAGTGGATCGTTTTTCAAAAATGGCACACTTCATACCGTGCCATAAGACCGATGATGCTTCACATGTAGCAAATTTGTTTTTCAGGGAAATAATTCGGCTACACGGTGTACCAAGAACAATCGTCTCCGACCGTGACGTCAAATTCATGAGCTACTTCTGGAAGACTCTCATGGCCAAGCTCGGCATCAAGCTCCTCTTCTCGTCCGCCTCGCATCCTCAAACCGATGGACAAACCGAGGTCGTCAATCGAAGCCTTGGCACACTCCTACATGTGTTGATAAAGAAGAATCTTAAAGACTAGGAGGAATGTATTCCACACGCCGAGTTCGCCTACAACCGCGCCAAGCACTCCACCACCATGAGGAGCCCGTTCATGATCGTCTATGGCTTCGAGCCTCTCACCGCGCTCGATATCCTTCCACTTCCGCTTCATGAACATACCAATATGGACGTTGTCAAGCGTGCCCAAACAATGAAGAAACTCCATGAAGAGACAAGAGCTACGATTGTCGTGGTGGTATCACGGCATATGCCATGGGTAGGCTAAAGTTGGGGCCGATGGACGTGGTGGAATCCGGGGAGGGATGATGCAGTGAAGACCGCACTCGTATGAACAAAGAGAAATGCAATGTATATTGGATTGAAGCTCTCAAGTGGAGATAACACCTCACTCTATACATCTAATCTCTTATAATCTTTCCATACTTGTGGCTACAATCATGCTCCTTGAGCTGTATCTCCTATGCTTCTATCTAGATCTCTCTGTGAGAGTAGAGGAAGAGGAAGAAGGAGAGCTCCTAGTGAGCAGAGAGGGGAGGAGCCCTTCGGGCCTCGCCCCTGGACGACCCCCCTGGTGCTCCTTATAAAGGGGAGCCCAGGGGACAAATCTTGTTCTCCACGATTGGTATCTAGGCAGCATATTCCCAGCATCTTCTCAGATGCTCAGCATATGCCTTGGCATCTTTGGAGATGCCATGGCATATACCCTAGCATATTCTTGATGCCAAGGGCATACTCTCCAGCATCCTCTTGATGCCAAGGGCATATTCCATGTGCCCACGTGCCAGTCTGAGCCATGGGCGTCCCAAGACTGGCACAATACTTGTTGGTCTCGTCTTGATCCGATGGCGTGTAGCTGTGAAGGTTAGAAACACATCTGGAGACAAATAAGAGGTCATACGGGGTGAAATAACCCGGCCCAGGAGCCCCAGACGAAACAGTGATTTGGCCTGCTCCTTAGTCGATTCGGCCTGGTCCTAATTGCAAAAGAATAAGGCCCAGCCGAGTTATAAGTCGGCCCAGCCGGACTGTCTTTGATTCGGCCCAGGCTGAAAGTAGTCCAGCAGGGTTAGTACGGCCCAACTGGATCGACCTGCTGTGGCCCAGCCGGGTCAATGAACTCGGCCCAAAGGGCTGACAGGCGCAACCAAAGTAAAGGGCACCAGGTCTCGGTCGATCCATTGGTGGGTGGGCTTCTCTAGTCGGCCCACCTCGGGATGCTTGGTGGCCTGGCCTAGTCGAGGCGGCGTGGCGGAGTCCCGCGGTGGGTCGGATCTGCCCGTTGCCGGCCCACCCGGGGATGCTGCCGCCGCGGCCGCTGGTGGGCGAGATTGGCGATGTTCGCGCCGAGCGTCGCGGTGACAAGCTCGCCTCGAGGTGGCTTGGTGGGAGCCGTTGCTGCGTTGACATGGGGGAGACTCGGCGGGAGGAGTTCGGCATAGATGGTGGGTCGGCTGGGACTAGCTCGGCCCAGCCGGGTTCAGATGCAATTCGGCCTAGGAGGCCCGGAATTATGTTGGTAAGGCCTAATTCGGCCTGGGAAGGATTTGACCAGGCCGACTTTTATTTAATTCGGCATGTGTGTCTTTTTCTCCTTTTCAGGTAAGATTTCTCTCTTTGCGCTTTATATATTTTGATGTATCTTCTATATTCTTTTATACAGATGTTTATCAGTCTCTCACGGTCTCTTTATACATCAACTCTGGGGTACCTGGGGTTATATCCCCGACATTAGTCCCCGAGGCCATGTGGGATTCGTAGAATCGCTCATGGGCTTTGTATCTAAATGTCCCCAGAGTTGTTTTCTGACATACAACTTCTTTGTCATATATTTCTTGGTCGCATAATCCTCTTGGGTAAGTTTGTGGCTTTGGCATTCTTGGGCTCTACTCATAACCCTTCTGGGCACTGGTCATAACCTCTTTGGATAAGTTTCTAGACTTCTGGCCTTCATGGGCACTGGTCATAACCTCTTTGGGTAAGTTTCTGGACTTCTGGCCTTCATGGGCACTGGTCATAACCCCTTTGGGTAAGTTTCTGGACTTCTGGCTTTCATGGGCACTGGTCATAACCCCTTTGGGTAAGTTTCTGGACTTCTGGCCTTCATGGGCACTGGTCATAACCCCTTTGGGTAAGTTTTTGGACTTCTGGCCTTCATGGGCACTGGTCATAACCCCTTTGGGTAAGTTTCTGGACTTCTGGCCTTCATGGGCACTGGTCTTAACCCTTTTGGGTAAGTTTCTGGACTTCTGGCCTTCATGGGCACTGGTCATAACCCCTTTGGGTAAGTTTATGGACTTCTGGCCTTCATGGGCACTGGTCATAACCCCTTTGGGTAAGTTTCTAGACTTCTGGCCTTCATGGGAACTGGTCTTAACCCTTTTGGGTAAGTTTCTGGACTTCTGGCCTTCATGGGCACTGGTCTTAACCCTTTTGGGTAAGTTTCTGGACTTCTGGCCTTCACGGGCACTGGTCTTAACCCTTTTGGGTAAGTTTGTGACTTTGGCCTTCTTGGGCACTGGTCATAACCCCTTTGGGTAAGTTTGTGACTTTGGCCTTCTTCGGCACTGATCATAACCCCTTTGGGCAAGTTATGAGTTCTGGCCTTCTTTGGCACTGCTCTTTTAACCCCTTTGGGCAAGTTATGAGTTCTGGCCTTCTTGGGCACTGCTCTTTTAACCCCTTTTAGTAAGTTATTATCTGAGTCGTCTGATTCCAAATCCGAGTTATTCTACTCAAAATTGACTTATGGAGTCTGAGTCCTTTGGCTCAAATCCGAGTTATATGACTTTAATTCGAGTTATCTCATCCGAGTTACTTTACTCAATTTTGACTTACATCTCAAATCTGAGTCATCTGACTCAAATCCAAGGTATATGACTCAAATCCGAGTTACCTCATTCCAAATCCGAGTTACTTTACTCAATTTTGACTTACATCTCAAATCCGAGTCATCTGACTCAAATCCGAGGTATATGATTCAAATCCTAGTTACCTCATTCTAAATCCGAGCTACTTTACTCAATCTTGACTTACATCTCAAATCTGAGTCATCTGACTCAAATCCGAGGTATATGACTCAAATCCGAGTTATCTCATTCTAAATCCGAGTTACTTTACTCAATTTTGACTTACATCTCAAATCTAAGTCATCTGACTCAAATCCGAGGTATATGACTCAAATCCGAGTTATCTCATTCTAAATCCGAGTTACTTTACTCAATTTTGACCTACATCTCAAATCTGAGTCATCTGACTCAAATCCGAGGTATATGACTCAAATCCGAGTTATCTCATTCTAAATCCGAGTTACTTTACTCAATTTTGACTTACATCTCAAATCTGAGTCACCTGACTCAAATCCGAGGTATATGACTCAAATCCGAGTTATCTCATTCTAAATCCGAGTTACTTTACTCAATTTTGACTTACATCTCAAATCTGAGTCATCTGACTCAAATCCGAGGTATATGACTAAAATCCTAGTTACCTCATTCTAAATCCGAGTTACTTTACTTAATCTTGACTTACATCTCAAATCTGAGTCATCTAACTCAAATCCGAGGTATATGACTCAAATCCGAGTTATCTCATTCTAAATCCGAGTTACTTTACTCAATCTTGACTTACATCTCAAATCTGAGTCATCTGACTCAAATCCGAGGTATATGACTCAAATCCGAGTTATCTCATTCTAAATCCGAGTTACTTTACTCAATTTTGACTTACATCTCAAATCTGAGTCATCTGACTCAAATCCGAGGTATATGACTCAAATCCGAGTTATCTCATTCTAAATCCGAGTTACTTTACTCAATTTTGACTTACATCTCAAATCTGAGTCATCTGACTCAAATCCGAGGTATATGACTCAAATCCGAGTTATCTCATTCTAAATCCGAGTTACTTTACTCAATTTTGACTTACATCTCAAATCTGAGTCATCTGACTCAAATCCGAGGTATATGACTCAAATCTGAGTCATCTGTTTGCCACGATATAACTTGATTTGGCGTGATGACGATAATTTGCCTTTGATATGGCTCCGAGATTAAGCTTTGGGATATGATAATAGGGCTAACCGCTGAGAGATCTGATTCGAGATGTAGATATGAGATATAGATTCGAGATATGATAAGCTGGTCAATAGTCATCCGAGATATGGGATAACCTGGCAAGATGGTGAAATATCAATCCGAGTCATAACATAACCTGGCAATCTGGCGAACTGAATAAAGCTTCGGCCTGAATCAGAGATATGATTAGTACGCCGAGTCTGAATACCAATCCGAATTATAATACACCCTGGCAAGCTGAATCAAATGTTAGTCCGAATCAGAGACAATCTACTGAGCTGAGTTAAAGGTTAATTCAAAGCATAAACAAATTGACTTCAAGTTATATCCGAATCAACAATAAGATGGCTGGTAAGCTGAGTTAAAGGACAATCCAAAGCATAAATAAACTGACTCAAATTCTATCTGACTCAAAAGTAAGCTGACTCAAATTCTATCCGACTCAAAAGTAAGCTGACTCAAATTCTATCTGGATCATAAATAAGCTGATTCAACTTCTGTCCGAGTTATAAATAAGTCGTGGGAGCTGAGTTACAGGGTAATCCAAAGCATAAGTAAACTGACTCAAAATCTATCTGAATCACAAATAAGCAGGTTCAACTTATGGCCGAGTTATAAATAAGCTGGCCTGTGAGCTGAGTCACAGGGTAACCCAAAGCATAAATTAACTGTCTCAAAATCTATATGAATCACAAATAAGTTGATTCAACTTATGGCCGAGTTATAAATAAGCTAGCTGGAGTACAGATCTAAATCAACATAATGCTCTCTTAATCTAAAGGTGACTCTACGGATAAGTTGACTAGTCCCCGGGTTGAGTTATTTTCTCCCTGGGATGAAGGATTGAGTGTAGGTGGCTGAGTTACCTAGCACTTACAGTATACTTGGAGAAGTGTTTGGGTGAGTTTTGCTAGGTCATACCTGCCCTGCTGAGTTATTTGGTACTTACCGTAAGCTTGAAGTAGTGCTTGAGTCCTTCTTGCTGAGTCTTACCTGCTTTGATGAGTTAGACTTAGAGAGCCTCTGCGCTTACCTCTTTGTTCTCTGTTGGCTTGGTGAAGCTGAATGAGTCCTCAGAGGAAGAAAATTGATGAAGGTATTCCCGTCCGGATGGAGACCCAACCAACGCCACTAGAAGGCCCCACGGTGGGCGCCAAATGTCGTGGTGGTATCACGGCATATGCCATGGGTAGGCTAAAGTTGGGGCCGATGGACGTGGTGGAATCCGGGGAGGGTTGATGCAGTGAAGACCGCACTCGTATGAACAAAGAGAAATGCAATGTATATTGGATTGAAGCTCTCAAGTGGAGATAACACCTCACTCTATACATCTAATCTCTTATAATCTTTCCATACTTGTGGCTACAATCATGCTCCTTGATGCCAAGGGCATATTCCATGTGCCCACGTGCCAGTCTGAGCCATGGGCGTCCCAAGACTGGCACAATACTTGTTGGTCTCGTCTTGATCCGATGGCGTGTAGCTGTGAAGGTTAGAAACACATATGGAGACAAATAAGAGGTCATACGGGGTGAAATAACCCGGCCCAGGAGCCCCAGACGAAACAGTGATTCGGCCTGCTCCTTAGTCGATTCGGCCTGGTCCTAATTGCAAAAGAATAAGGCCCAGCCGAGTTATAAGTCGGCCTAGCCGGACTGTCTTTGATTCGGCCCAGGCTGAAAGTAGTCCAGCAGGGTTAGTACGGCCCAACTGGATCGACCTGCTGTGGCCCAGCCGGGTCAATGAACTCGGCCCAGGCGGGCAGGAGCCCTGGGGTAAAGGGGCACCCAGGTCTCGGTCGATCCCGCTGGTGGGCTGGGGCTTCTCTAGTCGGCCCACCTCGGGATGCTTGGTGGCCTGGCCTAGTCGAGGCGGCGTGGCGGAGTCCCGCGGTGGGTCGGATCTGCTGCTGCCCACCCGGGATCTTGGCGACGCGGCCGTGGGCGAGATTGGCGTCTTGGCGCCAGCGTCACAGGACAAGCTCGCCTCGAGGTGGCTCGGTGGGAGCGGTTGCTGCGTTGATCTAGAGGAGACTCGGCGGGAGGAGTTTGGCATAGATGGTGGGTCGGCTGGGACTAGCTCAGCCCAGCCGGCTTCAGATGCAATTCGGCCTAGGAGGCCCGGAATTATGTTGGTAAGGCCTAATTCGGCCTGGGAAGGATTTGACCAGGCCGACTTTTATTTAATTCGGCCTGTGTGTCTTTTTCTCTTTTTCAGGTAAGATTTCTCTCTTTGCGCTTTATATATTTTGATGTATCTTCTATATTCTTTTATACAGATGTTTATCAGTCTCTCACGGTCTCTTTATACATCAACTCTGGGGTACCTGGGGTTATATCCCCGACAACGATCGAGCAACAAATCCTTCGCCAAGCATCAAGGCTAAACAAGAACAAGAAAGAGATGATCTTCGAAGAAGGCGACCTTGTGTGGATACACTTGAGTAAAGACCGCTTCCCCAAGGACCGCGGCTCCAAACTCAAGCCAAGAGGTGATGGACCGTTCAAAGTACTAAAGAGGATCAACAACAACGCCTACATCATCGATATCCCAACATCCAAGTATCTTATGAGCCCGACATTCAATGTCAAGGACCTATCACCCTACCATGGCGAAGATGAAGTTGAGAAGGTTGAAGAGTCGAGGACGACTCTTTCCCAAGGGGGGGAGCTGATGCAGCCCGTCCTACGGACGCACCTCCATCTACAACACCTAGTCCCCCAAGTGGACCAATGACTCGCGCCCGAGCCAAGCTCCTCCAAGCCAAGGTTAACTTCCTCCTTTCCTCATGTGATTTTGGTCTACCTTTGGATGGCTTGCTACTTCATGCAACTACGTTATGTATACTCAGCTACGAAGCAACATCACCACACCAAGCCCCCAAGGAAGAAGGACCAGGAGAAGAAGCTGCTGGAGCTCTGCACACCGGAGTCTCCGGTGTAGACCGGAGTCTCCGGTCCCCTACACCGGAGTGTAGGGGTTCGTAGCATGGAAAACAAAAAATTTCTATCGCATACAAACAAACAAGCCAAGATCTATCTACTAGATTGTAGCAACGAGTCGATGGAATAACTCACCCTCGAAGATTCCAAAGTGTTTAACGAGAGCAGATTCTCGTGGGTGATGTAGTCGTACTCTTTCCGATCTCAAGATCGCGTAGACGATCCTTCCCGGCAGCGTTCAAGCGCTCCCTTGATCGGTCACATCGCGTTGATTTCGACGAAGACCTTCCTCTCCTTGTTCCAGCAGCGTGGAGGTTGTAGCACTCTCCTCGCGATTCCGGCTGTGGCGTGGTACCAAGTAGAGGGGAAATCCAGGCTGCTTCGCTTTAAGCAAGTAGTAGTATGGTGGAGCTTATGAGAGAGGCTATTAGTGGTCTAGTAATTAGACACATCAATTAGAGGGCTCTAAACCAATTAGAAGGCTCTAAACCAATTAGAAGGCTCTAAACCAATTAGAAGGCTCTAAACCGAAACAGCTCTAAACCGGGGTCTAGGTCTAGTTTCTAGTTTAGAGGATAGGAACTTGTGTGTCCCTAGAGGGAGGCCTGCCTCCCTTTATAGGTGGGAGGGCTGGCCAGGAGGGAGGAGTCCCTCCCCAACTCGGCCTAGGGCTGGTCATGGCTTGGGGATGAGGACTCCTCCCCAAGTCGGTTTCCTCCTCCTCCCACTTCCCAAAAACTGCCGTTTGACTTTCAAACTAGCCGTTTGACTTTTCAATTGAGGATTCAATTTTATCCTTTATTTGGGACAGCCAGAACACTTAGTACATGATGCAATCATTCCACCCTGTAATGACACATTCATGTACCCCTTCCTCCGGAGTGCCGGACATTCCGAACTTCTAGAATGTTCCCATGAAAACACCTAACCATTCCCCAACTCAAACGGACTTTCCTTATATGAATCTTATTCTCGGACCATTCCGGATCACCTCGTGATATCCCGGATCCCATCCGAGACTCGAACAACATTCGGTCTCTTTCTCATAATACCATAACTACTCAAACAACGTCAATCCTTAAGTGTGTCTCCCTACGGTTCGTGAATTATGCGGACATGATCGAGACACTTCTAACAATAACCAATAGAGGAATCTGGAAATTCATATGGCTCTACATATTTCTACGATTACTTTGCGATCGAATGAACCACTTACATACGATACCAATTTCCTTTGTCTCATGATATGTTACTTATCCGAGGTTATGATCGTCGGTATCTCCGCATACCTAGTTCAACCTCGTTCGATAAGTACTCTTTTCTCGTTCCGTGATATGTGATCCCTTGTGACCAAGTCACATGCTTGCAAGCTAATTGGATGACATTTCACCGAGAGGGCCTGAGTATATCTATCCGTCATGTGGATGGACAAATCCCACTCTTGATCCATGTGTTTCAACCAATACTTTCCGAACACCCAATGCCACTTTTATAACCACCCTGTTACGGTGTGGTGTTTGATGACATCAAAGCATCCATCCAGTAAAGGTGATATGCATGATCTCATGGTCGAAGGAATTAGGTTACTATGTATCAGAAAGCATATAGCAATTGAACTATTGTAATGACTTGATCTTTATGCTACGCTTGTCTATAGGAGTATGTCCACCATATCATTCTCCTAACGATATGATATTGTTGTTGATAACATCTCAATGTTCATGATAGGGAAACCACAATCATCAATCAACCAACAAGCTAGTGAAGTATAGAGGCTATACTAGGGACTTCAATTTAAGTTTACAAATCACACAAGTATTAATGTTTCCTTGTTAATACTATTATAGCATGAATGTAAACATTTATCATAAACACAAAGATATAATAATAAACTATATTTATTATTGCCTCTAGGGCATATCTCCAACACGGAGTCTCCGGACCTTCCTCCGGTCCGGCCCCAAGAACCAAGCCCGGGACAGCTAGATGCCCCCTCCGGAGACGGGTCCGGAGATTGACCAGAGTCTCCGGCCCAGACCGGAGTCTCTGGACCCAACACCGGAGTCTCCGGCCTGCTCGATGCCAGGCATGTCAAGGCCTTTTGGGCCTGGCCCATGTAACCCCCAGTTTCGCCCAAACTTCCAGTTTTATTCCAAAACTACCCCTGTTTAAGTAGTTGGCCTATATAAAGCCCCACCCCTCATATGTAAACCCTAGACTTGGATAATAATAGATTGAGGACACCCCTTTGAGGATCTTTCATCTATTGGTCTCATGCTCCTACCAAGGGGCACCCTATTATCCACAACCTCTTGGATCTTGCCTAGTGCGTTCAAGTTGTACAAGGCCTTGGGTTCTCGGTTTCTCGCCCCCAAGTAGTCAAGATCTCACCAAGCACCTCACCCCCATTGTTGGCCGTGGAGAGAGAGCTTCGCCCAACACCGATCCTAGGGATTATGTTGGACCGGTTGCCACCGGCGTGAGTTATCGGCGTGTATCGTGATTTGTGTGCGTGAGTTCATCGGGTTCTTAGTGTGCGTGTGTTCGTGGATTTCGTCCCCTCTTCCCCTTCCACCACTTTTCCCTCGATTCCCGTGGAGATTCGTGAAAGATCGGGCCACCCCAAGGGGTTACCCCATAACACCTTCTCTCCGGTATGATGCGTGAGTAGTTCCACCTTGGACTATGGGTCCGTGTAGTATCTAGATGGTTGTATCTCCTCCTTTGTGCTTTCATGTATAGATCTTGTGAGCTTCGTTCATGATGAAGATCTAATCTATTTATAATCATGCATGTTGTGTTTGCGGGGATCCGATGGATATTGAGATTACTATGTTGGTTTGATTAATGGTTTTGTCTTTATGATTCTATCATGTCTGTGTTTTTTGTGATCTTGCATGCTCTCCGTTGTTAGTGGTTGTTTTGGCCAAGTAGTTGCTAGTGACTCCAAGAGGGAGTATTTATGATTGATAGTGGGTTCATGCCTCTAGTTTCCAAGGGAAGTGACAATAATCTCTTCGATTGTAGATGTGCTATTTCTACATGGAGAAAACAACGGTCTCTTGTTCATGGAACATGTGGACTGTTTACCTTACACACTTTGCTTAAAGCAGTTATCTGTTGCTTGCAACTTAATACTAGAGGGGGTTCAGATGATAACCTGAAGGTGGACTTCTAGTCATAGATGAAGTTGGATGGTGGTCTATGTATCTTGTTGTATTGCCCAATCGAATCTCATAGGATCTTTTTGACTAGTATTGCATTGTTATGCCTTGCTCACTTCCTGTCAATTGTCCTGCTGTAATTTGTTTACCCTTCATGCCATGTTGTTTATCTAAGGAGAGCACCTCTAGTGAACTATGGACCCCGGTCCAATCTTTACCATTTTGATACATCTTCCACTGTTACTTGTTTACTTGATGCAAACCATTACCTTCCACACCATACGTTTAATCCTTTGTTACAGCAAACCAGTGAGCTTGACAACCTCACTGATTCGTTGGGGCAAAGTCCTGAGTTTGTGTTGTGAAGGTTTCCACGTTGCTTGCAACACATTTGAAACGTTTCCTTCCTCCTTATGGTTCGATAACCTCGGTCTCTACTGAGGGAAACTTGCTGCTATTATCTTCACACCTTGCTCTTGGGGTTCCAACAAGGTGCCACGTCGAGCACCATCAGCAGCACCAGTGGAGGAAGAACTCATTGCTCTGTGCGACTTTCCAGGATTTGAACAACCCGGTACTAGGAGAAGGCCTGGGATACATATAAAAGAATTCATGCATGGATACAGCACGAGCCTCTAGAGAGGTGGTCTTTGCTACACGACACTCATGGAGATAGGTATGGCGTCATGACTACAAATCTCGCTAAAACATATAACTTCGTCCTAAAAGGAAGGAGGGCTTTACCACTTATATCCATTGTGGAGTGTATTTTCACCAGAACTTCAAAGTATTCCAGAGAAAGATGCCAGATGGCTCAGATGCATATCGTTAACCACCCAAACATACTGTGAAAATATTATGAAATACATGAATGACTAGATGGAAAAAAGCTTGGTCTATGACTATCATCGCCATCGGTAATCAAGAAAGGAGGTTTGAGGTGCGCTTACCTTCCAATAAGATCAAAACTGGAGAGAAGGTAAAGAAACAGGAGGTGAAGATGGGTAATGAAGAATGGCCAATGTGTGAGTGCACCTGCAAGAAACCAAAGTTACTTCACCTGCCTTGCTCCCATTTACTTGCTGCATGCGGCTGACTAGGGATGGACGCCATCTCGTTTGTGTCTTCCTATTATCTTAAGAAGCCGGTGATCAATACATAGACTACTAAGATGATGTGATTTTGGGCAGTGGGCAATTTCAACAAAGTAAACCCAGGTGAAAGGCTATACATCCCAAATCCTGGACTAGTGCAGACACGAAGCATTAAGATACAACCACAACCTGACTTAAAGTAAAACAACCTAACTACGATGCAATAGAGACACATGACTATTACCTCGCTAACAAACAACTACAACAGATAATTAAGATACAAACAAGATCTGAATTAAACTTAGATAACCGAACTACAATGATGCATCCCCTTTCCCTTGCTCATCGACGATGAAACGCCATTGTCCTTCTTTGCTCTTGCCTTCTCCCAGGCCAGGGGAGAGGTAATCCTCCCCTCCTCCCACGTGCCCCCTTATTTTAGGGTTTCGCCAACCCTAGATCTTATGGGCCTAGGTGGTTGTGGCCTTGGACCACTAGGTTCAAGGTTCCCCCACTCATGACCATGTGTCCCACCTCACAGGTGGACCCACCCGTGACCCTCCGAGAACCTTCTAGAACATTTCGTCTCACGGAAATATTCATTTTTCCTAAAACTCTATATAGGACTTGCTATATACGTACGACCATTCCAAAGCTCCTCGTGGTATCAAGGATCTCATCCGATACTCCAAACCAACACTTGATTACACCATACATGATCTCGACGAAAAACTAGCAACACTGAAGCGAAAAGTGTGTGACCCAAAGGGTTCGACAATATGCATACATGATCGAGACACCTCTCTGATCAATAATAATTAGTGGGACCGGGATGTCCATAGTGGTTCCCACATATTCAACGAAGTTCTTTTTAGTTGAACCACAATGTGGAAGATTCAATCAATCGGTATACGATTCCTTTTTATCTCGCGATAAATTACTTACCAAGATTCAATTGTTTGTATCATCATAATGTGCTCAATCTCGTTACTGGCAAGTTCTATTTACTTGTACTGTGGTATAGGATCCCCATGACCAAATGCATTAGTCACTTGATCTCTTGGATGCTATACTACCGAGAGGGAACAAAGATATTGCACACTGCGTCACACAAAGGAACAAATCTCAGTCTTGATTGATGCAACCTAACAGACACCATTTGAGATATCTGAAAGCCACCTTTAAAATCACCTAGTTACAAAGTGATGTTTGATGTCCACAAAGTACTACTCCGATGACACGGAGCAACATGATCTCATGGTATGAGGAAACTATACTTGACATATTTAGAAAGTGATACCAAACAAACTAAACAAGGCGATCAGAATCTATGCTTATTATTAGGTATGTCCATCACGTAATTCTTCCAATGATGTGATCCCGTTATCAAATGACAATCATGTCGATGTCAGAAAACCTTAACCATCGCTTGACTAACGAACTAGTAGAAGAGGCTCACTACGGACTCTGTGTTGTTTACTTATCCATACGTGTATTTAGTTTCTAATACATATTGTTATAGCATGGACAATAAACATCAATTATGAACAAGGAAACATGAATAATAGAAAGTTTATTATTGCCTCTAGGGCATATTTCTAGCACTCTCATGCTACCGTAAACTATTAGGAAAACAACTATAGATAGACGAATCTTCTGTGGCGCATATGTTATGCCATGTGCAACAGTGGCGCATTACACCAAATATGCCATCGAGACCTTCACTTTTTTGTGGCACATTCCGCGGTACGGTGCGCCACAGAAATATGGTGGGACTCGCCACCGGGGTTGGGCTCTCTCACTTTCTATGGTGCATATGGTCGTATGCGCCACAGAAAGTGAAGAGGGACCCCATCAAAGAATTCAGTTGACCAACATTCCGTGGCGCATATGTCTATATGCGCCACATAAAGTGATGTTTCTGTGGCGCATATAGATGTATGCGTCACAGAATGTGAAAAAACAGACTCCCTGATCATCTTTTAACTTTTATATAAAAAAATAAAATGATAAAAACTTCAAAAAAAATAATTCCTTTGAGATGTAGTCATATTTTGTGGTATAGTTGTAGAAAAAACTAAAAAACATGAAAGGCCCTTCTACCCATCAAAGGCCGTTTTGGAATTTACAGATTCACCAAATTTAAAAAGAGTAAAAAGTTATGGCAGAAAGAAGATTTTTTCCTGCAAAAAAAAGAGGGCAAACTTCTGTGGCGCATTTCTTCCATATGTGCCACATAAGTCTTGGGCGGGATTCAAAATTTGAATCCCATCGCCTCTTTTCCTTCTCTTTTCTCCTCTTCCTCTCCTCCACACTTCTTCTCTCCTTCTCCTCACCTTCTCATCCTCCTCCCTCCTCCTCCATCTCGGTGAGCTCCTCCTCCCTCCTCCTCCTCCTCCTCCCTCCTCCACCTTGTGAGATCCTCCCCCTCCCTCCTCTCCCCCACCCCGATGAGATCCTCCTCCTAATCTAACGACAACCTCCTCCTCCGACGAGCACCTCCTCCATCGGCGGCCTCCTCCTACTCTGGCGACCTCCTCCTCCTGCGAGCCCCTCATCCACCGACGATCTCCTCCTCTCCTCCACCGGCGACCTCCTCCTCCTCCGGCCACCATCGTCGTCCTCCTCCTCCTCCACCTACCTCCGAAGCCTCCTCCTCCGGCCACCATCGACCTCTTTCTCCTCCTCCCTCCTCCTCCACCCACCTCCGGCGACCCCCACCTTCGGCCAGATCTGGCCTGTTTTTTTTTTGAAATTCGAAAAAAAGATTGTGGCGCATATTCACAGAAGTTTGAGATCTGGCCCGCTTTTTTTTTAATTTTGAAAAACACTTATGTGGCACATATTGGCAATATGCGCCATAGAAGTTTTTGAGACTTCTGTGGCGCATTTCAATATGCGCCATAGAATTACAATTCAGTTGCGTGACTTCAGTGGCGCATTCCCATATGCGCCACAGAAGTCCAAAACCAATGCGCCACAAATAGTCGTTTTCCTAGTAGTGGTAGCCGCCATCTCCCAAATCGCTGGCCATGCCACCTCCCATAGCTCCACCCAAGTTGTAGACCATGCCACCTCCCGTAGCACTTCCATGCCTCCTCCCATAGCACCCATGAACCCTCCCCATAGCACCATTCCTGGCGCCCATATAGCCAGATCCAAGAAACCCCATAGTAAGAATCAAGTTTCTCCTCATCGCGATTTGTTTCATAGTGACAGGTGGCAAGGTGCGCGGGGCAAGACATGAATGGGAACATTCAACGTGGGGGTTTGGGTCTCACGCAACAGCTGTTTACGTTACCATTACCAGGGGCCTGGCCCAAAATTATACATCACCACCCCAAATTTTATATCACGGGATATATCAACATCGCCTGTTAGAGAGTTATTTGTGGTTCCAGTTGTTATAAAAGATAGTTTTTACATCAACATCACCTGTTAGAATCTTATAGACCCTTAAAAACCAGTGAATAATGGGCTTCATCTGCAGTGGAATGAATCATCACAATTTCATTTGCATAATCACTTCTGACATGTTCTACTATTTGTTGACTAATCTCTTTATTCACAAATATAAGACGTTTTAACTATAAATTGAATGTATCTAGACATCTTTTAGAGTATAGGTTCGTGAAGATTCAAAGTAAACTTATACACTAAAAAATATCTAGATACATTCATTTAATAAAGCTAAAATGTTTTATATATTTCTAAATAGAGAGAGTATATATGTGTTTCAACTTGTGTTTCGCTCGCCGTCTGTCACGACTCACCACCAACGGTGGACAGAGGCTCAGAAAGCAGGCGCCGCGCACCTTCGCGCACAACGGTATTTCCGATAATTAAGCAAGAGTCAACGGCCAGGGCCCCTCCTCCTGAATTGTTGCCAACGGGTAAAACAGACTTCCCCTGTTTTGCCTCCCCGGGCTGTTCCTTCCCCTCCCCCGCTGACTCTGCCTAATTCTACACCCCCACCTCACAATCAAATCAATTACCCGATGATTCGCCCGGAAGGAGAAAACGAAACATTCCTAAATTAACTACCCACGACGCGCTTTCCATCCTGCTAAAAATAGACCGGATCTCATTAGGGGAGACGGCTTCCTTTCAGCCTAGCTTTCTTCCTTCGTCGTCTGATCGATCCAGGCCAATCCTTGTTCTTCGTTTTTTTTTGTTGGTTTAACCTAGATCTTCCTTCGAAGAAGAAGTCTTTTTCCCCCTTTTCGTCTCGTTCGATCGATTTCTTCCGCCGACGTCGTTTTCTCGCCCCACTCGCGGGCGTTTGATTCCTTTGTTGTTGCTTGCGGTTCTCTGGTTTTCTTTCTTTCTTTGCGTCGGCAGCCGAGCATCTCGCATTACATCGCACTCCGAGGCGGCGATCGGGCGTCATGCGGGTCTGAATTTTCCCCTCTCGTATCTATATCCTGTGTATGGATACAGGACGATCCGGCATAATCTTCTTCCGAGATTTCGGCTGTAGATGCATTGCGTCCGTGCGTTTCTCTTCTCTTCCGAGATTTGCTTTTAGCCAGAAAAAAGTGGGGAATTGGAGAAATTGAGGAGGAGGAGTTCGCGCACGATCGATTGGTTGATTGATTGATCGATCGGTCGGTCGATCGATTGAGCGGATGAACTCCCTGACGACCACCGGCAGCAGCAGCGGCGCCGGGGCCAGCGGCAGCCGCAGCTTCGGCAGCGGCGACATGAGGCCGGCCGACGGCGACGGGTACGTGCGCGCGGACCAGATCGACCTCACCAAGCTGGACGTGCAGCTGGAGAAGAAGCAGTCCAGGGTGTGGCTAGATCACCAGCGCTGCGCCTCGCCCGGGGAGCTCGAGGAGTGGGAGATCGACCTCGCCAAGCTCGACATCGATAAGCAGATCGCCTGCGGCACCTTCGGGGTCGTCTACCGCGGCACCTACGACGGCGAAGACGTCGCAGGTCAGTAAAAAAAACTACGCACCTCCCCTCCTCTATATTATCATGTACTACTACTGTAATTCTGTATCTGTCCTGCCATCTGCGCCATGCGATTTTCCTCGATCCAAGCACGCGTTGCCCAACAAGGATAAATTCAGGGAACCAACTTTTTGACTAACGATTTGACATTGCCGGCGCTAATTGTGTGTTACCTAATTGTGTGTTACCAATTATACTAGCCAAGGTGTCACGAGTTTGACATTGCAAAGTAGTATTGGCTTGCAAAAAAGTATTGGTATTGGCAATTGAGGCTGCAAGCCAAGCATACCTATTATATTCTACATACATGGCGCAATATGTTTGTGGTACGAAATTATAAAACTACAAAAAATCTCATGAAAAACTAATCAATCATCTTTATTATCATAGTAAATATCTTTTTGTTGCTACTAAGATGTTATTAGACATGAGTGAGTTAGTTTTTGTGTACCGAGCTATATACTTCCAAATCAGAAGATGATAATAGAGGTACACCTGCAACATCGTTGGATGCCATTTTTGTCATGTGGACATAGCAACCCTTGTGAATAATGATAACTCCAGAAAACTTGTGTTGGGACCTTTTTGTGCCTGTGACTTGACGGGCTATGTGAGTTTATTTTTGTATTTTTAGATTCACATGATCTAAAATGTATAGATATAATAAAAGAATAGAATTGCAACATCATGTCTTAAATCATAAATAATTAATATGATGTCTGGTTAAACCAACTACAATATTCTTCCCAAAGGGTTTTTCGATAGAATGTTGACAGAATAAAAATCAAAGAGTCCCCATAGCTCGCAAAAATTTAAACACATGCTACTTCTAACCCCTACAAAATCTGTTGAATCAAATGATCCTTGGAGTGAAAAGAATATATGAATAGACGAATTTGTTTCATAGTTCTTATGCTGCAACTAGCCAGGGGTTCTTCGGACAAGGCCTCTGGCACCCGAGGCGGTGCTCGGGGCATGGGGAAATTTGATTTGGTAAATGTTAGTGATTTCAGCATTGTCTGGAGGCATTTATTTCTTTGTTTCTCTATCCTAACTTGACTATAATGCCCTCAGCTTGGTTCAATTACTGGTACTATGTAGCTAGATCAAATACTGATGTATCAACAGGTTGACAAGGCGAAAAAAGTTTATATATGGTTTGCTTATTTTATTTTGTATGATGCAGTGAAGGTGTTGGACTGGGGGCAGGAAGGTCAGGAGACAAAGCACCGGGAAGCCTTCGAGAAGGAGGTGGCCGTCTGGCAGAAGCTTGATCACCCAAATGTCACAAAGGTAATGTATGTTGATTGTAAATTACTACATCATCACTAGCAGGTATGTGCTCAGTAAAAGATAATTAAAAATGAATTGTGTTGATTAATTGGGTGTGTCGTGTATATGTGTGTGCAGTTCGTGGGCGCATCGATGGGTACGTCCCAGCTGAAGGTCCCGGCGAAGAAGGGCGGAGGGGACGCGCCAGGCCAGCGGTGCTGCGTGGTTGTGGTGGAGTACCAGCACGGCGGCACCCTGAAGACGCTCCTGTTCCAGCACCGCGACAAGAAGCTTCCCTACAAGAAGGTCGTCCAGCTGGCCCTGGACATGGCCAGGGGTATGAGCTACCTGCACTCGCAGAAGATCGTGCACCGCGATGTGAAGGCGGAGAACATGCTGCTGGACCGGAAGAAGACGGTGAAGATCGCCGACTTTGGCGTAGCCCGCGTGGAGGCGCAGGACGACTGCAACATGACGGGGCAGACGGGCACGCTCGGGTACATGGCCCCGGAGGTGCTTGAGGGCCGGCCTTACGATCACAAGTGCGACGTGTACAGCTTTGGGGTGGTGCTGTGGGAGATCTACTGCTGTGCCCTGGCGTATGCCAACTACAGCATCGCCGACATCTCGTACCACGTGGTGAAGCTGGGCATCAGGCCAGACATCCCGCGGTGTTGCCCGAAGGAACTGTCGGAGATCATGGCGCGGTGCTGGCACGCTGACCCAGACCGCAGGCCGGAGATGAGCCAGGTAGTGGAGCTGCTGGAGAGGATCGACACTACGAAGGGGAAGGGCATGACGCCCGCCGTCCCCGACCACGTCGGGCAGGGGTGCTCCTGCTTCGGCTTCAAATAGCTCTGTCCTTTGGGCGCCCGTGCCGATCTGATGGATGCTTTTTTTTGTTTCTCTTTTGCTTCGGCTTTGCTTGTGGGTGAGGTGGTGAGATTGTAATTTGCTTGCTTGAGAACTCCGGTTATCTGCAGCAGTTTAGATGATTTTTTGGTTACCAACGAATTCTTTATGCACGAATGGCATCAGGTAGATACTGATCATTGTTTGTGTCCTCTGAACTTTGGGTTGTTCTTCACTTTGCACCAGGGCAAAACCTTAGCTCCGGTTACTCTGGCGTGTCAAGTAGCTAGTGCGCGTGGAGGACAAGCTGATTTCTGTCACTTCTCCACCTTGGGGCTTGTTTACTTCTAGGTTATTTTTTTTAGGGGAAAGCCATTCGGCGCACTTTATTCATTTGCCACATCGTCAATTACATATGGCAGAATAAAATTGGGCGTAACATGGTCCCACCTGATTACAGAATTTGTTTCAAAAGAAAACTTAGCTAGATGATGCGCCACCCGGTTAGCTTCTCTTCGGCAATGTTGAAAGCCGATGCTATTAAAAAAGTGTGCTTTCTGGAAGCAATCAGCTAAAATCGCTGTAGTTGGACTCCAAATTTCAGTCTCTGCATTACAAGCTTGGATCACCTCCAGTGATTCCGATTCAATTTTCACAGAAGACACGCCAATCTGCTCTAGGAATTCCAAGCCTTTCAATAAAGTCAAAGTTTCTGCTATGCCTGCATTCAGAACATAACTTAATGGGCATGCAAATCCCGCAACAGCATTGCCACGATCATCTCTTAAGACAGCACCCATCGCACCTGTTCCATTAGCATGGAAAGATGCATCAATATTTAACTTGAGTTCTCCTTTGTCCGGTTTCTTCCATGAGTCCTGGCGCTCCACTGCACTTGTCGAAGTAGCTGCAACATAGTTCGTTGTTATTGCATGAATGGCAAAGCCTGTGCGGTTAGGTCCTGCCACGGCTTCTCCTTTCACCGCTTCACGACGCTGCCACCACACATACCAGCATGCCACCGCTGTGGTCTCATTCAGCTTCAGCAAACCAATCACAGGAGTAGAGTGACTCGGTTGACAGAGAAGGTCCTCTAGAACAGATGATCCAGAGCTCTCCCCTATTAAAGCCTGATTGATGTAGTCATTCAGACTGAGGGATTGCCAGATTTCCCTAGCCCGAAGGCAAGTAAAGAGCAGGTGCTTTATGTCCTCTGGTCCTGCCTGGCAGACAGGGCACTGCGGGATCACACGCATATGCCTATCAGCGAGAATGGATTTCCCTGGCACCACCCCAGTGGCGGAGCTAGGAAAAAATAGGAGCCTGGGCGAGCCGTAAGCTAAGTAAAAAATATCGAGAATGGCAGCCAGATATTTTGATATATTATGCAAATATAAGTACCAAACTAAAGAATTGTATGAAATGATAGTTTGAAATAACCTAACGCATAATTAAATTTGAAAAAACAATAGCTCACTAGACAATGGTAGTCATAAACATCAATCGAGATATCCAAATGTTCTTTCAAACACCCAAAATAGATCCTACAAAAATAAAAGGAAGAGTAAGAATTACTAGTTCATTTAATTATGTAGACTTATATACATTAGAAAGCATGTCACATACCTTTAAAATACTAATGATGCCATGGGAAAACCCCTTTACGACCCTTGAAGGCACAAAACCGTCGAGTAATAACGACATCATCAAGTGATTCGAATCTCTCTCTCTCTCTCTTTCTGTGTGTGTGTGTGTAACATACCATCAAGTGATTAAACCAATCATCATTTATCTTGTTCCATTGAAGTTGACAATAACAAAGCCAACTCAATGAGCTTGTAAATCGATGAAAATACCAAGTGCTTCTCCATTTCATTCTTTTTGCCGCCAAAATTTCAACATCCTTCCAAGCAGAAAAGGCAACATTATTTCTCAAATGAAGAACATGAGTCTGAAGTTGATCCCTCAATATTACATGATCACCATTAGAGAAATCCGCACTATAAATGTCAGCAAGACGAGAGAGCTTCTCCACATCAAATTTGGAGAAAGAATTCTTGGGATCAAGACATGAGAAACAAGCAAGTACCTCCTAATTTGAGTCACTGAAGCAATGATTCATCTCAACACATATTTTGTCAATAACAACATAGAAATTTTCAGCCCGATAATAATGAAGATTGGTGATGGTCCTTCCCTATATCCTTGAGCGACTTTGAACTGGTATGCCTTGGATGTTGTATCTTTTACATGGTATAGACGAAGAAATTGTTCCACAACCTTCCCATCATTGCTGACATACCTAGAAAATAAATAAATTATTATTAAATAAAGCACAACTTCTTAGAGAATGGGAAATGAACAAATGAAACCGGTGGCTCTTGTTCTGGCTGTGCAACATTAGAAATTTCAGCCGCACTTGCTACATGGGGACCAAATGCCTCCTTATATCTGATTTTAATAATAACCAATGGTAATTTAGTGATTTCTAAGTATAACTAAGTAACAATGCTCAAGTTAGATATCAATGTGAAGGGTAATTCGGAACGACAGTGAAAACAAATAATACTTTTGGACAGTGAAACCAATTTTCTTCAATCCAATCAAAATTTCAAAATGCTTGTATCACTGCGATGCGAAGTGAGAACCATTGTCAATACCCAAAGCTAAGTAGCAAATTATCGTACAAAAATCAATGTGAGACGAACCTGCTCTGACAGCCTTGTCGCCGCTTGTCGGAAGAAGCAGCGGCCGTGCCCGGCGAGGTGCCTGATCTGCAACTCTCAATTGCGATGCCACTGGAGAAATTGGGATTCTGTACTCCGACTGTCTAGGAAGCGTCGAATACGGAGAAGCCGAGCAGCGGCTGATCCCAGATCGATAGCTTTTTTAGGGTACCCTGATCGATAGCTGCCTGGCGTCGTGGGTCGTTCGGGTTTTTTCCTTGCGAGATGCTAAGCAATTTTACTAACTGCCTAGCTGGGCTGCATGACCAAAAGCACAACATGTGGCCCAATAAAGAATTTGCCCGGGCAAAACACATCGCAACCAGCGGAAAACTTGGCTATCTGACATATAGTATAGGCTTATACGGCAGATGGCAAGGGAGCCCGGGCAGCTGCCCCGGCTCGCCGGGTGCTGTCTCCGCCCATGCACCACCCCATGCAAAGCTCTCCACATAAATATTTTTATTTTGCTTGGTACCTTCAGTTCCCAAACCTTCTTTCCAGATTGGGTTATCCCTTGAATTACCTTGCCCATCATCCCTCCTCAAACGATTACCGAATTGATGTTCCCATTCAGTATAATAAGCTGATCGCACAGTGAAAGAATACATCTTCGTTTTATTCCAGGCCACGAAGTCCTCCTCAATGTTATTGCTCAAGGGAATCTTCAGAATGCTCTCAGCATCTATTGGTAAAAGATTTTCTCTAATCAGTTCTTCATCCCACTTCCCCGTTGCTGGATTAATAAGCTCATCCACATTGCGAAGGAGACTATGGCCCTTCCTGGAAAGAACCTTCCTTGTTGAACTGTTTGGGATCCAATGATCCTCCCAGATTTTAACCCTCGCACCTGAGCCGATCCTCCAGATGTGTCCTCGTCTAAATGTTTGTAACCCCGCAACTATGCTTTGCCATGTGTATGATGACCCCTTTTTTGGCCCTGCCTTCAGTATGTTCCCATCCGGGAAATATTTTGCCCTCAAAACCTGAGCACACAACGAAGTAGGGTTTATAATTAAACGCCAAATTTGCTTAGCTAACATAGCCAAATTAAAAGCATGGAGATCACGGAATCCCATGCCGCCTAGTCTCTTAGGAATGCACATTTTCCACCAAGAGAACCGGTGAAGTTTACTTCTAGGTATTTGAGGGAATGAGAGGGGATTATTTCGTATCCTGAAATTTTTCAGATACGTTGTTTACTAGGCCGGATTTGGAGGGGATAATCCCAGAATATCTCCACAAATCCCCTCCACACTAGTGTATTTTTGGCTAGATTGAAAACTCTCCATTATGGTAGAGTATTTTGAGGGAGGGGTAGTTGAGGGATCTGAGAGTACTGGATGAACACCAAATCCCTGCATATCCCCATATCCTTTGGGGATAAAAATATCGGAGAAGTAAACAAGCCCAGAATACAGGGAAACTGTACGTACTAAAGCTTTTTTATACTCCCTCCATCTAAGAATAGATGTCTTAGGTTTTTTAAATTTTAAATGAATCTATATACTAAATAGTGTCTAGATTCTTTCAAATTTTGATAAATTTGAGACATCTATTTTAGGACGGAGGGAGTATTAATCTCTGCAAGGGATATGCTGCAGGAATTTAAGAACTTCGTAATATTGGGCATGTTTTTTTGGTCGGATTCAAATTTCCCAGTTTTGGGACTTGTCCCACTGGATGCTGGCTGCATCCAGCTGGATTGGGCTTGGGCCAAGAATAGCGTTTCGTTTGGATGTCTACATTTTCGTATCATTTGTCCTTGGAATTAAAGGGAGGGGAAATCCTTTGGACATGTCTTAGGATCATACCCGGAATGGCCCCGTGACGGATTGACGCTGACACGTAACCCACACGGTCAAAGAAGGATAAAAGATGGGACTCTCTAAGTTAATTACGATATCCACGGGGAAACCCTTAATTGCGATGGTTTATATGGGTGACTGCTCTTAGACATCGCAATGGTTATTTAGAGGTGACCTCACGTTGGGCTCAACAAAATTGCCTCTTACGAGCCTTGTAGTGAACATCTTATTATGGAGCTCTCTTCACACATCTCATGACACAAGAAGTATGTTATCTTGATTATTAATAACAAAAATACTATGCTAATGGTGTATCCTACATTTCGAGAACGTTTAGCCCTGTTGAATTCAACCACGTTTTCACACAACCTTGTTACTTGTTTCCATTTACTTGTTTTAATTACTTTTATGCAATCAACCAAAAACCTTTCAAACACCCTTTACTTGAGATCAAAGTCAGCTGATAAGTATCCTTTGGTAGATAGTGACGAGGGGCATAAAGACCTTACCAATAAATCTTAGTGGGTTCGATATCTTTACTTCGAAACTAGTTACAATTGATCTATGCACTTGCGGCCATCAACCCTTTTCGAGGTTCTTTCCATATGCCATTGGGTATGATTGTTTTGCATATCATCAAGCAACTTCTTTGCAACACTCAGTTGCTTTCCCATGATTGTTCCTCCTGTTGCAGTATCTAGCATAGACTTAGACATCGGGTTAAGAACATTATAAAATAAATGTAATATAAGCCACTCTTCCAACCCATGACTAGGACAGTTCATTACGGCTTCTTTTATCCTTTCCCATGCAAGCGCTAGTGGATCGCGATCTTCTTGTCTAAAACTTGTAATGTTGGATCTTAGTTGCATAGTTTTAGCTGTGGAGGGGGGGGATTTAGTCATAAACAAATTAGTGCATTCCTACCAAGATTTAATATTGCCCTTAGGTAGAGATAGCAACCAGTCCTTAGCATTTCCTCTAAGAGAGAAAAGAAATAATCGTAATTTAATAGCATTTGGATCTATATTCTTAATACGTATCATGTCGCAAATTTTAGTAAAAGTATTTAAGTGCAAACCTTAATCCTCATAGGATGAGCCCCCAAATTGGTTTTGTTGAACCAAGCTTAAAAGGTTAGGCTTAATTTTATATGCTTCCGCATCAACAACGGGCTGAGTAATAGGTCCACGAATAAAATCATCAGTGGGAGTAGCATACTCCCCAAGTCTCGTTTGAGCCATGTGGCTCTTTTTTTATTGGTATTTTTTTTAAGTAAAGAAAACAAATAACAAGTATCTGTTTTTGGGGGTTTTCGAATACATAACAAGAAAGTAAACTAATAACAAGAAATAAACTACAAATAAATAATAAAACTAAAAACAAGGTCTCTGGTGACCTTACCAGGATAACAAAATTGCTTTCCTGCAAATGACGCCAGAAAAAGGGTTGATACCTTCGATCCGGATTCACAGATGTAGTATAATAGTTTTTTCTCTAGATGACCTAGGTTTAATCGAACTTTGAAAAGCAATGCTAAAAGGAAATAAAAAAGACACGTCTACAAGACTTTGTTTCTTCGTTTTACCTTTGTTTACCAGACCAATCTAGTTTACTTTTTATAGTGGGTTGATTTAATGGATGGAGATAGGCCAGGGTTGAAGATCCACATGTAGCTGCACATTATATGGGATAAAAGATAATAATAAGTATAGTCATGGGTAATGTTTTAATAGGGATAATCTCTTGTGGACAACACATCCTAATATACTAGAGCCCATGTGATACAATAGACATAGCAATAATCTTTTGATCCAACTGAGTGCACCACGAAGCCACAAGCTACAAATAATTATTAAGCGTAAAATATAGATCAAAGCATTAAGTGGTGATGTTGTTGTGATCCCGAATGAGTCACTAAGAGAAGACCGTACTACCATTTTTGTCACTGGGTTCCTATGAGATCGCCGCTAGCCAAATATCTCACCTCAAGCTTTTATCAATCTAGGGGGTCTTGGGTACCTATAAGCCCAAAGATCGAGACAAGATACAAAGAAACAAAAGATACAAATCCCGCTTTCAAACAATACACAATGCTCCTATAGATTAGATGCACATAATCGCCGCGATGTTTCTTCCCAACCCGCAGCCCGTGAGGACTACTCACTCATAACAATAAGATTAAGGATAAAAAATATTGTGCAAAATACTTAGATTGAAATCAAATATTCTTAAAATGGTCGTCGAATAAGGAGATCTCAAGTACAAAACAATGGCTATGGCTAATGGAGGGGATGGAAGATGGAACGGATAAACTATGGCGTGGATCTCCTTTGGTGGTGTTGTGATGCAAATTGAGAATGACGGTCTCCTGCCGGCGAACGGAGCCTCAAAATATATAGGCGTCTTTACGAAAGTTGTAAGGTTTGACGAGATGAAGCCGCCACCACATGGTTCGAACGGACGGTACAGGCGGGCCCTTCCCATACCAATGATCGGTAACACCTAGAATTTGTCCCTCAATTATTTGGTCGTGTGGACTTTCTCAAAAACTTCCATTATGACTTCTGATTTCGCATTAAAAAGCGTGATTTCCTGCACAACACAAATCAAAGCAATGGTTTTCATATCTTTCTAGTTATTAGTCATTAGTGGCAAGGCTGGAGAGTTTTCTTGTCAATTGTTTGACTAAAAGCAATGTTTAAACGCGGTGAAAGATGGCTATTTTTGGAGCCATGAGGGGACCGAGACGACAGCGACCATAAAATAGGTATAAAACAACACTATATTAAATTTTAAATATATATAGTTTTTTATCCAAATATATTTTCTATAATTAGAGGTAATTTTATTTTCTTTAGGACTACAAACCCATCAAATAACAAGTCTATGATCCATCAACGGTAAAATTTACAGAAATGTTCCTTACAAATACGATTAACTATATAATGTTATAGAAGAATACTAGATAAATCAAGGGGCACATCAGTATATATGATCATGTGGGGCGAAGAAGAAATTTACCATAAAAAAGATATACACTGAAACTATACCAAGTCTTATTGTGTATACTATGGATATCAAACTGTAACATTATATGTTTTGCAATAGAAAAAGCAAACTACATTCTACTAGTTTGAGTGTAGGTCTATGCCCAGAGCTATCAAATGAGGCAATAACACAATAATTTAATAATTAGTTAATCACCAAATACTTCCTAAAAAATGACGGTGTATATAATCTACAATTGATCTGACTAAGAAATTTCTATAGGCGAGGTAATCAAACTAGAATCCCAGTATGTAATATGCATATATCTAGGATCACACCTTAGGGCAATCAATTCACGTACTGGACATGCCATGTGATGGCAGGTCATAGTTGATAGTTCCCAAACTCATGTGAGTTATTCTTTATGCCTTCACTAATCAGTAATCATAGACACGAACACGACAACACCTGAATACAAAATCCTGATACCACCGACGGCGCCATAGCGATGGCGAAGAAAGGAGAAATAAGCCGACTAGATCGGCGAGGAAAACTGAGTAGAGAAGAAATTCAGATATGTCACATGGATCAGTTGCTCGATATGTGGTTTTACCGATGCTTCAATATATATGTACTACGCTTGATGGCTAATGTTTTGGGCTTGTCTCATAAAACTTGAACAATTATCACATTGCACACAATTGTCTAGCCTAATGGACATAGTATTACAATTAGCAATTAAACATTAAAATTAGTGCTAGCCCCCACTGCATATCCTTAGGGGGGCCAATCCATAGGGGGTCTGGCCATACCTCGCCCCTCCCTGGATCCGCGTCTGGATGGGCCTCCAGAGGTCATGCCAGCGTCGGTAGACGTCCACACGACCTCTCCTACCTTGAGGAAGCCTAGCATATGATGAAGTAAGGCGTTTGGGAGGGTGCTGAGGCGGTCTCCGCAGCTCGCCGCCGAAGCTTTCGTGACCTTGCACCAACGAAATATTGCGTCGAACAGGTATCGGGTGTCGTTGCTACGGAGCTGCAAATGGAGAAGTCACGCATGGGGAAACCCGGGAAAAGAGTGGTGGAAAGGTTTCGTTAGAAAAAAATGGACTAGGATAAAACCAGAGCTTCTCACTTTATCACCACTTCACCGTACTCTCTGGCACTGTGGGTAGGCGGTAAAGAGAGGTTGGAGGAAGAAGATGACTACCCTATACTCCTCAGTACCCAAAAAATAGAAAACATAAATGTTATCTTGGTTGTAAAGAGATACCATAGTTGAAATTAAGGACCCTACTGTGTTTGATGATGATGTTGACCTTGGACGGCCGATCGGCTATTGCTGGACCGAATATAATTTCATGCCGACCGTTTTCTTTTATATATTTTTTAGACCAGTTGAAAACCTAGAAGAACGATATGAATATACAAATTTGAACCACCAAACATTTTATGTTTAAAAACGGAGTGTGTATTTAGTAAGTAGGTAAAGTAAGATAATATTATTGGACCAAGTAAGCCCATATTCATGGAATCTAGATGTTCGGTGTTTTGGATAGCTATATATACTTCATATTTTTTGAATTACATTGTGTTTTAGATTTGTTCATAGGCAAACCTTGTAAATTTTAACCAAATATATTAGAGAAAATATTGACATCTAGCTACCATATTAAATGCGTACAATCAGACCAGGACCCAAGACCCAAACCCAAAAGGCCCGACCCTGAACCTAGAAAACCCGAACCCCGAGGACGCGCGAAACTGCATCGGGTGTCACATCTCAAAACCCGAATTTAGTTCGGGTCATCCGGGTATTGACCGCGGGTACCCGATTAGCCCGAATTACCCGAATTATGTGGCAGCCCAGTAATATCCCGATCCTGGAGCCGCAGGCCCAGCCCAGTAATCAGGCCCGATGACATTCCAGGAGGCTGGAGTCTCATTTCCCTAACCTACCTAACCCGACCGCGAGCGCCGCCGTCAACCAGTCCGCCGCTCGCCGCCTCGCCCGACGCCCGGTGCCCCAGCCCGGCGCTCAGTTCGCCGTCCAGTTCCAGGTCGCCCGCTGTCTGGTGCCACCCGCACTCCCGTCTCCCGCAGTACAGCTCGGCGCACAGCGGCAGCCGGCACAGGCGCACGCGGCAGTTCTGCCCGACGGCCGACGCGACGACGACGCTCTACTCGTCTGTTTCCCCTAAGATTCAACCACGGCGCCAACAACTGAGGGATCAAGGACAGTAGTAAGTCTCTTCTCTTTTAGATTGCTCCTATACTCTGTGTGATTGATGATGTTTGATTGATGAGCTCATGAGCTGAGATGATTTTCGTACCTCACTTAATCCTGGATGTATAATATTTATGAACTAGAGATAATTAGATAATTGATAGTAACAGATTACTGGATGTATACTACTACCTCCCTTTCAAGGAATAAGGCCCACACGAATTCCAAAGCAAAATTTGACCGAATAAATAGAGCAACTAAAACTTGATTATATTGTGTAAAATTAGTATCGTTGGATTCGTATTGAAACACACTTTCCAATGATGCTAATTTTGTACCAACATTCATTATATATTTAGAGTAAATCTTGGTCAAAGAAAAAACATGCAAAACGAGGACGCCTTATTCCTTGGGATGGAGGTAGTATTGGATTTCCTGCAATAGTAATGTTGGCATGTTGATGTTCAGACATCATATTCCCTGTCTAGTATACATACTTAAAGTTGTTGTTGGCAACTTGGCATGTTGATTTATATCTGCTGTGTTATTATATTGTCTTGTAGATGTCTGATCCAGACAAGAGCATGGATATTAGTTACAATAATACCGACCAAAAATTTCAAAATTTAATATAGAAGTATATTTAATATTAGTTACAATAATACCGACCAAACTTTTCAAAATTTCCTTGACCAAATTGAAAATATGGTAATTTAGAAAAGAGGGAGTACGCTATAACTTTATAGAGTCAAAAAAACAGTAACACTATGACACCTTAAACCGCCATTCTAGCTAAGACTGCTACAACGACAGATGGATGTGCTCTTTGACTTAGCTCGATAGCAGCTATAGTTGGTGCTAATCTAATTAAGTTAAAATAATCCAAAAGCAATTCTTCTTCAATTTTAGTTATAAAGTAAGCCCATAATGACTACATATTGAGTAACCAACCCAACGCAAAAGTCTATGACAATATCGTCTAGAATCTTGCCGCAATGTGTGATGTTTTTAACTAGTTGTAATACAACTTTGAATGACCCACTTGATAAATGGTGCTATGGAGATGAATTGGTACATCCATGTTTCTACAAATAATTATGTATTTTTAGTAAGGTTTTTACATCCATATGACCATATGTTACAATTTCTCTCTCTCTCTCTCTCTCTCTCTCTATATATATATATATATATATATATATATATATATATAATTGAAGACACTATTGGAAATAGCTACCACAATGGCTAGCGACAGTAGATATGACTATAGCTCGTAGAATTTTATCTATAAAACCTTGATAAAATACAGGATATAATGAAATAGTATAATAATTTTCCCTTTTTTAGAATCGAGTTCTACTAATAATTTTTTTACCTTTTTTAGCAGAATGTGTTTAGTAAGCCTAGGCCCCAAATAATTTGTTTACCTGCTCTAGCCCACAGGAGCAGTGACGACGGCGTACACCCATGGCTGCCGCCACCGGAGTAAGGGGCGAAGCCCTCGGCCGGAGCAGCTTCTCGCGCGCTGCCTCTTCGATGACCGCATCCTCCTCGTCCTCCTTCACCGCATCCGGCGTCAAGCTCGGCCCTAACGGCGCTGCCTTCGTCTCCTCCGGCATCCCCGACCTGGATAGTAAGCATGATCTTGTCCATAAGCCGTCTATTCATCCAGTATGCTAAATCATATTAAACCGGCCAGAAGCTTTTCATCTAGCTTAGTAACAAGGAACCGTCAGTACGGAAGAAGACTAGACCTTGCGACTTGGGTGTGAACTGTAAAGTAGATATCTTAACAAGTAGTATAAATTACCTTCATAGCATGATCATACATGCACGAGGAAAGATTGTGCTTGAGGTCAGGAGAGCACAAGGACGAATTATGTTAACTGAGAGAAAAATGTGCTGCCATAGAAGATGGCAAGGCAAATTGGTGGCTTGGTTCTCATCTGGTCATCGTCATTTTTATCGCAGGGATTCTAGGCGGTGGTTTCCTCCTCGGTTCGGTGGTGATGGTCATGGAGGACTCTGACGCGCCACACCACCTGCTCCTTCTCCGGGCCTTCATGGCTCAGGGCGTCGTGCACAAGCAGCCCCTGCTCTTCGCAGGGCCCATGAAGGAGCCCCGCTCGTTCCTTGGCACGCTGCCTGCTCCGGTATCGTCGTCGAAGGAAGACGCAAGGCAACGAGTGATGGGGGGCGGAGCAAGTAGCGATGGACGAGCAAGTGTATGTCTTGTGGATGCATCTGTTTTACGGTGTTCTTATTTTTGTATTGATCTGGATATATAATTGTGCAGGATGAGGGTTTGAGGATAGCTTGGCAGTACAGGAAGTACTTTGGGGACGAGAGGACTTCTGGTGCTGAACACAGAGGTGATACACTGATGTTTCTCTTTCCTTTGTTTTCTTGTTGGTTAGTTGTCTGGAATCCACAAAGAGCTATTTGGTTTGTGTCATTTTTTGTGAATGGTGTGCTAGAAAATTTTCAAATAGAAGAAATAATACATCTTTAGTATAATTTTTGCCTGGCATCTATCTTTGTGGTACCTATATCACTTGTATAAGCATCATTTATAAAACTGAAATAAGTTGAGCTATCATTATTGTCTCTCAAGATGTTTGTGAAAAGAGCTGACCCATTTAGTGCTGTTGCAGACAACAAACAGGAGTTTAGCAATGATTTTGATCTACGGAAGCCTTTGGAGCGACATTTGCTTAATGCGCAGCATATTGAATGTTTAAGCACTCAAGATGCAGACACTCTCAGTGACCTCCAGGATCGTTGTTCCACTTTCATATCCAGACTTCCAAGGTGAGGTTAATTCGGTGTGTTTGGTTTGTGCCCAAGATTGCCCCACCAAATATTTGGCTAGCCAAAATTTTGGTTGAGCCTTTGCTTGCCCACAAGTTGGCCAACATTGGCTAAAAAAGTGAACTAGAGTTGGTAGTGGAGCATTGGCATGCCCAAAAATTGGCAACAATCCAAACAAGAGCCAACCTTTTGGTCATGACCAAAATATTGGTAGGGTACATTTTGGCCACAATCCAAACACACCCTTAGATCTCTTATTGAAATGTCATTCTGGAGGAATGTCATCCAAAGTTTGCAGTAACTTGTTATCACAGGTTATTCTACCTCAACAAGTCAACATGACATTTATTGTTCATACATCCGCATGATGTTTATTCTTTTAGTAACAACAAATTTGTGGTTGTCTTAAGCTGCATGCATCTTGCTGTATTCTTGTGAACATTTCTTGCGTTTTCTACATTCAGAAAAGATGGTGGAAATCTGAATGCTGGACGGATTGCTATACAGTCACTCTGTGCACCACAGTGTGGATATTTTGGGAAGGCAAGTATTTCATTAGAAGGATGAATGCTGACTGGTTGATGCAGTGCTCTGAAAATTGAAGCCCATTTATATACTTCCCCCCTTCCGGGTCCAAGTTTGATGTAATAAATCACATTGCAGGACTGGGACATGGTGTCCTTTATGAGATCACTGAAGGCCATGGTGCGTGATTCTAACACTGTTGCCGTTATAACATTTCCATACACAGTCCTATCAGATTCCTTGTGTAAGAGATGGCAGCATCTGGCAGACACGCTGCTGTCGATAAAAGCAGTTCCAGGCAAGCCTAACACTTTCAAAAAAAAATCTCGATTGCAATTTCGAATCCCAATCATAGGTAGCCTAACTGTTCATCTCCCTGATCATTAGATGAGGACAAGGACTTGGCGAAGCTCCTCACAGGATATCAGGACATGGTTGTTTTTCTGCATGTGCATAAGGTTGCACAGACCAACAGCCAGGTAAAGCAACGTGTTTCCAGAGCTACTGTAAGCAAACTTTGTGCTTGCTTTTTTTTATGCCTTTTGCATCGACAAAGCAGGTTCCTGTGATTCTAGAGGCGTCCACGTTTTCACTGAAGCTGCGAAAGAGGAGGTCGCTGGTGCTGGAACGATTGAATCAAGCCCCGGTTGACGGATCGAGCGGGCCTTCGTCAGGTTCATCATCAGGCAGTTGCTCCTCGTCGGCGCAAGGCTCCCCGCTTGATTTCTAAGTTGGGCCAGAGAGTTGATTTTTGGGAAGCGAGCGAAGGATGCATTCACTGGAGCTCTGGCTCCTGTTTTGTTTTCAGCTTATAGGATACCGGAAACCAAAATTAGCTGAGGAATGCTCTTGGTTGTTGTGTATTCGTGGCTCAGATGTCAGAATGCAAATTTTAGAGATTGTAGCTGTTTGTGGTGGAGGCAGCTTAGCCTATTCCTATCTCATGTATCATTCAGTTTAGGTGTGTAGTACAACTTTTAGATTAGTGTAAATAACTAGCTGAGAAACAATGCAAAATAATGTTTTGCAATTTTGGCTTCTAAATGTGCATATAATCATTCTGTGGAGTAGCAGTAAAGAGCCACCGCAGACTGGTACCAGGGCACCGCGCGCTGGCGGCGAGGAGATATCGGAGGGGAAGACGACTATCTCTGCACCTCAGTGATAAACCGTGCTCCTATCGCTCGGAGCTTTGCAATTATAGCCCACGAGGTGCTAAGACGAGCGAAAAACGAAAAACCAGCATGCAATGTGCTGTCTGGAAAATATATTCGGACCTGGACCTGTTGCATAGCACCCAGTCTTCGCTTGTTATTGTTGCTTAACAAATTGTTCAGAAGCTAACTGATATACGAAGGAAACCAGAGCAAAGGACCAAATTTTAATTTGAAAGAATTGGCAGGGGCCGCGCGGACGCGTACCCCCTCTACCACAAATTATGACGTCCACTCTCCCACTTGGGGAGATGGTAGACCAACGCACCCACCAAGTGCAATATAGGCCATTGATCTAGGCCACGGCCCTTGCTGATCGGCCGTCGACCCCGTCCAGGTAAGTATGTTGCAACGTCGCACCAGGCGCCTCTTATATAGCCAGCTCTCCCGTGCGATGCCCTCCCGTTAGCGAGGTGGTACTAAACGAAGGAGAGCGTGGCTCTGCAGCTGCGGGACGACGGTGGTGGGTCACGTCGTGGGCCTGTTTCCGGTGGGAGTGAGATTTGGATTGCATGGCCCAGTATTCCACCTGCTAGTGACCCCTGCTGTTTCTTTTTCGTTTGCGAGAGTGTGGGATCTGAGACCAGAAAATCGCTGTGATTTAAGGAGAGGAGAGACTAGTAAAGCAGAGCACGTGCACTTTTCATAACCATGACGTACTTGAGTTTCCATGATACAGTACTACAGAGTACAGAGTATACAAGTGCTTGTAGTATACCATACCTTGTGAAGTCCTTGGTACTTCTACAATACAGAATTTCCCGAGCGTTTCACCTCGAACAACTGCTGCCACCATTTCCAAGCTTGATGCAGATATGAACTCTACAGCGCATCGAACAAACGGAAAACATAAAGCAAAGATTGTCTCCACGTATTTGCAGGAGCTGATACTCAACCCAAGTTAGTACTACGTTGGATATGGATGTTACTTCGTATTCTGTTCCGATACGTGGGCGACCAATTTCTAGCAAGCAGTAGGTACTGATGATACTGATAGTAAATACAGTATAAGAAACATGGAAATTTCTGATCCCAGACAAGAACTACAAATACACAGGCTGTTTTCTTTCTATGCATGCAAAATTAAGAGATAAACATCATGCTGAATGACTAAATTTCAGTGCAGGTAATTAACAGTAAACCATACAGTTTGGCTACACGGCGACAAGGTTCGGTAATATATCAGTGCTGCCAATGGCAAGAACGAACATGCACAACTATATTGTTGTCTGAGCAAAACGAATGTACCTTAAAATGTAAATACAGCATATTTGTGTGAGCAAAACGCCTGTTCTTGAACACATGAATACACAGGCTGTTTTGGACCCCGTATCTATAAATGCAACAAGGAATTCAAAAGCGAGAGATAAACATCAAGCTGGAAGGTACATACACCCACATTGCTGCAGTGCAGGCAACCAACACTAACGCATCCAACTTTAATGATTATTATTAAACACAATTACATACTTACATCATTTGTCATCACTGACAGCAAAAATAAAGCTAGGTAACTAAGAGTAAGCCATCAAGTTGGTCACATGGCAACTAGTCCAGTTGTATCTCAGCAATGCTAATGGGGCAAGAATAAACATGCGCAAGTAACTGTTGTTTGATCCTTAGGAACTGAAATTTATTCTATTCTGAGCAAAACACTCATATTATTTGAACATGAAAGTGATCTCATCAGGAAATACAATCTGAGCAATAGCCTAATGAAGATTGATACTACTCCAGCCGTTTGACCTATATGGTTTTTGCAGACTACAAAACGGATCACAGGAGATCCGCCGGTGACCTGAAACGGATCATAGGAGATCCACCGGAAAATATAAACAGAATGCAATAATGTTTCTTCGAGATTCATATATTGACTACAATATTCTATGTTTTGAATGATACACTGAGTTCTAATATAGCAGTGAATTACATCATGCAAAATAATTGGCTGAGAAGCAACACAAAATATTGTTTTGCAATTTTGGCTTCTAAATGTGCATATGTTATTCTGCCAAAATTTTAGGGAAAATAAGCTTCTAAATGTGCACATGAGCCAATTGAATTTTATCGGCTCAATCTCCGCTTGTTTCTTATAGCATCAAGACATTCCTGCTGCATACAAAGTATTTATACAGGGGAGAGAAAACGGGACCCCCAAAAAAGACAGTAAGTGAAATTTCCAAGTCTACAAAAAGTGAGGCCACACCATTATCCAGACTACAATCAACCGCGATGGCGTTGACGCTGCTCAGATAGATTTCCAACATAATGCAATAATGTTTCTTCGAGAGTAAAACACTCACTACAATATCACTACGTTTTGAATGATATACTGAATTCTAATATAGCAGTAAATTAGATCAGTGTAAATAACTAGCTGAGAAAAATTGCAAAATATTGTTTTGAAATTTTGGCTTCTAAATGTGCATATAAGTATTCTGCCAACATCTTAGGGCCAACACAAATATATGATAAATCTCAAAACAAAATAACTATACTACATAACAAATCCAGCAACGGAAATGGGCCGGTCACCATTGCGTTGTATTTCAACTCAACATGTGTACTAGATGGTACCTATGATACGACTCACAACTCAATATGTGGTGCTACCATAGTAGTTGAAAGAGTACATACTAAGTAATGCTATAACTCGAGTACAAAAAACATATAAGGTGGCTCATCTGCCCCCATTTATCCACAGGGAAAAATAATTCAATCAAGCAATTGGACATAGTTCTTTCGACCATAATTGTGCTTCATGCAAACGATCCCACACAAATAAGTTTATCACAAAGTGCTGGGAATTCAACATTGGAATGAACTTATGACAGGTTTTCATTGCTTGCTTTCATAGAAGTACACAGCAGAAAACAGTGAAGCTGTACGTACTAAAGCTTTTTGATATTAATCTCAGCGAGGGATATGCTGCTGGAACTCAATATCTTCGTAATATTATGAACCCGCTCATCAATAATATGACATTTAACATCGACTATCTTAAGTTGCCTCAGTGTAAGTGATCGCTCCAATGAACTGTTGCCTTTCAATTTCATGCCCGATTTGGGTTCCTGCGCCGAATAAAATAATTTATAGGATTTAGCATGCATCATATAGTTTATAAAGGAATACACATCATAATTACAATTACTCCTTCCGATCCGATTTAATTGTCGCGGTTTTAGGCAAGGTTTTCCTACATCATATAGTTTTCCTAAACCTTGCCTAAACCTTAGACAATTAGAACATGTATATATTATACCTTACAAAGTTGAAGAGTGAGTTCCTCTAGAACTGGTGTGTGATGGAGAAAGCACAGCAGTATTCTGAAGTCAGCAACCAAACACCAGTCAATGAGTGACAGAGTTCTTAGCTTACTGAATGTAGGGCAGCATAGCAGATCCCTTTTGAATGTAACCTGTGGAAAGTGCAAATAAGTAAGAACAACTCAAGTTTAATTCGCCGTACTAAGACGATAGAATGGGCAAGAAATTTGAACATGCAAATCTGGAAGGAACAACAGACATACCATTTCAGTGGAAGCAATCAATTCCAGACAAGTAGCGCTGGAGAGACCTTGAAGAAACACAGAGAAATGGCGTTTACAACCATTATCATTATCCCAGTAAATAGTAGACATGCCACAATCACATTCATCGAATTCAAGGCCACCATTATCGCAGAAATCACAGTACTCCTCGTATCCGTGGCCAAGATTGATAGATGCAGTTTCTAATAATGGCATGCTTTCAAGAACTGGAATCATAGATAGAGAATCACGTAGTTGCAGTGTAATAAGACTTGGAGCAGAGATATGAGTCGGGAGAAGTTGCCACAGGAACTGACAGCCCGTGATGCTAATATGCTTCAAGGATTGGGGGGATAAAATCTTATCAGTACTGAGGACACAATCCGCGATCTTCAGATTCTCTAACACAGGGCAGCTCGAGAAATCAAGGAAGCTCTCTTCCAAAAAGACGCCACCGAGCTCTAATCGCACCAGGTGCTGGGAGAGGAGAGGCTGGTCGACCAGTGTGACGAGCGGCTCGCCCTGAGAGGTGGGCAGATTAGTGTAGAGATGGACCCGCAGCACCCGGACATGGCATGCCAGAGCGTGCCGGATCCAGAGGTCGACGAGCGCGTCGTCCAGCCGCAGGAGCCCACGGAGATCGAGGTCGCACTCGTCGAGGACGGAGCCGGCGCCGCGGGGCAGGAGCACCTGGTCCACGAACCCGTTCAGCTTTTCGACGCTCCGGAACGCCTCGGCGTCGGCGACACGGAGCCGAGGGATGAGCCTCCAGAGGTGGCGCCAGCGCCGGGAGAGCACACACGTCCGCACGGCCTCGCCCGCGTCGAGGAAGCCGAGCGCGTGCTGCAGTACGGCGTCCGGGAGGTCGCTGAGACGGTCTCCGCAGCCCGACATCGAGGCTTTCACGGTCTTGCCCCGGCGAGACATTGCGTCGAACAGGTATCGGGTGTCAATGTTGTGGAGTAGCAGTAAGAAGTTTCGTTAGAAAATGAACTGGGAGAGAAGTGCACTCCATCACCGCAGGCTGGTACCGGTACCGCGCACCGGCGGCGGAGAGATCGGAGGGGGAGACGACTATCTCTGCACCTCAGTGATAAACCGTGCGCCTATCACTCGGTGATTTGCAATTATAGCCCTCCAGTCCGAGCTAAACGGCAAAAATAAAATTCAGCACGTTCCATCTGGATTCTGGAAGATATGATCTGATCTGAACCAGAGCTAAACTGCAGCCTGAAGGAGAACATATTGTTCCGATGTACTTAAGCAAACCAGAGCAAAGGACCAAATTTTAATTTCAATAATTGGCAGGGGCCGCGCGAACGCGTACCCCCTCTACCACAAATTATGACATCCACTCTCCCACTTGGGGAGATGGTAGACCAACGCGCCCACCAAGTGCAATGTGGGCCATTGATCTAGGCCACGGCCCTTGCTGATCGGCCGTCGACCCCGTCCAGGTAAGTATGTTGCAACGTCGCACCAGACGCCTCTTATATAGCCAGCTCTCCAGTGCGATGCCCTCCGGTTGGCGAGGTGGTACTAAACGAACGAGAGCGTGGCTCTGCAAATGCGGGACGACGCTCGTGGGTCGCGTATGGGCCTATTTCCGGTGGAAGTGAGATTTGGACTGCATGGCCCAGTATTCCACCTGCGACGCCTCCTCCTGTTCTTCTATTTTTCCTTTTTTTTTCCGGTTGGGAAAGTGGGATCTGACGCCGCATGATCCATCTTTCTAAACAAAATCAAGGAGAGCGATAGACCACCATGGTAATTTTCCCGAGCGTTTCATCCCAAAGAATTGCAGCCAGCATACTCATGCTTCATGCAAAGCACAAACAAACTGAAACACTCGCAATCGCCATGTCCAAGCTTGATGCAGATTTGGAACTCTACAGCACGATCTAGCCAACACACAAAACAAGCATATGTTTTAACAGCCGTGGTTTGGAGAGCACAAAACAAACTGAAAAATCGCTACTACCGGAAAGACTTGCCTTCCTTACTCGACACAGATATTGATCAGTATGTCACTCAACAGAGAATGATTTTCAAGTACGATGATAAAGAATTGGCAACACGGCAACAAGATTCACTGATATATCAGTGCTGCCAATGGCATTGGCAAGAATGAACAGCGGAACTATACTCTTGTCTGAACAAAATGAATGTACTAGTACCTTAAACTGGAAATATTGTACTGTACAACATATTCATGTGAGGCAAAACACCTGTTCCTGAACACATGAATGAGATCTCAACAGGAAATACAATGCTAGCAACAGCCTAAAAGCAAGGTAGATGCTACAATAGCAGTTTGCAGCAGGTTAAACACTCCAGCTCAATACCCATCAAACAATACACAGTGTCCTCATAGATTCAGATAAGAACTGACAGTCAAGTTAAACATTGGATATAGATGCTACTACATACATACTTCTGGCCCAATAGGCATGAGAAACTGGAAAAGTCTGCTCATAGCATACTACAGCAAGACCTACAATACACAGGCTGTTTTGGACTCCATACCTGTAAATGCAACAAGGCATTCAAAAGCAAGAGATAAACATCAAGCTGGAAGGTACGGACGCCCGCGATGCTGCAGCGCAGGTTAACCAACACTAACACATCAAACTTCATCAATTATTAAACACATTTATTAAACGCATTTACATGTTTACATCATTTGTCATCACTCATCAACAGGAAAATAAAGCTAGTAACTAACAGTAAGCCATCAAGTTGGTAACTAGGCAGCTTGTATCTCAGCAATGCCAATGGGCAAGAATAAACATGCACAAGTAACCGTCGCTTGATCCTTAAGGAAGGGCAATTTATTCTATTCTGGGCAAAACACTAACATATTATTTGAACATGAAAGAGATCTCATCAGCAAATAGTCTAATCAAGATTAATACTACTCAGCAGCCGTTTGCATCAGGTTAGAAAATTTCTGCTAAGCCCAATATGGTTTTTGCAGAATACAAAATTCACAAGAATGTTAAGATCAATAGAGATCCACAAAACGATCCAACCGTTTTAGATCATGCACAAACAATTTTGATCCACAGGCCAAAGCAGCAGCAAAACAACATTCTCTTACAACCACAAATACACATCCATCCATCCATACACAAACACTAAATACTGACCAATTCAGATGATAACTACTATGGTTCACATGGATCCACAAAATCATATACGCATCATATAACAAAGGACGAGAGAATTAGAAGTATCAATCCCAGTGCACATCCAAACGGATCCACAAAATCATCAGCATCTGCCATTTGCTAAGCATAACCAGAGTACATGCTTATCACAGCAGTTGAGCAAAGTTGCTATTCACCAGATCCATCAGGCAAAATGTATGGTCCTTAAACAAGACATACAATATATTGTATATGGGATAAATGCTTGTTCTTTAAAAAGGAAAGAAATCTCAACAGAAAATACAACCTTAGCATCAGGTTAAGACACTTCAGCTACATGATTCTTGCAAACTACTAGTACAAAATTCAAGAACAGGTGCAGAACAGTACAAATCCACAAAATGGTCCAACTATCGTAGATATATATAAAAGCAGTACAGGCAGAAATGCATCATTATAAATTGTGATCAACACAGAAGCTACCTCTTCACTACCATTGACTACGAACCAACCATCATCTATCCAAACACTAAATACTGTACAGTTGGATTCATATAAGACATATTATTCAGATGCATACTAATTTTATATATAAGTCACATGGAGCAACAAAGAACAAGAGGAAGTAGCAAGCTCAGGTGCACCTTGGCATGAATCCACTATATGATATGAGCATCAGACATTCATAAAGCACAACCAGAGCATTACACGCATATCAGAAGACCAATGCATCATTACTGTTCAAATCCATCAAGGTAAAAACAGCAAAGAGATCATCCATAGATGCTATAACTATTAATACTGCAAGCAGTGATCCAGAGTGATTCTAGCTAGGAATTACAAATTAAGAACTGTAGAACACAAGTAGCTAGGAAAGCAAACAGACTACACGCATGTTCTTAGCAGGTTTAGCTATGCTGAAAATGAAAAGGTGCCCTGCAGCGCTGAAAAATCACAGCAACTGCATACTTGTAGTAACTACTAGGCACATCTGGCATGCAAACATAGTAGGTACTGCCTGTCTACAAGAAAATGAAAGTTTCTGCTCCCAAACATACAACTACAAGATGTCCAATAAACACAGGATGTGTTGTTTATATCATGCGAAACAAGGCATTACACATAAAGGTTTTCCATCGAATGCATGCATTGCTGGCAACTAATAGTAATGCGTACAGTTAGCCATGTGTGTTGTACAAAGCAAATAGTACACTGATTAATTGCTGTCAATGCATGTTCTTTATAAACAGGAAATACAATACTGAGCACAACACTAGTTCCAAAAAAAAAAAGAGATCTCAACAGGAAAACAACATTGGCAATTGACTACATAAGATTGATACTACTCAATAGCAGTTGTATCAGGATAGACACGGCATGTGTGGTTTTGCAGACTAAAACATTCAGAACATGTCCAGAACAGTTGAGATACACACAATGATCCAGCAATAACACACTAGATCTACCAGTATGTACAGCAGCACAGAAAAACTCGCAACCAAGACTACAATAACCATCATCAATACTCAAGCAACAAAATGCAGTGACTACTGATTCAGATCTGTAATACTTCAGATAATTTTCATGGAGCAGCCAAGAAAAGACTCGTTAAACATAGCGAACTCAGGGACACAGCGGCATGCATCAACAAAATCATATAAGCATCGGACATTGATTAAGGCATAAACAGAGACCTGCAAGGGTACCCAACAGCAGAGCAAAGTTACTACCCAGATCCATTAGGCAAAAGCAGCACCGAGGTTTCTTCTTACAAGCATCATCCATAGATCACTACAACTACTAATACTACTAGCGGTTCCACATGACCATACACTCGAGAGGGGATTACCAGCAACGATCTGCCACTACAAGGAGGGGCGAACCTAACCTAAGAGGAGGTGAACTTGGTGACGGCCTTGGTGCCCTCGGACACGGCGTGCTTGGCGAGCTCCCCGGGGAGGACGAGGCGGACAGAGGTCTGGATCTCCCTGGAGGTGATGGTGGGCTTCTTGTTGTAGCGGGCGAGCTTGGCGGACTCCCCGGCCAACTTCTCGAAGATGTCGTTGATGAAGGAGTTCATGATCGACATGGCCTTGGAGGAGATGCCGATGTCGGGGTGGACCTGCTTGAGAACCTTGAAGATGTAGATCTTGTACGTCTCGACGCTCTTCTTGTTCTTCTTCTTCGACTTCTTGTCCACGCCGCCCTCCTTGGCAGCGGTCTTCCCGGCGGGGAGGCGCTTCTCCGCCTTGGGCTTCTTCCCGGCCGGCGCCTTCTCGGCCTTCTCCGCCGCGGGCTCCTCCTCCACGGGCTTCTTCGCCGCCGGCTTCTTCTCGGCCTTGGGCGCCATCGGAGCTGGAGGTGGTGGTGGTGGCGGCGGCGGCGGCGGCGGCGGCGGTGGGGATCTGCTTTGCGCTTGCGTGCGAGAGGAGGTTGGGGATTGGGGAATTTGTTCTGCGGTGTGGAGAGAAGGGGACGGGGGCGACGACTTTATAGCGGTGAGGCGGTTGGTGCTGATTGGTGGAAGGGGTGGTGCCGCGGATCGGTGACGTGGAGCGGAGTGAGGCGGTTCGTGCCGCTTTCACTCGACGGCTGGGATGCGTTTTAGCGCGGATCGGTGACGTGGCAAATTATGGGCGGGATCGTCTCGAAAGAATCGTGGGAGCGGGATCATCAGAAAAGAAAAGGAAAGATCAGGCCAAAATGAACGTGCGACCTCGTCTTCTGAAAAAAAAAACGGAGACTGTTCACCGTGTAGTCGTGCCACGGTGTACATTGTTGTTTGGATTTTACTAGTAAAATGCCCGTGCGTTGCCACGGACTGTCAATATACATTTTCCGCTGCATATGCAAATATAATACAAATGCAACTTCACATGTATGGAAAGAGATGGCGACAAAAAATATTCTCTGCTTAAAATGTAACTCAGTACAAAATAGCATTCTTCATCATATGCATACAACAACTAATATAATTCATTTGTATCCTAAAGAGGACTTCAAATAATAGCTTTTATATGCATAGAAAACAAGAGCCGGCTTTCTTCGATTGTCCAACGGCGCCTCGACCTATGTGAGTTGCTAAAATACATATATGCTTTTCAAAAGGTCATTCAGTTTGAAGAACACAACTTAAATTTACAGTTTTGTAATAACTAAAGTCAAAAAAAATTAGGAAATCATTACATCTAAGGATGTCTCCAACATCTGCTCTTTTGAGGACATTGTTTTTGTCTAATAAATCTAGGCCAGCATTACTACCATGTTTTTTTTATCAACCCACAAATTGCATAATCTTCCCTTATCATCCCACCCCTCCCCTCCCCTCCCTCCCTCGCCCTCTCCCGCCCTCACTCCCTCATTTTCCCCCTATCAGAGCTGCAAAACAGTTGAGACGAATAGAACTTTCCGTTGATACTATGTTCATGTGTACATAACTACAACTATTGTATATCAAATTTATACAACATAAAACACATTGTAAAGGTTTATCCGGACAAGGCTAGGCACTCTTCATTTATTCTCAACAGATAAAACAATTTCGATTTTATAAGATCCATATACATCTACACAATCATAATATGTGTACATTTTTAGAAAATACCCTAGAACAGAATAACTCCATGGAGCTAAAATCAAGAGGTGGAGGCAGACATTCAATAAACCGTAAATAAATCACCTTATCATTCCAAAAAAAAAATCTTGATGTTACACAATGTCATGTGAAAGCCTTTTCACCTTGAGTCTAAAGCTTGATTTATGAATATATCACTTATATTACTACATAAATCATGAACATGTGACATCTAAATTTTAGCAAACATCAGAGAGATTGACGACAAATGCGGGCTCATGCAACTTCCATACCAGCAGAGATTCATACCCAATAGACCCATGAAATTAAAATGCAATTTTATGAATAAAGATAAAAAGGGAATATTTGTTATTCACCCCACATTGATTCCACCTAGAAGTAATTTCCTAATGTAGCAATAAGAAATATGCACTTTATTAATTTCAAGTAGAGGAACGATAAATACTACTCCCTCCGCCCCGAATTACTTGTCGTGGCTCGTTCACAAATGTCCATTTACAAAAAAAAACTCTGCAATCTAATTTTGATAAATATCCTTCGATTCAAAACACGAGCAAATCGCCTCTGTCTTCGTCCTTCCTCCCGAGCCTCCCTCCTAGCAGTTGGACGTGAACCCAGCGCTGCTCCCTCTGTATCTAGTGCTCCTCTCCCGTGTTGTAGAATGTAGAGTGCTATTCAGCCGCCGCATACAACGGCCGTTGCTGCTCCTCCGCTCGGCCAGCCGTCACCCCTCCCCGGAGCTCCTCCGATCGAACCGACAACCGCTGCAACTCCTCCTAGAGCTCCTCTTCTCGGCCGGCCACTGCTGCCACCACTCGTCCTTGGAGCTCCCCCGCTCGGCCGACCACAGCTGCCGACGCTCCTCGGCTCACCAGCCGCTGCCCCGCTTGCCGGAGCTGCTGATCTATGCTCCTCTGCCTCAGTAGCTCCTCTTCTCCCAGTCACGACAGCACCGCCCCTCTGCTCGACGCGGCCTAAGCCGCTCTGGGACTCACCATGCTCCTCTGCACATGATCAGCAGCAGCTCTCCAGCTCGTCGTGCTCGTTATCGTGATCCCTATGTGTCCAACTTTTCATATGCCAATGTAGAAACAATCAATCAACCGCAGTGCTGACTAAGAGAATAAAGTTGATGCCATGGCACAAGGTACTCCTAGAGTAATTTTACCAGGGGCAACGATGATAAACAGAAGCAATCCAGGTGACGTTGGAACGCGAGATAAACGGCGGTGACGCTGATGTGGTATTTCTTGGGGTTGGTGTTGACGCTGACGTGAAGGCCATGTCACTATGCCCCTCTCATCACCAACAACCTGCAGCTTGCAGCAACATGATACTTGAGAAAATTAAAACCTAGAAGTAGAGTAGCAAGTACATGTGCAAATGCAACGGCTAGTCTGCGACCTAAATCGAAGATTCATGCAGAAGCTTGACAAGAGCAATCTGAAGTATATAGCACATAAATTCAATTTTATTCAGAACATACCTAAGCATTTGATCTACATCTATGTCACACACATGGACGTCCAAACACCTATACTTATGAGCCAAAATTCTATACTGGTTTGGAGTTCTTAGCAGCAGACATGGAGGGCAAATTCTAAATTAGGATCCCGGCTCTTGATCGGTCCACAACGAACAAAATATGGAAGTGACGGAAACATAGATTCTCACATGTGAGATCATTTTTCCACTGACACAAACATTTGTATCTTCTTCTCTGCTCCACCAACCTCCGGGACAGACACCATATCCTAGCTTTCGCAAAAGCGGCCACTTAAAATGGACACGAGTAGACGACGATGATGATCAACTCAGCATATGCAACAAATATTTCAGATAAAAACAAACCTAAATGCAGACGAAATACGTATCAATCGACCAGCACCTCTCATCTCGAGTAGAATATGCAGCAGCATACACACATCTATCATCATCATACAAAAAAAGAGAAAACAAGCAAAGATCACAATAAGACCCTTAGAGGCTATAGTAGATTCTGGGATTTTCAATCTATAAATTGGACTGCAGAGAACATATGGCATGATTCACTTGATTGACATTTATGTACCTTACTACATGTACCCTTCCAATATTGCAATGGGCAAAATCCATTATAATGAGTTACTTAGACCAATAATTAGGGATCGTGCTCAACCCTATCTTACTTGCTAGCAAGAGGACCATTGATGATTTTACTGATGCCTATACTTATATTCAGATTTTATCACAAATATAATTCGTAGATGGGTGCAGAATCAATAAAGCAAATATACATAAACTTGCATGTATCTCCACAAACCTTTTCCATGGTTATACAACCACATGGTTACCTGGCAAGGCATCACAAGTTTGGATTTTAGTTCAGTTTAGAGCGGGTTGAGGCTCGGAAAGGTTCGAGGGCGGTAACTCGGACCGGAGGGAGTATGTTAAACTTTATTTTCACTTTTTACAATACAACTAAAGTTACTGCTCTAATGAGACATATGCAAGAAAAAACATTTGCATTGTAGAAAGAACAAATGCATGAACCACCTAGGATGCATTGCTTAGAGTAAGAGAAATTGCAATAATGATAAAAAAGTTTCATGTTCTAATTGCACAAACTAACCAGAAATGCATTACGAACCTGAACTCCAGGATGCATCTCATTCATAAACTAAAAAGGCTAGATGGCTTCTCAATGTCTAGCATGATGCACGTACAGACGGAGCACGATGATCCTGAGTGAAACCACCAATCTCTCTCAGACCTCAGCAGCCTGATTGTTTCTTTATCTTGCCTGCAATTTAGTTATACAAACAGTAATAAGAACCTGATTTTCTTAGGGATGACAGCGAACAATCATCAATGCATTTGACATGATTACCTTCCTGTAACTAAACTAAGATAATCTAGCAAAATTTATGTTGTTGCATGAATACATAAATTATTGGTAACATGACAAAATAAATATAGATCTTATTTATTCACTTATCCAACGCCATTTTATCTACAAACTTGAGGCAAACCTGAACCCGTGGAGCCACAATTATATTCTGCATATCTGGTATAAAACTGGGAATATAAGTTGGATGCCCTAATTAATAACCAAATCAAACCGATATCCACATGGCAAGAACCCTTTTCACTCAAGGAATGAACCATTGTCACCCATTATCTACCACTTGCTAAGCTAAAAACATTGTTAACCTTGTGAGACCGGAAGAGTAAATATCAACTTTCTGTTTCCATCAAAGGGTTAGCATCCTGTAAGACATTCGCTAGGGCATATCGTTAAACATGTGGAAGGTACTGGTACACCCAACTGCAACATAGCTTAATCAATACCTAAAAGTATGTAGCAAGTTAAGTATCATTAAACATGTGACAAATGGCTGTCAGAAAATTCAGAGAGGGAAATCAATCTTGACCGGCGATGCTTAAATATTTGGCAAGAGGATACATGGAGGAGGAGGCGATGCTTACATATTTGGCAAGAGGATACATGGAGGAGGAGTCCCGTTAAAATTTTAGCAGGTAGCCATGGATACATGAGGAAATCAGCAAGGCAACTACGGTCTGATATGGTCTGTTTCAGCCGTCGGTTGAAATCCAGCAAGCAGCCAAGCTCTAAGTGTCGGTGATACTGTAGTATCAAAGCTTATGGAGAAATTTCATAAAAAAACTTGGCATAGAAAACTTTACAATCAATCCATAGTGAATCAATTTTCCAAGCAACCAGACGTGTATGATATTATTGCACGAAGAAAAAAAAGTACCCAGTTGCAATCCACAGCCACTGTAGCAGCCGGCGAGCTAACCTAGACAACATATCCTGCAATAGAGCCTTGGGTGATATTGGAGAACCGAAGGCCTGGCGCAATTTCGTTCTCGCGTACTACAGCCGAATCATCCTCCACCTAAGAACAGAGCTTAAGGAGCCTACACGCGTGAGATGAATAGACCAACCACGCGAAATCAAACCGCAAGGGGTTGGGGGATTAATAGCAGAAGGGCTTACCTACCTTGCCTAGGCTTCCAGGATCGGCTGTGCGGCTAAGGTTCCGGAGGGGACCCTGGACCGGAGGGGCAGCGTCCGGCGGAAGCTCCAGCGCTTGGACGGCAACAAGATGTGCATTCGCAGGCCGCGCATCTGGGAGGACACAGGATGGCGGAGATGCGGGCTACGTTAGGGCATGGATGTAGGCGAGGGCCTCCCTGATCCCACCCGTTCCGTGCTCGATGTCCATGACCAGGGCGAAGGTTGGGACATGCCTCCTGGAGGCGGAGGAGGACGGAGATGCGGGCGGGATTTGAGGGAGGGGATCGCGGAAAGGAAGCGGGAGGGCCATGGCCGAGGAGGTGGAGATGCCGCTGACAGCGCAACCACATAGTAGGTCAGACAAAGACGGAGGCAGAGATGGCGGACGCAACTGCGGGGGTCGGGATAAGGAATTGCTGGTTGATTTGGGAGGGACCAAAATGAAAAAAACAGCCGGAGCGACGTGCGAGGGAGGTTGGACGAAGGATGAGCGAAACGCTCTTACGGCGGAAGACGGAACCATTCGTCTTTTTAAGTAGTAGAGATTTTATTTTACGAAATGTTGTTTGGATATTTTTGGATCAATGGTAATCTCTAAACGCCTTACACTAGTATACGAGTATGTATGAATAGACGAAATAATATTTTGCAATAAACGTCGATAAACTCGTAAATACTTGTGGGATAATTGTAGAATGCATGTTCCTTCAGCCTAAGGCGCGTGTAGTGTATAGAAGTAGCTAAGAAAACTAGAGACATGTGTTAAAATATGATTTCTGTTTTTATTTGCATTTTGCCTCTTTATCGGGTTTTTTTTAATTCTTCTCGATCACTTGAGTTTTTTAAAGGAATTGTATTCTGATTAAAGTTTTACTTGTGTTGAAATTAAATCTAAAGACTTATTATTTTGAATGCACTAATGTTGGTAATGAAGATTACGTGAAGTTTTGTATGAAGAAAAATTTCAAGTATACGGGGGGAATTATGTGATGCGATAAAGAATGGACAAAAGCTCAAGCTTAGGGATGTCACCCCAAGAAATATTTAAGAGGTACAAGCGACAAAGCTTGGAATGCCCAAGGCATCCTCTTCTTTATCAATAAAAATCTCATGTCTTTTTCTAGACACTTTATTTTTATTGTTTTATATACTGTTGTGTTGTTCTTGGAGCGTCTTAGTTTTCGTTTTTTGTTTTCGTTTTCTTAGTTTGCTTGAATAAATTAGTTGGACCCCTGCTTTCGCTCCATTGTTTTAGATAAGTTTATTGGTGTTGGAAAAGAGTAGAAAGTTTCATACTTATAGTGGTACAGAAGGGAGCTTGTTTTGACTATGGCTTAGACTTTATCGTGTCATGCTAGATGTTGTTTTGACCTTATGCTTAGTGATTATTGCTGTAACATGACTTGTTCCAAATAATTGAGATTGCTTAATTTGTCTTGAAAAAATCATGCGTTGTTTTAGCATACAAAAGCATAATATTGTGGTATTCTCCTTTGATGCTTTGTTTGGGTTCACTTGGCACATGGTCACACCATGTTATGACTATGAACCAGTCACCTTAGCCTCTATGATTATTTAGTTTTTGACTTGTGATACCACTTTATGCTTTGATTGATAATGTTTTGTCGCTCTGCGTGATTATGGTCATTATTGCTCTCTTAGTTGGTCGCTCTCAGTCTTTTGCTAGCCTTCACTTGTATTGAGTAAGTTCTACGCATGCATCCAACTCCCAAGAAACCAAGTTTTTCCAAAGAGTCCACTATAAATTCCTATGCATGGTGTTTTACACCATTCCAAGTATATTCTTGTTTTATCTCTTCCAAATTAAACTTATTATGAGAAAATTAGTGATTAAAGCTCTCACAAACTTGATGACACATTTTATTTCTTGCACCTAATAAACTTGAACCATTGTGTCATCTATGTTGTATATGCTTGCACTTATAAGTTGGAAATTATCAGAACCATGTTGTCATGGGGAACTCTTTCAACACGTGTACATATTGCCCAGTTGATATCATGATCTTTTGTTTATGGATGTCGGTAGTGTGAAATAAAAGGGGAGCTTTTAAGTCCATGGAGTTATGTATATGTGTTAGAGAAATGTCTGAGCGGCTAGCCTAAGCCATGCCTAATCATGGTGGAAACTTGCAGCATCACCATAGTGAGCAATCCATGAAGAATCCTCGGAAAAAAATATAGAGAAAAAATTATATGCATCATGCTCATGGTAAATAAAAGGATCGTTGAGATGCTCACTGTTTGTTGCCTTGTCATTTTGATATGGGATATCTCATGTGTCATGGGACAAGGGGTACCCCATTGGCGGTTCTCTATGATACACATATACTTATAATGACAAGATCTTGCTTGTGACTAAAGTTGAGTAGCATGAGGAACGACCCTCGTACTCAAGGGGCATGAGATTGTCAACTTATGATTTGTCAAGCATATACTCCATATTTATTTCATTTTAACCTTAATCACTTCAAGATGCTTATGATAGGGGTAATGAGAGCTGAAAGCTAAGTACCATAATTTTTGAAAGCTCTTTATGAAACTTGAAATCCCTGCTTCCCTGTGAAGGGCCTTTCTTCTTACTTTCATATTGAGTATCCACCTTCTATCTTCATGCACCAATTAAGAGAGCATAGCTGTCATTCTTAGTTTTATGTGCATTGTCCCAAAACTTATTGATTGATTCATAATATTGATATTGCTTGTTCTTTAACTATTTGTATCTAGTCACCCTTATGAACTTTGAAGGTGTCTTGTGCATTTATGTTTTGCTACTCCACGAGGGACAAGATGAATACCACTATGCTATGTTTTTATATGTGAAACAAACAAACGTCTTTCAATGCATCGTTATTCATGATCTTTGTTTGTATATTTTCATGTTGCAACATTGTTGCTAAGTCTTATTGTTAGAGCTACATCTTTCATGCTCATGTTTAGAGTATTTTGATCCCAACTTTCGATGCTTTGCAAATGGTTTGATCAAGATTGTGATGGTACATGTCACCTCAAAAAAAAATTATCACTTACCTACTCGAAGACGAGCAGGAGTTAAGCTTGGGGATGCTTGATACGTCGTAACGTATCTATAATTTTTGATGTGACATGCTTGTTTAGTATCAACTTTGCTATGATTTGTCTACACTTTGAGGTATTATTATACATTTTTTGGGACTAACCTATTAACAAGATGCCGCAGTGCCAGTTGCCTGTTTTCTACTGTTTTCGGTTTCAGAAAAGCTAGTAACGAAATATTCTCGGATTTGGACGGGACAAAAGCCAAAGTCAATATTTTTCCGGATAGAACACATAGACCGAAGGGCAGCCCAAGGGGGGGCAAGAGGTGGCCACACCCTAGGGCCGCACGGGCACCCCCTAGGGCGCGCCGCCACTTGGTGTGGGCCCCTCGGGCGGCCCCCTGCCCCGCCTCTTCTCCTATAAAGTTACCCCGATGCAGAAACCCTAAGCACCTGACCAGATCTCCACATAATAGTCCATAGCCGCCGCCACCATCGTCCCTTGATCGGGGGAATTTGAAGCTCTTCCCGGCACCCAGTCGGAAGGGAGAGATCATCCCGGAGGCCTTCTTCATCACCATGCCAGCCTTCGGTATGATGTGTGAGTAGTTCACCCTTGGACTATGGGTCCGTACAGTATCTAGATGGTTGTTTCTCCTCCTTTGTGCTATCATGTTTAGATCTTGTGAGCTCCGTTCATGATCAAGATCATCTATTTGTAATCATATATGTTGTATTTGCAGAGATCGATGGATATTGAGATACTATGTCAGATTGATTATTGATTCTACCATGTCTGTGTGGTTTATGATCTTGCATGTTGTCTGTTGCTAGTAGCTATCTTGGCCAAGTAGATGCTTGTGACTCCAAGAGGGAGTATTTATGCTTGATAGTAGGTTCATGCCTCTAGTAATCTAGGGAAGTGACATAAATCTCTAAGGTTGTAGATGTGTTGTTGATACTAGGGAGAAAACAACAATCTTTTGTTCATGGAACAATTGTATTGTTTACTTCACACATATTGCTTAATGCAATTATCCGTTGCTTGCAACTTAATACTGAAGGGGGTTCAGATGATAACCTGAAGGTGGATTATTAGTCATAGATGAAGTTGGATTATGGTCTATGTATATTGTTGTAATGCCCAATCAAATCTCACGGGAGTCATGATGTCTAGTATATGCATTGTTATGCTTTCTCAACCTGTCAATTGCCCCGCTGTAATTTGTTCAACCAGCATGTTATCTATCTTAAGGAGAACACCTCTAGTAAACTGTGGACCCCGGTCCAATCTTTATCATTGATACATCATCTACTGTTACCGTTTACTTTCTACAAACAACCATTACCTTCCATACTATACGTTTAATCCTTTGTTTTTAGCATATGAGATTGACAACCTCAATGTAAGTTGGGGCAAAGTCTTGAGTCTGTGTTGTGCAGGATTTCAAGTTATTAGCAACACCTTGGAGTTGTTTCCTTGTAGACATCTGCGATGTCCTCTTAAGCTTGGTAGGTTTTGCCACCAATCCAATGCTTGCGACGGTAGTGCGGGTGTCCGGTTGCTTGTCCTCCTCCATGTCTCCTTCATAACCTACCAAAATCTCCTCCTCCTTGGGTTTGTGAGGATCGTCTTCCTCGGGATTCTTGCCGTTGTCGTTGCCGGAGACCATGGTGCTCTAAACTTGAGAAGTTTTCCTGACAGAAACAGATCGAAAGGAAAACGCGACAAGAACATGATGCACGAACCTCGAGGGTTTCGGGGGGTTATATATTACGAAGTTTTAATGCATAAGGAAGGTTTTGACACGGAAACGAGGCGGAGACGGAGTTCGGGGGAGTCAAACCTCCAGCGCTGCGCTGGGCGTGGGTTTGTCCACCCCGGACTCTGGTTCCTCCTATGTTCCGTCTTGTAGTCTTCCTTATGTATTAAAAACATCAAAAATATAAAAGATTGGATTTTCACGAACCTTCTGGTTTCACCACTTTTACCTATTCAAAGACGAACTCTGCAGATTCCTTTTCTCCTTCTCCTAAAATTTTTCTCCATACATAACCCTTACACAAACCCAATGAAAACATTAGTGTAAGCAAAAATAATAAACTTTTAAGTTCACACTTTAACTGAAATCCATCAAAACAAAGGCTTCTAAAAGAGGCAAATGCAAATGATAACAAAAATCTGTCAAAACAGACCAGCAGGTAAAGATTGATTTTTTCGAAAACCTTCCGTTGCTCAAATCAAAAAGTGCAGAACTAATGAAAGTTGGGTAACAACTTGGAGAACAAGCTCATAACAATACAGCTCAATCTGACGTACTGAGCTCTCTCACGAATTTTTACAATGCAGCACAAAAATCTGTCCCAGGACAGCCACTTTTCACAACTCCTCCACTTCACAAAAGCAGTTGTACTAGACACAAAAACCAAAACAAAAAGGATAAGGAGCGGTTATTACAGAGGTAATAACTTCCAATACTCGACAAAACTCTTGGGTTATCTCCCAACAAGTACTTTCCTTTAATGCCTTTAAGTTAGGCTTGAAACTTTCAAAGATGCTCACATAGGAGATATATATCTGGAGTGAAAAAGAGCATCAAGAAGCAAATAACCAACATACTTGAGTCAAACCCACTTCCTATGCATGGGGGTATCATGAGAAAACAAAGTGTTGAAACAAAAATCCACAAGCATAGGAAGACAAAACATATGCAACTTCAAAGCTTTCAACATAAAACGGGGAAACTTAACATTGTTGAGAAGCATAAGACCATGTTTCCCTCTCTCATAATATCTTTCAGTAGCACTTTGAATAAAGTTGACAATATAACTGTCACTGGAAACAACTTTATCATCTTAGTAAGTATACTTACAGTCACCAAAAAGAGGTCCAAGGTCATAAACCGGATCAATAGAAGCAAGTTGTTTTCCATCCTGAAATCTTTATTAGGCAAACTGTTTTCACAAGGAGCTTTAGCAAATTTGGAAAAGTTAAACTCATAAGAATCTCCAACAAACTTAGTTAAAACCTTTTCCTTCTTACAATCAATAATAGCTCCACAAGTGTTCAAGAAAGGTCTACCAAAAATGATAGGACAAGTTTTGCTAGCTGCAGAATTAAGCACTAGAAAATCAGCAGGATACACAAAGAACCTACACATCTCTTACAATGCCAATGGGGCAAATGGTCTCCTTATTATCAAGGTGGATAACCACATCAATGTCCTCAAGCTCACAAGGACCAATCTCATGCATAATTTCCCTGTAAAGCTCATAAAGAATAACACTAGAACTAGCACCAATATCACATAAACCATAGTAGCAATGATCACCATTTTTAACAAAAAGCACAAGAACACTAGCTTTTCTAGCCTTACTAGGATGAGAGATAATATTAGAAGCGTCTTCGCAGAAGACAATGTGCTCATCCTCTATATTTCTAGTGATAGGGTCTTTCACAATAGCTACCATAGGTTAAATATTCGAATGCTCATCAGGCTCCACAGTTTTCTTAGTACCTTTGTTATTTGCACTAATAATCATAGAATACTCCTTTACCTTAGCTGAGAAAGGAACTTTATCAACATGAGGTTCAGGCACAATATGATTAGTAGTACAAACTTGAGTACTTCTAACAGGAACATGACTAACAACATCTTTATTAGGAGCATGGTACTTATTCCACTTCTTTTTGGGAATTTCTATGTAAGAGGCAAAGGCCTTAAAACAGCTGGCAATACTTTGGGAATCAAGACCAAACTCATTAGTAATATCACGGAAGTCATCTGTTCCCATAAAAGATTTAATGCATTCATAATCATAGTTTATACCTGACTTTCTTCCTTTGTCATTCTCCCAAGCTTTAGTGTTTTCTTGAATACGGTCTAGTAGATCTCATTTAGCTTCTTCCTTCATACGTGTGAATGATCCAGCACAAGAAGCATCTAGTAAATCTTTATCATGAAGAGAAAGCCTAGCATAAAAGTTATTGATGATAATATTGTTATGGAGTTCATGAATAGGAAATTTAAGCATTAGTAACTTCAATCTCCCCAAGCTTGAGCTGTACTCTCTCCATCATGAGGCCAAAAGTTATATATCAGATTTCTATCCTTATCAATCTCACTGGGAGGATAAAATTTAGAATAAAAGAGAGATGTCATCTCCTCCCATTCCATGGATCGTCCATTCTTCAGCAGCTTATACCATTCTTCAGCTCTCCCTTTCAAGGATATAGAGAGTAAATTCTTCTTCACCTATTCAGTTGTGATACCTGCACACTTAAACAACCCGCATAATTCATGGATAAAAAGCAAATGATCACCAGGATGCACAGTTCCATCCCCAAAATAATAATTATCCATAACATGATCAACAATACTTGTAGGTATCTTAAAAGGGCCTATCTCAACAGGTGGTGGTTCATCTACTACCCTAGCAGTGGTAGTAGTTTTCCCAAACAGAAAACCAAGTGGGTTACCCATATCGGAAACAAAGTAACAAGCAGTAACAAAAGAAATACCCACAGTAGAAGTTTCCTTTACCGGTTCCACTCTTCAATAGCGCTTCACTCCCCGACAACGGTGCCAGAAAATAGTCTTGATGACCCACAAGTATAGGGGGGGTATCATAGTACTTTCGATAAATAGGAGTGTCGATCCCAACAAGGAGCAGAAGGTGCTGAATAGTGGTATGGAGCAGGAATTCTCTGCAAATACTTAGCAAACGGATTTTTAGTGGTTTTCTAATAAGGCAACAAAACAAAGTGCAAGTAATAAAGAACAAACGCAGCAAGTGGCCCAATCCTTTCTTAGCAAAGGACAAGCCGGTGGAAATACTTATAAGGACCAAACGTTCTCGAGGACACATGGGAATTCTGTCAAGTGCTTTCGCTTCAAATAGCTGAGTACTCTTCTTTGGTGTTATAAGTGTTGTGTGGGTGAACCTGTGCTAATGTACCGACCGTACTTGGACTAATACATACTTGTGATTAAACCCCCTGCAAACATCCGTAACTACAGGAAAGTAATTGAGATATAAATCTAACCACAACCTTAAACTCTGAGATCCTACGCTCCCTTGTGCAAAGGTGTCCTAACGGGAGTTCAGTTTTCTGTCACTCCGGCAACCCCACAATTAGTAACCAAATACACAATGCATTCCCCTAGTCCCATAAATGGTGAAGTATCATGTAGTCGATGTTCACATGACACCACTAGAAGAATAGCACCACAACTTAAATATTAAACCATTGAATAATAACTCAACACAAATCCACTAATAACAACATGACTTCTCCCATGTCCTCAAGAACTAAACGAACTACTCACAAGACATCATATGGATCAAGATAAAAGATGATATGATAATGGATAACAATCTGAACATAAACAATAATCCAATGGTTCCACTCACAAGCATCAACTACAATAGTAATTAACACCGAGAAAGTTCCCCCTAAGAACTAAAGCAATTTCCAACACAATTGTTACAGCGGGACGGAGTGGTGATGATGATGCTGGTGGAGATGATGGTGTGGATGATTATGATGATGATCCCGATGAAGCCTATCTTGATGACGGTGTTGATGGTGACGATCTTCTCTCTCCGGGAAGGAATTCCCCTGGCAGAAATCTCTCTGCCGGAGAGATATTTCTCTCTTGGTGTTTTCCGCCCCCAGAGGCGTCGGAAATCTATCTGTGATCGCTCCCCTAGCCTTAGGGTTTTGTAGGGAATATATAGGCGAAGGGGAGGAGTCGGAAGCCGGGTAGGTGGGCCACACCTGCCCTAGGTGCAGCCCAGGGTGGGCCTACGCCTAGGAGGGGGGTGGGGCCCCTGCGCCCCTTCTTCGTCCCTCCTTCTGGCTTCCTCAATCTTCTGGAAAAATAATATTTTCCCATATTTTTCTGGTACTTTTCCGATCTTCGCGAAATTGCATCAAAACGCCCTCTTTTCCATCAGAATACAGACTCCAGCAGTCCATCCTCCAAGAATCATCCAACATGCAAAAACAGTGGAAAAGATATAAGTAATACCTCATAATAAGACATATATCAATGAATAGAGGTAACTTATAATATAGAAAGGTGATGCAAATTGGGCGTATCAACAGCTTTGAGAAAAAAACTCAAATTCATGAACCAGTTGGTAAAGTTGCTACCATTCATCGCAAGTTTCTCTTTCTCCATGAACACGTTGAAATTAAAAGCAGGTGTGCCATTTACAACAGAATTTGTTGAGTTTAGACTAAGTTTATGATAGATCGAGTTTAACTAATCCAAATTATGAATGAACTCCCACTCAAAAACAACATCCCTCATGTCTTTTTGGTGATTACATGCACCAAATCCACTACACCAAGTCTGATCATCACGTGAGTCGGTGCAGTTTCAAAGGCGAACATCTATATGGGCATCATATCAAATATATGACCCATGCTTAACCTTTCGGTCTGTGTTCCGAGGCCATGTCTATACATGCTAGGCTTGCCAAGTAAGAACCTTATTATTTGCATGTGTAAAACTTTCTTACACCCGAAATATGATCGTGGATTCAAGTACACCCGATCATCACGTGATGTCTTGAAGCGGCAAAATATAATCGGTGCATACTTAAGGGAGAACAAATTTTATCTTGATATATAAATAAGGGATTATCTTATAATGCTACTAAAACTCCAAACAAGCAATATAAGATGCAAAAACATCATATGTAAAAAGTGAAATGATATAGTTCTTGCACTTGATCACTATCATGTGTATCATGGCATGACCTTTATCATTCCTTTATGTGTAAGGCCAAGGTCTATGGAACTTACGTGTTAGGCGTGTTGTAAGAGTATCAACTATACATCTACTTATAACATTACCATATCATGATACTAGCCCAGCAACAATCTAAACTAGATGCTTCTAATTTATCCATTGTAAGTTTACGTGGCTTAGTGCTTTCGAAGATGGAACTATTCTTACCTACGAACATGGAACCGCAAAGATGATAACCAAATTATTAGCAACTCGTTGTAAATCAGATATTGATTATAGTAGGAGAAACAGACACCCACTAGCCACTTATGCAAAACTAGTTGCATGTCAAGCATGAAACATGTCTCATGCGAGAGGACATGTAAAGTTTGTTCGGGCCGTTTCATCCCACTATGCCACCAATATCCAAAGTATAACCAAGAAGCAATAATATGATCATCATCGTCCACATACTCATACCCGTGTGCTGGAGGAATACCAATCGAGGTATACCCATAAAGAGGACTCTCCAGCTAGATCGAGCCGACTGAAGTCTAGCCATGGCGGATCGACTCGTCAAGTACGGCGACTGACGTATACTGGATTCAGGTGAATCGCCGACTGGAGGCCCAATATGACGACAGTAATACGTAGCCCAGTAAAACTCTTGTAAACCCTAATTGGTTGCATATATAAAGTCACCAGGGACACCCCTTTGGAGGAATCATGCCACACGCTCTCCCACACCAGGTTAGATCTAGTCTCTCTGCATATGGTGGTTCCCATGTAAATCAATCTATGATCATATATTGAATTGACAACAGGACGTAGCGATCCTCCATCGAGGGGACGTGAACGTACATCGTGTGCCAATCTCACTTCCGAATTCTCCTACGTCGCCTTACTCTCTTTACGTAAGCTACCTAATAACATGTGTCGTGCCAATACCACGACAGTTGGCGCCCACCGTGAAGCAAGCGATGCTTGGAGGTGTTAATCCAGCGAGATCGTTCATCATTAACACCGACCGGATCGCCTCGAGTCGTGTCAGCCGATCGCCGTTGGGCTAATAAAGCTCGATCATACGTACACGCCTGGTCAGATGCATACAACAGCTAAGTTTTCTTATTCGATCCCTTCACTCTCTCTCGTTGATTATTTTGCAAAATTGCCTATTTAATTCTAATCTAACCCTTGGATAAACGATCACGTTTGGCTATACGCGTGATCGAATCCATCACAGCTCAACGTAAAAGAGCTGCCAGGATCATGTCTCAGGCAGACACCGATCAACGCATCCGAGTCCCGAGGAAAATGAGCGGATCTGACCAAAAGTTGTCAGATCGATCAATTCATGAAGCCACCACGTGAACTTCTCCCTCAATTGATGGGATTTTCCAACCCAACATAATAATTTCTCTCTCTTTAATTAATATAAATTGCCGATCTATCTCTTATTTTTCCTATTTAGATTTAATCCTCCACACACATGTATGTTTATTTGTATGCATGTTTAATCTCGAATAATCATGGTTCCAAATGAGATTGGAGGAAGGCGTATTGGTCTTCGAGGGATACAGCGCTGGAGCAGAACTCCGAGTAACAGACGATTAAAATCCGACCGATACAGTCCCGCTCCCCTTAATTTTACTAAAATTATTATATTTTATCATGTCTACTGATCATCCTGTCTTTGCAAATACTTGGAAACTAAGTTGTATGCAGTTCACAGAACCACACAAGTCGGCAGCCGTTGTGTGGTCAACTCAGCGACCACTCGTCACGGCGGGGTCACTTCCGTCCTTTTCACTGTTGCGATGGACTGCAGCACCGCGACTCCGACGCAGCGCCGACTACATCCTTCGCGTCAACTCCGTGTCTGTTGTGGGGTCGTCATACTCCGGAACTCGCCTAAAATCGAACACGCTTAAACGCGGACTCGCTAGGCTCGGGGACTCGCCCAGCGCGGACTCGCCTGCCGCGAGATCGTCATCGTGGCCCCGCCGTCGTCGACTTCGCTAAAGAGCGACCATAGGTCTGCCGCGTCGATCCCGTGTTCGCCGTGTCAACTTCGCCATAGCGCGACCCTGTGTCCGCCGCGTCGACTTCGCCACGGCGTGACCTGCGTCCCCCGCGTCGACCCCGTGTCCGCCGCGTTGACTTCGTCACAGCGTGACCTCTGTCCCCCGCGTTGACATCGTGTCCGCCGCGTCGACTTCGCCATAGCGCGACCTCCGTCCGCCGCGTCGACCCCGTGTCCGCCGCGATGACTTCGCCATAGCGCGACATCCGTCCGCCGCGTCGACCCCGTGTCCGCCGCGTCGACTTTGCCACAACGCGACCTCCGTCCGCCGTGTCGACCCCGTGTCCGCCGCGTCGACTTCGCCATTGCGCGATATCCGTCCGCTGCGTCGACTCCGCGTCTGCCATGTCGACTCCGCGTCCACCACGTCGACTTTTCCGGTTAAACGTCATGCGACCTTGTCCGCTACGTCAAATGCATACGCTGCGCCTACTAAGGGACCTTCATCGTCCGAGTCGCCAGAGAGGGTCGCATGCCACGCTGCATGCACTCACCACTGGGCTTCTCTTCCCTCTAGGAAAAATCAATTCGCCTTTATCAACCCTTGAAAGAGCGACTCACAATGGCCAAGTAGTGCGGACGAGGACTCGCAAACCGAGCCAAAAACTCTAACCGAGAGCCATCATTGGAGTCGCCTCGCTCGACTGGCCTTCCGGGCCAAGACAAATGACAGTGCTACATAAACAACACCATGTCCTCCTCAACCTTAGATAGCGCAACCAAGTGTTGCGAACGAGGATTCACAAACCGAGCCTCAGATCGTCCAGGAAGAACGCTAAGCCGAGATCCATCTTTGGAGTCGCCATGCGACTGGCCCCCCGGGCCAAGACGAGAGACTCGCTAATTAAAACAGCGCAATCAACATAATCGCGAACTCGCTATCGTATCGGAATCACCACACTCGGGGACTCTCCCCCTCACGGACTCGCAATCATCGCAGACTCGCCACACTCGGGGACTCTCCCCTCGTGGACTCGCAATCATTGCGGACTCGCCACACTTGGGGACTCTCCCCTCGATGACTCTCCCCTCGCGGACTCGCAATCATCGCGGACTCGCCACACTCGGGGACTCTCCCCTCGCGGACTCGCAATCATCGCAGACTCTCCACACTCGAGGACTCTCCCCTCGTTGACTCTCCCCTCGCGGACTCGCAATCATCGCGGACTCGCCACACTTGGGGACTCTCCCCTCGCGGACTCGTAATCATCGCAGACTCTCTCACTGCAAACTCTCCCCACGTGGACTCGCTCACCGCGAACTCTCCTCTCGTGAACTTTGTCAACGCGGACTCGCCATGCTCGGCAACAACCACTACTATTTCAGAACATGCATCTTTAAAGATCCTCAAGTCGCCTCTATAACCCAACTCGAGCCTCGGGGACTACTCCCTAGGCATACTGCATGAACACGCAGTTCCATGACCATGGCTCGCCACACTCGGGGACTCGCCACCGCGGACTTGCCCTCGTATACTCAACACGCTCGGGGACTCGTCACCACGGACTTGCCCTCGCGAACTCAACACGCTCGGGGAATCGCCACCGTGTAATCGCCCTCGCGTACTCAACACGCTCGGGGACTCACCACCGCGGACTCTCCCTCGTGTACTCAACACGCTCGGGGACTCGTCACCGCGGACTCTCCCTCGCGTACTCAACACGCTCGGGGACTCACCACCACGGACTCGCCCTCGCGTACTCAACACGCTCGGGGACTCGTCACCACGGACTCTCCCTCGTGTACTCAACACACTCGGGGACTCGACACCGTGGACACGCCCTCACGTACTCAACGCTCTCGGGGACTCGCCTCCGCGGACTCGCCTCACGTACTCAACACGCTCGGGGACTCGCCACCGTGGACTCGCCCTCGCGTACTTAACGCGCTCAGGGACTCTCCCTCGAGGACTCGCCTTCACGGCTTCTCCCTCGCGTACTCACCATGCTCGCGGCCTCACCCTCGTGTACTCTCCTACACCGACTTGGCGACTTCATCATCAAAAACTTAGAGGCCTCCATGTCTGCTATTCTTCAGCCTCTACGACAACAAGTTGATGACAAGGCGCCAGCCAAACTTCTCCAAGCGGTGACTCCACCCGACGCTGATTCGCCCGACGCATCAACTCGCCCAGGTGAATGAACTACTTCATGAGTTATTTCTGAAGGGTTTCGCAGCATAGTAAATCAAAATTTTCTACGGAAGCGAACAGAGGGAAAGCCAAGATCTAATCTAGGAGATGCAAACAACGAGAGAGATTGGATTAGATCTTCATACCCTTGAAGATTCGCCTGAGCGTTAAATCGGAACGTGGGTGATGTAGTCGTACTCGCTTCTCCTCCTCGCGATCCGATCCGATCTAGCACCACAAGTGGCGGTGCCTCCGTGAGATGCACACGTGCAGCACCTCGACGTCTCCTCCTTCCTCGGACCAGCAAGTATGGTGGAGAGATGGATTGGATCTACAACACGACGGCGTGGTGTATATGGTGGAGAATTTCTGCAGCAGGCTCGCCACAAACAAATGGGAGGAGAGAGGAGGGCAGCAGGGCAACTAGGGTTTGGAGGAAGGTGTGTTGGGGAGGGGGGCGCCCTAGCCCTCTATATATAGAGGGGGAGGGGGCGGCCAGCCCTAGACCCTCCTCCAAGCCTTGGGCCGGCGGCCAAGGGGGAAGGAGTGGGGGGCTAGGTCTCTATCTCTAGTTTAAACGATTTAAACTCTCCCTTATCTAGAAATTCTATCCCGAGATTTAAACGAGTTTAAACCCTCTAGGATCGGCTGGGCCCTATGGGGCCTTGTGCCCCTGGCCCAATGCGGCCAGGACACTCCCTCATAGGCCCATGCCCCCTCCCGGAAGGTGGGACCACGTTGGCCCCCTTCCGGAAGGTTCTAGAAGCTTCCGGTACAATACCGATTAATCCGGAACAATTCCGAACTCCAAAAACTGCACTGCCTTATATGAATCTTATTCTCCGGACCATTCCGGAACCTCTCGTGATATCCCGGATCCCATACGAGACTCCGAACAAAAATTCATAAACCAATTATCCAATCTATCCTAGCGTCGAGACACGTTAAGTGTGTGACCCTGCGGGTTCGAGAATATGCAGACATGATCTTCTATCAATAATCAACAGTGCAGGCACCCATATTGACTCCTACACATTCATCGATGATCATATCGGATGAACCACGATGCCAGGATTCAATCAATCCCATATATATATTCCCTTCGTCTCGCGATATTTTACTTGCCCGAGATTCGATCGTCGGTATCGTCATACCTAGTTCAATCTCGTTCACAGCAAGTACTTTACTCGTTCCGTAATCCGATATCACTTCGTGATTAACTCCTTAACCACATGCTTGCAAGCGGTGTTGATATCGACACGAGTGGGCCCGAAGTATATCTCTCCGACTTGGGAGGGACAAATCCCATCTCGATACATACAACCCAACAGATACTTTCCGATCACCTGAGAAACACCTTTATGATCACCCTCTCATAGGATGATGTTTGATGACCTCAAAGCTTTCTTCCGATACTAGGGAGTTGTATTATCTCATGGTCTAAGGAATACAATATTTGACATAGGAAAAGCTTCGCAAAGATGAACACAATGACACGATCTAATTGCTTCGCTTAGTTTGGGTCTGTCCACCATATCATTCTCCCAATGATATGATCTCATTATCAATTGACAACTCATGTCTATGGTTAGGAAACCTTAACCATCATTGATCAATGAGCTAGTCCATAGAGGCGTACTAGGGACACGGTGTTGTTCACAAACCACACAAGTATTAATGTTTCCGCTTAATACAATTCTAGCATGGAATATAAACTTTATCATGAACAAGAATTATAATAATAACATCTTTATTATTGCCTCTAGGGCATAATTCCAACAGTCTCCCACTTGCACTAGAGTCGATAATCTAGTTTACATTTGGCAACAATCTCACACCCATGACACTGAGGTGCTGATCATGTTTTACACGTGGAAGAGGTTTAGTCAATGGATCTGCGACATTCAGATCTGTATGTACTTTGCTGATCTTCACATCTCCATCTGCTATATAATCTCGGATTATATGAAACTTATGTTGATATGCTTGGTCTTTGGATGATATCTTGGTTCCTTAGCGAGTTATGGCGCCGGTGTTGTCACACAATATCTCCAAAGGGTCCAAAACACTTGGAACCACGCCAGGGCTCGATGATGAAGTTTCGATCCAAACTCCTTCACTTGACGCCTGCGGCAGACCATGTATTCCGCTTTCATGTAGATCCCGCGATCACGCTTTGCTTGCAGCTTCTCCACTCACGCTCCTCCATTCAAAATATACACGTATCACGTTCGAGATTTAGAATCATCCTTGTCGGTGTCGAAACTAGCATCGACGTAACCTTTCTGACGAGTGTTCATCACCCCCATAGACTAAGAACATTTCTTTAGTCCTATTTAGGTACCTTAGGATGTTCTTCACGGCTGTCCAGTGTTCCACTCCTGGATCACTTTGATATCTGCTCGTCAAACTAAGAGCATTGGACACATCCGGTCTAGTACACAACATGGCATACATGATGGAACCTATGGCCGAGGCATAAGGCACTTTGCTCATAGCTTCCCTATCATTTACCGTAGTTGGACACTGAGCCTTGCTCAATATCTTACGACAACATAGGTCTTGAACCTTTCAATGCCTTATCCATTCGAACCTTTTCAAAACTTTGTCTAGGTATGTACTGCCTTAAAGCTATCGAGCGCCTTTGTCTATCTCTATAGATTTTGATGCCCAATATATAAGCAACTTCACCTAGGTCTTTCATTGAAAAACACTTGTTCAAATAACTCTTCACATTGTTAAGCATGTTGATGTCATTTCCAATAATCAATATGTCATCCACATATAGTACCAGAAACGTCACCGAGCTCCCACTCACTTTCTTGTAGATGCAAGCTTCGTAGCAATTTGGAACAAATCCAAAGCTCTTGATCACTTGATCAAAACGAAGGTTCCAACTCCGAGATGCTTGCTCAGTCCATAAATGGAACTCTGAAGTTTGCATACTTTATCGCATCCTTAGGATCGACAAAACCTTGGGTTGCATCATATACAACTCTTCATCAATGTTGCCATTGAGGAAAGCGTCTTGACATCCATTTGCCATATTTCATAATCATGAAACGCAGCAATTGCTAATAAAATCCGAATGGACTTAAACATCGCCACGGAGAGAAAGTCTCATTGTAGTCAACACCTTGAACTTGTCGAAAACCTTTCGCAACAAGCCGTGCTTTATAGGCGGTAACATTACCATCCGTCCGTTTTCTTCTTGAAGATCCATTTGCACTCAACGACCTTTCGGTCGCTAGGAGGGTCCACCAAAGTCCATACTTGGTTTTTGCTCATGGATCCCAATTCGGATTTCATGGCTTCTAGCCATTTCTCAGAGTCTGGGCTCATCATCGCTTCCTCATAGTTCGTAGGTTCACCGTCTTCTACTAACAAGACGGTCAAGACAGGTTGCCGTTACCACTCGGGAGGGGCACGCGACCTTGTCGACTGCGACGTTCAAGATGCGACATCGTCAAGCTTCATGATCCTTGTCATTAGCTTCCTCTATTGTTGGTGCAGGTGACCGAACAATTTCAGGTCTGCGCTACTCTCCAATTCAAGAGAAGGTTCAATAACCTCGTCTAGCTCTACCTTCCTCCCACTCACTTCTTTCGAGAGAAACTCCTTCTCAAGAAAGGAACCGTTCTTCATAAAACACTTTGCCTTCGGTTACGTGATAGAAGGTATACCCAATAGTTTCCTTAGGGTATCCTATGAAGACGCGTTTCTCCGCTTTGGGTTCGAGCTTGTCCGGCATCAACTTCTTGACGTAAGCTTCGCATCCCCAAACTTTAAGAAACGACAACTTAGGTTTAGCACCAAACCACAGTTCATACGGTGTCGTCTCAACGGATTTAGATGGAGACCTATTTAAAGTGAATGCAGCGGTTTCTAATGCATAACCCCAAAATGATAACGGCAAATCAGTAAGAGACATCATCGATCGGACCATATCTAATAGGGTTCGATTCATGCTCGAGACACACCATTGTGCTGTGGTGTTCCGGGTGGCGTGAGTTGTGAAACGATTCCACTTGCTTTGAGATGCGTGAGAAAATCATAACTCAAATATTCACCCCCACGATCGGATCGTAGAAACTTAATCTTTCTGTTACGATGATTCTCCACTTCATTCTGGAATTCTTTGAACTTTTCAAACGTCTCAGATTTATGTTTCATTAAATAGATATACCCATATCTACTTAAGTCATCGGTAAAAGTGAGAAAATAGCGATATCCACCGCGCGTCGAAACACTCATTGGTCCGCATACATCGGTATGTATGATTTCCAACAAGTCTTGCTCGCTCCATCATAATGAGAATGGGGTTTGATCACCTTGCCCATGAGGCATGGTTCGCATGTGTCAAATGATTCAAAATCAAGAGACTCCAAAAGTCCATCAATGGAGTTTCTTCGCGCTTTACACCAATATGACCTAGACGACAGTGCCACAAATAAGTAGTATTATCACTATCTACTTTGCATCTCTTAGCCTCAATGTTATGGATGTGTGTTTCATCCTTTTCGAGATTTAGAAGAAATAAACCACTCACAAGAGGTGCATGACCATAAAAGATGTTACTCATATAAATAGAACAACCATTATTCTCCGATTTAAATGAATAACCGTCTTGCAATAAACACGATCCGAAATAATGTTCATGCTCAACGCACATAATAACATTTATTAAGGTTTAAAACTAATCCCGAAGGTAAAACTAAGGAGAGCGTCTTTACCATCACATCAACTCTTGATCCGTTGCCAACGCGCATCGTCACCTCATCCTCTAAGCCGCCATTGCTCATTCCGTAGCTCTGTTTCGAGTTACAAATATTAGCAACTGAACCAAAGATCAAATACCCAGGCACTACAACGAGGGCTAGTAAGGAAAACATCAATAATATGTATATCAAATATACCTTTGATGGTGCCAGCCTTCTTGTCCGCTAAGTACTTCGGACAGTTGCGCTTCCAGTGACCCTTGTCCTTGCAATAGAAGCACTCTGTCCCGGCTTGGGACCGACTGAGCTTCTTCTCAGCGAGGGCATTGCGCTTGCCGCCGCCCTTCTTGAAGGGCTTCTTTGCACCTTTACCTTTCTTCAAGGAGGGCTTGTTGACCATAAACACATGATTATCCTTCTTGATGTCCACCTCCGCAGCCTTCAGCTTTGCGAAGAGCTTCGGTGATTATCGATGGAACCAATCTGATTATGAGTCACTACAAAACTTTTGTAGCTGGGAGGAGTGATTGCAGAACCTGTCAATCTTGAGCTCCTCTGGAATCTTGCGATCCGATTGCTCAAAGGCGTTGAGTGTAGCCCGACATCTTAATGGCGTGCTCACTAACGGAACTCCCTTCCTCCATCTTGCGTTAAAGAACTTCTCGGAGATCTCATATCTCTCGAGCGGGCTGAGTCGAAACATGGTTTTCAGCTCCTCGAGAATCTCAAAGGGCCCGGGATAGTTTTCAAAACGATTTTGAAGTTCGGTTCCATAGCAAACAACATGGTGCTCTTAATCACACCATAATCATCTTTGCGTGGTGATAGAGCTTTCTCATCAGTAAGTAGCGATTGCAGTGAGGGGTTACCTAACGCTTTCTCAAGGACATAGTCCTTTTGTCCGCAGAATGATTCTTAGATTGCGGAACCATTGGTGAAGTTAGACCCATTGTTTCTAAGCTTTTCTTTCTCAGAAAAGCGTTGAAGTTGAAGTTGGACTTGGCCATGTGATCTACAGTATTTGCAAGTACAATTTAGACTATGTTCATGATAAATAGTTCAACTTAATCAAATTACTAGATGAACTCCCACTAAATTCAACATCCCTCAAGTTGTTTAGTGAACACGATCCAAATTCACCACACCTAATCCGATCATCACGAGAAGAGATGTGGTTTCACTGGTGGACCACGAAGTGTCGATCATATCATTCATATGACTCATGCTTAACCTTTCGGTTCTTGTGTTCCGAGGCCATGTCTGCACATGCTAGGCTCGTCAAGCTAGACCCAAGTATTTCCGCGTGTGCAAAACTGGCTTGCACCCGTTGTATGTGAGCGTAGAGTCTATAGCACCCGATCATCACGTGATGCTTGGACACGACGAACTTTCGCAACGGTGCATACTTGGGAGAACACAGTTTTTATCTTGATCTTTAAGTGAGGAATCATCTTATAATGCTACCGTCGCGATCTAAGCATGATAAGATACATAAAAGGATAAACATCACATGCATATAACTTTATGTGACATGGTATAGCCAATCTTCGCACAATGATCTCCATCTTATGCGTTCCGGCATGATCTCCATCACTCCACCATGATTGCCTCCACCACGAATAGCAACTACAACTATTGCTAACTACTTAGCGATAAAGTAAAGCTATTACATGGCGTATAAGAAGTTGACTCGCAGGTCATACACAATTATAAAGACAACCATATGGCTCCTGCCGGTTGTGTACTCATCGACATGCAAGTCGTGAAACATTACAAAACATGATCATCGCATACAATATACACATCACATCTTGGGCCATACCATATCACGAAAACACTCCTGCAAAAACAAGTTAGACGCCTCTACTTTGTTGTTGCATGTTTTACGTGGCTTATGGGAGTAGATGCTAAGAACGATTCTTACCTACGGAAAGCCACAACGGTGATATTATGGTTGCCAAACTCCGGTGTTAATCCCATGACAACTATAGTGAGAGAACCTGACATCCACCAGCCGCATGTGTGGAACAAGACACACGTCAAGTGGAGCCGGGTCTCATGACGATGTCGTAAGGTTGGCTGGACCGCTTCAATCTCACTATGCCGCGTCATAAGAAGAACACAAACAAGAGGCTTGCAACAGAAAACATCAACGCCCGCAACAACCATGTTGCGTTCTACTCGTGAATCACATCTACGCATAGATCTAGCTCTGATACCACTGAAGGGTTTCGCAGCATAGTAAATCAAAATTTTCTACCGAAGCGAACAGAGGGAAAGCCAAGATCTAATCTAGGAGATGCAAACAACGAGAGATATTGGATTAGATCTTCATACCCTTGAAGATTCAAGACAGTGAACGCTCATTAACGTGGGTGATGTAGTCGTTTCGCTTCTCCTCGCGATCCGATCCGATCTAGCACCACAAGTGGCGGTGCCTCCGTGAGATGCACACGCAGCACCTCGACGCCTCCTTCCTCGGACCAGCAAGTATGGTGGAGAGATGGATTGGATCTACAACACGACGGCGTGGTGTATATGGTGGAGAATTTCTCGTGAGGCTTCGCCACAAACAGTCGGGAGGGAGAGAGGAGGCGCAGGCAACTAGGGTTTGGAGGAAGGTGTGTTGGGGAGGCGCCTAGCCCTATATATAGAGGGAGGGGCCAGCTAGCCCCTCCTCCAAGCCTTGGGCCGGCGGCCAAGGGGGAAGGAGTGGGGGGCTAGGTCTCTATCTCTACTTTAAACGATTTAAACTCTCCCTTATCTAGAAATTCTATCCCGAGATTTAAACGAGTTTAAACCCTCTAGGATCGGCTGGGCCCTATGGGGCCTTGTGCCCCTGGCCCAATGCGGCCAGGACACTCCCTCATAGGCCCATGCCCCCTCCCGGAAGGTGGGACCACGTTGGCCCCCTTCCGGAAGGTTCTAGAAGCTTACAATACCGATTAATCCGGAACAATTCCGAACTCCAAAAACTGCACTGCCTTATATGAATCTTATTCTCCGGACCATTCCGGAACCTCTCGTGATATCCCGGATCCCATCCGAGACTCCGAACAAAAATTCATAAACCAATTATCCAATCTATCCTAGTGTCAAGACACGTTAAGTGTGTGACCCTGCGGGTTCGAGAATATGCAGACATGATCTTCTATCAATAATCAACAGCGGGGTCTGGGCACCCATATTGACTCCCACACATTCATCGATGATCATATCGGATGAACCATGATGCCAGGATTCAATCAATCCCATATATATATTCCCTTCGTCTCGCGATATTTTACTTGCCCGAGATTCGATCGTCGGTATCGTCATACCTAGTTCAATCTTGTTCACAGCAAGTACTTTACTCGTTCCGTAATCCGATATCACTTCGTGATTAACTCCTTAACCACATGCTTGCAAGCGGTGTTGATATCGATTACCGAGTGGGCCCGAAGTATATCTCTCCGACTTGGGAGGGACAAATCCCATCTCGATACATACAACCCAACAGATACTTTCCGATCACCTGAGAAACACCTTTATGATCACCCTCTCATAGGATGATGTTTGATGACCTCAAAGCTTTCTTCCGATACCAGGGAGTTGTATTATCTCATGGTCTAAGGAATACAATATTTGACATAGGAAAAGCTTCGCAAAGATGAACACAATGACACGATCTAATTGCTTCGCTTAGTTTGGGTCTGTCCACCATATCATTCTCCCAATGATATGATCTCATTATCAATTGACAACTCATGTCTATGGTTAGGAAACCTTAACCATCATTGATCAATGAGCTAGTCCATAGAGGCGTACTAGGGACACGGTGTTGTTCACAAACCACACAAGTATTAATGTTTCCGCTTAATACAATTCTAGCATGGAATATAAACTTTATCATGAACAAGAATTATAATAATAACATCTTTATTATTGCCTCTAGGGCATAATTCCAACAATTTCTCTATTTCAGGAGCTCGCCAACGACTCGCCATCGACTCCACCCTAGAATCGCCTGCGCCAATTCATCGGCTTGAAGGCATCACTGAGTCCCTAACACGCTCGGGGACTACTGATGGGGGAATACCAATCGAGGTATACCCATGAAGAGGACTCTCCAGCTGGATTGAGCCGACTCGCCGACTAGAGGCCCAATATGATGACTGCAATACGTAGCCCACCAAAACCCTTGTAAACCCTAACTGGCTGCATATATAAAGCCACCAGGGGCACCCCTTTGGAGGGATCATGCCACATGCTCTCCTACATCAGATTAGATCTAGTCTCTCCCTCCGCCTACAGTGGCTCCCATCTAAACCAATCTATGATAATATACTGGATTGACAGCAAGACGTAGCGATCCTCCATAGAGGGGACGTGAACCTGGGTACATCGTGTGCCAATCTCGCTCCCGGATTCTCCTACGTCGCATTGCTCCCTCTACGTAAGCTACCCCCAGTAGCATATGTCGTGCCAATACCACGACACCGTGCAAAGCATCTATGCATAGATCCGGCTCTGATACCACTATTGGGTTCGCAGCTGAAAGGGCATGTATGCCCCGTGTGTGGTTTTGGTAATTAATGACAGTTTCTATGGACTAATGTGTAAATTGAGTTTTACTTGTAGGTTTGTCCATTGGCATCGTTTGGGCCATGTGTTGGTATCAAGGGTGAAAATGAAGGATGGTCCAAGGGCTTTGTGCTCTTTGGATTCATGAAGAATGAAGGAGCTTGAAGGTTGATCAAGACAAGTGCAAAGAGTTGCATCAAGATGGATCAACCTCAAGAAGGGATGAAGAAGGGCAAGCTCAAGATGCGCCATCTCTAGAAGATCTCATGCTTGTAGCTTCCCATCCTCGGTGATCATGGAGTTATGAAGACAATTTCAAAGAAGAGGTTTCCCCATGAAGTATGGGGGAGCAATTTGTAAGTCTTCATCAAGCAAGAGCGAGCAAGAGCAATGAAGAAAGGTGTTCCATCTTGAGAAGGTCAAGTCGGTCTACATCAAGTTCAAGTGGAATGCACAAGACAAAGGTATGGTCTTGATAGGGATTCTCTTGTGTCGGTCTCGTGTTGTTAGTTGGGAGACTGAGTTTAGGATAGATAGCCATACTATCAAGAGGGGTTCTCAAGCGGGTGTCTCAATCGCATCTTTCGGAGAGAGCTCAAACCTTTACATACATAGCATCATCTTTCTAGGTTGGTGTTTGGTTCTTGTCCATGATAGGATCTAGAGCTTGTGGTTATCATCATAACAAGCTCTAGTTCATCAAACAAGGATTTCCCTTGCATATCTTATTGCGGTTTTTGATCTTGCGAGTTTTCCGGATCCACACCTTGGGAGATATCTCACATATATATATTCATGATATTTTATCCCTTGGTGGTATCCAATATTTCACTTTTTGTTGGATTCTAATTGGTTTTATCTTTCCAACAAAATTGGTTTCATCCCAATTGGATTTTCCAAACTCAACTTCTTGTGTTTTGGGTTTTGGAGGTTTTACTGCTTCATCGCTTCTAAAGAGGTCATACCTTTCAAATTTTGGTTTTATCCATCCATGTTGTACTATGATGTTTCTTTGCATAATCTTGTAGAACTTGCCGTTCTCTTCAAAACAACCCAAGATCATCAAAAACGGAGTCCGGAATCAAAAGTTATTGAAGCTTTCGTGCTATGTTGTCCAACGTTTTTTGCTTGAGCGAAAATTCCAGCCGGAATTCTGACCCAAGTTCCGGTGAACATCTATTTTATTTTGTATCTTGTGTTCCTATATACCAGAAGTTCCGGTGTGGGCGGAAATTCCAGTGGTGCGCGAATATGGCCCAAACGGGTAGATTTCTCTTGCCCTATTTAAGGGTCCCCTCTTCCCTAATGTTTCCCCAACTTTTGAGGTCATTTTTGCTAGCTCTTCCACTCTCTCTTCCATTGTTGACCTTCAAAAGCTTGCCCTCTTCCCTTCTCCCTCCAATGATTCTTGCATCTCTTTGAGGGATTTGAGAGAGGAGATCTAGATCTACAATCCCACCAAACCAAATCCCTTCTTTGTAAAGAAATCCCTGGGATCTAGATCTTGGAGAGATTTGTGTTATCCTCTTGTGTTCTTCCTCCCTTATTCCCCCAATAGCTTTTATAGCTTTGTTGGAATTTGGGAGTGAAGTACTTGCCCTTGCATTTGGTGCATAGGTTTGAGTTCTCCTCGGAGATTCGGCGAGTTCAAGCTTGTGGGCTTGTTACTCTTGGGTTCTTGGAACCCTAAACGGTTGTGTGGTTGGGTTGTTTACTTATTCTGACCTTTTGTGGTCTTGTAGCCTTTTGTGGCTTTGTTGGACTTTTGTGGCGTTGTAGCCTTTTGTGGCTTTGTTGTTGGGAGCCTCCAATTGAGTTGTGGAGATAGACCCAATCTTGTACGGGTTTTGGTGACCGCCCTCAAGTGTCCCTTAGTGGAGCGTGAGTAGGCCTTTGTGGCGAGCTCATGGGAGAATAGGGTGAGCCTTTTGTGGCGTCGGTGAGTTGTGTGCCTTCGCATCTGGGTTGAGGCCTTGTGTGGCGTTGGGTGAGCATCAAGCCACCACACCCCTAGGTGAGCCATTTGTGGCGTTCGGAGTGCGTTGCGCCATCGCACCTCTCCAACGGAGACATAGCTTCTTTGGAAGTGAACTTCGGGATAAAAAACTTCGTCTCCGCGTTCATCGGTTATATCTCAACCGAGCCCTTTACTCATGCATTCTACATTGTGATAGCCATCATGCTTGAAGTATTTTACCTTGCTATCACCTTGTTGCTTGTATTGCTTAGCATAGGTTGTTGGTGCACTTAGGTGAACCTAGTGGTTAGGTTTTGTGTTCTATAAATTAAACATTAGTTTTTATTTCGCTTTATTAGAGCCTAAACCGTAATATTTTTAAAATCCTATTCACCCCCTCTAGGCGACGTCCATTGCACTTTCAATTGGTATCAGAGTGAGGTCTCTCGCTTCTTAGGCTTCACCGCCTCGGGAGTAAATATGTGTCCTAGGGTTTTAGTGCACTCTCACACATTTACATTTGATGGCACAAATTATGATGTTTGGCGTACTCGCATGCTTAGTCATTTCCGGGCCATTGACCCAAATATTGAGCGAATTTAGATATGGGCTTGTCTCCTCCTAAGGATCCCCAAAATCTATCTTTGGAGGAGGATACAAACTCTTATCTCGAATCTCAAGCATCTATTGTGATTGTTAATGTTGTGAGCTTTGCAGTTCTTTCCTCAATCATTCATTTCCAGAATGCTCATGATATTTGGACCAAGCTTTAAGCAAAATATGATGTGTCCAAGACTAATGAGGATGATTATGTTTCCTCCACCTCCGGCCATGATGAGTTCTCATCTTCGTCCACTACACCGACATGTAAGTTGTCACAAGGTAATGATATGGTGAGTGGTGATATAACTTGCAATGTGGATACTGTGTTTGCCATTCATGGTACTTCTTATCTATCTCGTTGCAATGGTGTATCTTTGGGCATGGACACTTATACCAATATATGTGATTTACATTCTAGTATTGATTTCCCTTGCATATCATGTAGAAATGGATTGAATATACCTCATGATGATATGCATGCGTTGCCTTGTTGCCATGATACATATGCTTCTATTTCCTCTAGTACTTGTGTTGCTAACCATGTAGAGGAAACCAAAGAATGCGTGGGCCAAGGCAAGGTTGTGATTGGAGCTTCATGTGTTCCCCCATCATCACCTTCTCCAAATGTTCACTTATGCCTCATGGATAAGGGTTCAAAGGTAACCTCTCCTTTGGATCCAAATATATCTCATGATGATGTGCATGTTTGATACGTCGGAAATGTATCTATAATTTTTTTGTTCCATGCTTGTTTAGTATCTACTTTGCTTTCCTTTGTATACACTTTGAGATGTTTTTATATGTTTTCTGGAAGTAACCTATTAACAAGTTTCCACAGTGCCAGTTGCCTGTTTTCTTCTGTTTTTGGTTCCAGAAAGGCAGAAAATCAATATTCTCGGATTTGGACGGGACAAAAGCCAAAGTCAATATTTTACCGTGGGCAAAACGAAGCCAGAATACGAGACATAGGAGGTTCACCAGGGGGCCTGATGGTGCTGACGTGGAGCACTTCGTTGGAAACCCCAAGAGCAAGGTGTGAAGCAGCAAGCAGCAAGTCTTCCCCAGTAGAGACCGAGGTTATCGAACCAGAAGGAGGAAGGAAACGTCACACAGGTGTTGCAAACAACGTGGAGACCTGCACAACACAAACTCAAGACTTTGCCCCAACAAATCAGTGAGGTTGTCAAGCTCACCGATTTGCTGTAACAAAGGATTAAACGTATGGTGTGGAAGGCAATGGTTTGCAACAAGTAAACAAGTAACAGTGGAAGATGTATCAATGGCAAAGATTGGACCGGGGTCCATAGTTCACTAGAGGTGCTCTCCTTAGATAAACAACATGGCATGAAGGGTAAACAAATTACAGCGGGGCAATTGACAAGAACTGAGCAAGGCATAACAATGCAATTACTAGCCAGAAAGATCCTATGAAGTTGATTGGCAATACAACAATATACATAGAACGTAATCCAACTGCATCTATGACTAGAAGTCCACCTTCAGTTTATCATCCGAACCCCCTCCAGTATTAAGTTGCAGGCAACAGACAACTGCTTTAAGCAAAGTGTGTAAGGTAAACAGTCCACATGTTCCATGAACAAGAGACCGTTGTTTTCTCCCTAGTAGCAACAACACATTTACAACCGAAGAGATTATTGTCACTTCCCTTGGAAACTAGAGGCATGAACCCACTATTGAGCATAAATACTCCCTCTTGTAGTCACTAGCAACTACTTGGCCAAGATAACCACTAGCAACGGAGAACATGCAAGATCACAAACAACACAGACATGATAGAATCATAAAGATAGAACCATTAATCAAACCAACATAGTAATCTCAATATCCATTGGATCCCCCCAAACACAACATGCATGATTACAAATAGATTAGATCTTGATCATGAATGGATCTCACAAGATCTATACACGAAAGCACAAGGAGGAGATACAACCATCTAGCTACTACATGGACCCATAGTCCAAGGTGGAACTACTCACAAATCATACCGGAGAGAAGGCCTCCAGGATGATCTCCCCTCCGGCAGGGTGCCGAGAAGAGCTTCAGACCCCCCCGATCTAGGGACGATGGTGGCGGCGGCTACAGACGGTTTTGTGGATTTCTGATCGGGTACTGAGAGTTTCTGCATTGGGGGCTTCTTATAGGCGAAAGGGGAGACCGAGGCGGCCGCCAGGGCAGGCAAACCCTACCCAGGCGCGGGGTAGGGCCCACTCGCGCCTAGGGTGGGTCTGGCCCCCCTGGCCGGCCTCCTCGTCTCTCCTCTAGACTTCTTGTTCCCCACGGAAAGTTATTGACTCTGTCCTTCGTTCCGTCTAATTTCGAGAATATTTCTTTACTAACTTTTCTGAAACCAAAAACAGCAGAAAACAAGCATCTAACACTGTTGCAACTTGTTAATAGGTTAGTACCATAAAACATGTAAAAAGCACCTAAGAGTGTAGACAAGTAAAGCAAAGTAGATACTAAACAAGCATGTAGCATCAAAAATTATAGATACGTTTCAAACGTATCAGCATCCCCAAGCTTAACTCCTGCTCGTCCTCGAGTAGGTAAGTGATAAAAGAATAATTTTTGAGGTGACATGCACCCTCACAATAAAGATCCAACCATTTGCAAACATTGAAAGCTGGGATCAAAGAACTCTAAACATGTGCATGAAAAATGGAGTTCTAACAATAGGACATAGTAATTATGCATGAAACATGGCAAGCTACAAACAAAGATCATGAATAATATGCACTGAAAAACTTTTGTTTGTTTCACATGCAGAAAACATAGCATAGTGGCAATCAGCTTGTCCCTCATAGAGTAGCAATATAATGCATAGGACACCTGCAAAGTTCACAAGGGTGACTAGAAACAGATAGCACATGAACAAGTAATAACACAATATGCATCAATTAGTAAGCTTTGGAACATTGCACACAGAATGGCAACTATGCTCTCTTAATGGTGCCTAAAGGTAGAAGGTGGAGACTCAAATAATGGTGGAAGAAAGGCCTTTTTGTAAAGGAAGCAGGGATTTCAAGTTTCAAAAAGAGCTTCCAAAAATTATGGTACTTATTAGCTTTCATCCCTCATTGCCCCTATCATAAGCATCTTGAAGTGGTTAAGGTTAAAGTGGCAAAGCTGGAGTATATGCTTGACAAAGTATAAGTTGTCAATCTCAAGTCCCTTGACTATGAGGGCTACACCTCATGGATACTCAACTTAGGGCCCAAGCAAGTTCTTGTCACTATAAGTATTTGCATATCATTGAGAACCGCCAATGGGGTACCCCTTGCACATGGTACAGGAGCTTTTCCATAACCAAAATGACAAGGCAAGCAGACAATGATCATCTCAGCAATCTTTTTATTTACCATATGCATAGCTTTTTATTGAGGTTGCTTCATAGATAGCTCACTATGGTGATGCTGCAAGTTTCCACCATGATTAGGCATGGCTTAGGCTAGCGGCCCAGGTGTTTCTCTAACACAGAATATAAACTCCATGGACTTACAAGTTCTCACTTCATTTCACACCGGTAACATCCATAGACAAAAGAGCATGATATCAACTGAGTACAACAAGGTACAAGTGCAATGTTGAAAACGTTCCCCGTGACAGCACGGTTCTGCTAATTCCAACTTATAAGTGCAAGCATATACAACAAAGTTGTCCCAATGGTTCAAGTTTATTAGGGGCAAAGAATATAAAGTGTGCCATCAAGTTCGTGAGGGCTTTAATCACTAAGTTTTCACATAACAAAATAGTTTTTAATTGAAAGATAGTTGAAAACAAGAATATACTTGGAATGGTGTAACACACCATGCATAGGAGTTTATAGTGGACACTTTGGAATAACTTGGTTTCTTGGGAGTTGGAAGCATGAGTAGAACTTACTCATACAAGTGGAGGCTAGCAAAAGAGTAGGAGCAACCAACTAAGAGAGCAATAATGGCCATAATTATGCAATGCAACAAAGCAAACTAATCAAAGCAAAGAGTGGTACTACAAGTCAAGGACTAAATGATCATAGAGGCTAATAGTGACTTGTCATAGTCATAACATGGTGTAAGCATGTGCCAGGTCAACCCAAGCAAAACATCAAAGGAGAATACCACAATACCATGCTTTTGCATGCTAAATCAACGCATAATTTCTTCAAGGCACACTAAGCAATCCCAATTGTTTGGAACAAGACATGCTACAACAATAATCATTAAGCATAATGTTAAAACAACACCTAGCATGTCATGCTAAAGTCTAAGTCACAGTCAATGCAAGCTCCTCTTGCACTTCAAGCAAGAACTTACTACTCCTTTCCAAACACCAAGCAAACTTATTTGCAAAATAACACAGCGAGAACGGGGGTCCAAACTACTTTATTCAAGCAAACTAAACAAACTAAGCAAAGCAAACGAAAACTAAGACGCTCCAAGAACAACACAATTGTGCATGAAACAATAAAAATGAAGTGTCTAGACAGACCTGAGCTTTTTATTGATGAAGAAGGGGATGCCTTGGGCATCCCCAAGATTTGATGCTTGTACCTCTTGGATATTTCTTGGGGTGACACCATGGTGGCATCCCCAAGCTTGAGCTTTTGTCCATTCTTCATCTCATTGCATCATTCTCTCTCTATACCTGAAATTTTTCCTTCATACAAAACTTCACACAATCTTCATTAACAACATTAGCTTATTCAGAAGATATTAGACCACTGGCAAAGCTTTGGAACAGCAAGGCTTTTCACTAAAAACACAAGCTACTGAAGTAACTCCTTCAAGGAAACTCAATTTACCTGAAGAGAGCTCAAAAATGAATCAATAAGAAGCAAATGCAAATAATGGCAGAAATCTGTCAAAACAGACCAGCAGGTAGAAACGAATTTTTTCGAACATCTTATGTTGCTCAAATCAAAAAGTGTTGAAGTAACGAAAGTTATCCAACATACTGGGGGATTTATTCGTAAATTTTGAGCTCAATCCGAGTTACAGAGCCTCCTTACAAATGTTTTTGGTGGAGGATAGAAATCTGTTTCGGAACAGCAACTCCCCAAATCTTAGTTCCCTCTCATTAGAGGTCATTATTGGCACAAAAAGCAAACAAAAAGGATAAGGAGAGGTAATTACAGTATTAATAACTTCCAAGACTCAAGTAAACTCTTGGGTTATCTCCCAACAAGTACTTTTCTTTAACGCCTTTAAGTTAGGCACAAGAAGCAAGAAGAATCAAGTATTTTCGAATGAACAAGCATTAACATCAAATCTTGCTTTCAAAGGAGGAGCAAAAAGCAACTTCTCTATCCTTATAGGGAAGTGTTTAATACTTTTCTTGAATGGAAAATGATATTTGATGGTGCCTTCTTTCATATCAATGATGGCACCAACTGTTCTAAGAAAAGGTCTTCCCAGAGTAATAGGACAAGAAGCATTGTATTCAACATCCAAAATATAGAAATCAACAGGGACATAAGCATTGTTAACCATAATGAGAATATCATTAGTACTCCCCATGAGTTTCTTCTTAGCATTATCATTGATTGGGACATTCAAATAACAATCTTCTAATGGTGGCAAATCAAGCATTTCATAAATCTTCCTAGGCATAATAGAGACACTAGAACCAAGATCACATGAAGCTTTGAGATCAAAGTCATTCACTTGCATATTAATAATTGGTTCCCAACTATCTTCTACTTTCCTAGGAATAGAAGCTTTATGTTTTAGCTTCTCTTCCTTAATCTTAACAAGAGCATCTGTAGTGTGTTTGGTAAAGGCAACATGCATATCACTAGCATCAGGACTTCTAGCAAGCTTTTGTAGGAACATAATCACTTCAGAAATATTGCAACCATCAATATCAAAATCAAACTTAGCATCACTAGTAGTAGGATCAATAGGCTTAGGCATAGTAGGAGGAGGAATAGGGGCTACTTGTGGTTTAGTGGTGATAGTGCACACACTATTGTTTCTATCAATTTCAGCTTCCCTTTCCCACCTAGCATGAAGTTGAGCTAACAGCCTAACATTTTCATCAATAATAACTTGTATGGCATGAGCAGTTGCAAAGGTGTTTTCCATAGTTTCAGGTTTAGCAGCCATTTTATTAACCAAGGAAGTTTGAGCTTCAGACAAAGAGGATATATTTTTCTCAACAGTTAAAAGCTTTTCCTCTATAGTCTTATTGAAAGTGGTTTGTTTACTAATAAAGTCCTTGAGCATGACTTCAAGTTCCGAGGGGGCACTTCTAGCATTATTGTAAGAGATTCCATAGAAATTGCCATTATCAGGAGGATAAGGCCTATAATTGTTGTTGCTACCAAAATTATTCCTATAGGCATTGTTGTTGAAATTGTTGTTTCTAATGAAGTTCACATCAAATTGCTCTTCTTGAGCAACCAAAGAGGCTAAGGGAACACTGTTAGGATCTAGAGGAGCTTTCCCATTAACAAGCATAACCATAATAACATCAATCTTTTCACTTAAAGAGGAAGTTTCCTCAACAGAATTTACCTTCTTACCATGTGGATCTCTCTCAACATGCCATTCAGAGTAGTTAACCATCATATTATCAAGGAGCCTTATTGCAACACCCAAGGTGAGTCCCATAAAAGTACCTCCAGCGGCAGAATCCAACAGGTTTCTTGAGGAGAAGTTCAAACCTGCATAAAAAGTTTGGATAATCATCCAAGCAGTGAGTCCATGAGTAGGGCAATTTTTAACCAAAGATTTCATTCTTTCCCAAGCAGGAGCAACATATTCACTATCAAGCTGTTTAAATTTCATAATGTCACTTCTCATAGCAATAGTCTTAGCAGGAGGATAGTACTTTCCAATAAAAGCATCTTTGCACTTAGTCCAAGAATCAATACTATTTTTAGGCAAAGATAGCAACCATTCTTTAGCTTTTCCCCTCAAGGAGAAAGGAAAAAGCCTGAGCTTAATAATATCTCCATCTACATCCTTATACTTTTGCATCTCATGAAGTTCAACAAAGCTATTAAGATGGGCAGCATGATCATTAGAACCAGCACCAAAAAATTGCTCTCTCATCACAAGATTCAACAAAGCAGGCTTAATTTCATAAAAGATAGCATCAGGAGCAGGTGGAGCAATAGGTGTGCTTAGGAAATCATTGTTGTCGGTGCTAGTGAAGTCACACAACTTGGTGTTCTCAGCAGAGTTCATTTTGGCAAAGGTGGGCAAGCCAAAAACAACAGCGGTAGCTAGAGCAGGAACTAATTTTTTTGTGTTTTTGAATAAGGCAAGCAAACCAAGCTATATTATTTTTCTTTTGTTTTTTTGGAAAGAGGCAAACAAAACCAAGCAAAAGAAACAAAGCAAACTAAAAACAAAGTAAAGAGGAAGGAAGTGAAGGACTCCCCTAGTGAAGACGTCCTTGGCCTCCCCGGCAACGGCGCCAGAAAACTTGTTGATGGTGTTGACGTGGAGCACTTCATTGGAAACCCCAAGAGCAAGGTGTGAAGCAACAAATAGCAAGTCTTCCCTCAGTAGAGACCGAGGTTATCGAACCATAAGGAGGAAGGAAACGTCACACATGTGTTGCAAACAACGTGGATACCTGCACAACACAAACTCAAGACTTTGCCCTAATGAATTAGTGAGGTTGTCAAGCTCACCGGTTTGCTGTAACAAAGGATTAAACGTATGGTGTGGAAGGTAATGGTTTGCAGCAAGTAAACAAGTAACAGTGGAAGATGTATCAATGGTAAAGATTGGACCGAGATCCATACTATAGGTGCTCTCCTTAGATAAACAACATGGCATGAAGGGTAAACAAATTACAGCAGGGCAATTGACAGGAACTGAGCAAGGCATAACAATGCAATTACTAGCCAGAAAGATCCTATGAAGTTGATTGGGCAATACAACAATATACATAGACCGTAATCCAACTGCATCTATGACTAGAAGTCTACCTTCAGGTTATCATCTGAACCCCCTCCAGTATTAAGTTGCAAGCAACAGACAACTGCTTTAAGCAAAGTGTGTAAGGTAAATAGTCCACATGTTCCATGAACAAGAGACCGTTGTTTTCTCCCTAGTAGCAACAACACATCTACAACCAAAGAGATTATTGTCACTTTCCTTGGAAACTAGAGGCATGAACCCACTATCGAGCATAAATACTCCCTTTGGAGTCACTAGCAACTACTTGGCCAAGATAACCACTAGCAACAGAGAGCATGCAAGATCACAAACAACACAGACATGATAGAATCATAAATATAGAACCCTTAATCAAACCAACATAATAATCTCAATATCCATCGGATCCCCGCAAACACAACATGCATGATTACAAATAGATTAGATCTTGATCATGAACAGAGCTCACAAGATCTATACATGAAAGCACAAGGAGGAGATACAGCCATCTAGCTACTACATGGACCCATAGTCCAAGGTGGAACTACTCACAAATCATACCGAAAAGAAGGCCTCCGGGATGATCTCCCCTCCGGCAGGGTGCCGGGAAGAGCTTCAGATCCCCCGATCTAGGGATGATGGTGGCGGCGGCTACAGACGGTTTCGTGGATTTCTGATCGGGTACTAAGAGTTTCTGCATTGGGGGCTTCTTATAGGCGAAAGGGGAGACCGAGGCAGTCGCCAGGGCAGGCAAACCCTACCCAGGCGCGGGGTAGGGCCCACCCGCACCTAGGGTGGGTCTGGCCCCCTGGACGGCCTCCTCGTCTCTCCCGTGGACTTCTTGTTCCCCACGGAAAGTTATTGACTTTGTCCTTCGTCCTATCCAATTCCAAGAATATTTCTTTACTAACTTTTCTGAAACCAAAAACAGCAGAAAATAGGCATCTGGCACTGTTGCAACTTGTTAATAGGTTAGTACCAGAAAACATGTAAAAAGCACCTCAAAGTGTAGACAAGTAAAGCAAAGTAGATACTAAACAAGCATGGAGCATCAAAAATTATAGATACGTTTCCAACGTATCAGGGCCACATACCCTGGCCACGTGGGTGGGCCCACCCCGTACCTGGGGGGTGCAGCCGCCCTGGTGGCCCCTGCCTCTCTTCTTTGCCTATAAAGTCCCCCCGATGCCAAAACACTAGACACCCGATCAATATTCCATGAAACCGTCTATAGGTGCCGCCACCTTCGTTCCTAGATCGGAGGGATCTGAAGCTCTTCCCAGCACCCTGCCGGAGGGGGTATCATCTCGGAGGCCTTCTTCTTCATCATGCCAGCCTCCGGTATGAAGCGTGAGTACTTCCACCTTGGACTACGAGTCCATGTAGCAGCTAGATGGTTGTATCTCCTCCTTGTGCTTTCATGTATAGATCTTGTGATCTCCGTTCATGATCAAGATCTAATCTATTTGTAATCATGCATGTTGTGTTTGCGGGGATCCGATGGATATTGAGATTACTATGTCAGATTGATTAATGGTTTTGTCTATTTGATTCTATCATGTCTGTGTTGTTTGTGATCTTGCATGCTCTCCGTTTTTAGTAGCTATCTTGGCCAAGTAGTTGCTAGTGACTCCAAGAGGGGGTATTTATGCTCGATAGTGGGTTCATGCCTCTAGTTTCTAAGGGAAGTGACAGAAATCTCTTCGGTTGTAGATGTGATGTTGCCACTAGGGAGAAACCAACAGACTCTTGTTCATGGAACAAGTGGATTGTTTACCTTACACACTTTGCTTAAAGCAGTTGTCTGTTGCTTGCAAATTAATACTGGAGGGGGTTTGGATGATAACCTAAAGGTGTACTTCTAGCCATAGACGCAGTTGGATGGCGGTCTATGTATATTGTTGTATTGCCCAATCGAATCTCATAGGATCTTTTTGTCTAGTATTGCATTGTCATGCATTGCTCAGTCCTGTCAATTACCCTGCTGTAATTTGTTTACCCTGCATGCCATGTTTGTTTATCTAAGGAGAACACCTCTAGTGAACTATGGACTATTGTCCAATCTTTACCATTGATACATCTTTCACTGTTACTATTTACTTGCTACAAACCATCATCACTTTCCACACCATACAGTTAATCCTTTGTTACAGCAACCGGTGAGATTGAAAACCTCACTGTTCGTTGGGACAAAGTCTTGAGTTTGTGTTGTCCAGGTTTCCACGTTGCTTGCAACACCTTCGAGACGTTTCCTACCTCCTACTGGTTCGATAACCTTGGTTTCTTCGAGGAAGACTTGTTTGTTGCTGCTTCACACCTTGCTCTTGGGGTTTCCCGACAAAGTGCTCCACGTCAACAAGGAGTCATCAACAAGTTTTCTGGCGCCGTTGTCGGGAAGGCCAAAGACGTCTTCACAAGGGGAGTCCTCCTAAACCTTTCTCTTTACTTTGTTTTTAGTTTGCTCAGTTTGTTTTGCTTGGTTTTGTTTGCCTCTTTTTATCAAAAACTCAGAAAAAATTAGTTTAGTTTGGTTTGCTTTCTCTTATCAAAAACACAAAAAAATAGTTCCTTCCCTAGTTGCTACCATGTCTGGTTTTGGTCCAATCTCCGTGACACCTATGGAATATATCTTCCCTTTTAAGCAAAAAGGTGAAGAGAGTTTCAAAGAAGCTTGGTCTAGAATCTCTGCTTTACAAAGGGAAACCGAGCCTAAGATGAGTCTTAGCTTGGTTATTAATAGTTTTTACCGCGGTATTGCTCTTTGTTATAGATATGCTTTGGATGTTGTGGCTGAGAAATATATTTTTCAATGTACTAAGTATGAAGCTTTTGATGCCATAAAAAAGTTGATTAAAATTTATAATACGTCTGACAAGTATGATTCCGTTTTCATATATATTTTTGCTAGGTTAAACACTCTTGAGTCCAGTACTGCTGCTTTGAACAGTTGCTATCACACACTTAGGGAGTACCAAAATTATGTTCCAATGAATTCTGAGCCTTCAAAGTGGTTTTCCACAATCAAAGTCACTATAAATAGTGCAACTTTGATGCTCGCTGTGATATCATGTCTGGATTTTGCCTTATGCCTAAAGATATTTATGAGTCTTTGGGGACTTTCTAAAGGAGGAGAAGAAATATCTCTTACCAATAATGCCACCTTATTAACCATTAGAATAGTTGAAGGTGTGTTTACAAAAATCTTAGGGAAAATGGTGTCTACTGATTATCTTGTTATTGAATGTGTAGGCAAAGGACAGATTACACTTGAAAGATCCCTACTGAAACACCTTGGAGCAGTAATAGATGTGGGAAAAGGCATTATGCATTTTGCTCCTCCAGTAAGCAATCATATTTTCCCTAAAGAAAAGAAGAAAGGTAAGAAAGGTAGGAGCAAGAGGGTTAATGCTTCGTCATTTGAAAATACTTGATTTTTTGCTTCTTGTGCCTAACTTAAAGACGTTAAAGAAAAGTACTTGTTGGGAGATAACCTAAGAGTTTCCTCGAGTCTTGAAAGTTATTACTTAATTAATGACCTCTCCTTATCCTTTTTGTTTGCTTTTTGTGCCAAGAATGACCTCTAATGAGAGGGAAGTAAGATTTGGGGAGTTGTTGTCCCGGAATAGATTTCTGTCCTACACCATAAAAATTCGCGAGGAGTCTTTGTAAGTTGGATTGAGCTGAAAATGTACAAATAAATCCCCCAGTATGTTATCTAACTTTTGTTAGTTCAACACTTTTTTATTTGAGCAACAGAAGGTTTTCAAAAAAATAGGTTTCTACCTGCTGGTCTGTTTTGACAGATTTCTGCCATTATTTGCATTTGCTTCTTATTGATTCCTTTTTGGGTTCTTTTTAGGAAATTGAGATTTTTGAAGGAGTTGCCACAATAGATTGTGTTTTTAGTGAAAAGTTTGCTATTCTAAAGCTAAACCCAAGGGTCTATTATCTTTTGAATACACTAATGTTGCTAGTGAAGATTGTGTGAAGTTTTGTATGAAGGAAAAAATTTAGGTGTAGAGAAAGAATGATGTAATGAGATGAAGAATGGAAAAAAGCTCAAGCTTGGGGATGCCACCCCGGTGTCACCCCAAGAAATATCCAAGAGTTACAAGCGTCAAAGCTAGTGGATGCCTTCCCCAAGGCATCCCCTTCTTCATCAATAAAAAGCTCAGGTCCTTCTAGACACTTTGTTTTTATTCTTTCATGCACTGTTGTGTTATTCTTGGAGCGTATTAGTTTTCATTTGCTTTGCTGAGTTGTTTAGTTTTCTTGAGTAAAGTAGTTTGGACCTCCGTTCTTGCTGTGTTGTTTCAAATAAGTTGATTGGTGTTGGAAAGGAGTAGAAAGTTCTTGCTTGAAAGTGCAAGAGGAGCTTGCATTGACTGTGACTTAGACTTTTGCATGACATGCTAGGTGTTGTTTTGACCTTATGCTTAGTGATTATTGCTATAGCATGTCTTGTTCCAAACAATTTGGATTGCTTAGTGTGCCTTGAAAGAATCATGCGTTGTTTTAGCATACAAAAGCATAGTATCGTGGTATTCTCCTTTGATGCTTTGTTTGGGTTGACTTGGCACATGCTCACACCATGTTATGACTATGAACAAGTCACCATAGCCTCCATGATCATTTATTACTTGACTTGTAGTACCACTCTATGCTTTGATTAGTAATATTTTGTCGCTCTGCATTATTATGCCCATTATTGTTCTCTTAGTTGGTTGCTCCGAGTCTTTTGCTAGCCTCCACTTGTATGAGTAAGCTCTACTCATGTTTCCAACTCCCAAGAAGCCAAGTTATTCCAAAGTGTCCACTATAAATTCCTATGCATGGTGTGTTACACCATTCCAAGTATATTCTTGTTTTCATCTATCTTCTAATTAAAAGTATTTTGTTATGTGAAAACTTAGTGATTAAAGCCCTCACAAACTTGATGGCACACTTTATATTCTTTGCCCCTAATAAACTTGAACTATTGTGTCATCTATGTTGTATATGCTTGCACTTATACGTTGGAATTAGCAGAACCATATTGTCATTGGGAAAGTTTTCAACATTGCACTTGTACTTTGTACACAGTTGATATCATGCTCTTTTGTCTATGGATGTCGCCGGTGTGAAATAAAGAGGGAGCTTGTAAGTCCATGGAGTTATGTATTTTGTGTTAGAGAAACACCTGGGCTGCTAGCCTAAGCCATGCCTAATCATGGTGGAAACTTGCAGCATCACCGTAATGAGCATTCTGTGAAGCATCCTCAATAAAAAGCTATGCACATAGTAAATAAAAGATCGCTGAGATGCTTATTGTCTGCTTGCTTTGTCATTTTGGTTATGGGATAGCTCATGTACCATGTGTAAGGGGTACCCCTTTGGCGGTTCTCTATGATACACATGTACTTACTACGACAAGAACTTACAGGTGACTGCAGTTGAGTAGCATGAGGTGTGGCCCTCGTATTCAAGGGACATGAGATTGCCAACTTATACTTTGTCAAGCATATACTCCATCTTTGTTCAGTTTAACCTTAATCACTTCAAGATGCTTATGATAGGGGCAATGAGGGCTTAAAGCTAACAAGTACCATAATTTTTGGAAGCTCTTTTTGAAACTTGAAATCCCTGCTTCCCTTTATGAAGGGCCTTTCTTCCACTATTTTATTGAGTCTCCACCTTCTATCCTTTAGGCACCATTAAGAGAGCATAGTTGTCATTCTTAGTTCTATGTGCATTGTCCCAAAACTTATTGATTGATGCATATTGTTGATATTGCTTGTTCTTGTGCTATTTGTATCTAGTCACTCTTATGAACTTTGAAGGTGTCCTATGCATCTATTTGCTACTCCATGAGGGACAAGCTGAATGCCACTATGCCATGTTTTCTGTATGTGAAACAAACAAATGTTTTTCAATGCATGTTATTCATGATCTTTGTTTGTAGCCTTTCATGTTGCATGCATAGTTATCTGTCCTATTGTTAGAACTCCATCTTTCATGCACATGTTTAGAGTTCTTTGATCCCAGCTTTTAATGCTTGCAAATGGTTTGATCTTGGTTTTGATGGTCCATGTCACCTCAAAAATTATTATTTTATCACTTACCTACTCGAGGACGAGCAGGAGTTAAGCTTGGGGATGCTTGATACGTCGGAAACGTATCTATAATTTTTTGATGTTCCATGCTTGTTTAGTATCTACTTTGATTTGCTTTGTATACACTTTGAGGTGTTTTTATATGTTTTCTGGAACTAACCTATTAACAAGTTGCCACAGTGCCAGTTGCCTGTTTTCTTCTGTTTTTGGTTCCAGAAAGGCAGAAAATCAGTATTCTCGGAATTGGACGGGACAAAAGCCAAAGTCAATATTTTACCATGGGCAACACGAAGCCAAAATACGAGACGGGGGAGGCTCACCAGGGGGCCACACCCCCTGGTCGCGCACGTGGGCCCACCCCGCGCCAAGGGGGTGTAGCCACCCTGGTGGCCCCCTGCCTCGCCTCTTAGTCTATAAAGTCCCCCGATGCTAAAACCCTAGACACCCGATCAATATTCCACGAAACCGTCTGTAGACGCCGCCACCATCGTCCCTAGATCGAGGAGGGGGTCTGAAGCTCTTCTCGGCACCCTGCCGGAGGGGAGATCATCCCGGAGGCCTTCTTCTTCATCATGACAGCCTCCGGTATGAAGCGTGAGTAGTTCCACCTTGGACTACGGGTCCATGTAGTAGCTAGATGGTTGTATCTCCTCCTTGTGCTTTCATGTATAGATCTTGTGAGCTCCGTTCATGATCAACATCTAATCTATTTGTAATCATGCATGTTGTGTTTGCAGGGATCCAATGGATATTGAGATTACTATGTCAGAATGATTAATGGTTTTGTCTATTTGATTATATCATGTCTATGTTGTTTGTGATCTTGCATGCTCTCCGTTGTTAGTAGCTATCTTGGCCAAGTAGTTGCTAGTGACTCCAAGAGGGGGTATTTATGCTCGATAGTGGGTTCATGCCTCTAGTTTCCAAGGGAAGTGACAGAAATCTCTTCGGTTGTAGATGTGTTGTTTCCACTAGGGAGAAAACAATGGTCTCTTGTTCATGGAACAAGTGGATTGTTTACCTTACACACTTTGCTTAAAATAGTTGTCTGTTGCTTGCAACTTAATACTGGAGGGGGTTCGGATGATAACCCAAAGGTGGACTTCTAGTCATAGATGTAGTTGGATGGCGGTCTATGTATATTGTTGTATTGCCCAATCGAATCTCATAGGATCTTTATGTCATGCCTTGCTCAGTCCTGTCAATTGCCCTGCTATAATTTGTTTACCCAGCATGCCATGTTTGTTTATCTAAGGAGAACACCTCTAGTGAACTATGGACCCCGGTCCAATCTTTACCATTGATACATATTCCACTGTTACCGTTTACTTGCTGCAAACCATCATCACCTTCCACACCATATAGTTAATCCTTTGTTGCAACAACCAGTGAGATTGACAACCTCACTGTTCGTTGGGGCAAAGTCTTGAGTTTGTGTTGTCCAGGTTTCCACGTTGCTTGCAACACCTTTGAGACGTTTCCTTCCTCCTACTGGTTTAATAACCTTGGTTTATTATTGAGGGAAGACTTGCTGCTGTGTTGCTTCATACCTTGCTCTTGGGGTTTCTCGAAGAAGTGCTCCACGTTAACAAGGAGTCATCAATGTTGATCATGTTGAAGTAGATGATGATGTTGCTTCTTTAAAAGAGAAGCGGGTATAGTCCTTTGTGCTCTTCGTCCAAATAAAAATGCTTGCTCTACTTTCATTTAAATATCAGCCTTTAGTATTGAAAGTAAGCAACTTATTGGTGAGCACGAGGACACAATTGACAAAATGGGTAGCCTTGATCATGAGTTTGCTAATGACATTGCTAGTCTAAATGAATCTCTTGAAGTGGAACAAGCCACTAAGGAATATCTTGAGGAGAACTTTGCACCATAGCTATCTAGAGTGAAGAAATCCAATGGTATAGACTTTGAGGTGGCAAGTGCCCTTCAAATTAAAAATAATGAACTTGTAGTTGCTTATGCTAAACCCCTTGAGGATTTTGAGTGCCTCAACAATGGCTCTAGGGTCATCAAGGGTGAGCTCATCAAACTCACCGAGTCACATGAGCAACTTAAAGCTTCATGCTCTAAAGATATTTCCAAGTTGTCCTCACCTCTTGCTAATATTGATGATGCTTGTGTTACTAACTCTATTTCTTGTGAAGCATCTATCTTGAAGGAGAATGTTGAGCTAAAGGCTCAACTTGCTTTGCTAACTAGCAACTATGGGAAATTAGAAGAAAGGCATGCAAAGCTCTTGAGATCGCATGAAGATCTTCTAGTCTCCATGGTAGGCTAAAGTTAGCTCATGAGGCCATTTTATCAAAGGTAACATCTAGTGGGACTCATGTGGACATTAGCACTACATCTACTCCAAATGTTATATTGTTGTGTGCTAGTCCTTGTAATTCATCCTCTCACAACCATGTTATATCTTGTGATGAATTGCATTCCTTGCCTTGTTGCTCTAAAAATGAAGCATCTACTTCCTCTAGTATTGTTGTTGATACTAACCATGTAGAGGAAATCAAAGAGCTCAAGGCTCAAGTCACTTCCTTGAAGCATGACTTGAAAAGGTGTCATGAAGGGAAGACCACACTCAAGAACATGTTGAGTGCGCGACATTCCCCAAGTGAAAAGAGTGGGCTTGGATTCAACTACAACATCAAGAACAATCCCACTAACAAGGTCAAGCACAAGGGCAACAATAAGAAGGGCCAAGGACAAGTGAAGAATCTGGCCAACATTGTGTGATTCAAGTGCAAGGAAGAAGGGCATCATGTGAGAGATTGCCCATTGAAGAAGAAGCCTCTTAGTGAGAAGCAACAAGGGAAGCGACCTCAAGCTCATCTTCAAGCTCGAGATGGGCCTCGTCCCAACAAGACTCAAGCTCTTCTTCATGGCGTGGCTCCTCCCAAGAATAAAGATGTCAAGATAAGAACTTGCTACATATGTCGTGAGAAGGGGCACCTTTATTCCTCATGCACCGTGGGTAACTCCTCATCCCATCCTATCTTGATTGATGATGCTTATTCACTTTGTAAGGATGAGGGTGGCAATGTGTTTGCCAAATTTGTTGGTGCCCAAAGTGGTGTCAAGAAAAGAACCATTTGGGTAGCCAAGCCTATTGTGACTAACTTCTTAGGACCCAACTTGGTTGGGGACCAACAATCTAAACCTTGATCAATAGGTGTTTATGGAGGGCATTGGAGACTTGGCTACCTTATAAAGAATTGAGGGATCTTCATAAATGTAACAGCCCATGTTTTGTAATATATGTAAATAGTACTTAAGCACTGCATGCATCTGTTTAAATCAATAAAAGATATGCATCATATCAAGTATGTGAATTAAAATACATTTGCAAAACCCAAAACCCTAAATTCTTCCCCTCTCTTTGAAACCACATTCAAATAGATTGAATTTTGAATATGAAAAAATGTGAAGCCCAATTGTTTATGAGGGCCCCACAACAATTTGAATGATTTATGAAAGCTCCTGGTACTCTGAAAAGATTCAAAACAGTTTGAAAATTAAAAGTTCAAAGAGGAAATGCCAAAAATAGAAAAAGAAAACAGTTTTTGGAAAATAAAACAGCAGCGGTCGCAACTGGGTCGTGGCCCATCTCCCTCTTCCCTTTCCTGCCGCTCACGTGCGCAAGTCAGCGGCCCAAGCCAGCCCACGCGGCCCGTACCCCTTCACCTCTCTTTTCCCTTTCTTCTTCCTCGCCAGAAGGACGCCGGCGAAGCTCCTGCGTGTCCGCCATGGCCGCCTCGATCCTCGCCTCAATCGCAGTGCCGCGCCCAGGGAGGATAAGAACCTCGTGGCGACGCCCTGGCCATCCTCATCCATTCCCCCTCTCTCCCCCGACCTCCCTCTTCCTCTCCTGCTGCCGGTCTGAAACCCTGCCGGCAGCTCGTTGCCGTTCCCGACCGTCCTAGGCTGAGCCGTGGCCACCGACGACATCGCCGTGCTGGACTTGTTCATCCTAGCCAAGTCACGAAGCGGCGCGCGCCCCCAATCGACGGAATCATGACATCCCTCCCCGACCCCGGTCGTCGTCTTCGTCATCGATTCCGGCCTCCTCGAGCCTCGTCGTCGCCTCAGATCGCTTTGGGTGAGCTTCTGGTCCGTAAGGACCATCTCTCTCTCTCTCTCCCGTGCTCTGTGTTGTTGTGTCGACGAACGCCACCGCCGCTCGCCGTTAGAGGCCGTCGTTACCGAAGCGGTGGTTGCCAAAACAGGGCGGCGCTGCCACTATAGGGTCGACCGCGTCATACTGAGCCAGACGCACGTTTCCTCGATGTCCCGCACGTCCCCAGTTGCCGTAGCCATGCTCACCTGAGCCGCCGCTGCCGTCGAGCCTACGTGTCCACGACGTGGCTCCTACGTCAAGTCCATGTGGGGCCTGCGTGGCCAGGTCCCACCCGTCAGCCTCTCTGGCTAGCTGCAGCCTCGGTGAAAAATAACAAAACCGGGCCCCCTGTCCCACTTTGCCTGCGTGGAGGCTGAGGTGGCTAGAGGCCCACCTGTCTGCGTCTGTGGCTAGCCCACCCTGCGGTGTAAAGAGTTTCAGTTTATTTCATTTCTAGAAAAGTGTAATAAAAGGGTTTAATAATTTCAGAAATTGTTTTGAATATTGTAAATTCAATAACTAATTCATTATAAATCAGAAAAATATGTATAATATATCAAAATGTTTAGAAAAATGAGTTCTACCTATTTAAGCTATGATCATGCATTGCTAATCAACTTTAATGACAAGTTTATTTAGAACAACATAGTAACCCCTCTCAGGTGATTTCGGAGTTTTTCTGAGTTAGGGTTTTCAACCCTCGGAACCCCGATTAAGTTGTCGAGCATGATTTAGGGTTTCATTTCAATGCAATTCAACTTGTCATATCATCATCCTTGTTTGAGCATTGCATCGATGCCATGTCTTGATTGTCGCCTTTGTTTCCGTTATTGGTTCTTCGCGATAGGATCCGAACCCGAAGCTGAAGTCAACAACACCGAAGACCCATACCTGTCTACTGACGGACAAGGCAAGCGTAGCCTCTCATTATGAACCTAGGTTTTATAAAGTATATTACTTTCTCGCTATGATGCACACAATTCCAATATGGTCTTTTGTCAGTAGCTAGTGTTACCTATCTGCTGCACTGTTTCCCTTTTGTAGCCTTATACTCCTGATCCACTGCTCCTAGCATACCTAGGTTTGACATGTGAGTGTTATAGAGCTTTCGTTACCGACAGCTTAGCCAAGCATAGAAACAACGTCGGATCTATTCTATGACGAATCAGAGGTGCCAAGGAAGGTAGTGAGGTAGGAGATGGTGACACCATCAAAGGAGTTAAGTAAATATGCTAAGGCTTGTATGGGAGGCCACGTTGGGTGTGGTATTTGTAGTCCCATGCTCGCCACCACTAGGAACTGAGTTCTTGCCTTTGGAACCGAGACGAGCGTACAACCACACGGGGCTTGGGAACCCCTCGACTGACTAACTTGCCTAGTAGATTCCATGAGTCACATAGTTCGGGCTTTCCATTTGGCATACGCATTGAAAATGTTTTCGAAAGAGGAGGTGATGGAGGTGCATCATAACAGGTAGGGAAGCGTGGACCGGGTTGCTTGGGGTCGATGGAGCCCCTGGTGAACCAACCTTGCCTCACATCTTTAAGTACCGGCTTCAGGACTTGACCTGTTACGACGGAATCATACTTATTGTGTGACTCATGGTCTCGGCGAAAGCAAGGTAAAGGTCGTGGTCAACCATACTCTGCCGGTCCTCCAAGGAAGAGGGATAATAATATTTGGCATTAAGAGTCGGTTGGTACGTGTGGGTAAAGTTGTACACCCCTGCAGGGTATTAATCTTTTCGAAAAGTCGTGTTCATGGTTATGAACGCTTGGTGACCAGATTCTAAGATCATATATAACTTTAACCATTATAAAACTTGTTGATCCACGTGTGCTTAAGGATGCTTCCTCTGGGTTGAGGGGGTGATCCTAGATAGGAGGTTCTGATGAAGCTGGTGGTTATCGAGATGTGATGAACAAGATGAAGAAGTTGCTATCTTATCCCTTTTTAAAAGATTCTGAGTAGACGAGCCTCTTCTCTCTCTTGTTTACAAATAAAGATTGCTTTTTGCAAAAGTAAATCCAAAGAAATCCTTTCTATCCAAAGCATATAGATATTAGGTTATCTAAGTCTTGCGGAGTACATTCTCGTACTCAGCCTTGCGCCATTGTTGTTTTTCTACAGAGGATCTGGTTGCAACTGAAGGTGGCTTCTACGTTGACATCGACGAGTAGTTGGGGGTCCCAGGTAGCAGCCTGAGGACTATGGGATGGACGTCGCTTTTGTTTATGTCCTCTTAGGCCTTTTGCTAAGTTGTTGTGTAGAACAACATAATTTGCTTTCGTTGTGTGATGTAATGTTGGGTCTATGACCTCTGGTTTGTAATAACTCTAATATCTTACTATGTTAAGAGTTTAAACTTATGCTGTTGAATCCCTGTGTTCTGTAATGTTACCGAATCTTACTGTGATCTTCCGTGTTTGGGAGTTGAACTTATCTTAGATGGTGATTTGAGGTTAGTTTAACCCTAACCCCGGGGGGTGCTACAATAAATTCCTTTTTATCAAAGTCAAGTCATTTGGGTTATAATTCTTCTATCATATATCCAATGTTCCTCCTTGTGGTAACTTGTGCTTAACTTATTTTCATTAATAGTTACTTGCTCCCTTGTGCATGTATGTGTTGGTTTTGTACCTTCCATTTTTTTGTACATGTTGTGCTTCCTACTTACTTATATTGTCCTATGAATTTTATCTGTGTATGTTGGTTGGCACACCATGTATTTGTGTTTCTTGATTTGGAGCCTTTATTGATTCTAGTTGGTATCTTATTTGGCTATTATGAGGGATTAATGGACTATTCCGTTTTGGGGGAGTGTCATGCTTGTGCATTCCCCAATCCTAAAATGTGTGTACATGAGGAAAACCACTTAGTAGTTATATTGTATGTTTATCTAGTATCTACGTGGTATGTCTTTCTCATGAGAAACTCAAGCTCCATAATGTTCATTAATCATCTCTAGGTTGATATTTTGCCTCTTGTTCAGATTTCTTGGCTTATCACATTATGGGGGAGTCATATGCTTTGTGCATATTACAAACCTAGATAATGTGGACATTTGAGGTAGTGCCACTTAGAATTGATATTGAAAATTATCTAGCTCCTATGTGGCACATTTTCTCTTACAAGTTCCAATTTGCTTAAATGTTTTTATTGCTCATTTTTTGGATCTTGTGTGTGAGAGTGATTCTTGGTATGTGGTTCCTCATATTTGGATCTATATATCCTCATGGGAACCATTTGCTTCAAGTTACTCTAATCACTTGTGATTGTGTGACTATTTGAAGCTATCAAGAATCTCTCCCTAAGCATCAAGCTTAATTCTTATATTTTGTTATATGCTTCTTTGTGTGAATATGATCTTGGATTTCCTTGCAAACTACCTCGAGAAAATTGTCCCTATTACTTATTGTCCTTGGACAATTAGTACTCGAATATGGTAGAATTCATTGATATTATTCGCTTTGGCCTTTACCTTTTGCCTTATCTTTGGCCAAGAAAATGTTTTTTTTCTTTTTGCTCCCAAGCTTTCCTTGCCTCTTGTGTATCTTCTTATTTTATTGGTATCCTCTTTTGTTTTATTTAATGTAGGTAGTAGTGATGATCTCATTTGTGTGCATTTTGCATTCAAAAGCAAAATTCTTCATAATGCACCATCATGGGGGAGCTCTCCTATCTTATTTAGAACACTCCCGTTTGTGCTTAGAAGTTTGATTGTTTTTCTTTTGGTACTTTGTGCCATCATGAAAAGTGTAGAGAGTTTGAGTTATGTGTTTAAATCTTTCTATTTGGTAGTTGGTTCTATCTCATTCTTTGTCACTTGTTTTGATCTTTTAGAATAAGATAATTCCGTGAGCATTGGTGTTTGTGTCTATCTTTTACATATTTGGCTCTTTCTAGTTCATTTGTTGAACTTGTGTCCTTTCATGTGTTGATTTGGCTCTTTGATACAATTTGGACACCTTTTGTAGAGTCACACTTTTGTGTGTGTCTTATTGGTTTACTTGGTGTTTTTGTTCAAAATGTATCTACTTTTGGTTCTTGAAAGTCTTATGCATGCATATTTACTACATGTTTATATTGTGGCATGCTTGCTTTGTTTGATCCAATATATAGGGGAAACTCCACCAAATCCTAATGGGCTAAGATGTGCATGGAATTCAATTTCCTATCAATATGTACATATTTGTGTGGAGGCTCTCCTATGTATTGTAGTTGCACTAACTACCTTGGACCCAATTTGTATGGGGACCATAGTGTACTTAATTGTGTTTTAGGTACATTGGAGATGTATATTGGGTGATTGTATCTTGAAGAAGGAAGAAGTGGTGTTTTCATGTCAATTGGATGCAAGCTAGGATGGTTAATGAATTCATATCCACTTCATCCTACCTATTATATCTCGGTAACAAGTATCTCTCTCATGCTACATATCTTGTTCCCAACCTTTTGTAGGTTGCTTGTTGGCATGAATTTGTGTACTTACAAATGTTGGGGTTCTTTCTTTGGCTTTGAAGAGTTCTCTCTATTGCAAATGTGTGTATGTTGAGATGAGTGCATATAATGGGGAATATACAAAATCAGGATCATGATTCACCAATCCCAAATATGTCAATCTAGCAATTTTGTTGCATATCGTTTCCTCAATATCTCTCATGTGCAATAGTGAGTATTTTTGCAAAGTTAATTTTTATTTGTGATACTTGTTGCTTTACTCCACATATTCCAACTATTCCCTTTTTCCCTTGGTAATAGTTGCATTATGTGTAGTGTGTTGGTTTTTGAAGCTCATCGATGTACAATGATATATATTCGAGCCTTTGGCCATGCTTTCAAGAAAACATCTTATTTATATATTCTATGAATTCCTTTTGTTCTTCATGTGCTTTCATGAGTATCTATTTAGTTTGTGCATATTTCTTTGTGGGCATTTGTCTTTGTGATATTTTCCACCTATAAATTTATACACACAAGAGAAGATCATTCTTTGGTTGTTTTTGCATTTCTTGGAAACCACCTCTTATTCTTTTTGACTCTTTGGTGGCTTCAAAATTTATTATCCTTTGAGTGCATTGTTAAATGAGTTTGGAGGAGTGAGGATTCCATGATTGTGCACGTTGTTTCCAAATGCAGTTACTATAATTGGTGCATAATATTTGGGGAGCTTCTCTTATTAATTTAAGAGTGCACATTTTCCTTATTTCTCATATTTTGTAGTTTAAATGCTTATGGGCGAGTAAGGATTCCATATTTGTGCATATTTTATTCAAATACAAGTATTCTAAACTTTGCACAAAGTTTGGGGAGCTTCTCTATTTTCATTTAAACACTCATGTTTTTGTTGTTTCCATTTGGTATCATTTGTTGGTTTTTTCAATTGGATCTTTTGATTGCTCACCTCATTTGATGAAGTTTTTTTATTTTTTTTGCAATCTTTGGGTCCTCAATATAGTTTTACTTCCTCCCAAGTTCTCATAATTTTCCATGCTCATATGCACACCTTTGGAAGAATTCTCACTATATTGGCCGTCTAGAACTTTTCACACATTTTGGCAATCGATGCCAATGGGGGAGAAGTTTTCGAGGGTTTAAGGGAAGTTGGCCTTTGCTTCGAGTGTGTTCTTAAGCATTTGCCTCTCATGATATTGCATCTCCGTGGTTGCTTTGCATGTTGAATATATATAGGAAACTCAACCAACGGTAATGGTTGGCAATCTATGCAATGAAATTCAAGTTCATCACACATGCATAGATTGTGGGTGAGTTTGCTCTATATATTGTGGTTGTACCACCATCACTTATTTGTATAGTATTTTATGTGGGGGCAACTACTTTGGTCGTTAATTTTCATATTTAAACCCTTTCTTAGGGATTTTCATCAATTACCAAAATGGGGGAGATTGAAAAGGCATGTATGCCCCCATGTATGGTTTCGGTAATTAATGACAATCTCTATGGACTAATGTGTAAATTGAGTTTCACTTGTAGGTTTGTCCATTGGCATCGCTTGAGCCATGTGTTGGTCTCAAGGATGAAAAATGAAGGATAGTACAAGGGCTTTATGATCTTTGGATTCATGAAGAATGAAGGAGCTTGAAGGTTGATGAAGACAAGTGCAAAGAGTTGCATCAAGATGGATCAACCTCAAGAAGCGATGAAGAAGGGAAAGCTCAAGATGCGCCATCTCTAGAAGATCTCATGCTTGTAGCTTCCCATCCTCGGTGATCATGGAGTGATGAAGACAATTTCAAAGAAGAGGTTTCCCCATGGAGTATGTGTTGGAGATATGCCCAAGAGGCAATAATAAAGTGGTTATTATCATATCTTCACACTTATGATAAATGTTTACATACCATGCTATAATTGTATTAACCGGAAACATTAATACTCGTGTGATTTGTAAACTAAAATAAGAGTCCCTAGTAATGCCTCTTGTTAAACTAGCTTGTTGGTTAATATATGATCATTGTTTCCTGATCATGAACATAGAGATGTTATTAACAACAGGGTCATATCGTTAGGAGAATGATGTGATGGACATACTCCTATAGATAAGCGTAGCATAAAGATCAAGTCATTTCAATAGTTCAATTGCTATATGCTTTCTGATACATAGTAACCTAATTCCTTCGACCATGAGATCATGCATATCACCTTTACCAGATAGATGCTTTGATGTCATCAAACACCACACCGTAACAGGGTGGCTATAAAAGTGGCATTGAGTGTTCGGAAAGTATTGGTTGAAACACATGGATCAAGAGTGGGATTTGTCCATCCATATGACGGATAGATATACTCTGGGTCCTCTCGGTGAAATGTCATCCAATTAGCTTGCAAGCATGTGACTGGCTCACAAGGGATCACATATCAGGAGCGAGAAAAGAGTACTTATCGATGTGAGGTTGAACTAGGTATGCAGAGATACAACGATCATAACCTCGGATAAGTAACATATCGTGAGACAAAGGGAAATTGGTATCGTATGTAAGTGGTTCATTCGATCGCAAAGTAATCGTAGAAATATGTGGGAGCCATATGAATTTCCAGATTCCTCTATTGGTTATTGTTCGGAGAAGTGTCTCGATCATGTCCGCATAATTCACGAACCGTAGGGAGACACACTTAAGGATTCGACGTTGTTTGAGTAGTTATGGTATTATGAGAAAGAGACCGAATGTTGTTGAGTCTCGGATGGGATCCGGGATATCACTAGGAGATCCGGAATGGTCCGAATAAGATTCATATAAGGAAAGTCCCGTTTGAGTTGGGGAATGGTTAGGTGTTTTCATGGGAATGTTCTAGAAGGTTCGGAATGTCCGGCGCTCGGGGAAGGTACATGAATGTGTCATTGTAAGTTGGAATGATTGCATCATGTACTAGGTGTTCTTGCTGTCCAAAATAAAGGGTTTATTTAAATCCTAAATTGAAAAGTCAAACGGCTAGTTTGAAAGTCAAGCGGCAATTTTGGGAAGTGGGAAGAGAGGAGGATTGGTGGAGGCCGAATTGGAGGAGGGTTCCTCCTTGGCGGCGCCCACCAAGCCGACTTGGGAGGACTCTCCTCCTTGGCCGCCCTCCCACCTATATAAGGAGGCAGGGCTCCTCCTAGAACACAAGTTTCCACCTCTAATCTCGGTTTAGAGCCGTTTTGGTTTAGAGCTTCTAATTGCTTTAGCCAGGTTTAGAGCCTTCTAATTGGTTTAGAGCCTTCTAATTGGTGTGTCTAATTACTAGACCACTAATAGCCTCTCTCATAAGCTCCACCATACTGCAGGCTTAAGCGAAGCCTGCGGATTTCCCTCTACTTAGGTACCACACGTTGTCTTTGCGGAATCGCGAGAGAGTACTACAACCTCCGCTTTCTTTGGAACAAGGAGAGGAAGGTCTTCGTCAGTACCGAGCGTGTGACCGACTTGGAGCGCTTCTTGGGCGATGGCATGGAAGGATCGTCTACGCGATCTTGAGATCGGAAGAAATACGACTACATCATCCACGAGAATCTGCTCTCGTTAACCGCTTTGGAATCTTCGAGGGTGAGTTCCTCTATCGACTCGTTGCTACAATCTAGTAGATAGATCTTGGCTTGTTTGTTTGTATGCGATAGAATTTTTTTTGTTTTCCATGCTACGAACCCCTACAGTGGTATCAGAGCCGTGTCTATATGTAGATCTGTTGCACGAGTAGAACACAATGGTCATTGTGGGCATTGATGCTTTTATTGTCGATTACTTTTTGTGTACTTTGCATCTAGCGGTATGTTGGGATGAAGCGGCCCGGGCTAACCTTACATGACATCGTTCATGAGACTTGCTCCACGCTTGACATGCAACTTGTATTGCATAAGTGGCTTTATGGTGCCTGTTTCTCCTAGCATAGTCAAGATCCAATTTACAACGGGTGATCAACAATGCTAGTATCAATGTTGTGGTTCTTGTTCGTAAGTTAGAACGACACTTATGGAAAGCCCCAAACCACGTAAAATATGCAAAGAAAGTAGGCGTCTAACTTTGTTTTGCGGGGTGTCGATGATGTGATATGGCCATGATTGTGATTATATTTGATGTATGCAATGTTCCTTATTGTAAGTCGGCAACGGCGAGAACCATATGGTTGTCTTTAATTTATGTTAAGACCAGCGTGTCTATTCAAAGTAGTTGTAATAGTTGAAGCGGTGGGCGACAACCATGGTGAAGCGTCATTGACCTTGATGCAATGCGGAGATGATGGAGATCATGTTCGTGTTTGAAGATGGAGATCGAGCGCTTGAAGAAGAAAGGCCATATCATATCACATATTATGAATTGCCTGATGTTAATCCTTTATGCATCTTGTATTGCTTAGTAGACGACGGTAGCATTATAAGATGATCCCTCATGCACATAAATTTCAAGTTCTAAAGTGTTCACCCTTAGTATGCACCGTTGCCAAAGCTTGCTGCTTGAGCACCACGTGATGATCGGGTGTCTTTGATTCGCGGTGAATACAACGTAAGCAAGCCAGATTTGCTTATGCGGTAGCTAAGGTTTGATCTTGACGAGCCTAGCATGTCAGACATGGCCTCGGGAACACGGATTCGAAAGGTAGAGCATGAGTCATATAGTAGATATGATGAACATGTTGATTGTTAGCCATTGAAACTATATCAACTCTCGTGATGATCGGTTTTGATGTGGTGGATTTGGTTCATGTGATCACTAAAACAATGTGAGGGATGTTGTTTTAAGTGGGAGTTCACCTAGATTAATTTAATTATTAATTAGAACTCAATTTATCATAAACTAAAATCAAAGTGAATTTGCATAGTTGTTGTAGTCATTGGCATCCGTTTACCACCTTGCGCTTAGTTTTAATTGAGATGATAGAACTATAGAATTCTGGTTAGTTACTTTACGAACTGGTATCGTATTGTTTTGAAGTGTTAATCTAAAGTTTAAAAGTCCTATTGCAAACTTTGGAAGTTCGGTTACTCCATAAAGTTTAATAATTAGTATTAAAACAAGAGTGACAATTCCAAGTGTTAGTGTTTGAGTATCATGTTTGTCTCCATGATTCTTGATATTCAAAAGATTCTCTTAATATCAAGGTTATCTAGGATCTGAAAGAGTTGTTTGAAACCATGATGTGTGGAAGATATTGTGATATCTGAAACAAAGTTTTAGTTGCAACATGATAAAGTATAATATGGCAAAGTTCATGTTCTCATATTTGGATGAGAATTTGCAAAGGTTGGAGACACTAGTTGTCCTAATCTTCCAAAAGGTTTTGGAGAGCAACATTATACTCATGATTCACGTTACAAGCTAAAAGTAGCTAGATCATGGATAAGTCCATGATGAGGGTGAATATTTGATGTAGGTAAAATGTTTACTACACCAAGAGATTACTAAAGAAAGGAATTTGAAAGAACACCAAATATTTGATAATGGTGATCTACTTCAAAGTGCAAGTTCAAAGACATTGGTCTTTAACTATACGCTTTGGACTATGTGTCATAAGTATGACTCCACTATTGATGTTGATAGATTCTTTCAAGCGAAAGGAAATCTTGAAAGAGAATCTCATAAGTATATGGCAGAAAAGAAAAGACTAGAATTGTTCAGTTTAAGTATATAGATGATATATGTGTTATGGCTATATTCTTTGCTTATTAAACAATGTGGTTCTTAAGTATTTGATACTGAATTTGTTGGTGTGAATCGTCATACGAAACAACACAATTCATGAACTACAATGGCCTAAGTAACTAGCAAAAGAATAGGTGATGATGTTCATCGAGAACAAATAAAGGGTTATTTTGTTGCTCGTTAAACATCAACGCTTGCCTTCAAGATTTGTTTTATCAGGTATTATGAGAACAAAAGGGTTGTTCAAATAATTGCCGTAATCCATAAAAGATGGATGATTCACAAATCTCGTTGGAGAAATCACATCCATAAAACTAGTGCTAAAATTGTCGAAAGACAAATTGATTGAAAGATCACTTAGGAAGTGACATCGCCGTTTAAATTATATTGGAAAGAAAACATGAAGAAACTCCATGTGGATGGAATTTTGGAGTCTTTTGATTTTGATCAAATGACGTTTGTGAAACTTTCCTAGAGATAATTAAAACTTCGTTCATAGGCCAAAAGGGAACGAAAGACTAGCTTATTGGAACTTGTGCATATTGTTGTACGAACTCCATTATGTAGTCAAGAGCGATGGATTTCAACTTCATATGCTTTCTCCGAAAATTTGAGTGAATATATGAATATTTACTTAATAAGGATGAAGTATGAAATATTTGAAAAGTTCAAAAGACTTTCAAGATGAAGTGCAAAATCATTGTAACAAGAATATGAATAGTTTATGATAAGATCATAAAGGAAGATATTTGAATTACAAGTTTAGCATAATACCTAAGATTTAAGGAATGGATTACGTGGATTTGCATTTCCGAAACACCATAAGAGTATGGAGTTCGAGATATGTAATTAAAACCTTGTTTGACATGGTAAGATCAAAGGTGTAATTCATAGAACTGCCATTATATTTTAAAGATTAAAAGCTTTGGAGATTACCGCTTTTCCCTTGAAAAGAGCTCCATCATAATCCGCTGAAATGACACCATATAAAGTTATGGTTTGGGATAAAACCAAAGTAGTCTTTTCTTAAAACATTGGTATGCTATGCATAAGAAATATGTGTGCAACCAAAGTCGGATAAACCTGTCTTTGTATAAATGTTAAGTATTCCTCCATAAACACCGGAGACAAAAGTGTTTGTCGCTTAGAACGTCAAGTTTCTTTGAGAAGGAATTTTTCGTGAAAAGTTAAGTGGGAGGACAATAGAACTTTGATAAGGTTAAAGGAACCTTAGCTATATGTGCAGAGTTGCTGGCGCTTGAAAAGTGTTAGGAGGCGACAACAAAACTCATGGCTCACGTACCTCAAAGGTTGTGGTCACGGAGATCCAAGTTCCTATTGAAACAAGTAGGTCGGATGAACAATCAAATACCAAGATTTGAGGGTTGAATCATTATTTGAGAATAATGAACCTACTACATGCAAAGAAGCAATGATGGGCCTTGACTCCGTCTAATGGCTTGAAGCCATAAAATCCGTGATAGTTCCATACACGAGAAATCAAGTTTTGAACTTGAAGGACCCTCGAGAAAGGTGTAAGACCTTACAGTTGTGTTTGGATCTATAAAGAAGTAGACATGGATGTTTGACATCTATGAAATAGTCGACATGTTGGGAAAGAATTCACAACAGTGTTCAAAGTTGACTATGACAAGATCTGATCTTTCATAGCGATATTTAGTCTATTAATGTAGCAACCACTACATATAATTTTGTAGTAGAATACACAAAACAAGTTCTTCTAATAGAATGGTTACCTAGGACGTGTGCATGACACGGTCCAAAGGGTTTTGTTAATTCAAAGGATGCTAAATGCATATGCAAACTTCAATGGTTGAAGTAAGCATAGCGGAGTTGGAATCTTCACTATGATGAAACTGTTAAAAGAGTTTAATTTCATCAGAGACAATGAAGATGCTTGCATTTGCAAGAAATTAAGTGGGAGCGCTAAAACATATTTCTAATACATTATGTGGAGGACATATTGTTGATTGGAAATGATGTATCTTTTATTAACACATATTAAGAATTTCATCCCGATGAAAGACTTAGGCAAAACCCAAATATTTGGCATCAATAGACGCTAATATGGTTGTGCCAGAAGTACATAGACGAGATATTGAATGAGTTCAATATAGAAACTACAAGAAAAGGTTCTTGTCGCACAGAAAGGATTGAAAGAGTTCAATGTTGATGATATATTCAAGTGTAATGGCACTTGGTAAGTGAAACAAAGATTCAAGTATAGATTGATACTTGATGTATGAAATCACAAAGAGTATTTATATCAATCATACTGTGATATGTACAAATCCATATATGTCCTATGCTATAAATATTATGAGCATATACCAGAATGATTCATAAGATGATCATTGGACGATAGTAAGGATATTCTTATGATCTTTTGGAAGAACTAAGAGTATATTATTTGTAGAAGTGACAAATAGATGGTTAGTTCATTGTAAAAGTACTACATTGATACTAGTTTTGTCACAAAGTACAAATTAAGTTTATCTCAATCTAAATTAAGGGTGGCACAATATAATGGAAAGTGAGTTCTATAATGGATTTGGATGAGTTCCAAAGTTAAGACATTGTGACAGATACTTCAACAAAAGGCTAAGTATATGACTGCTATTATAGCAGCAAAAGAGGGCATTTGTGTCAAGTAGTTTGTTATCAAACTAGGTGTAGTTCACAGCGGGATAATACTATGAAGATATATTGTGCGACAATATTATCAACATGTTTTAACCCCAAAGAACTAAAGGTCACACCGAAAGACCAAATAATACAAAGCCATCTCATTAGAGAATGAGTGATGCGTAGAGACGCAAAGACATGCAATTACACACGGACCTGGAAGTGTCAGATCCGGAGATCAGTTAACCACTAGCAATCGTGTACATACAACACCGGAAAGCCATAGGTGTTGAATACACAAAGGTTTGAAACTAGATTATTGACTCTAGTGCAAGTGGGAGACTGTTGGAGATATGCCCAAGAGGCAATAATAAAGTGGTTATTATCATATCTTCACACTTATGATAAATGTTTACATACCATGCTATAATTGTATTAACCGGAAACATTAATACTTGTGTGATTTGTAAACTAAAATAAGAGTCCCTAGTAATGCCTCTTGTTAAACTAGCTTGTTGGTTAATATATGATCATTGTTTCACGATCATGAACATAGAGATGTTATTAACAACGAGGTCATATCATTAGGAGAATGATGTGATGGACATACTCCTATAGATAAGCGTAGCATAAAGATCAAGTCATTTCAATAGTTCAATTGCTGTATGCTTTCTGATACATAGTAACCTAATTCCTTTGACCATGAGATCATGCATATCACCTTTACTGGATGGATGCTTTGATGTCATCAAACACCACACCGTAACAGGTGGCTATAAAAGTGGCATTGAGTGTTCGGAAAGTATTGGTTGAAACACATGGATCAAGAGTGGGATTTGTCCATCCATATGATGGATAGATATACTCTGGGCCCTCTCGGTGAAATGTCATTCAATTAGCTTGAAAGCATGTGACTGGCTCACAAGGGATCACATATCAGGAGCGAAAAGAGTACTTATCGATGTGAGGTTGAACTAGGTATGCGAGAGATACCGACGATCATAACCTCGGATAAGTAACATATCGTCGTGAGACAAAGGGAAATTGGTATCGTATGTAAGTGGTTCATTCGATGCAAAGTAATCGTAGAAATATGTAGCCATATGAATTTCAGATTCCTCTATTGGTTATTGTTGGAGAAGTGTCTCGATCATGTCCGCATAATTCACGAACCGTAGGGAGACACACTTAAGGATTCGACGTTGTTTGAGTAGTTATGGTATTATGAGAAAGAGACCGAATGTTGTTCGGAGTCTCGGATGGGATCCGGGATATCACGAGGAGATCCGGAATGGTCCGGAGAATAAGATTCATATAAGGAAAGTCCCGTTTCGGAGTTGGGGAATGGTTTCGGTGTTTTCATCGGGAATGTTCTAGAAGGTTCCGGAATGTCCGCGCTCGGGGAAGGGTACATGAATGTGTCATTGTAAGTTGGAATGATTGCATCATGTACTAGGTGTTCTTGCTGTCCAAAATAAAGGGTTTATTTAAATCCTAAATTGAAAAGTCAAACGGCTAGTTTGAAAGTCAAACGGCAATTTTGGGAAGTGGGAAGAGAGGAGGATTGGTGGAGGCCGGGTGGAGGAGGTTCCTCCTTGGCGGCGCCCCACCAAGCCGACTTGGGGTGGGACTCTCCTCCCCTTGGCCGGCCCTCCCACCTATATAAGGAGGGGCAGGGCTCCCCTCCTAGAACACACAAGTTTCCACCTCTAATCTCCGGTTTAGAGCCGTTTTGGTTTAGAGCTTCTAATTGCTTTAGCCAGCGGTTTAGAGCCTTCTAATTGGTTTAGAGCCTTCTAATTGGTGTGTATAATTACTAGACCACTAATAGCCTCTCTCATAAGCTCCACCATACTCGCACCGGCTTAAGGCGAAGCCCTGCGGGATTTCCCCTCTACTTCCGGTACCACACCGTTGTGCTGCCGGAATCGCGAGGAGAGTACTACAACCTCCGCTGCCTGCTGGAACAAGGGAGAGGAAGGTCTTCGTCGAGTACCGAACGTGTGACCATGGCTGCGAACGGAGGATCGCCCGGAAGGATCGTCTACGCGATCTTGAGATCGGAAAGAGTACGACTACATCATCCACGAGAATCTGCTCTCGTTAACCGCTTTGGAATCTTCGAGGGTGAGTTCCTCTATCGACTCGTTGCTATAATCTAGTAGATAGATCTTGGCTTGTTTGTTTGTATGCGATAGAAAATTTTTGTTTTCCATGCTACGAACCCCTACAGTATGGGGGTGCAATCTGCAAGTATTCATCAAGCAAGAGTGAGCAATAGCAATCAAGAAAGGCGTTCCATCTTGAGAAGGTCAAGTCGGTCTACATCAAGTTCAAGTGGAATGCAAAAGGCAAAGGTATGGTCTTGATAGGGATTCTCTTATGTCGGACTCGTGTTGTTAGTTGGGAGACCGGGTTTAGGATAGATAGCCGTACTATCAAGAGGGGTTCTCAAGCGGGTGTCTCAATTGCATCTTTCGAAGAGAGCTCAAACCTTTACATACATAGCATCATATTTCCTGGTTGGTGTTTGGTTCTTGTACATGAGAGGATCTAGAGCTTGTGATTATCATCATAACAAGCTCTAGTTCATCAAATAAGGATTTCCCTTGCATATCTTATTGTGGTTTTTGGACTTGCGAGTTTTCTAGATCCACACCTTGGGAGATATCTAACATATATATATTCATGATATTTTCTACCTTGGTGGTATCCAATATTTCACTTTTTTGGATTCCAATTGATTCCAATATTTCATCAAATAAGGAAACAATTTGAGCTTAATAATATCTCCATCTACATCCTTATATTTTTGCATCTTGATACGTCGGAAACGTATCTATATTTTTTGATGTTCCATGCTTGTTTAGTTTGAGGTTCTTTTCATATGTTTTCTAGTACTAACCTATTAACAAGTTGCCATAGTGCCAGTTGCATGTTTTCTTCTGTTTTTGGTTCCAGAAAGGCAGAAAATCAATATTCTCGGAATTGGACGGGACAAAAGCCAAAGTCAATATTTTGCCGTGGGAAACACGAAACCGGAGTACGAGGCAGAGGATACCCACCAGGAGGCCACACCTCCTGGCCACGCGGGTGGGCCCACCCCGTGCCTGGGGGGTGCAGCCGCCCTGGTGGCCCTCCAGCCTCGCCTCTTCGCCTATAAGAAGCCCCCGATGCCTAAACCCTCAGTACCCGATCAATATTACACGAACCGTCTGTAGCCGCCGCCACCATCGTCCCTAGATCAGGGGGATATGAAGCTCTTCCCGGCACCCCGCCGGAGGGTAGATCATCCCGAAGGCCTTCTTCTTCATCATGCCAGCCTCCGGTATGAAGCGTGAGTAGTTCCACCTTGGACTACGGGTCCATGTAGTAGCTAGATGGTTGTATCTCCTCCTTGTGTTTTCATGTCTAGATCTTGTGAGTTCCATTCATGATCAAGATCTCATCTATTTGTAATCATGCATGCTGTGTTTGCGGGGATCTGATGGATATTGAGATTACTATGTCAGATTGATTAATGGTTCTGTCTTATTGATTCTATCATGTCTGTGTTGTTTGTGATCTTGCATGCTCTCTGTTGTTAGTAGCTATCTTGGCCAAGTAGTTGCTAGTGACTCCAAGAGGGGGTATTTATGCTCGATAGTGGGTTCATGCCTCTACTTAATCAAGGGAAGTGAGATAAATCTCTGTGGTTGTAGATGTGTTGTTGCCACTAGGGAGAAAACAATGGTCTCTTGTTCATGGAACAAGTGGATTGTTTACCTTACACACTTTGCTTAAAGCAGTTGTCTATTGCTTGCAACTTAATACTGGAGGGGGTTCAGATGATAACCCAAAGGTGGACTTCTAGTCATAGATGTAGTTGTATGGTGGTCTATGTATATTGTTGTATTGCCCAATCGAATCTCATAGGATCTTTATGTCTAGTATTGCATTGTTATGCCTTGCTCAGTCATGTCAATTGTCCTGCTGTAATTTGTTTACCCAGCATGCCATGTTTGTTTATCTAAGGAGAACACCTCTAGTGAACTATGGACTCCGGTCCAATATTTACCATTGATACATCTTCCATTGTTACCGCTTACTTGCTGCAAACCATCATCACCTTCCACATCATACAATTAATCCTTTGTTACAGCAACCGGTGAGATTGACAACCTCACTGTTAGTTGGGGAAAAGTCTTGAGTTTGTGTTGTGCAGGTTTCCATGTTGCTTGCAACACCTTTGAGATGTTTCCTTCCTCCTACTGGTTTTATAACCTCAGTTTCTTACTGAGGGAAGACTTGCTGCTGTGTTGCATCACACCTTTCTCTTGGGTTTTCCCGACAAAGCGCTCTCAGGCGCCATCAACAAGTTTTCTGGCGCCATTGCCTGGGGCTAAAAGAAGAAGAAGCTCCCACGTCAACACAACGCCAACAAGTTTTCTGGCGCCGTTGCCGGGGAGGCTAAGGACGTCTTCACAATTGGAGTCCTCCTCAGCCTTTTTCTTTACTTTGTTTTTAGTTTTCTTAGTTTATTTTGCTTGGTTTTGTTTGCCTCTTTTTATCAAAAACTCCAAAAAGTTAGTTTAGTTTGGTTTGCTTTCTCCTATCAAAAACACAAAAAAATTAGTTCCTGCTCTAGTTGCCACCTTCCCAAGTTCGCCCTGAAGGACCTTTCGATAGGGAGTGGCTCCATAATTGGGAAAGATAATATGAAGAATTCTTTAATGATGTTAGCAAGCATGAGGATATTGAGGATAAATCTATAGCAGAGCTTGCTCCTAATTATGAAATTGTTGCAGCTTCTTTAGTTCATATGTTGGAGGCTAGGTTTTTTAGCCTTAACCCCATGATGCAAATTTTGTTCCTAAAACTAAAAGAAGAAAATAATGTTGAAAAGAGAGAATTTATTCTGAAAACTTTACTAAAGGAGTTCCATGATGTTGCTAGGGAATCCAAAAAGGTCTTTGAGTGTAGATGTTGTGGGTACTTCAGATAAAACCAAACCTAGAGAGGAATTTAAGATACCCATACCCTTTAAGCTTGTTGGGATGCATGAGGCCTTTGAAAAGAATTTTGATTGGATTGTTCCTGAAAATCCTTTTGATGAAAGTAGTAAACCAAAGAGAGACGAGAAGGGATTCTCCAGAACTCATTTGGATGAGATACCTTTCCTAGTTGAAGACTTTGCAAGTATTGATGTTAATGCTTCTTCATTTAAAAATACCTGATTTCTTGCTTCTTGTGCCTAACTTAAAGGCGTTAAAGAAAAGTACTTGTTGGGAGATAACCCAAGAGTTTTCTTGAGTCTTGGCAGTTACTACTTCAGTAATGACCTCTCCTTATCCTTTTTGTTTGTTTTTTGTGCCAAGAATGACCTCTAATGAGAGGGAAGTAAGATCTGGGGAGTTGCTGTTCTGAAACAGATTTATGTCCTCCACCATAAATATTCGTGAAGAATCTCTGTAAGTCGGATTGATCTGAAGATTTACGAATAAACCCCCCAGTATGTTAGCTAAATTTCTTTAGTTCAAAACTTTTTGATTTGAGCAACATAAGGTCTTCAAAAAAAACGGTTTCTACCAGCTGGTCTGTTTTAACAGATTTCTGCCATTATTTGCATTTGCTTCTTATTGATTCCTTTTTGGGTTCTTTTTGGGAAATTGAGCTTTTTGAAGGAGTTGCTATAGTAGCTTGTGTTTTTAGTGAAAAAATTTGCTGTCCTAAAGCTAAACCCAAAGGTCTATTATCTTTTGAATACACTAATGTTGCTAATGAAGATGGTGTGAAGTTTTGTATGAAGGAAAATTTCAGGTGTAGAGAGAGAATGACGTAATGAGATGAAGAATGGACAAAATCTCAAGCTTGGGGATTCCACCCCAGTGTCACCCCAATAAATATCCAAGAGGTACAAGCGTCAAAGCTTGGGGATGCCCAAGGCATCCCCTTCTTCATCAATAAAAAGCTCAGGTCTTTCTGGACACTTCATTTTTATTATTTCATGCACTGTTGTGTTGTTCTTGGAGCGTCTTAGTTTTTGTTTGATTTGCTTAGTTTGTTTAGTTTTCTTGAATAAAGTAGTTTGGACCCCCGCTCTCGCTGTGTTGTTTCAAATAAGTTGATTGGTGTTGGAAAGGAGTAGAAAGTTCTTGCTTGAAAGTGCAAGAGGAGCTTGCATTGACTGTGACTTAGACTTTAGCATGCCATGCTACGTGTTTTTTTAACCTTATGCTTAGTGATTATTGTTGTAGCATGACTTGTTCCAAACAATTGGAATTAGTTAGTGTGCCTTGAAGAATCATGCGTAGTTTTAGCATACAAAAGCATAGTATTGTGGTATTCTCCTTTGATGCTTTGTTTGGGTTGACTTGGCACATTCTCACACCATGTTATGACTATGAACAAGTCACCATAGCCTCTATGATCATTTAGTCCTTGACTTGTAGTACCACTCTTTGCTTTGATAAGTAATGTTTTATCGCTCTGCGTGATTATGACCATTATTGCTCTCTTAGTTGGTTGCTCCCAGTCTTTTGCTAGCCTCCACTTGTATGAGTAAGTTCTAGTCATGCTTCCAACTCCCAAGAAACCAAGTTATTCCAAAGTGTCCACTATAAATTCCTATGCATGGTGTGTTACACCATTCCAAGTATATTCTTGTTTTCAGCTATCTTCCAATTAAAAAAATATTTTGTTATGTGAAAACTTAGTGATTAAAGCCCTCATGAACTTGATGGCACACTTTATATTACTTTCCCCTAATAAACTTGAACCATTGTGTCATCTATTTTGTATATGCTTGCACTTATATGTTGGAATTAGCAGAACCATGTTTTCATGGGTAACATTTTCAACATTGCAATTGTACTTTGTACACAGTTGATATCATGCTCTTTTGTCTATGGATGTCGCCGGCGTGAAATAAAAAGGGAGCTTGTAAGTCCATGGAGTTATGTATTTTGTGTTAGAGAAATTCCTGGGTTGCTAGTCTAAGCCATGCCTAATCATGGTGGAAACTTGCAGCATCACCATAATGAGCAATCTGTGAAGTATCCTCAATAAAAACCTATGCAAATAGCAAATATAAAGATCACAGAGATGCTCATTGTCTGCTTGCCTTGTCATTTTGGTTATGGGAAAGCTCTTGTACCATGTGCAAGGGGTACCCCGTTGGCGGTTCTCTATGATACACATATACTTACCATGACAAGAACTTACAGGTGACTAAAGTTGAGTAGCATGAGGTGCGACCCTCGTATTCAAGGGACATGAGATTGCCAAATTATACTTTGTCAAGCATATACTCCATAGTTTGTTCACTTTAACCTTAATCACTTCAAGATGCTTATGGTAGGGGCAATGAGGGCTGAAAGCTAACAAGTACCATAATATTTGGAAGCTCCTTTTGAAACGTGAAATCCCTGCTTCCCTTTATGAAGGGCCTTTCTTCCACTATTATATTGAGTCTCCACCTTCTACCTTTAGGCACCAGTTAAGAGAGCATAGTTGCCATTCTTAGTTCTATGTGCATTGTACCAAAACTTATTGACTGATGCATATTGTTGATATTGCTTGTTCTTGTGCTATTTGTATCTAGTCACTCTTATGAACTTTGAAGATGTCCTATGCATCTATTATCTACTCCATGAGGGACAAGCTGAATGCCACTATGCCATGTTTTCTATATGTGAAACAAACAAAAGTTTTTCAATGCATGTTATTCATGATCTTTGTTTGTAGCCTTTCATGTTGCATGCATAGTTACTTTGTCTTATTGTTAGAACTCCATCTTTCATGCACATGTTTAGAGTTCTTTGATCCCAGCTTTCAATGCTTGCAAATGGTTTGATCTTGGTTTTGATGGTGCATGTCACCTCCAAAATTATTCTTTTATCACTTACCTACTCGAGGACGAACATGAGTTAAGCTTGGGGATGCTTGATATGTCGGAAATGTATCTATAATTTTTTATGTTCCATTCTTGTTTAGTATCTACTTTGCTTTGCTTTGTCCACACTTTGAGGTGCTTTTCATATGTTTTCTGTTACTAACCTATTAACAAGTTGCCACAGTGCTAGTTGCATGTTTTCTTCTGTTTTTGGTTACAGAAAGGCAGAAAATCAATATTCTCGAAATTGGACGAGACAAAAGCCAAAGTCAATATTTTGCCATGGGAAACACGAAGCCGGAGTACGAGACGGAGGAGACCCACCAGGGGGCCACACCCACAGCGTGGAGTGGGCCCACCCCGCGCTGGGGTGCCTGGTGTGGCCCTCCAGCCTCGCCTCTTCTCCTATAAGAAGCTCCTGATTCCTAAACCCTTAAGTATCCGATCAATATTCCACAAAATCGTTTGTAGCCGCCGCCACCATCGTCCCTAGATCGGGGGATCTAAAGCTCTTCCCGGCACCCTGTCGGAGGGGAGATCATCCCGGAGGCCTTTTTCTTCATCATGCCACCTTGGACTATGGGTCCATGTAGTAGCTAGATGGTTGTATCTCCTCCTTGTGCTTTCATGTCTAGATCTTGTGAGCTCCATTCATGATCAAGATCTCATCTATTTGTAATCATGCATGTTGTGTTTGCGGGGATCCGATGGATATTGAGATTACTATGTCAGATTGATTAATGGTTTTGTCTTATTGATTCTATCATGTCTGTGTTGTTTGTGATCTTGCATGATCTTCGTTATTAGTAGCTATCTTGGCCAAGTAGTTGCTAGTGAATCCGAGAGGGGGTATTTATGCTCGATAGTGGGTTCATGCCTCTACTTAATCAAGGGAAGTGACAGAAATCTCTACGCTTGTAGATGTGTTGTTGCCACTAGGGAGAAAACAACGGTCTCTTGTTCATGGAACAAGTGGATTGTTTATCTTACACACTTTGCTTAAAGCAGTTGTTTGTTGCTTGCAACTTAATACTGGAGGGGGTTCGGATGATAACCCAAAGGTGGACTTCTAGTCACAGATGCAGTTGGATGGCGGTCTATGTATATTGTTGTATTGCCCAATCGAATCTCATAGGATCTTTATGTCTAGTATTGCATTGTCATGCCTTGCTCGGTCCTGTCAATTGCCCTGCTGTAATTTGTTTACCCAGCATGCCATGTTTGTTTATCTAAGGAGAACACCTCTAGTGAACTATGGACCTCGGTCCAATATTTACCATTGATACATATTCCACTGTTACTGTTTACTTGCTGCAAACCATCATCACCTTCCACACCATATAGTTAATCCTTTGTTATAGCAACCAGTGAGATTGACAACCTCATTGTTAGTTGGGGCAAAGTCTTGAGTTTGTGTTGTGAAGGTTTCCATGTTGCTTGCAACACCTTTGAGACGTTTCATTCCTCCTCCTGGTTCGATAACCTCGGTTTCTTACTGAGGGAAGACTTGCTGCTGTGTTGCATAACACCTAGATCTTGGGGTTTCCCGACGAAGTGCTCTCAGGCACCATCACATCTCACAAAGTTTAACAAAGTTATTGAGGTGGGCAGCAACATCATCAGAACTAGCACCAGAAAATTTCTCTTTCATCACAAGATTTAACAAAGCAGGCTTAATTTCATAAAAGGTAGCATCAAGAGCAGGTGGAGCAATAGGTGTTCTCAGGAAATCATTGTTGTTTGTGCTAGTGAAGTCACACAACTTGGTGTTCTCAACAGAGTTCATGTTTGCAAAATTAGAGCAAACCAACAGCAGCAGCAACTAGAGTAGGAACTAATTTTTTTGTGTTTTTGATAAAAGAAAGCAAACCAAATGAAACTATTTTTTTTATAATTTTAGATAAAAAGAGGCAAACAAAACAAGGCAAAAGAAACTAAGCAAAACAAAAACAAAGTAAAGAGAAAGGTTATGAAGGACTCCCCTCGTGAAGCCGTCCTTAGCCTCCCTGGCAACGACGCCAGAAAAAGGCTTGACGCGGCTCAGATGACTGTAGAGCTTCGTTGGGAAACCCCAAGAGAAAGGTATGATGAGTACAACGACAAGTTTTTCCCTCAGTAAGAAACCAAGGTTATCGAACCAATAGGAGGAAGGAAACGACTCAAAGGTGTTGCTAGCAACTTGGAAACCTGCACAACACAAACTCAAGACTTTGCCCCAACGAACAGTGAGGTTGTCAATCTCACCAGTTTGCTAAAATCAAAGGATTAACCGTATGGTGTGGAAAGTAATGGTGCCTTGCAGAATGTAAACAGTAACAGTGGAAGATGTATCAATAGTAAATATTGGACCGGGGTCCACAGTTCACTAGAGGTGTTCTTCTTAAGATAAACAACATGACATGTCGGGTAAACAAATTACAGCGGGGCAATTGACAGGACCGAGCAAGGCATAACAATGCAATACTAGACATTCATGATCCTATGAGATTCGATTGGGCATTACAACAAGATACATGGACCGCCGTCCAACTGCATCTATGACTAGTAATCAACCTTCAGGTTATCATTCGAACCCCCTCTAGTATTAAGTTGCAAGCAACGGATAACTGCTTTAAGCAAAGTGTGTAAACTAAACAATACAATTGTTCCATGAAAAAAATATCGTTGTTTTCTCCCTAGTAGAAACAACACATCTACAACCTTAGATATTTCTGTCACTTCCCCAAATTCAATAGAGGAATGAACCCACTATCGAGCATAAATACTCCCTCTTGGAGTCACTAGCATCTACTTGGCCAAGATAGTTACTAGAAACGGAGAGCATGCAAGATCTCAAACAACACAGACATGATAGAATCAATAAGACAAAACCATTAATCTATCTAACATAGTAATCTCAATATCCATCGGATCCCCGCAAACACAACATGCATGATTACAAATAGATGATCTTGATCATGGACGGAGCTCACAAGATCTAAACATGGTAGCACAAGGGAGGAGAAACAACCATCTAGCTACTGTATGGACCCATAGTCCAAGGTGGAACTACTCACGCATCATACCGGAGGCTGGCATGGTGATGAAGAAGGCCTCCAGGATGATCTCTCCCATCCGGCAGGGTGCCGGGAAGAGCTTGAGATCCCCCGATCTAGGGACGATGGTGGCGGTGGCTATGGACTGTTTCGTGGAAGATTGATCGGGTCCTTAGGGTTTAGGTATCGGGGGCTTCTTATATGCGAAGAGGGAGGCCGAGGGGGTGCAGAGGCGGCTGCACGCCCCCAGGCACGGACCATGTCTCGACGCGCGGCCAGGGGTGTGGCCCCCTCGTGTCCCTTATCCGTCTCGTCTTCTGGCTCCGTGTTCCCCTCGGTGAAATATTGACTTTGGCTTTTGTCCCGTCCAATTTCGAGAATATTCATTTTCTGGATTTTCTGGAACAAAAAACAACAGAAAACAGGCAACTGGCACTGTGGAATCTTGTTAATAGGTTAGTCCCAGAAAACATATAAAAACACCTCAAAGTTGTAACACCCGCGGTCACTCCGGACCGACGGTTGTCACTTCTGGCAGCTCAATAGGATCTCTAGACTAACCCCACATACCAACACTAGTCTTTTTTGTGCACTTTGTCCTCACTCGTGTGCACCCGGTACCCACTTCCCTGTCGGTCACCCATCCTAGAATTGCTCTAGGCCAAGCACGCTTAACGTTAGAGTTCTTTTCGAATGAGCTTCTGGAAAAGAAGTTGCAACTTGTTGGTATGGGTTTCCTATCAATCCTATCGAGCCATGCGCCAGGGTATCACATACACCCACCCTTAGAAGATCGACGTCCTCATCGATCAACCACAAGCCAGGAACGTCCCCTCTTAGCACACGTCTGTGCGTCCAGTGCCGGCACATGTGCCATGCCGTGTCCACTCCGGGCCACACGCGCCATGCACCACATGTCTTCCACTGACCCGCACACGCCCATGTAACCGCGAGGGTCGGCTCTGATACCACTTTGTAACACCCTCAGTCACTCCGGACCGACGGCTGTCACTTCTGGCAGCTCAATAGGATCTCTAGACTAACCCCACAGACCAACACTAGTCTTTTCTGCGCACTTTGTCCTCACTCGTGCGCACCCGGTACCCACTTCCCGACCGGTCACCCATCCTAGAATTGCTCTAGGCCAAGCATGCTTAACCTTAGAGTTCTTTTCGAATGAGCTTCTAGAAAATAAGTTGCAACTTGTTGGTATGGGTTTCCTATCAATCCTATTGAGCCATGAGCCAGGGTATCACAAAAGTGTAGACAAAGCAAAGCAAAGTTGATACTAAACAAGCATGGAACATTAAAAATTATAGATACATTTACGACATATCAAGCATCCCCAAGCTTAACTCCTGCTCGTCCTCGAGTAGGTAAATGATAAAAAGAATAATCTTTGAGGTGACATGCACCATCATAATCAAGATCAAACCATTTGCAAGCATTGAAAGCTGGGATCAAAGAACTCTAAACATGAGCATGAAAGATGAAGTTCTAACAATAAGACATAGTAACTATGCATGGAACATGAAAGGATACAAACAAAGGTTCATGAATAACAATGCATTGAAAGACGTTTCTTTGTTTCACATATAGAAAACATAGCATAGTGGTATTCAGCTTGTCCCTCATGGAGTAGCAAAACATAAATGCATAGGACACCTTCAAAGTTCATAAGAGTGACTAGATACAAATAGTTCAAGAGCAAGCAATATCAACAATATGAATCAATCAATAAGTTTTGGGACAATGCACGTAGAACTAAGAATGGCAACTATGCTCTCTTAATTGGTGCCTAAGGATAGAAGGTGGAGACTCAATATAATAGTGAAGAAAGCCCCTTCAAAGGGAAGCAGAGATTTCAAGTTCCATAAAGAGCTTCCAAAAATTATGGTACTTGTTAGCTTTCAGCTCTCATTACCCCTATCATAAGCATCTTGAAGTGATTAAGGTTTAAAGTGAACAAAATATGGGGTATATGCTTGACAAAGTATAAGTTGGCATTCTCATGTCCCTTGAGTATGAAAGGCGCTCCTCATGCTACTCAACTTTAGTTACCGGTAAGTCCTTGTCATAGTAAGTACATGTGTATCATAGAGAACCGCCAACGGGGTACCCCTTGCCCAATGATACAGGAGCTATCCCATAACAACATGACAAGGCAAGCAGACAATGAGCATCTCAGCAATTTTCTTATTTACCATGGGAAAATGGTGTTTTTACTCTCTTTCCTCTTTTCAATATGTCTCTTTTTTATAAGAAGAAAGCTTCATAGATTGCTCACTATGGTGATGCTGCAAGTTTCCACCATGATTAGGCATGGATTAGGCTAGCGGCTCAGACGTTTCTCTAACACACATACATAACTCCATGGACTTACAAGCTCCCCTTTTATTTCACACCGACTACATCCATAAACAAAAGAGCATGATATCAACTGGGTACAATGTACAGGTGCAATGTTGAAAGTGTTCCCCATGACAACATGGTTCTGCTAATTCCAATGTATAAGTGCAAGCATATACAACATGTATGACACAATGGTTCAAGTTTATTAGGGTCAAGACAACTAAAGTGTGCCATCAAGTTTGTGAGAGCTTTAATCACTATTTTTTCACATAACAAAGTGACTTTTTAATTGGAAGATAGATAAAACAAGAATATACTTGGATTGGTGTAACACACCATGCATAGGAATTTATAGTGGACACTTTGGAATAACTTGGTTTCTTGGGAGTTGGATGCATTAGTAGAGCTTACTCATACAAGTGGAGGCTAGCAAAAGACTGGGAGCGACCAACTAAGAGATCAATAATGGCCATAATCATGCAGAGCGACAAAACAATACTAATCAAAGCATAAAGTGGTACCACAAGTCAAAAACTAAATGATCATAGAGGCTAAGGTGACTTGTTTATAGTCATAACATGGTGTGAGCATGTGCCAAGTCAACCCAAACAAAGCATCAAATGAGAATACCACAATATTATGCTTTTGTATGCTAAAACAACGCATGATTCTTTCAAGGGACATTAAGCAATACTAAATGTTTGGAACAAGTCATTATACAACAATAATCACTAAGCATAAGGTCAAAACAACATATAGCATGACATGATAAAGTCTAAGTCACAGTCAAAGCAAGCTCCTCTTGTACTACTAAAGCAATAACTTCCTACTCCTTCCCAACACCAATCAACTTATTTGAAACAACACAACGAAAGCGGGGGGGCAACTACTTTATTCAAGCAAACTAAGCAAACAAAAACCAAAAACTAAAACTAAGACGCTCCAAGAACAACACAACTGTTCATGAAACAATAAAAACAAAGTGTCTAGAAAAACCTGAGATTTTTATTGAGGAAGAAGGGGATGGCATCCCAAAGCTTTGACGCTTGTACCTCTTTAATATTTCTTGGGGTGACACGGGGTGACATCCCCAAGCTTGAGCTTTTGTCCATTCTTCATCTCATTACATCATTCTTTCCTTACACCTGAAAATTTCCTTCATACAAAACTTCACATAATCTTCATTAGCAACATTAGTGTATTCAAAAGATAATAGACCCTTGGGTTTAGTTTTAAAGCAGCAAAAATTTCACTAAAGACACAAGATACTGTAGAAATTCCCTCAAAAAGCTCAATTTCCCAAAAAGAACCCAAAAAGGAATCAATAAGAAGCAAATGCAAATAATGGCAGAAATCTGTCAAAACAGACCAGTAGGTGAAAACCGATTTTTTCGAGGATCTTATATTGCTCAAATAAAAAAGTGTTGAACTAAATAAAGTTAGATAACAACCTGGGGGATTTATTCAGAAAATTACAACTCAATCCAACTTACAGAGATTTTACATGAATCTTTACAGTGGATCACAAAAATCTGTTTCGGGACGACACTTCCCCAAATCTTACTTTCCTCTCATTAGAGGTTATTCTTGGCACAAAAATCAAACAAAAAGGATAAGGAGAGGTTATTAAAGAATTAATAACTTCCAAAACTAAAGAAAACTATTGGGTTATCTCCCAAGAAGTACTTTTCTTTAACGCCTTTAAGTTAGGCACAAGAAGCAAGAATCAAGTATTTTCAAATAAAGAAGCATTGACATCAAAAATTGCTTTAAGAGAAGGAGCAAAAGGCAACTTCTCTATCCTCATAGGGAAGTGTTCAATACCTTTCTTGAATAGAAATTGATATTTAATGGTGCCTTCTTTCATATCAATGATGGCACCAACAGTTCTAAGAAAAGGTCTTCCCAAAGTAATAGGACAAGAAGCATTGTATTCAACAACCAAAACATATAAATCAACAGGGACAAAGGAATTATTAACCATAATGAGAACATCATTAACACTCCCCATAAGTTTCTTCTTAGCATTATCATTAAGTGGGACATCTAAATAGCAGTCTTCCAAAGGTGGCAAGTCAAGCATTTCATAAATCTTTCTAGGCATAATAGATATACTAGAACCAAGGTCACATGAAGCTTTGAGATCAAAGTCATTCACTTGCATATTAATGATGGGTTCCCAACTATCTTCTACTTTCCTAGGAATAGAGGCTTTGTGTTTCAATTTTTATTCCTTAATTTTAATGAGAGCATCTGTAATGTGTTTGGTGAAAGCCACGTTCATATCACTAGCATTAGGACTTCTAGCAAGCTTTTGTAGGAACATAATCACTTCAGAAATATTGCAACCATCAAGATCAAAATCAAACTTAGCATCATAGGTAGTAGACTTATTGGGTTTAGGCATTGTGGTAGGAGGAATAGGGACTTCTTGTGGTTTGGTAGCATCCATATTGGTGGCGGTAATAGTACACACACTATTATTTCTAGCAATTTCAGCTTCTCTTTCCCGTTTAGCATGTAGTTTAGCTAATAGTCTAACATTTTCATCAATAGTAATTTATATGGCATGAGTAGGAGAAAATGTACTTTCCAAGGTTTCAGGTTTAGCAACCATTTTATTAATCAAAGAGGACTGTGCTTCAGACGAAGAGGAAATATTTTTCTCAACATTCAAAAGCTTTTCCTCCACAGTTTTGTTGAAAATAGTTTGTTTACTAATAAATTCTTTGAGCATGACTTCAAGTTCAGAGGGAGTACTTCTAGTATTGTTGTAGGAATTTCCATAAGTATTACCATTATTGTAAGGATAAGGCCTATAATTATTGTTACTACCAAAATTATTCCCATAGGCATTGTTGTTGAAATCGTTGCTTCTAATGAAGTTTACATCAACTTGCTCTTCTTGAGCAACCAAAAAGGCTAAGGGAACATTATTTGGATCTATATGAGCTTTTCCATTAACAAGCATAGCCATGATAACATCAATTTTATCACTCAAAGAGAAGGTTTCTTCAACAGAATTTACCTTCTTACCATGTGGAGCTCTCTCAGTGTGCCATTTAGAATAGTTGACCATCATATTACCAAGGAGCTTTGTTGCAGCACCCAAAGTAATGGTCATAAAGGTACCTCCAGTAGCAGAATCCAACATATTTCTTGAAGAGAAGTTTAACCCTGCATAAAAAGTCTGAATAATCATCCAAGCAGTAAGTCCATGAGTGGGATAATTCTTAACCAAAGATATCATTCTTTCCCAAGCTTGAGCAACATGTTCGTTATCAAGTTGTTTAAATTTCATTATTTCACTTCTCATAGATATAATCTTAGCAGGAGGATCGTATTTTCCAATAAAAGCATCTTTGCACTTAATCCAAGAATCAATACTATTTCTAGGCAAGGATAGCAACCATTCTTTAGCTTTTCCTCTCAAGGAGAAAGGAAACAATTTTAGCATAATAATATCTCCATCTACATCCTTATATTTTTGCATCTCATAAAGTTCAACAAAGTTATTGAGGTGGGTAGCATCATCATCAGAACTAGCACCACAAAATTGCTCTTTCATCACAAGATTCAACAAAGCAGGCTTAATTTCATAAAGGGTAGCATCAGGAGCAGGTGGAGCAATAGGTGTACTCAGGAAATCATTGTTGTTTGTGCTAGTGAAGTCACACAACTTGGTGTTCTCAACAGAGTTCTTTTTTTGCAAAAGTGGAGCAAACCAACAACAGCAACTAGAGTAGGAACTTTTTTTTTGATAAAAGAAAGCAGACCAAACGAAACTATATTTTTTTTGTAATTTTTGATAAAAAAGAGGCAAACAAAACAAGGCAAAAAACTAAGCAAAACAAAAACAAAGTAAAGAGAAAGGTTGTGAAGGACTCCCCTTGTGAAGCCGTCCTTAGCGTCCCCGGCAACAGCGTCAGAAAAAGGCTTGATGCGGCTCAGATCACTTTAGAGCTTCGTTGGGAAACCCCAAGAGGAAGGTATGATGAATACAACAACAAGTTTTTCCCTCAGTAAGAAACCAAGGTTATCAAACCAATAGGAGGAAGCAAACGACTCAAAGGTGTTGCTAGCAACTTGGAAACCTGCACAACACAAACTCAAGACTTTGCCCCAACGAACAGTGAGGTTGTCAATCTCACCGATTTGCTAAAATCAAAGGATTAACCGTATGTTGTGGAAAGTAATGGTGCCTTGCAGAAAGTAAACAGTAACAATGGAAGATGTATCAATGGTAAAGATTGGACCGGGGTCCACAGTTCACTAGAGGTGTTCTCCTTAAGATAAACAACATGACATGCTGGGTAAACAAATTACAGCAGGGCAATTGACAGGACTGAGCAAGGCATAACAATGCAATACTAGACATTCATGATCCTATGAGATTCGATTGGGCATTACAACAAGATACATAGACCGCCATCCAACTACATCTATGACTAGTAATCCAACTGCTTTAAGAAAAGTGTGTAAAGTAAACAATACAATTGTTCCATGAAAAAAAGATCGTTGTTTTCTCCCTAGTAGCAATAGCACATCTACAACCTTAGAGATTTCTGTCACTTCCCCAGATTCAATAGAGGCATGAACCCACTATCGAGCATAAATACTCCCTCTTGGAGTCACTAGCATCTACTTGGCCAAGATAGCTACTAGAAACTGAGAGCATGCAAGATCTCAAACAACAGAGACATGATAGAATCAATAAGACAAAACCATTAATCAATCTGACATAGTAATCTCAATATCCATCGGATCCCCGCAAACACAACATGCATGATTACAAATAGATGATCTTTATCATGAACGGATCTCACAAGATCTAAACATGGTAGCACAAGGGAGGAGAAACAAACATCTAGCTACTATATGGACCCATAGTCCAAGGTGAAACTACTCACGCATCATACCGGGGGCTGGCATGGTGATGAAGAAGGCCTCCTGGATGATCTCTCCCCTCCGTCATGGTGCCGGGAAGAGCTTCAGATCCCCCTGATCTAGGGACGATGGTGGCGGCGGATACAGACTGTTTTGTGGAAGATTGATCGGGTCCTTAGGGTTTAGGTATCGGGGGCTTCTTATAGGCGAAGAGGGAGGCCAAGGGGGTGCCCGAGGCAGCTGCACTCCCCCAAGCACGGGCCAGGCCTGGCCGTGCGACCAGGGGCTGTGCCCCCCTAGCGGTCCTTCTCCGTCTCGTCTTCTGGCTCCGTGTTCCCCTCGGTGAAATATTGACTTTGGCTTTTGTCCCGTCCAATTCCAAGAAAATTCATTTTCTGGCTTTTCTGGAGCCAAAAACAACAGAAAATAGGAAACTGGCACTGTGGCATCTTGTTAATAGGTTAGTCCCAGAAAAGATATAAAACCACCTCAAAGTGTAGACAAAGCAAAACAAATTTGATACTAAACAAGCGTGGAACATCAAAAATTATAGATACGTTTACGACGTATCAGCTCCTTCATTGTTCATGAATCCAAAGAGCACAAAGCCCTTGGACCATCCTTCATTTTCACCCTTGAGACCAACACATGGACCAAGCGATGCCAATGGACAAATCTACAAGTGAAACTCAATTTACACATTAGTCTATAGAGATTGTCATTAATTACCAAAACCACACATGGGGGATACATGCCCTTTCAATCTCCCCCATTTTGGTAATTAATGACAATCCCTGAGAGAGGGTTTAAATATGACAATTAACGACCAAACCAGTTGCCCCAACATCAAATACTACACAAGTAAGTGATGTTCGTACAACCACAATATATAGAGCAAACTCCCCCACAATCTATGCATGTGTGATGAACTTGAATTTCATTGCATAGATTGCCAACCATTACTGTTGGTTGAGTTTCCTCTATATATTCAACATGCAAAGCAACCACAAAGATGCAAGATCATGAGAGGCAGATGCTTAAGAACACACTCAAAGCAAAGGCCAACTTCCCTTAAACCCTCGAAAATGGGCAGATTTCTCTTGCCCTATTTAAGGGCACCTCTTCCCTAATGTTTTCCCAACTTTTGAGGTCATTTTTGCTAGATATTCCACTCTCTCTCCTCCATTGTTGACCTTCAAAAGCTTGCCCTCTTCCCTTCTCCCTCCAATAATTCTTGCATCTCTCTGAGGGATTTGAGAGAGGAGATCTAGATCTACAAGCCCACCAAACCAAATCCATTCTTTGTGAAGAAATCCTTGGGATCTAGATCTTGAAGAGTTTTGTTTTCTCCTCTTGTGTTCTTCCTCCCTTATTCCCCAATAGTTTTTGTAGCTTTGTTGGAATTTGGGAGTGAAGGACTTGCCCTTGCATTTGGTGCATAGGTTTGAGTTCTCCTGAGAGATTCAGCGAGTTCAAGCTTGTGTACTTGTTACTCTTGGGTTCTTGGAACCCTAGACGGTTGTGTGGTTGGGTTGCTGACTTCTTGTGACCTTTGTGGTCTTGTAGCCTTTTGTGGCATTGTAGCCTTTTGTGGCTTTTTTTGTTGGGAGCCTCCAATTGAGTTGTGGAGATAGCCCCAATCTTGTACGGGTTTTGGTGACCACCCTCAAGTGTCCCTTAGTGGATCATGAGTAGGCCTTTGTGGCGAGCTCATGGGAGAATAGGGTGAGCCTTTTGTGGCGTCGGTGAGTTGCGTGCCTTCGCATCCGGGGTGAGGCCTTGTATGGCGTTGGGTGAGCATCGAGCCACCACACCCCGAGGTGAGCCATTTGTGGCGTTCGGGGAGCATTGCGCCATCGCACCTCTCCAACGGAGACATAGCTTCTTTGGAAGTGAACTTCGGGATAAAAATCTTCGTCTCTGCATCCATCGGTTATCTCTCAACCGATCCCTTTACTTATGCATTCTACATTGTGATAGCCATCATGCTTGAAGTATTTTACCTTGTTATCACCTTGTTGCTTGTATTGCTTAGCATAGGTTGTTGGTGCACTTAGGTGAACCTAGTGGTTAGGTTTTGTGCTCTATAAATTAAACGTTAGTTTTTATTCCGCATTTATTAGAGTCTAAACCATAATATTTTTAAAAGCTTATTCACCCCCTCTAGGCGACGTCCATTATACTTTCAGCAGCATAGAAAACAAAAATTTTCCTACGATGGGAACCACTAAGCACCAAGATCTATCTACTAGATACAAGCAATGGGTGGATACATCCATAGAGAACATACCCTTGTAGATCGACAAAGTTTAACGAGGTTGTACTCGTGGATGATGTAGTCGAACGCTTACCGATCTCAAGATCAAGAAGAAGTTCAGCGCCACAAATCAGCAGCGCATCCATGATCGCACACACGTTCAAGCCACCGAACAACCTCCGCCTCCTCGCTCCAGCGATGCAGCGGAAGCAGCAACTCCTTTGAGACGAAAATCCACCGGGAACATGTATCTCGCTAGTCCGAGACCATGGGGGGAATAATTCTAAAAGGGGAGAGAGATCCTTCACGAGGAGGTATGAGTGAGAGAGAGGGAGAGGGGGTGCTTTCATAGGAGGAGGGGAGGCACCCAAGGGGTGTGGCCGGCGCATGGGGATGCCCCACCCCTTCCTCCATTCATGTGAGTGGAGCTCCCACTCACAAAAAGTCCCTCCATATTCTCCACTCAAAACTCCCATTAAATTTCCACCAAATTTAATGTAATCTCTCATTAAATAAAACTCCTTTTATTTATTCAGAATTTTTTCAATTACATTAATTAACAAACATTCACATAAAACCACTTGCTACTTTTCAATTTCACATGTAGAAACAATTTCAGCAATTTCACCCGAAACAATTATGGCGTCTATTGAAATAATTCCAGCGCTTTGTAATTCTTTCGTCTAGAACATATTTGCTCCAAATGGTGTTGGTGTCTCTTAAGTGTGTCACCCTATGGTTCGCGAATAATGCAGACATGATCGAGACCCCTCTTGGATCAATAATCAGAAACGGGACCTGGAGATCCATATTGACTCCCACACATTCAACGATGACTTCTTGTGATCGTGAGAACCTTTTACGCTAGTAACTTAATCTTTGTCTCGCGATATATTACATGTCCGAGATTCGATCATCGGTATCTCCATACCTAGTTTTATATCGTTACCGACATGTACTTTTTTCTTGTTCCCGTGATATAACATTCTAGTGATCACATCACTTGCTTGCAAGCTAACTAATATGATATCACCAAGAGGGCCCAGAGTATATATATCTGTCATTGGGATGGATAAATTCCACTCTTGATCCATGAGCCTCTACATAACACCTTCGTAGAACTAAACCCACCTTTATAGTCACCATGTTACGGTGTGACGTTTGATGTTATCAATATACTCTTCCAGTATTAGTGATTGATATGATCTCATGGTCTAAGGATTAGGATTATTTTGTATAATGTTATAGCAATATAAACACAATGACTTTGATCGCAATGCTATACTTCGGATGCATGTTCATCACATTATTCCAACAATATTGTGACCTCGTTATTAACAACATCCAATGTCCATGATCAGGAAACCTTGATCATATTGTTAATCAACGGGCTAGTTTATAAGAGAGGCATAACTAGAAACTTTCTATTTGTTTATTAAACACACATGTATTAACGTTTTTGTATTAATACAATTATAGCATGTAAAATAAACATCCATCATATACTTGGAATACTTATAATAACAACTTTAGTATTGCCTCTTAGGGCACATTCCCTTCAAAGACAATCCAAGTTTATGCGCAAATCTTATGATGCTCAATTTTTTTTTTAGAGGTTTGCAAACCGTGAGTGTAATAGGTCAAGTGGGGTGCTTTGGGCATCCCAAGCTTATGATTTTCACCGTTCTTGGCTAGCTCATGTTACGATGTTCCTCCATTCTCTCTGGAAAAAACTTCAACACAAATCTTTTCTCCATTTCTTTTCTATGGGGTGAAATTAGTTGATATGAAGATATATTGCTAGTTGCCATAGAATGCTTAAACAAGAATTTATTGAAGTGTCTAGTGGGTATATTAAGTTTTATACATTCCTGAAATATCAAAATGATCATAGAGAATCAAGTTGAAACTCAAAAGAATGACTTAAACAACAAAAGATAGAATCTATCCAGAAAATAGCAGCTACATAACATAATTATTTTGCCTACTTAAACATGTCGGGATTTTTTTGGTCAATTTTTGTGTATATATAGGATGAAAAGTAGCAACTATAGTATAATGAGAGGAGTCGGAGTTATAGAAAAAACAGAGATTTTTTCTAGTAAACAATATAGTGTAGGAATTTGTAGCTTCATATGTTTTATCAACTTGATACCATCCAAATGGGTAAAACTTGGTATTTTTATTAAAAACTACGGAATGTAAACTAAAAAAACTCTCTTGCTACAACAATAATGCAAAAATAAAATCTAAAACAAAAATAACCGGACTGCCTTTCGAAAATCACTTTATTTATAGCCATATAGCAAGGCTTTACTTATTTGGTTCAAGATGGGTGGACATCATGTGGTAGCTTGTAACTTGGTGAAATCTCCTTCTTACTTAGGAAGTACTCCATGCACTTCTTATGAGGGGAACTGAAATTTTACATTCCCTTCTTTTGCATCAATGACAACCCTTGTGGTTCTCAAAAAGGTCTTCCCAAGATAATAGGACTAGAGGTTTTACTTTCCATGTCCATAATAATAAAATCAACAAGAACAAAAATCTATTCAATTAAACCATAACATCATTAACCCTACCTAAGGCATGCCTGGTAGAATCATCAAAAAGTAAAAGATTCATGGAGTATTTTTCATACTTTTTAGTTCAAAGAAGTCATACATTTCTTTTGACAAAACTGAAACACTAGATATAAATCTAATATAGGATGGCGAGTTTATTTGCCAATAATGATTAATATTTTGGGGTGCCAAGCATCCACAAGCTTTGGTGGTATTATAGCTTCATTATTGTATCTTGCTATCTTTTACTTTATGACATAGTTTGCTATGTATGATCCAAATCCCACTTGATGAACATTAATAGAAGGATCTTTAGAATTTTTTTGTAATATATTAATGTGTTAATGCAAGCTACATTTATTAAAATCTAGTAGAGGTCCATTACTTCACTAAGAATTTTAACTTCCTCTACTTGTTTCTCATTATGACTGCTAGGATGGTAGATTCTTTTTCTTCATTTATTATATCCACTAACTTCCTTCTTTTACTATTTTCTTACTCACTTTCTTCGCCAGAAAAGTTTACCAAATCCTTAGCATGTCCTAAGAGATGAATCATAAAAGTTATCTTATAGTGGACATTCTCAATTAAACATTCTTTGGTTTTAACATGATGCTCTACAACTTTCATTTTCCTAACAAGAGTATGAAAATCATCATGAAGGGTTTTATGTTTTGTTCTTGTGTATATACAAATTTGATTTATGTTATCTCTACTAGGAGCTATTTTAATAGTCTTGCAAACTGATAATATCTTCTTCCAAAGATTTCTTTAGTTGTTCATACCCTAGTGGCTACACAAGACAATAACAACTGAGTTCCTCGCGACGTCCCCACTTGGCGATCGAGGGGAAACCCTAGATCGTCGCCCCTAGGCCCTCTTCCTCCTCCACCCTCGCCGTCACCAGAGGCTACGGCTGGGCAAAGCCTGGCCGACGCCGACGATTGTGGGACCCCCTCACCTCCTTGCCCTTGGTTGGAGCGGCTAGCAACAAGGCTAGGATGTGGTGCAACTATTCCGGCGATGGCGCAACGATCTCTTCTCCGAGCAGGGTGAAGTTGGTTGGTGTGGCGGCGGTCTTCCTATCCCGTGGCTCGGCCCCTGACTGCGGCGTGGGTTGGAGGCAAGGTGGCTGGCCTGTGAGAGTCGGGCTCGAATGAGGCTAGAGCCGACATGACAATATCCTCGGATGTCGTTGCCTTGTTGAAGGCGTCCTTGCCAATCCCGTCTCATGCCTAAGGTTTCAAGGAAAACCCTAATTCTGGGTTATTCTCTGATTGAACGATGACGACACCTTAGGTGTCGTTCACCCTCTTGAGGGTATTGCTTTGGAGCTCGAGATGCCTGGAGGGGGTCAGTTCGTGAAGCGGTGTTTCATATACCGCTTAGACGACATTGGTTCTCAGCAGCGTGGCTTAGTGTGATCTCGATGGAGGGCGTGATGACGGCCTCGCGCATGGCAGGGGAAGTTGTCAGGCGTCTTTGGCAATGATTGGCGAAGTCTATGCAGATCTTAACCACGAAAATTGCTCGATGACTCACCGACTTTTATGGCGTGTACATGACGTGCTCGCTATAGACTTGATCGGGATGCACCGTCGTTTCGTCTAGAGGACGTCTCTCAGGGTATGCATTATATTCCTGGTTCCTAGTTGGTTGAGTGATTTTGTTTTTCTTCCAGTCACATGATTTTCACCCATCGATCGAGTCCATAGCTGTTGTGTGGTGATTTCAGATTTTTTGATACATGCTCTTTGTCCGTTCTTTATATTGATTAAATTAATAAAGACCTTGTGCATCTCTTCCATTCAAAGGCCCGGTCTCGTCCTCCACTACGAAAAAAGGAAAACCAAAAGAAAGCGAACAGAGAAAACCGAAGAAAAAGAATAGCCGACCACAGACCATTCGCGACTCCTTCCCCCGCTCAAGCTCCCCCTTACCAGCCGCAGCTGCCTTTACGGCCGCCAAGCTGCCCCCAACACCACAGCGGTGCTTGGGGTCTGTCCAGCGGCCGGAAGCCCGTGCCAGAGACACGATTAGCACCGACAGTGCGTCCTTCACTGCGCACGCAGCAGAGCGCGGTATTGCGTGGGCGCGCGGACAAGGTGCTCGACGATTTGCCTGTCCTGTCTTCGAAGCTGAAGAATGCGCCGATGCTGCCAGGTTATAGTGTCACCGTCGTGTAAGCACCGGTCGCACAAAGGGAACCACGTAGCATTGCGCTTCTGTACTGCAGGCTTTGGGCTGCCGGACTGGTTCAGGAACCCAAAGAAGGACGGAGGTTCTTTTGACAACGATGATGACAACGACGACTTTGTGCTCCCGATCAAGTACGATTCCGTGGAGGAACGGAGCCATGGAGGTAGCACCAGACCGCTGTCGATCCTCCCCAGCTGTTCTGCGCCTGCCTCCCACGAGGACGCCGAGTTCGAGGCTGACGTCGACGAGGTTAGCAGGATCCTGAGCTCTTGCTTTGCATCTCCAGAGGCCATTGTGATAGCCATGGATGTCTGCCCTGTTAGGGTATCAAGCTGCATGGCCGATAAGATTCTGAGAAGGTTTGGCAGCGATTGGGTGGCGGCCTTCGGGTTCTTTATGTGGGCAGGCGCTCAGGAAGGATACTGCCACACTGCTGATTCATATGACTTGATGGTTGACATACTAGGAAAGTTCAAGCAGTTTGATTTGATGTGGGGCTTGATCAGTCAGATGGGCGAGGTTGGGGGTTTGGTGTCGTTGGCGACCATGACTAAGGTGATGAGGAGGCTTGCTGGGGCCAGTCGGTGGACCGATGCCATGGAAGCCTTCAATAAAATGGACCAGTTTGGTGTTTTGAAAGACACCAGGGCCATGAATGTTCTCCTGGACACGTTGTGCAAGGAGAGGAGCGTGAAGCGTGCCAGAGGCGTGTTCCAAGAGTTGAGGGGGACCATACCTCCTGACGAGGGTAGCTTCAACACGTTGGTCCATGGGTGGTGCAAGGCACGGATGCTGAACGAAGCTCGTGATATGATGAAGGAGATGGAGGAACATGGGTTTAGTCCTTCAGTCATAACTTACACCAGCCTAATAGAAGCATACTGCATGGAGAAAGATTTTCAGACGGTTTATGCCATCTTAAACATGATGCGCTCCAAAGGATGCCCTCCAAATATTATCACATACACGATTGTGATGCATGCATTAGGGAAGGACGGAAGAACGCAAGAAGCTCTGGATGTATTTGACAAGGTGAAGAGGGATGGCTGTGCCCCAGATGCTTCCTTCTACAACTCTCTCATTTATATACTCGGCAGAGCAGGGAGACTGGAGGATGCAAACTCTATGGTTGATGAGATGTGCAGAACTGGAGTTCCACCCAACGTTGCTACCTTCAACACCTTGATTTCTGCTGCCTGTGACCACTCTCAGGCCGAGAATGCCCTGAAGCTGCTGGTTAAGATGGAGGTTCATTCATGCAAGCCTGACATAAAGACATACACCCCATTGCTGAAGCTGTGCTGTAAAAGACAATGGATGAAGATACTTCTGTTCCTTGTATGCCACATGTTCAGAAAGGACATCACCCCTGATTTCAGCACTTATACCTTGCTGGTAAGTTGGCTATGCCGAAACGGGAAGCCTGCTCAGTCTTGCCTGTTCTTGGAGGAGATGGTGCTGAAGGGTTTTACTCCAAAGCAAGAAACATTTGATCTTGTGATGGAGAAGCTTGATAAGGGGAATCTGCATTCAGCAAAGAAAAAGGTTCAACTGCTCATTGTGCAGGCAGCTGCTGCGAGGCACAGGGGCTCCTCTTATTTGAGAAAGGATGGTGCTGCTGGACAACATTGTGCTGTATTGTCACACACTTGTGGTCATGAATCTTAGAACAAATGGGAACGAATCGTTCATGGATATGCAGTAAGTTGCTATCCTGCTATTGAGCGGTCCTGGCACGCTCACCGTGAACAACCTTTCTTTTCACACCGTGCTGAAGCAGGGCTGGATATGCGGCATCTCCACTGCTCTTAATGTGCAGAGAATCATGGAGTTTCTCAGCCTACTCGATGTCATCAACCACATCCATTTGGCTGGCGGTACAAAGGACCAGCTTCTCTGGCGCCGGATGGCTTCTGGGCAGTACATGATAAAATCTGCATATGAAACGTTCTTCTGGAGGATGGTCGAGTTGCCACCCTAGAGGCAGAGTTGGGACTGATATGTGCCGTTAAAGTGCAAAATCTTCTCCTGGCTGGCCTTGGCAGATTGATGCTGGATGGCGGACAGGTTTAGTGTGTCACGAGTTGCAGCAACCACTGTCATGCCTCCTCTGTGATCAAGCCATGGAATCAATCTCTCGCTTGTTAACTGAATGTATCTTTGCCCGTCAGGTTTGGTTCCAGGCTGCTGGACCCCCAGAACAATGCCGTTCTGCTGGAGGCAGTGCAATGGAAATTGACGGGCGCCAATGCCTTAAGGAGACTGCCTCAACATGAATAAGCTCAGCTTTTCTGTTGCTGTTTGTTAATCTCAGATTTTCTGTTGGCGTTTGTTAGCCTAGCTTTGCAGTTTGTTTGGCTTTAGCTTTGTAAGTTTTGGCACATTATATACTCCCTCTGTCCTAGAATAGATGTCTTAGATTTTTCAAATTTTGGATGAATCTATATACTAAATAGTGTCTAGATTCATCCAAATTTTGAAAAATTTGAGACATCTATTTTGGGACGAAGGGAGTAGTACACAAAATGCATGTTCGAGAAAAAAGAGCAAGGACATTTATCAAGTCCCCTATCAACATCTGCAAGATAAAAAGAATCTGGATACTCCCTCCGACCCAAATTAGTAGACTTGGATTTGTCTAGATTCAGTTGTATCTAAACATGATTTAGTATTAGCCGTATCTTGACAAATTTGAGTCAACTAATTTGGGTGACGGAGTATAAAAAAGAGACTGGATATCACGGAAAAGCAACTGGGCAAGTACAAAAACAAAGGATAGTATGGTAGCTGCCAATAGGACAACATTCAGACTACACATTAACAAAATTACACCTTCCCTGTAACCGTTGACACATTCACGTCTTTGTGATGGCACATCGAGTTGCAGCCGCGTTGTCTCTAAATTCAAGATACACATGTAAATTAGAATCTCATTGCATATACTGTATCAGTTAGTGCCGTGCAGTAAGACAAATGGTTCTTTATGCCTGTATCTCATATTTTACTTGTAATGTACAGCTCCATTCGTACTAGGTACAAGATCCAGGAAGTGCTACTGAAAGAATATAATTAAGTACAAAAATTGTCGCTACCACATGGACTAAACCTGAGGTCAAGTTCAACGACCACGGTGAGTCCAGGTAGATCTTCTGCCACACAAAACGTGTTATTATCGCTGCTTGTCAGTAATCACGTCCAACAGGAAGAGCCAGATGCATGCCCTGGACATTTGCTCAAATATTGACTGAATGTTGTGAGGTGCCTTTTGTTGTATCGGCCTCTATTTTGATCTTGCATCAATTTCTGGGAAATACTTGCGCCTGTTCATTAACCTCAGGATGGTTACTCCAACTTTTTTTTTGAAACATACATAAAGAAAATTGTTCTAAGAAAAAGGAAAGCAATGAATTATATTACTAACAGCATTCTCGTGGATGTAAAAAGAGATGAAAGTTTAACAATAGTACCTTTTAAGTTTTGGACAACAATATTATGGGGTCAAAGTGCATTAGAGACACACAGCAAGAAAAGGGCACGCAAACATGTTGTAATGACAGCACAATAGAATAGTTATGCCATATAAATGATGCAATATTTCACTACCCCAACATTTTTAAAGGCCTCTAGAAATTTAGCACAGTTCTATTCATGTCAAGTCAGTGAGTGCATCCTCCCACCAAACATAAAGCAAAAAAGTAAAGGGCAAAAACATGAGCCCACTAACAAATAGTGCAATTCATAACAACTTCACAGAGAAGATCAACTACGTCGGTGTAGACAAAAAATATTTTAAGGTGAAATGAGGAAAATACAACAGAATGACTTGACATGATACTACATGTGTTTGTAATAGATGTGTGATAGATTCTGTTTAACCATCCGTAGTTATCTAAAAGGGGGATCAGAGTTAAGTGCAGATTCGTGAAAACTGCAGTTGGGTTGAGAAACCAGGTTTTTAGCTAAAGAACATGTCTAGCATAGTAAACCCTCTCTTAGAATGCAAATAATATCTGAAATTTATGGAGAAATGTCATACAATTGTGGTGTGTCATATTCTTGGCTTAATTTCTGTAGACTAGGCAAAACCCTTCTTTGTCCTGGTTGCTGCCATCCTGACCTCTCAAGATATTCCTCAATCAACCTGACAGTACCAATTAGACCTGCAGATAATTTATGAACAAAATGATGAAAAAATAAATTCTATATGGAACTCACATGCTGCAGATTGACTTTTGGGAGTCCGCCAATTCACGGTCTGGGAAAGAGTCCTCAAATCTGTAGCTTAACCACACATACAACTCTAGGACCTGAAGCAATAAAAAATGCGTTAATCTCATTTTAGAAAGTCTTGAGAGAGTGGCGTACCTAGATGAAACCTACATAATTAATTTTGCTGCAAACTCTTTGAAAGTAACGGTTGCCTGAGATCGAAGTGGCTAAAACAATCTTTTCCCCCAAAAAGCTTCAAAAACTCAATGCAACAGAATAAATGATAAACCCCCACTGAATTATGTAATGACATATTAGGTCCTGCAAGTAACAAGATTATGGATCCACAAGAACTGACTATGAGCTCAGTGCTGAGGGCGTTGTCCTATGCTCCGGAGCAGTGGGGTTCGATCCTCACAGTAGTCCCTCCCCCTCCCCTTTTAAAATTATGGATCCACCACTGTTTTGAGAAGCATATTACGATCTCCTTAGGAATTCTAGGGTCAGCATTGCGATAAATTATTAAGTGGTTGGCTCTCAGATAGTCTGTACTAACCGCAACATGCATCATTGGCAGTAATTGCATCATATTAACAACCCAACAGCAAGCACTTTGTTACTAATAACCTTTTCATACATTAATTTTAATGTCTCTATCTTAGGACCATATGGGATAATCCACTTCATTAAGATTGGTACAAAAAATGTTTATATGAATGCAGAATGGAAGGCACTTGCATTCACAACAGAATAGACAATGCACATGTTTACTGCCTTTGCATAATATGAACTTTAAGAACAAGCTAATTTGTGTTCAGAAGAACCTTGAAAAGATATAGAGTAGCATTGATATTGACTGGCAAGTTACAAGTATTCTCTTGACATAATTTATAACAGAGAAACATATAGACTAACCTTGTGAACTGATTCAAGCTCCTTGAGTTTATTGTGTGTTGTAGGTACCCGCAGTGTTCCAGGTGTAAATATTTCTTTAAGTCGTACAATGCCTTTCTTTGCATAATTTTCTGCAAACTGCATCTCGAAAAAAGGAGTAAAACTGTTTCATAGTTCCACACAAAAAACACATAAATGAACAATATTAGGGTAGAAATGTTTGCCTGAATTAATCCTTGGGTAGATATATCATCATTCACATCTACTGGACTGCAATGAAGTTCCAGAAAGTGGTCAGGAACTCAAGATGTCAGAAAACTGACAGCAGATATAGAGCAAAGAGAATGTAGAAAATGTATGATGATAATACAGAGATTATATTGGTCTAGTATCATAGTAAATCACCTTTGACAAAAGAGGTATTTATCGTACAACCCAAGAGGTAACTCGTCAACAATAGCAGCAATTTTCTGTTAACAGTGGGAAGGCGAAATGTGACTAAATAAAATATTAAACCCATAACTGAACAGCAGACGTAAATAAGTTATACAAATTTCACTATTATTATTTACTCCAAATACAAAAGCTAAGTTGTTGCCTTTTTTAAAAGAAAGGCAGTCACACAGTCAGTGCTTTTCCATCCAGGTGATTAACTTGTAGATAATTTGACCAAATAGATAAAAATGTGTTATTTAATAAAGCAAAATACCAGCATATCTTCACAATCAGCAATAAAATAGTCCGGAGAAAGTTTAGCCTTCTCCAAGAAACGTTCCTGTAGCAAAAAAAAGGGTAAGGCATATTCCTGAGTTCTGACCAGGGGATAGCTGTAAATAGGCACAGAGCATTGAGATACATTCAATGGGAAAGCAGACATTATTGAACAAGAGGTAGATAGAGAAAAAACAATATCTACTTTATAATTGCTGTGACCTGTAAACAAGCATTGTCAAGGTGAATTCCAAACAAATGCGACAAAATAACTCAATATATAGCTAAATTATTGTACATCACTGACATAATTGATCGCACTAACCACAATAATAAAATTTGAAGCTTAAGTGCTTAGAATATTCTGATAGCTATACAATATCAGAGTAACTCACTGTGCCATCCAAAGTAGCAAAACAAAAATGATATCATCATCAAACTATTCTTTACTATAATATTTATCTTTGCTGTTGACACCTAACAACATTATAAAGTATGAAGCTGCTCTGGCTTGCATCAATGCATTTCAATAGACAGAAACATGGTATGTTTAGCTTACCAATATAGGGTGAAAAAAATCGGTTCCGTGCAATCGTGAATATACGGACAATAAATCATATGTGGGAAAAAGTCCAGCACGCTGCAGATAAAACAATGCAGTATCTGTGGTTAGCTTTGCTAACTGTGACTCATAGAGCTTCTGAAAGTTTCATCATATAGCAGGTGGAACCAGTATGTTGCACAGTAATGGGTGGACACCTCTATAATGGGGGAAGGTGACTTCAGAGACGAGTGTAGTAATGGGAGATCTTCAGCATCTAGACAGGTCACTTCGCCAACTGGGAATTTAGACCCATATCTCCCAGCTCTGCCTACAAAAAAATGAGACATGCAGAATTTGCTCAGTTTCACCTCAAGAGGCGTGTGCAATAAGCGGAAGAAAAAACTGCCAGGGATAAAAAAATTAAGAAGCAAATATAATACCAGCAATCTGTTTGATCTCAGGCACAGTCAGTTCCCTGATGCAGACACCATCAAACTTCTTCAGTGTAGAGAAAATAATTCTAGAAATGTTCAGATTAAGACCCATTCCAATAGCATCGCTAGCCACTAGCACATTTAGGTGACTGGCGTCATCATTGAACATTGTCGCCTGCAAGCTTAGGGAACAGATTAACAAATTTATCCAAACAATCATGTCATTGTCAAGAATAAAGTATGACAAGCAAGCAAATGAACGTACAACCATAACTCCTAATCTCTTAGTTCTTGCTAAGAGTTGTGGGCGTGTTGCATCAACAAATCATAGAAACAGAAAAAGAGTGGTGCTCATTTAGATCTTCACAAATAGCAGGTAAAAAGAAACAATATAGTAACTCAAAGTCCATCTTCCTACATTGAACAGTATGCTCTATTTCAAAGCATCTAAAGCAGCATTGGTAATGTGGGATACATAATCGTAAAAAATGCCTTATGGTTCCGATGGTTGTGACTCAACCATCACGTAAAATATTTGTTTGTCAATCAATATTCAGCCAGATGTGCTGGTATGTATCAACATGTTCAAATGGAAAGTGCGATATTTCACCTTCTAATTATATGAGGACCTATAGACACATGATTGGCAACGAGGTATATGTTAATGCTAGGAAACACCAAATGTAAATATATTTACCTGTTTCGTTCGTGTCTCTGGCGGCAAAGAGCCATAGACTACAGAGCAAAGATGATTTCCCGCCATTTCAATTTTTTTCTGCATGTGACAAAATTCAGTGTAGGATAGGTAGTTGAAACTTCAGATTAATGATGCATCGATGTCGTGTATTCTTTATTCAAAAGAAAAAAATGTCATGTATTTGGGCACATAGCCACATACCATTGGTATAGCTAACAATGGTAAGTAATAAGGTCACTATGAGCATCAAGTTTTCCCTGGGTTAGGCTAGGAAGTGCAGGATCACTGGACCAAGTCTTTTTTTTTACAGTAGCAGCGATTCTATCACTGGAGTACTGGAGAGCACTGGCTTATTTGCTTCTTCTTTCGAGTAGGCCGGTTTTCATTTTTACTTTAACTGCTTAAATTTCTTTGGAATATCCAACCGGCATGTATATCATGAAAAAGTAAAAGGAGAACTTTGGGTAATTGCTAATGAGAAAAACAGGTTACATCAAATTGCGTCCGTGAAAAAAAGTTGGGTTGGTAATCTGCTGTCAACGAGACTATCTATCCTGTCACATATGACATAACTAGCATTGCCATAGTAATTTTTTTGACCTGTAACTGTGAGGCAACAGCCCCACAGAATAAAGTTTATCATACAAACCCATTGCTTTCGCATTTGTCCCTTCCTTCTCTTTCTGGAGAGATAAAAAGCTACAGTGTAAAAAACTTAAAACTGGCTAGAGAGATAAACAGCACAAGGGTCGGATCATTTTCAAATTTACATGCTGAGATCCAGTTGGGCAGATAGGATGAATAAAGTTGACGTTCAAGGTTCTAAACTTTTTCCCCAAACTAGTGATACTTTCTCAGTATGTTTTGTGCGGTCCTCTAACTTCACTCTTTTGGAAATGTCTAAGAAATCAGATAAATAATATTTATCACATGTTCCCAAAAATAACTAGGCATCTACAACAGTACCTTGAAGCATACCAACCTTAAGCTTATATATCTCGCGACGTGAGAATGTTACCATGCAATCCCCTTCTTTGATGTTAGAGAAAGATCCAAGTGTAGTCTTCAGAGGAACCAAAGGAGATAGTCTCTCATAATACTGAACCTGGTTAGCAACATAGATCGAACATGTTAGGATATTTGCTATGTGAAATATGATAAGTTCAGAAAAGCACTGTCTGAACTGGGAGACAATTTGAAAACATGTGGACATGATATTTACTAATGTTTTATCCTACCTACACTGAGTGCTAAACTGCCTGTACTCTCGTAAAAAGGACCAAGTGCTCTGTCCATGTGAATAAATCCAGTTTCATATAACTAATGTGTTATCCCGGCAGAGGAACATAACTGGCAACCATAATACAATTCTACTTGACAACTATCAGTGTGTAGCAGAAAGTACATACTATATCAACGATCATCAGAAAATTAGGTTAGTTTTGGTTAAATTACCGTAACCACATCACCAGTAGCTTCAAGCAATCGCTGAATAATAGGAACAGCAGCTGGGTCACCACAAACATGAAGCTCATCTGAACAAATCCCCAGAAGTGCACGTGTGAATGAAAAACCCCTTGTTCTACAGCCAACCATCTACTACGTCAAAGCAAATGAAATGAGAATTATGAGGACAATTGACAATATTTCACAAACAGTTGAAAATATGATTGGATGGTTTAGTACAAAATAGCTCAATAAGTCTCTACATTCTTATCTGTACTACGATTTACATTTCTTTAAAGAATAATAATATGAATATACATCTTCCTAGCAAGTCTACAAAATTTGGGTAACTTCACATACCTGAATTTCATCAATGACAGCGCACTGATACTCAGTTGTCACATCAGCCATCTCAACCGTCACTGAGTTATGCTTTGCACCTTCAATTTCTTCCCTTTCTTGTCCAGTAGTCAAGTTACAAGGGACATTAGCTTCATTTAATCTTTTTGCTACCTCCCGTGCTAACAATCTTAGAGGTCCACAGTACACACCTACATCATTTGTTAGGACTCAGAGCAGTCATTAAAACTTTATGTTCTTAAAGTTTCACTGGGTAGATCAAAGTAGTACCTGAAGAGCTCGCTTCTAATCGTTTGAGAGCATTATGTGTTTTCCCACTGTTTGTAGGACCAACATGTAAAAATACCTTACGCTTCTTTTCTCGGGCATTTGGGTACCACAAATGAGGATGGCTGTTATTCAAAATAGCACAGAACTTAATCAAGTCTTTGTAGTATGGAAAATGAGAAAACAAACAGTGCTTTACAACATATCTTGGTACATAATTAATCTCGAAGACTTACATTGCATTTTGGTATGACAATTGCTTAAGTAAATTAATTGAAACTAAAGTAGCATGTGCACCACTGTTGTGTCACCAGTTGTCATACTTAAACTAGAATAAGAATTGTCAGATACCAGCATCCCGCACGGGACAACTGTTTTAAAATGGAATCCTTCAATATATGGTAGTACGGCACATAATGCACAAACTTATTCATTGGCAAGAATATGTAGAGGAAACTTGGATATTTGGTGATTAAAAAGAAAAAACGTATTCTTACGTCATATCAGTAAAATCAAACTTTCCAGAGTTGTGGTAGCCCCTCCAAAATCTCAAATTGGCAGAATTGACCAAGGAATGTAGACCAGAATAGGAGAGAATGCAGCGAATATAAACATCTGTACACAAAAGATATTTACAAAACTCTTAGCAAATGGAAACCTGTACAATGGACCAACCAACCAAAGTTCTTGACACCACAACAAAGCATATTGCAGAGATGTACAAAATAACAGTCCACATCGGTAAATCACAAATGCAAGTGACTAATGCACAGCCGCAAGCACCATCTCCCTGACTCTATTTCTACCTAACATGGTAGGGAGAAGCTGCATGTGCGGCCGATAGCGCTCGGAGTTGAACGTGCTTACAGAAGTGAGTAAGATTGTTTGAATCACAATAAATTAGGCTTCCAGCCTTCCGTATATGACATGTTCACCCCAAATATAATTGTTCTCATTGTGTCGAACAGTAATATCATAAGAACACAAGGTTATACTCCCTCCTTCCAAGATAAATGATGTTTTAAGATATGGACACAGTCTCCAAGATGCATCTACAACCGTTATTTTCGGTATGAATAAGTTGATAAGAAAAAACAAAAGATTGCATAGCCTGAATTTTTTTCCACAACAAATATAATGAAGCGATAATGATTATTTAATTTGACCAATCTCAGTTACCTTTCATACATCGATGGTCAAAGTTAAAGAAGTTTGGTTGGATGCTTTCTAGGACGTCAACTATTTTGCAACCAAGGCAGTACTCCACAAAAAGGTAAATCCTTAGCTACATTCTACTCATCAGAACAACACTCGGCCACAACCAACACTATAAAGTATCTCCATTTCTTCCATTTTCCCAAATAACTGCAGCCCATTGCCCAACTCAACTGCTCCATCTCTAATCAAACGTGCAGCGTGAAGCTGACCTTCAAATGGATACTGATAAGTGACATCAGTAATTCCACACACCGCTAGCCTGGTTTTGGGCATTCAGCCGAACACACACCGTGCAGCAGGTGGGGGCGCGACGAAATCAGCAGCTCATGAGACACCACGGACCAAGCACATAGAGTACAGGACGCCCAGGCAGACAGGAACCCAATAAATATGCCATAAGCGAAAGCGGACACTGACCATGGTGGCACGACGAAGAGAGAGCCCTCCGGCGCAGGAGCGCGGCAACCGCCATTGCGAGCCGTACACTTCCTTACTTCCGCCCCCCTCGATGGCGCAATTCAGATCGAGAGGCACCAGCATCAGCCCGGGCGGCGACGCGGGGGTGGGGGTGGGGGGAGGAGGAAGGCACTAATGCTCTTACGTGCGGAGCACGCGGTGTGGGGGAAAGGGAAGGCGGAAGCGGCGGCCGTGGCTTTCGCCGGGAAGCGAGGCGGCGTGGGAGGCGGAGATGCCTCTCGCTGGTGAAAACGTTCTCGTCGCGTGGTCGCCAAGGCCGGAATATTCCATTCCATTGACGATCTCGGCCCAATTTTTGCTTCCGAAATGGGTTTCACCAAGGTTCGGGTCCAAGTCCAACCCCTATCCGAGACGGGCCCACTTTACCAGTGTCCAACTACAGTCCATATCCAATCGGGCTCGCTTCGCGGCCCGGACGCCAACCAATTTGGGTCTCGTTCCTCTTCTCTCTCTCCTCTTCGTCTCCACCCAAGTCGCCCTTGCCGCGAAGCCACGCCGCCGGACACGAGACCTCCGCCGCCACCGCAGACGTAATCCACGCTAGAGTGTGAGTTTTCCTCGAGAAAAGGAGCTAATCCTTTCTCCCTTCGTTGTTTTGCTCAAGGGGTAGTGATTTTTCTGTTGTTGTTGGTGATGCAGGACGATGGCGGACGCCGAGGCCGGCAAGGCGGCGATCGACCCCGTCTTGCGTCTGCTGAGGCGGCGGGACAGGGTCGAGGTGGAGGCTCACCGCCCCTACATCCAAGCGCTCACAAAACCCTTCGCCGCCCACGTAAATACAAATCTCTCTAGTCTCTTGTTGATCTTGCGAGCTTCGATCGAATCGGGACACTTTGACATCACTAATGAACACGCATTCGAGCAATATAGAGTCCATACAGAGTCTGCAAAAGAATGTGCTGATGGAGTCGGCTGTGTGAAGCTTATTATTCCTCTCTGCAACTGTTGCTAAATAGTAGTAAAACCAAAATGTGGAATAATTTAGCTTAGCAATCCACAAAACAGTTGCACTAATTCATGTACGTGGAACCTCTGTGTGTATTGATTGGTTTCCTGACCCCCTTCTGTAGGCTCTGGAGTGGAAAGAGAAGGCTGAGAAGAACGAGCTGGAGCTGCAGCAGTGCTACAAGGCTCAATCCCGTCTGTCCGAGCAGCTCGTTGCCGAGATAGAAGAGGGGAAAGCATCGAAAGCACTGCTCAAAGAGAAGGAGGCACTGATTCCAACTTTGCAGAGTGAACTTGGGCAGACTAGGTATCAAATGTGATGGATAGTTTTGGTGCTCTTTAATTCAGTATGACCATGGAGAACATTGCCGTTGATGTTCGTATGGAACTTTTGCAGCGAAGAAAACGTGCAGCTAAAGCAGTCACTTGAAGAAAAGACACGCGCTTTAGAGCTTCTAATTCAGGAGCACCAGGCGGCTAAAGCTGAACTTGAACAGGCGCTAGCAAAACTGAAAGGTGTGGAGAATGAGAACACGCAGCTGGTCGAGCGGTTGATGCGAGCGAAGATGGTGGAGGCAGAGAAGCTTAATGAGGTACCCTGTTGTCTCCTTTTATTGCTAAGGTTTCATCTTTCAAGTGTGAGGTAATACAAATCGGAAAAAAATCAAGCATTATGCTTTGTCTTCTAGCACCTGGTAGTTTCACTAATACTTACTACCTCTGTTTCAGAATATAAGACGTTTTGGTAGGCTATTTTAGTCTACCAAAGCATCTTATATTTTGGAACAGAGGTAATATTTTTTATATCTTCTCACCTATTAGCAATTCACATTTCCTTACATATTCTCAGTGGATCTGCAATGAGAAACTTCAGATACCATCATGCTTACCATGATACTAACACAAGAGACTTAGTGTACCATGTTCTGTGCACTTCCGCTTCCACTTAAATGTGAATTTTTATTGTTATATAAAATACTTCAGATCTTTAAGCTTACACATGGTAACCTTAGCGCTTCTTGTAAATTACTTTTTGATAGTAGCAGTCCTCAGATGTTTGCTCCTTGATCATTTCAAACCGGACAAGTGGTCCGGAAAAATCAACCCTTTTCTGAATTGTATGTCATGTTTAAACTCTTTCACTTCTGTAACAAGAGTGGAAATAGAAGAACCAAGTTGCTTATGGAGTTATAGTTGTTTAGCTGTCAGAGACATTTTATTTATATAGTATGTGCCTGTAATATAAAATACTTCAGATCTTTAAGCTTCCACAGTTGTGCCTGTAATATTAGTATGTACCAAGAAACTGCTGTTTTATATGGTGTGGATAAAATTGTTCAGGCCAATGCAATGTATGAGGAGATGGTCTTAAAGCTAAAGGCAGCTGGGCTTGGTGCTGGCGGAATACAACACAATGCAGAACAAGAAGCTGATGGCATCATTCGTCGATCCGAAGCTGGGTACATTGACATCATGGAAACACAAATCCCATCTACATGCAGAATCAGCATCCGTGCTCATGATGGTGGGTGTGGATCTATAATATTCCAGAATAACACAGACAAGCTAATCAGTGGTGGCCAGGATCAAACTGTGAAGATTTGGTCTGCACATAATGGTGCTTTAACCTCCACTCTTCAAGGTTGCTTGGGGTCTGTCAATGATCTTGCTGTGACCAATGATAACAAGTTTGTAATTGCCGCGTGTAGCTCTAACAAGTTGTTTGTATGGGAAGCTAATGGGGGGCGTCCTCGTCACACTCTGACTGGTCACACCAAAAGTGTTTCTGCTGTGGACGCAAGCTGGGTGAAAAGCTTGGTTATTGCTAGTTCATCCAGTGACCGTACAATCAAGATTTGGGATCTCCAGACTGGCTTCTGTAAAAGCACCATAATGTCAGCAAGCAACCCCAACTCGCTCGCTTTCATCCATGGCGATACCATTTGCTCAGGTCATAGGAATGGAAGCCTTCAGTTCCACGATACCCGCAGTGGAAAATGCTATGCCACAGTAAGTGCTCATTCTGATGTCACCTCGGTCTGTGTATCTCGGAGCAAAAATTTCGTTGTTTCAAGTGGAAGAGAGAATTTGCACAAGTATTTCGATGTTAGAATGCCAACGGTGATTGTGGAGATTTGTGGAACAATCAGGGCCCCGAGTGACAGAGTGGTGGGCAGCTGGGGCAGACCTTGTATAAGCCCAGATGAAAAATGCATGGCGGCTGGCTCTTCCGACGGGTCTGTTTACATATGGCCGAAGCCAAAGGATGAGAAGGATATGCTGCAGCCTCTGGCCATCCTAGAGGGCCATTCGTTACCCGTTCTTTCGAGTGCATGGTCCGGGTTCGGACCTCTTGCCACCGCTGACAAGAACCATATTCATATCTGGGCTTGAGATCTGAGGTTCCCTTTGGTCATGCGGTTCAGGATGCGGGGAGTTTCACTTCACCAGTATGTTAATGCTCGTTTACCGCTATTTTCGAGAACACCTGTTTGCATGTAAATGACTTAGTTAGTGTCTAATCAGTTGTGAATATGAAAACTGACAGCATGGTCACCCACTTTCCTCTGTCATATGCTCTTGGGTTTCCCTTGTCGTCTGTTGCTGAAAAAAAATGGACGGTTTGCCAAGTTTTTCGACGCTGCAGTATTCAAGTTTCTGTAGGTTTTCGCATGTGCATTTCCTGATTCGTACCAATTGTTATTTCTTATGACAAATTAGTGGTTGTAACCCATGCACCACAGCAAAGCTTGGCCAACATCGAGGAAAAATAGCATTGGCACTATCTGGTTTGATGCTTTCTCCAAACAAAGTAAGTAGATTGCATACATATGGATACACTAAATTTTGTCATCCTCGGCTGTTGCCTTTGTATGGGACTTGGTTTTGCCTTGTCAGATTCACCCGAGACTTGGCAGAGGGATGGTCTTAGGCGAGATGTTCTGTTGGGTCAGGATGCATGGTCTTAGGGGTTTCCCCTGTCATCTGTTGCCGAAAAAAATGGACTGTTTGCCAAGTTTTTCGGCACTGCAGTATTCAAGTTTCTGTAGGTTTCCGCATGTGCACTTGCTGATTCATCAACTAGTACCAATTGTCATTTCTTATTATGAAAAAAAGATAATGGTTTTAACCCATTCACCTCATCAAGGTTTGGCCAAAATTGAGGAAAATGGCATTGGCATTATCTATTTGCATTTTTTTTTGGGTGGCATTATCTGGTTTGATGCTTTCTCCAAACCAAGTGCCGGGTAGATTGCATATGAATACACTAAATTTTGCCCTCCTCGGCTGTTTGCCTCTGTATGGGGCTTCATTTTGCCTTGTCAGATTCACCTGAGACTTGGCTGAGAGAGATGATTTTAGATTGAGATGTTTTGTTGGGTCGGATGCATGATGGTGATCAACCTGGACAGAATTATTGTTTGGCCCAGCAGGCTGATCATCCATGTAAATCAGCTGGAGCTTATAGCAAGCTTTGATTATTGAGCGTTTCTGTTTTTTGTTTTGTTTCAGTAAGCATTAGATCAGGCGTCTGTTGGAGTTGAGATGTGGTTCTGTTCAGTCACAGCCTTTATACTAAGTACTTGTTTCTTTTTGATGATGGAGTCGAACAATCTGTTGTGATAAAAAGGTTTCCAAATCACCATCCAAAACCACAAACCTATGAACTAGTATAGCTAACCACTCCACGAATAATTCCCCAGCACAGGCCATGATCATCATGATACAGTGTAGACTCTGCTGGTCCTCTCGATCGATCTGCCCCTGCGAGAAAGTGTACTGGATGGTCGGAAAACCCCTCCGATACCCACCACACCACGGTCCACATCAGCTGATAGCATGCTGCATTGAACACCAGAAAAAAAAAAAGAGGGAGAAGAGGCTGGGAGAGTGGGCATCAACGCCATCGTGGTCACGAAAAAGAAGCTGGCTGGAACACAGGTCCATCCCGGAGCGGAGCGGAGATCGATGGATGGATCGACCGATCGGATCAGATGAGACGAGGGCCGAGGGGGGCCCAGCGCCCGCAGTGGGTCGCTGCAACCGTTTGCCAAATCCGGGCCCCTGACAAGGACAAGGCACCCTTCAAGTGGCCTGCGCAGGGGACATCAATCATTTCGGCTGCCTCTCTCTCTCTCTCTTTCATGCAGTGACACTGCAAGCAAGAAGCCACCAATTATTGGTGGCATCTTTCTTCAGGCTAGTACTAGTACTAGTAGCAGAGTAGCCATAGCCTAGCTTGATTGAAGCTAGCTAGCTTAGCTTAGCTTCATGGGAAAATGTTCCTAGATTCTTTCTTGGTCAGAAGTTTCTGGACATCGGCTCGAGAAGCAGAGCAAGAAATTCAGTGCATTTGTATCATCATATACTACTAAGGAGTAGGAGTAGTTCATTTCATTTCAAGAGCTAATTTACATGTCCGGATCTGATTATGCTATCTGGCTGGAGCAGTACAAACATGTTCGTTCTCTGGAGCTGAGCAAAGCGAAGCAAAAGCAAAGAATTTCTACTATTACAGACGGACAAAACCCATCTCTGTTTGATCATCTGACCAAGGAAGAAGCCGGCCCCTGTGTGATGTGATGATGATCCGAGAGGCGTCTGCTTGATCATCCCATCGAGATTGAAGAGCTAATGATATATGGTAATAATACTAATAAAGAAGAAGGAATACGACGACAGGACTGTGACGGCATCAACAGCAGCAGCAGCAGGAGTACTAGTAGTAGTTTACCGGCCGGAGCATCGAGCATGGTATGGGTGGATCATCAGGTGCTATGGAAGAATGGGTGGCATCATCATAGGCTGAGGAAGCCTCTGTCCCCACGCGCCGGAGTTGGGTGGTTTGTTATGTGGCGTGGCGAGGTCTCTGCGCGGTGGTCCCCCTCGATGACGCGATCGCCGAAGATGTGCACCGTCCTCGGGTTGGGCCCGCGGGAGATGACGCAGGTGTAGTCCTCCGACGACGGCTCCATCTCCACCTCCTCGTCCGGCGCAGGCGCCGTGGCCGCGGTCTCCTGCCGCGCCGCCGTGCGGCTGCCGGCGCCGGCGCGCAGCGGCAGCCAGGAGCTCTTGTTCTTGACCCCGAACTCGACGCGGCGGTCGAGGGAGCAGGACCTGACCAGGGCGGGCGCCTTGGCCTTGACGGCCCCCGCCAGGATGCTCCTCCTCCGCTCCCGCCCGTCGTGCGCGCAGTCGAGCGCGTCGGCCAGCCCGTGCGGCCCCGCGCAGCCGTCGCACCACGGCCGGCGCTTGCCGCCGCTCCCGCCGTCGGCGGCGGCCGGGCCCCCGAAGGCCGCCGACGCGTCGAGCACGGACGTCGGGCTCATGGAGTAGGCCATCGTCGTCTCCGAGTCCCGCAGCGGGCTCCCGGCGCCGGCCGTGGCGCAGCTTCCGGCCGGGAGCGACGAGCAGTGCAGCAGCCTCGGCGACGCGAACGACGGCGCGCCACGACCCTTGCCGGCGTCGCACGGGGCCGCGGACGACGGGTGCTGCGCGCCGCCGTTCATCGACCTGGACCTCCTCCTCAGGATCATCTCCTGGACCTTGGACCGCAGAAACATCTCAAGAACCGAAGCTTTCCTCTTCCTCTCGGCAAGAACAGAGCTTCCTCTCGGGAATCTCTGCTCAATTACCACCTTCGGACTACGGACGGTTTGCTCTGGAGTGTCAGGGCGCACAAACCGCCGGGCGAGAAGAAGACGAGGGAGGGAGAAGGAGGGGTGTGGGAGAGGGCAACCGGGGGGAGGGTGGTGCGGCGATCTTAAAGAGGAAGCGCAGGCCCCCAGCTGCTGCTTCTCTATCGGGTGATGTCATCGTGTGCTCGCCTCCAAAACCGCAGGTCCTTATCTTCGGTTTTACTTATCATCATCAACCAAAAATCTTTTCTTTTCTTACAGTATTATTTTCCCGGTCGTTTTCGGGTTTCACTGGCCACCGCCCGTGTCCGCTTGTGTGCGTCTGTGCGCGCGTGCGTGACGACGAACGGCGCCAGATTCCCATCGCTGCACGCACGGCCCGGCGCTAGGGTGCTGAATGGCAGTTAGATTTGCTGTCGACCTACGGGAGGTTCAGCGGCGTCCGGCCAATTCGCCGGTGCTGGCTCACGCAGATTCAATGATTGATCCCCCTTCTGATCTGACCATATAAATAAAAAGATTCAGCATCCGAAAATAAAATCAAAAGATTCTTCAATGATCAATTGGGTCAGTTCCTTGTTTCTCGACCATTTCCCGTCCTCGTGAGATCAATGGGCAGAATCCTTTTACAGCATCCACTCGGTTGGGCGCTCCCATACCGAAATTCGGACATATTACGCGAGTTCTTGTGTTTGGCTAAAATTAACAAATTTTGGTAAACTTTGAACGAATATAAACGGTTTGGGCAAACCGTAGGCGAATATGAGCGAATATAAACGGTTTTAGGCCAATATGGGCGAACTTTGGACGAATATGGTTGATATGGACGAACTTTGGGCGAATACAGACGAACTTTGGGCGAATATGGTCGATATGGATAAACTTTGGACGAATATGGTTGATATAGTCGATATGGACGGACTTTGGACGAATATGGGCGAACTTTGGGCGAATGTGAGCAATATGGACAAATATAAGCGGTTTTGGCGAATATAGGCAAACTTTGGGCGAATATGATCGATATGGACGAACTTTGGACGAATATGGACGAACTTTGGGCGAATATGGTCAAATATGGGCGAATTTTGTGCGAATATGGCCGAACTTTGGACAGACTTTGGATGAATATGGGCGAATATATGCTGACTGAGCGGGTCCACTCGCCGACTTTTTTTCCACAGAATTCGCTTTGTCTAGAGTTTTCAGAACGTTCTCGAGATCCTGAAAATGGTCTGGAAAGTCCGGATAAAAATTGTTCCAAATCCGGACAAAAACATGTTCCTGAAACACGACTGGATGAAATTTCGGCGTTCGAACCTAAAATTCGACCTGGGATCAGCGTTCTAGCAACGTGAGTGAGTGGAGATGCTCTTACCTGCATGAGCCTGCGTGCCATCCGCTTTTTTAAGAAAAACTTTACAATTGCATCGTCGAGCCGTTGGAGTGAACAAACCGTTGGCGTTTCAAGCAGGGCACGGCTACGAGAACACATACGGCCAGAAGGAGAAAAGATGAAATGAAACCTCGTTTCAAGCAGGGTTTGCAATTGTGTGTCGTCCTGCCTCGAGTGAACCGTCTCCTTTCCGTTTCCTTGGCCCGTTTGTCGAGCTTGGGGTCTGTTCGCGTCTTCTCTTCCTCACCGTCCCCCGCACACCATGCGTGTGGCAGCAGTCTTTCTTCCCCCAGTTCGTGCTCGTATACCCCGCCACGTCGGAAAACGACGGAATTTGGCGCCATAATGTGGCGTCTATCTGACTGACCCACCTGATTTTGGGGGCTAACTAATGATGCTGCACAGAGAGAACCTGTGTGCGTGGGTGGGTCATCTGGTTTATTTTTCTTTACCTGAAGCGTGTGGGTCACAATTGATGGCAGGAGATAAGACAGTAACCGGGCGCACCTATATTAATCAAGGTAGCTGTTTAAACTAATCTACGGCGTTGAAATTGTCATTACGACAAAAGAAACGGCGTCATGTCATGTCACCTTTGGATAACTCTGCCCTTGCCGGTTCTCTCTCTCCTTGGGTGGCCATCTGGGCGTGGGTGCCGGGGAATCGCGGCTTCTTGCTGGCTTTGGGTTTAGGAGTGTGTCTGATTCAAAGGGTTTTAATTTAATGGAAGAATTAGAGGAGTGTGTTAGCAAACCTCTTAGTTTGGGTTGCTTGATTTGTTCTATTGCATCGATGAGAAAACTTTCATAGGGATTCAACCGCGCTGTATATTTTATAAAAAAAACTATAATCTCATTGTAAAAGTAATTCTCTCAGATCGATTAATTTGGATCGGATGGAGCAGTTGTTAGGGCAACTCCAATTATGACGGCCCGTATTTTGGAAACGTAAAGTGTAATTTCTGAAGCCTCATTTTTCTAGTTCAGAGGACGGTATAACCCAAAAGCGCATAAATGACATACTACGGACCTCATGATTCTAATTCACGAGCTGGTATAATTCAAAAATGGATGAAAGACGTGCCCTAACCATGGTCCACGAACCTAACGTTTCTAATTCACGAGTCGCTATAATTCAAAAGTGGATGAAGGATGTAGTGAGGTCTAGGGGATTACAAGTGGTACTAGAGCGGATCCTCATGATTATACAGACATGTGTGGGTCAGTGGCATGAAAAGGTGCAGCATGTTGTGTGTAGCCTAGAGTGCACACAACATGGCACATGTGTCAGCACTAGACGCACAAACGTGTGCCAAGAGGAAACGTTCCTGGCTTGTGGTTGATCAATGTGGGCGTCGATCTTCTAAGGGTGAGTGTATGTGAGATCGTGATGCATTGCTTAATAGGATTGGCAGGATACTCATACCAACAAGTTGAACATCTTTTCCGGAAGCTCGTCTGAAAAGAACTCTGATGTTAAACGTGTTTGGCCTAAAGCAATTTAAGGATGGAAAACCGACCGAAAAGTTATTCTCGGGTGTGCACGTGTAACATCCCAGCATTAGAGCCTAGAAATAAGCTGAACCCAGATGTGTGCATTGCATTCATGCATAGAAAATCTAAATAATTTTCGCGCTTTTAAACAAAACTTTTCAAAGTGATTTAAGCTTCTCTCAATTTGATGGAATTGAGGTAGATCATCAAGTTGACTACGATAAGTTTCAATATGACCTTGCTAAAACCTTATTTTTGGGTAAACATAATTTGATCTAAGGGTAGATCAAATATAATAACAATTAAATCATAATGCATTGCTTAAATGATTAATATCCGATCCTTAAGGGGTCATATCATAATATTCATCACAACAACTCATGAATACCAAGTTCAGACTACAACTCAAGTAATAAGAATGTAATGACTAATCCTGACCTATCTTATTCTTATCTATTCTTACTATGAGTATCATGGTAATATCCAACTCTAACCCTTTAGTGAAGATTAAGTAACAAGGAAATCAAGTTAAGATCATTTACACATATCTTTCTTTCCATATCAATCTTTATCATCTCTACTGAATCTTATCTTAATTTCTGTTGTTCATCAAAGTTGAGTAATCAACTATGCTTCACCAATTCTTAACATATCAATTCTTGATCTATTACCTCTTGTTCTTATCATAGCATCCACTTAAAATCCTTTAAAGAAGGAGGTAAGGAAAGGTATATGGTAATGCTAGATTCAAATGTCATCTATAGGATGAGAGTGATTGAAGATAATTAAATCAATAGGATAATTGATGGAGTTAACTCACTCCTGAAATGATAGAAGATATTGGAATATATAATTATATGGTAGTAAAGAAGATTACAAGGATGAATCCTGAAGATAGTTACCAGTAGTAATCCTATTGGATCAAGTAGGCATAGTCCATGAATAACAGCCCTTAATCCAATAAGAGATACTAAGAAGATAATTTCAATACAATTGTAAAGTTGTATTAATGAAGCCTTGATTAGCCAACTGGAAACTTAAGCTATAAATGATTAAAGGATTATAATGATCATACCTTACTCACCAAGATTGAATACTTATAGCATGTATAAGTGACATTGGTGGGTAGAACATGATTGAAACCCTAGTATAGATAAGTTATCCTAGAGTAGTCATTACAAGTCACATTAATATAATGTGAGGTTGGAGTATGAGTATTAGAGTAAAGTAAATGTAAATAGTATGATTAAACTAAAGCTAGTGTAGCATGGAGTTATGGAAGTAGTGTTATTCCTCTTAAAGGATAGTAAGCTTTAGAGAAAGGTAGTTTGATGTATACATCTGCTGGAGAAATATTAGTGATGGATGATTAATGAAGAGTATGAGTGGAGTTTGAAGGAACTACTTGTTCGATTGGAGGTTATCAACAGTAGAGTAGTAGATATAATCAAGTATGGATATGAGAAAACTATGAAAGCTTTAGTGTCAAGCTCATTAGATTTTTAAATGGATTTAGAAGAATAAAAGGTGGATAAGGATATTGTTTTGAAGTAAAGCTAATCATGTTAACCATGATGATGGATAGGAAGAAGTAGTATATCTAGGAAAGGAATTCCTTAATTAGAAGTTTAGAATTATGAATTATGGAAGATAGGAATTCTTGGTAAACACTAAACCCTAAATCTATGATCAAGCTTAACATCCATCTCTATGCCTTATAGGAATACTTCCTATAGCAAATCACCTAAGCATATCTCTGACATTTCCAATTGTCTTAACCATATGTGTTTAGGAGATATTATTATCAAATTTTTTTCATAAGACATTTTAGTTAATAACTTTCTATTTTAAAAGGTGATATCATTAAAGATCACAAAAAAAGACAATATGCTTAGCTATTAAATCTTTACTCACATCAACAAAAGAATATAAGTAAATTAAGAACCCTAAACTCTAGGGTAAGCACTTACAATTCAAACCCTAACTTCTATGTAAATCATAATAGAATATATACATTGCCATTCTCTAAATTGATAGGAGTAATTTTAACCAAATAATTACCTTTGTATATCAGGCATAAAAAAATGATATAGGATCATTATATAAAAATTTCTATTCAAACTTTGAGCTAACTAGAATTAAGTTTTATAAACAAATAAGGAAATGTCATATAATAAAGCCATGGTTTATTATAGAAAGAAAATTAATAACAAAGGCTTCTACAAAATATTAAAAAGGGATTCATATAAAGAAAATAAAGAAATATAAAAATATTTATCCTAAAGGTTTACAAAATGAATCTCAATCAATATCAATTGTTGCTGCAAGTACTAAGCAAATAAACTTTGTTAAAAGGTTCAAATCAAAGATTTAAAATACAAATCTGAAAAGTAAAACAGAAAATAGAAAAGGGAAAAGGAAAAAGAGGAAACAAGCAGTGCCAGCCCAAGGTCCATTTCCTCACCCCTCTATCTCTCGCTCACTAGCTGCATCCATCCTTTTCCGCTCACTTCGTCACGGCCCAGTGGAAGCCCAGGCCCAAATACCGTTTTGTCTGATCTATCGTTGTCGTCCACCTCGCGCTGCCACCGAAGCAGCTGCGTGGCACGAGCGTCGTCGCTCGCCGGCGTTGAGATGCTCGCCGTCGTCTGCTGGGAGGATAAGAACACCACCACGAAGCCCTCGTCCTCATCCTCTCACTCGCGCATCTTCACTCCTCCTTATCCTGTCTGTTTAGAAAAGGGCCGAAACCCTAGCTCGTCGGAGCCACGAATCGCCGTTGATAGAGTCCACCTCAGAACCTATGGAGTGGTCGACGAGAACCGCCATGTTCCCCTCTTTATCCTAGTAGCATCTATAGATCGAGGGGAGCTCGGGTGGGTGCAGATTTTATCATTCCTTTACGACAGGGTTTGCCAGAGAAGTCGACCGTATGCTCATCTCCAACCGCGTCGGTCCTCGTCGACCTCTCTATCGTCATCAGGGTGAGTTCCTGAACCCTCCAGTACCTTTAAATCGCCTCATATCATTGTAAATCTCCGTCACACCCTATGCCACCATCGGCAACCATCGGAGCTCGTCGGAGCCGAGGCTCCGATGACCATTTCCGAGCGGCGCCGCCACTCTAAGGTGATTCGAACTAGGCTAGTTTTGTTTGCTGGGGCACTGTAGATCGTCGCCGGCGACCACCCACTAACGGCTGTGGTTGTGCTGACGTCATAGCGACGTCATGCCGACGTCACTCTTGACCCAGTCCACCGTTTGACCTGTCCACTACTTGCGTGGCATGTTGACGTGGTACTGACCCCACTGGTCAGTGACTGTGTCTAGGTTTAGCCTGATATAAAAAGTTATTCTATGTTCAGGAAAATGATAAAACAATATAAATTCAAATATCAATATACGAGAAATGAAATAAAATCATTAAATCTTATTAAATCCATAACTTTTATTTTATAATTCAGAAAAATATGTATAATATATGAAAATGTTTAGAAAAATAAAATCTATCAATTAAAATGATTATCAAACATTATTGTAATAGTTATAAAAATAATTATTATTTAATGAAGATTTTATAAGTAATGAAACTTTGATAATTCATATTTTAATAATGGTAATTATTAAAAATATAAATAAAATACTAAAAATCCTAGAAAAATAAGAGCTATAATTTAAAACTATAATCATACATTATTATGTCACTTAATTAAATATTTATTATTTATTAAATATTTATAAAGTAATAACTCTTATAAAATCATATCTTATTATTTATAAATCATAAAAATAAATGTAATATACCAAAATGATCACAAAAATAATACCTACATGTTAAAAATATAATAATCCACTCTTTTAGGTAAATAAAAAAAATTAAACACCTTAGCAACTTGAATTTAAACCTATTTCCTTAGTTGTTAATTTATAGAAGGGTAAATAAAATTTGTTAAATTTTTTAAAATTAGTCCATTGAGTCTAATAAATAGTATTAGTCTTATATATTAATAATATGAAGTCATAATGGTTCAAAATATTATAAATACCATTATATTGAATTATCTTTCAACCATAAGTGTAGATTATTTTCTAAAAGGATCCTTATCCAGTATAAAATCTCCAAGAATAATTTGTGACTAAATCCAATCTTTTCCATCTACTTCAACCACCAGATTACAAAACTATCACAACACTATAGTGAATCCATAAGTAGTTAACTAATATTATTTCCTTGTTTATAAACTATAACCACTCATCTATAAAAAGGTAAATGATTCTATTCCGTTATAAAATCAAAAAAACCACTACACCAAGTAAAAGTATAACCATTTTTAAGTAATCTTAAGGAAACATTACAAGGTACACAAGGTACAAATATCATAAGCATTACACTTTCAAACCATCTATGTTTTAAAGTTAACTTTAGTCTATAAGACTTTAAATATAATACTAAAGACTTTGTTATATATTTTATAGTTAACTTTGGTCTGTTATAATTAATTCATAAATCATCTCAAGTACAAACTATTCAAGCAAGCACAAACAACCTCGACCACATTAAATTAACCACAAAGATTGTTAAACCTTAGAAAGGGAATCTTTTTTTCAAAAGTTATTCATTTTGCCACTTCAATCCACGACCTTTATAATAATATTTCCACTCTTAACAAATTAAAATTCAAGGAATTCTCATCATAATCAACAAATTATAATTAATCACAATCACCTTTTTTCAAACTTTACTTGTATACCTAGGATTGTAAACACTTAAGTTCCTTATTAAGGCCATTACTTGTAAAGTCAAATTTAAAGATAAACAATTATAATGTAAGCAATCTTGAGTAACATTTCATGTTGGTGTGTATCTCATTGTTTTATGTTATTATAATTACTGGTTGTTCCACACACTCACAAGCCTTAACAAGAAGCACAAGTGTGAAACCTAACTAAAAGTACAACACATTCCAAAGACATCATTTCCAGCATCCAAACCCTAGAACAACGTTATCCCCGGGATTCATGTTTATAAAATGCATCACATTTCTTATGCATAAAAGCATTTTGCTTCTTTAAACATTAGTCCTTACCGGACCAATGATGCTGATTTCAGATATTGGATCTTATAATATCTTGAAGACTGTGAGTGCATAATCTTGCAATCACCAAAGGCAAGTTCACACTTGCTCATGCCCTTTGGTTATTTTCTGTAAAGTATTTTATAAATCTAGTGTTGTCATCACCTGCATTTGAAAAAGGTCTGAAAACACTATTTTCATAATAATGTGATTATAGGTTATTTACCATGAGGTAATAACCTACTATGGAAGTTCCGGTGGTAAAGGAACATATTATCTAGGACTTAATAACCAATATCGTCAGTGATTCTTGCGTCGTATATTACGCGTTAACCATGAGATTTGGAATGGGACAGAGAAGTCAGCTGTATCTTCTTCCTCTCGCATGTAGCCGGATGTGCAGGTCATGGCTGTTATCACTCGTAACGTGCATATTAATTGGTAATTCATAGAGGATATGCAGCATATGGGTGGGACCCCTCAACATCCCATGATAGTTCTGGCATCTAACGATTTGTACAAACCATTGCCGTAATTCAAAATGTGGGCATGGTGTACACCAAGGAGGCATGCGAGGTCACGAAGGGGGCAGTGATTGGCTTGGATCATCTTCTGGGCCCCACATCATGGAATTGTGGACAGGAATAAGCTGCCCGGTTGTGCAACAAAGAGTTGATCTCTCATGGGTAAGGTAACGCACCTTTGCAAAGTGTAAGAACTGTAACTTGTTACTCCCTGTTCCGAAAAGGAGCTGCGAACACGGCAGGAAAGGAACTCCATGAAAGTTCTGGTAAACCTGTGAAGGCTGACGGATATAGCTTTTCAGAATAAAAGCAACCTTTGAAGAAATGTTTACGAAAACTTGCATTGCCTATGACCTACGGTCTATGGCTATAGATATAGTGCATCAAACACTCCTTTTCTAGTGAACTTGCTGAGTATGCTCGAACTCAAAATATCTTCTTAACCCTTGCTAGATTCTGAAGCCAATACAGACAATGTCTACATCAAGTTATGCTCCAGGAATCATCATCCAAAGCTAAATATATTCAACGAAGACAAGGAAGTCAACATATACATCAACTCAAATGAAGACAAAGTTACTGATTAGATAGGAATATACTCTCTAACCAAAGAACCTATTTCTGTAATGCATTGCAATAGCAGCAATGCCAACCCCTTAGTTAAGATACTATTCTTAATAGTATATTAGTTTCTGCGTTGTTTATCTTTGATCCTTCTTTGTAAGAAGTTCTTTCTCGCTCTTCAACCTAGAGTGTTCTCTGGATCTTATATATAGAGTGAGTTGTAACCTTTAGCCATGTATTTGACCCGCTGTGTTTCTGTTGTACCACTCTGAGGGATGTAATACTAGTGAATGGTGTTTTTTTAGTGTTATGCCAACGACTATAGTGTACAACATCATGCAGTGGTATGCAGGGTCACCGCAACACGAATGAGCAAAAAGTGCGCAGAAAAGATTAGTGTTGGTCTATAAGCCAACCTAGAGATTCTAATAAGCTGTCGCGGGGACAACCACCGGTTCGGAGAGGCCGGCATGTTACATAAATGTTGGAGATATGCCCAAGAGGAAATAATAAAGTGGTTATTATCATATCTTCATACTTATGATAAATGTTTACATACCATGCTATAATTGTATTAACCAGAAACATTAATACTTGTGTGATTTGTAAACATAAAAGAGTCCCTAGTAAAGCCTCTTGTTAAACTAGCCTGTTGGTTAATATATGATCATGGTTTCCTGATTATGAACATAGAGATGTTATTAACAACTGGGTCATATCATTAGGAGAATGGTATGATGGACATACTCCTATAGATAAGCATAGCATAAATATCAAGTCATTTTAATAGTTCAATTGCTATAAGCTTTCTGATACATAGTAACCTAATTCCTTCGACCATGAGATCATGCTTATCACCATCACCGGAAGGATGTTTTGATGACATCAAACACCACACCTTAACTGGGTGGCTATAAAGATGGCATTGAGTGTTCGGAAAGTATGGGTTGAGACACATGGATCAAGAGTGGGATTTGTCCATCCATATGACGGATAGATATACTCTGGGCCCTCTCGGTGGAATGTCATCCAATTAGCTTGCAAGCATGTGACTGGCTCACAAGGGATCACATACCACGGGAACAAGAAAAGAGTACTTATCGGTAACGAGGTTGAACTAGGTATGCAGAGATACCGACGATCAAAACCTCAGATAAGTAAACTATCATGAGACAAAGGGAAATTGGTATCGTATGTAAGTGGTTCATTCGATCGCAAAGTAATCATAGAAATATGTGGGAGCCATATGAATTTCCAGATTCCTCTATTGGTTATTGTTCGGAGAAGTGTCTCGATCATGTCCGCATAATTCACGAACCGTGAGGAGACACATAAGGATTCGATGTTGTTGAGTAGTTATGGAATGATGAGTAAGAGACTGAATGTTGTTCGAGTCTCAGATGGGATCCGGGATATCACGAGGAGATCCGGAATGGTCCGGAGAATAAGATTCATATAAGGAAAGTCCTGTTTCGGAGTTGGGGAATGATTCCGGTGTTTTCACCGGGAATGTTCTAGAAGGGTCCGGAAGGTCCGGCACTCCGGAGGGGAAGGGTACATGAATGTGTCATGACAATATGGAATGATTGCATCATGTACTAGGTATCATGGCTGGGCAAAATAAAGGAAGAATTCAAATCCTAGTTTGAAAGTCAAACGCCAATTTGAAAAGTCAAACGACAAGTTTGCTTGGTGGAGGGAGAGTAGGAAACCTACTTAGGGAGGAAGTCCTACTCCCTCCACCCGCCGACCAAGGAGGAGGAGTTGGAGGAGGACTCCCTCCTCCCAACCGCGCCTCCCTCCCACCTATAAAAGAAGGGGCAGGGGTGCCCCCTCTTCCCTACACCCAACACCTCCAAACCCTAGCCCTAGGCGCCACCACCTGTTCCTGCCGCCGCCTAGGGCCTCCTCCCAAGTCGCCGACTAGGGTTTCCCCAAACCCTAGCCGCCGGCTACACCTCTCCCCTTGGTGCTTCTAAACCCTAGATCGCCAAGGCACCTCTCTTGCTCCACCATACTCGCTCTGGCTTAAGGCGAAGCCCTGCGAGATCTTCCCTCTACTTCTGGTACCACGTTGTCGTGCTGCCGGAATCGCGAGGAGAGTGCTACAACCTCCGCTGCCTGCTGGAACAAGGGAGAGGAAGGTCTTCATCGAGTACCGAACGTGTGACCGACTGCGGAAGCGCTGCCGGAACATAGCGCCAAAAGGATCGTCTACGCGATCTTGAGATCGACAAGAGTACGACTACATCACCCACGAGAATCTGCTCTCGTTAACCGCTTTGGAATCTTCGAGGGTGAGTTTCTCTATCGACTTGTTGCTACAATCTAGTAGATAGATCTTGGCTTGTTTGTTTGCATGCGGTAGAATTTTTTTGTTTTCCATGCTACGAACCCCTACAATAAAGTGTTTGAATCTATCCGTGTACTGATGGGGAGCACAGGCCAGAGGCCTTCGTCCGCGTGGACAGTGCGAGTGTACCCAATGAACATATCTATTTGTGGGGCCCGCGGACTGCCATGCTACCTTTGTAGGCGCTTGAGCAACCACTAATGGGGTCAACGTGCTTACCGCACTAGCTGACGTTTCCCACACGATTTTCCCACACACTTCTCTACCTGCGCCGTTGTTCCCACTTATGTCGCTTTGATAGTGAATGCAACAAAAAGTGAATTTTGAATATTCGGATTAAATAAATGTAGAAAATAGCAAGTAAATGTTGGAGATATGCCCTAGAGGCAATAATAAATGTAGTTATTATTATATCTTTGTGTTTATGATAAATGTTTATATTCATGCTATAATAGTATTAACAAGGAAACATTAATACTTGTGTGAATTGTAAACTTAAATTGAAGTCCCTAGTATAGCCTCTATACTTCACTAGCTTGTTGGTTGATTGATGATTGTGGTTTCCCTATCATGAACATTGAGATGTTATCAACAACAAGATCATATCGTTAGGAGAATGATATGGTGGACATACTCCTATAGACAAGCGTAGCATAAAGATCAAGTCATTTCAATAGTTCAATTGCTATATGCTTTCTGATACATAGTAACCTAATTCCTTCGACCATGAGATCATGCATATCCCCTTACTGGATGGATGCTTTGATGTCATCAAACACCACACCGTAACAGGGTGGCTATAAAGGTGGCATTGAGTGTTCGTAAAGTATTGGTTGAAACACATGGATCAAGAGTGGGATTTGTCCATCCACATGACGGATAGATATTCTCTGGGCCCTCTCGGTGAAATGTCATCCAATTAGCTTGCAAGCATGTGACTTGGTCACAAGGATCACATATCACGGAACGAGAAAAGAGTACTTATCGATGCGAGGTTGAACTAGGTATGCAGAGATACCGACGATCATAACCTCGGATAAGTAACATATCGTGAGACAAAGGGAAATTGGTATCGTATGTAAATGGTTCATTCGATCGCAAAGTAATCGTAGAAATATGTGGGAGCCATATGAATTTCCAGATTCCTCTATTGGTTATTGTTCGGAGAAGTGTCTCGATCATGTCCGCATAATTCACGAACCGTAGGGAGACACACTTAAGGATTCGACGTTGTTTGAGTAGTTATGGTATTATGAGAAAGAGACCGAATGTTGTTCGGAGTCTTGGATGGGATCCGGGATATCACGAGGAGATCCGGAATGGTCCGGAGAATAAGATTCATATAAGGAAAGTTCCGTTTCGGAGTTGGGGAATGATTCATGTGTTTTAATAGGGAACATTCTAGAAGGTCCCTGAATGTCCGAAGCACTCGGAGGGGGAAGGGTACATGAATGTGTCATTACATATTGGAATGATTGCATCATGTACTAAGTGTTCTCGCTGTCCAAAATAAAGGGTTTATTTAAATCCTAAATTGAAAAGTCAAACGGCTAGTTTGAAAGTCAAACGGCAAGTTTTGGGAAGTGGGAAAAGAGGAGGAAGTGGAGACCGACTTGGGGGAGGAGTCCCCTTGGCCGGCGCGCCACCCAAGGCCGAGTTGGGGAGGGACTCCACTCCCTCCCCTTGGCCGCCGGCCCTCCCACCTATAAAGGGAGGGGCAGGGCCTCCCCTCCAACACACACAAGTTTCCTATCCTCTAAACTAAACCCTAGATCTAGACCCCGGTTTAGAGCTATTCGGTTTAGAGCCTTCTAATTGGTTTAGAGCCCTCTAATTGGTGTGTCTAATTACTAGACCACTAATAGCCTCTCTCATAAGCTCCACCATACTGCACCGGCTTAAGCGAAGCCTGCGGGATTTCCCTCTACCTCCGGTACCACGCGTTGTCTTTCGGAATCGCGAGAGAGTGCTACAACCTCCGCTGCTGGAACAAGGGAGAGGAAGGTCTTCGTCGAAAGTACCGAACGTGTGACCGACTACGGGAGCGCTAAGGAACGCTGGAAGGATCGTCTACGCGATCTTGAGATCGGAAAGAGTACGACTACATCACCCACGAGAATCTGCTCTCGTTAAACACTTTGGAATCTTCGAGGGTGAGTTATTCCATCGACTCGTTGCTGCAATCTAGTAGATAGATCTTGGCTTGTTTGTTTGTATGCGATAGAAAATTTTTGTTTTCCATGCTACGAACCCCTACAAGGGTATCGAGCCGTGTCTATATATAGATCATTGCTGCAGAGTAGAACACAATGGTCATTGTGGGCATTGATGCTTTTATTGTAGATTGCTTTTTGTGTACTTTGCATCTTGCGGTATGTTGGGATGAAGCGGCCCGGGCTAACTTTACATGACATCGTTCATGAGACTTGCTCCACGCTTGACATGCAACTTGTATTGCATAAGTGGCTTTGCGGGTGCTTGTTTCTCCTAGCATAGTAAAGATCCAATTTACAACGGGTGATCAACAATGCTAGTATCAATGTTGTGGTTCTTGTTCGTAAGTTAGAACGACACTTATTGAAAGCCCCAAACCACGTAAAATATGCAAAGAAAGTAGAGGCGTCTAACTTTGTTTTGCAGGGGTGTCTGATGATGTGATATGGCCATGATTGTGATTATATTTGATGTATGCAATGTTCCTTATTGTAAGTTGGCAACCGGCGGGAGCCATATGGTTGTCTTTAATTTACATTAAGACCGCGTGTCTATTCAAAATAGTTGTAATAGTTGAAGCTGGTGGGCGACAACCATGAAGAAGCGTCATTGACCTTGATCTTTGTCCGGTGATGATGGAGATCATGTTCGTGCTTGAAGATGGAGATCGGAAGCACAAAGAAGAAAGGCCATATCATATCACAAATTATGAATTGCATGTGATGTTAATCCTTTATGCATCTTGTATTGCTTAGTAGGCAGCGGTAGCATTATAAGATGATCCTCATGCACATAAATTTCAAGTTCTAAAGTGTTCACCCTTAGTATGCACCGTTGCCAAAGCTTGCTTGAAGCACCACGTGATGATCGGGTGTCTTTGATTCCGGGTGAATACAACGTAAGCAAGCCAGATTTGCTTATGCGGTAGCTAAGGTTTATCTTGACGAGCCTAGCATGTACGGACATGGCCTCGGAACACGGATCGCCGAAGGTAAAGCATGAATCATATAGTAGATATGATGAACATGATGATTGTTCGCCATTGAAACTATATCAACTCACGTGATGATCGGTGTTGATGTAGTGGATTTGGTTCGTGTGATCACTAAAACAATGTGAGGGATGTTGTTTTGGTGGGAGTTCACCTAGTTTAATTTCATTAATTAATTTGAACTCAATTTGTCATAAACTTAGTCTAAACTATTGCAAATATGTTGTAGATCAATGGCAGCCCTACCATCAATTTTAATGCGTTCCTAGAGAAAGAAAAGTTGAAAAACAATGGAAGCAACTTGGATTGGTTCCGCAATTTGAGGATTGTCCTCACAGTGGTAATTTGACCTATGTGCTGGATGCACCGCTAGGTGACCCACCTGCGGTGATGCTACCGATGAAGTAAAGAATGTTTACCTCGCTCGGAAGAATCAGTACTCCATAGTTCGTGTGCTATCTTGTATGGTTTAGAATCGAGCTTGAAAAGGTTTGAAGAGTCAGATCCATATGATATTGTCGAGGATCTCAAATTAATCTTTGAGACTCATGCGGCAATTGAAAGTTATGAAGCTTCGAAAAGTTCTTTAAGCGCAAGATGGAAGAGGGTAGCTCGTCGGTGAGCATGTGCTTAAGATGTCCGCACGCAAATAAACTTCAAAGTTTGGGTATAGTGATTCCTAATACTTTGGGGGTTTACCGCATCCTCCAATCACTACCACCAAGTTACAAGAACTTTGTGATGAACTACAACATGCAGAACATGAACAAAGAGTTACCAGAACTATTTGCTATGTTAAAATCTGCAGAAGTGGAGATCAAGAAAGAGCACCAAGTGTTGATGGTCAATAAGACCACCAAATTCAAGAAAGGCGAGTCTAAACAGAAGGGACACTTCAAGAAGGGTGGTAAGAAAGTTACCATACCGATGAAGAAGACCAAGGCTAGACTCAAGCACGATCTTGAGTGCTTTTCTTGCAAGGAGAAGGTCAGAAGCGGAATTGCCCAAAGTACTTGGCGGATTTGAAGAACGGCAACATCAAGAAGAAAGGTATATCGATATACATGTTATTGATGTGTATCTCACTAGTGTTCGTAGTAGTGCATGTGTATTTGATAATGGTTCGGTTGATCATATTAGTAACACGAAACAGGAGCTGCAGAATAAACGGAAGCTAGTGAAGAACGAGGTGACGATGCGCGTAGGAAACGGATCAAAAGTTGATGTGATCGCGGTCGGCACGCTACCTCTTCTTCTACCATCGGGATTAGTTAATTGTTATTTGGTGCCTGCGTTAAGCATGAACATTATATCAGGATCTTGTTTATTGCGAGACGGTTACTTGTTTAAATCCGAGAATAATGGTTGTTCGATTTATATGAGTAATATGTTTTATGCACATGCACCTTTGATAGATGGTCTATTCATATTGAATCTCGATAGTGGAAATACACATATCAACAACATTGAAGCTAAACGATTGAAATCAAGCGATAACTCGACCTATATGTGGCACTGTCGTCTTGGTCACATTGGAGTGAAGCGTATGAAGAAACTCCATTCCGATGGACTTCTTGAATCACTTGATTTTGAATCACTTGAAAGATGAGAAGCATGTCTGATGGGTAAAATGACTAAGACTCCATTTTCTGGTATGATGGAGCGAGCTACAGACTTATTGGAAATCATACATACCGATGTGTGTGGTCCAATGAGTGTAGCATCGTGATGGTTATCGTTATGTTCTTACCTTCACGGATGACTTGAGTAGATATGGGTATATCTATTTCATGAAACATAAGTCCGAAACTTTCGAGAAGTTTAAGGAGTTTCAAAGTGAGGTAGAGAATCAACGTAACAAGAAGATTAAATTTCTACGTTCTGATCGTGGAGGTGAATATCTAAGTTATGAGTTTGGCGAGCATTTAAAGAAATGTGGAATACTTTCGCAGTTGACACCGCCGGGAACACCACAGCGTAATGGTGTGTCTGAACGTCGTAATCGAACTCTCTTAGATATGGTTCGTTCTATGATGTCACTTACAGATTTACCGCTATCATTTTGGGGTTATGCATTAGAAACAGCCGCATTCACTTTAAATAGGGCACCGTCTAAATCCGCTGAACGACACCGTATGAATTATGGTTTGGGAAGAAACCTAAATTGTCGTTCCTTAAAGTTTGGGGATGCTGAAGCCTATGTAAATAAGTTACGGACAAGCTTGAACCCAAAGCGGAAAAATGCGTCTTCATAGGATACCCGAAGGAAACTATTGGGTATACCTTCTATCATAGATCCGAAGGCAAAAATCTTCGTTGCTAAGAATGGATCCTTTCTAGAGAAGGAATTTCTCTCGAAAGAAGTGACTGGAAGGAAAGTAGAACTCGACGAGGTTGTCGAACCTTCTCTCGAAATTGCGAGTAGCGCAGCACCGGAAGTTCTGTGGTGCTGCACCAATAAGAGAGGAAGCTAGTGATGGTGATCATGAAACTTCGGTTGAAGTTGCTCTGAGCCTCGGAGGTCAACGAGAAATCGTACCACTCCAGATTGGTATGATTCCGTTATGAATGTCATGTTGGTGGACAACACCGATGACCCCGAGACATATGAGGAAGCGATGATGAGCCCAGATTCCAATAAATGGCAAGAAGCCATGAAATCCGAGATTGGATCCATGTACGAAAACCAAGTATGGACTTTGGTGGACTTACTGGGATGGTAGGAAGGTCGCCGAGAACAAATGGATTTTCAAGAAGAAAACAGATCTTGATGGTAATGTTATCGTCTATAAAGCTCGACTTGTCGCAAAATGGTTTCGACAAATTCAAGGAGTAGACTACGATGAGACTTTCTCACCGGTAGCAAAGCTAAAGTCTGTGAGGATTATGTTAGCAATCGCTGCATATTATGATTATGAGATATGGCAGATGGATGTCAAAACAGCATTCCTCAATGGAGACATTGATGAAGAGTTGTATATGATGCAGCCCAAAGGTTTTGTCGATCCTAAAGATGCTAACAAGGTATGCAAACTTCAACGGTCCATCTATGGGTTGAAGCAAGCATCCAGTTGGAATCAACGTTTTGATAAGGTAATCAAAAGTTTTGGTTTTATACAAACTTATGGAGAAGCTTGTATTTACAAGAAAGTGAGTGGGAGCTCTGTAGCATTCTTAATCGTATGTGGATGACATATTGTTGATTGGGAATGATGTAGACCTTCTTAATAGTGTCAAAGAGTATTTGAATAATAGTTTTCAATGAAGGATCTTGGCGAAGCAGCTTACATATTAGGCATAAAGATTTATAGAGATAGATCGAACGCCAAATATCATTGTCACAAAGTACATATTTGGACAAAGTTCTAAAGAGGTTTGGAATGGAAGATAGCAAGAAAGGGTTCTTGCCCATGTTTAATATGACCTTGAGTAAAACTCAAAGTCCGACATCGGCAGAAAATAGAGAAAGGATGAGTAAGACTCCTATGCCTCGACCATAGGATCTCTAATGTATGCCATGCTATGTACTAGACCCGACATCGCATATGTCGTTAGTCTAACTAGCAGATATCAAAGTGATCCAGAGTGGATCATTGGACAATGATCAAAACATCCTTAAGTACTTGAGAAGAACTAAGGATATGGTTCTTTCTTATGGAGGTGATGAACAGCGTTGTTAATGGTTACACCGATGCTAGTTGGAACACCGATCCGGATGATTCCAAATCACAACTGGATACGTATTTATTTTGAATGGTGCAGAAGTTATTTGGAGGAGTGCAAAGCAAAGCGTTGTGGCGAGATCTTCAACTGAATCGGAATACATGGTCGCCGGAGGCTTCACAAGAAGCGATATGGATGAAAGAGTTCATTACGAGCTGGGTGTGGTTCCTAGTCTGGACCCAATGTCTATCTCTTGTGATAACATGGGCGCCATAGCCAATGCGCAAGAACCAAGGTCACACAAGAAGTCAAGCATATCAAGCTGCGTTTTCACGCTATTCGAGAACATATCCGGATGGGGATATAAAGATTTGCAAAGTACACACAGATCTGAATGTGGCGGATCCGTTGACTAAACCTCTCCAGGGCAAAACATGACCAACACCAAACTGCCATGGGTGTTCGGTATATTACCATGTAATCTAGATTAGATGACTCTAGTGCAAGTGGGAGACTGTTGGAGATATGCCTAGAGGCAATAATAAATGTAGTTATTATTATATCTTTGTGTTTATGATAAATGTTTATATTCATGCTATAATAGTATTAACAAGGAAACATTAATACTTGTGTGAATTGTAAACTTAAATTGAAGTCCCTAGTATAGCCTCTATACTTCACTAGCTTGTTGGTTGATTGATGATTGTGGTTTCCCTATCATGAACATTGAGATGTTATCAACAACAAGATCATATCGTTAGGAGAATGATATGGTGGACATACTCCTATAGACAAGCGTAGCATAAAGATCAAGTCATTTCAATAGTTCAATTGCTATATGCTTTCGATACATAGTAACCTAATTCCTTCGACCATGAGATCATGCATATCACCTTTCTTGGATGGATGCTTTGATGTCATCAAACACCACACCGTAACAGGTGGCTATAAAGGTGGCATTGAGTGTTCGGAAAGTATTGGTTGAAACACATGGATCAAGAGTGGGATTTGTCCATCCACATGACGGATAGATATTCTCTGGGCCCTCTCGGTGAAATGTCATCCAATTAGCTTGCAAGCATGTGACTTGGTCACAAGGGATCACATATCACGGAACGAGAAAAGAGTACTTATCGAACGAGGTTGAACTAGGTATGTAGAGATCACGATCATAACCTCGGATAAGTAACATATCGTGAGACAAAGGGAAATTGGTATCGTATGTAAATGGTTCATTCGATCGCAAAGTAATCGTAGAAATATGTAGCCATATGAATTTCCAGATTCCTCTATTGGTTATTGTTAGAAGTGTCTCGATCATGTCCGCATAATTCACGAACCGTAGGGAGACACACTTAAGGATTCGACGTTGTTTGAGTAGTTATGGTATTATGAGAAAGAGACCGAATGTTGTTCGGAGTCTCGGATGGGATCCGGGATATCACGAGGAGATCCGGAATGGTCCGGAGAATAAGATTCATATAAGGAAAGTTCCGTTTCGGAGTTGGGGAATGATTCCGGTGTTTTCATCGGGAACATTCTAGAAGGTCCCGGAATGTCCGGCACTCCGGGAGGGGGAAGGGTACATGAATGTGTCATTACATATTGGAATGATTGCATCATGTACTAAGTGTTCTCGCTGTCCAAAATAAAGGGTTTATTTAAATCCTAAATTGAAAAGTCAAACGGCTAGTTTGAAAGTCAAACGGCAAGTTTTGGGAAGTGGGAAAAGAGGAGGAAGTGGAGACCGACTTGGGGGAGGAGTCCCCTTGGCCGGCGCGCCACCCAAGGCCGAGTTGGGGAGGGACTCCACTCCCTCCCCTTGGCCGCCGGCCCTCCCACCTATAAAGGGAGGGGCAGGGCCTCCCCTCCAACACACACAAGTTTCCTATCCTCTAAACTAAACCCTAGATCTAGACCCCGGTTTAGAGCTATTCGGTTTAGAGCCTTCTAATTGGTTTAGAGCCCTCTAATTGGTGTGTCTAATTACTAGACCACTAATAGCCTCTCTCATAAGCTCCACCATACTCGCACCGGCTTAAGGCGAAGCCCTCAGGATTTCCCTCTACCTCCCAGGTACCACGCCGTTGTCTCTTAGGAATCGCGAGGAGAGTGCTACAACCTCCATTTTCTTTGGAACAAGGGAGAGGAAGGTCTTCGTCGAGTACCGAACGTGTGACCGACTGCGGGAGCGCTACGGGAACGCGGCGCCGGAAGGATCGTCTACGCGATCTTGAGATCGAAAAGAGTACGACTACATCACCCACGAGAGTCTGCTCTCGTTAAACACTTTGGAATCTTCGAGGGTGAGTTATTCCATCGACTCGTTGCTGCAATCTAGTAGATAGATCTTGGCTTGTTTGTTTGTATGCGATAGAAATTTTTTGTTTTCCATGCTACGAACCCCTACAGTAAATGCAAGTAAAAGTGTGTTCATAGACTCACTTGTCTACTCTTTTGTAAACACGATGGGATCAAACTAGACTTGGAGATAACATAAATCTTGATGGAACATTTGTGTTTGGGTCGTATACAACACATCACCCTCGTACTCCTCTAGTAAGAGAAAACTCCTAATATTAGATTTAAGATAAAATAGACTATAGATTTAGGTATTTTGACATGATATAATCATCTCACAAAATAAAGATCTAACGCCCGTTGGCAACGATCCTCCATGAATGTCACCGAACTGCGGCAGTCCGCCAGGCCGTGCTGATCCCAAAGGAGGAGGACGACTGCAGGATTCCCGACGCCGAGTGATGGCAACAAAGGCTGCCATTTTTTGTTGAGACTTCAAGTGCAGAGTGTTGTAGCAAGCATATTTTCCCCACAAGGGTGACTCAAGGGTTTATATCGAACTCTCGGGAAATTGGCTATGGAAGGATATTTGTTTTCTCTTCAAGCAACCTGTAAAGTAAAATAAAAATATCATGTATCCCCAACTCCACCAAGTGTTTGTTAAGCACAACGTTTCGTATTAGTAATATGAAATAAAATATAAAATAAAGTAAAGTAAATCAAATAAATATAAAGTAATGCAAACTAGATGATATGTAAGATAGTAGAGTTGTTTTGGGGTTTTTATGAGTGATTGAAAATAGAGAAAGTATTTTTGTATTTTTAAAATAATTAATTACTGAAAATAAAAAGGATAGTATATGCAATAGATAGGTATTTCTTATGATAAAATTGGATCGGGTTCACTTGTCTACTCTCTTTTTAGGCTGTGGTGATCACAAAACAATTCATCAATGATAAAGACTCATGGAATTTTCTACATGTGCTTGATAAAATAATTAATATGGGCATCACATTCTAATATTGAGATGTAATACATCTCTCTTATACTCCTCAAGAAAGGGAAATCTCCATGCAATCTTGAATTAAGAACACATATATAGCACAAATATGCAATAGTACATGATGTTTGAAACACAAATATGCTACCTTGATCTAACAAGGTTATCACACTTTCACGTGATAACTATAGCACATGATTTCACTTTATCCCTAGTGAGACAACAAAAGAAAGGTAAAAACCAAAGTAGATTTTGAGTATTATTTGTCACAATCCAATCTCCACCCCATGCTACACTACTAGAAAAATGCCTATTCGTGGCGCACCTAAAAAGGCCTTCCGTGGCGCACTAGCAGTACACCACGGGCCTCGCGCTGAGGCTATCTCGTAGCCGTGGCGCACTGCATGGTGCGCCACGGTTATATCGAGATAGGCGTGGCGCACTACTAGGTGCGCCACGGGTAGGGGTACAGCTGCGCCACGGATGTTTTTTTCAAAAATAAAAAAAATGCAAAAAACACCCTCGTTTTGAATTGCAAAAGCAATCGGGTCCGCATCGCCGCCGTCGTGTCGCCTCGCTAGAGCATGGTGGCCGTGGCCACGACCTACCACCGCAGGGAGGTGCGGGAGGCCGTGGTTGCTACCTCCTCAGCATCGAGGAAGAGAGGGAGAAGGAGGTGTGGCTGGAGAAGGGAGGAGGTCGCCGCAAGGAGAAGGAGGTCGTCGGCGGTCGGTGGAGCTCGTCGTCGCTCTTCGTGACTGCAAGGAGGAGGAGGCCGCAAGGAAAGAGGTCGTCGCCGTCGTGACTGCAAGGAGGAGGAGAAGGTCGCGGCCGCCATCGCCATCGTCACTGCAAGGAGAGGAGTTCTCTGGAGCAAGGAGGAGGAGAAGGCCACCGTCGCCATCGTCAGTGCAAGGGAAGGAGGAGAAGGAAAGGAGGAGGAGGAGGAGGAGGAGAAGAGAGAAGGAAAAGGAGGAGGAGAAGAGAGAAGGAAAAGGAGGAGGGAGGAGAATGAAAAGGAGAAGAGGGAGGGAATAGGGGTAGGTGGGCAGGGTGGGGATTCGGAATTTGAATCCCGCCCAAGCTTATCCGTGGCGCACTAGGTGGTGGTGCGCTACGGGTAAGTCGCCCTCTATTTTTTTCTGCAGAAAAAACAGTCTTTTGACCGTAACTTTTTACTCTTTTTGAATTTTGAAAATCTAAATAATCGCTAAACGACCATAGGTGGTTGCGAGCGGATGCGAAATCTCGTTCTCGTCATTTTGGTATATTATACGATTTTTTTCGATATCATATGCAAAAGTTACAGCCTTTTTACCGTGGCATGACTTTTTTTTGCAGATAAAGTCGAAACTCATATTTGTTAATTTTACTAGAAGCTATACCACATTACCTACCTAAATATGAAAGGATTTAATTTTTTGAAGTGTTTATCATTTTTTTAATTTTTTGCAAAGCCTAAAAAGGCGATCCACTGTAGGCGGGGTGCAGTTGGTGCAAGATAGTTAGGCGTAGGACACTAGGGCAAGGTGCCCTACTACTAAGTTTATACATCCGTGGCGCACATGCCATAGTGCGCCACGGATGTGTCTGGTCGTTTCACAGCAGAGAGGGGCATGCGCTTAGGTGTAGCGCACCCCCTCCATGTGCGCCACGGTTGACACTAACAACCGTAGCGCACCTATCCTATGTGCCACTGGATGTTTGGCGGCGTGCACAGGCCCTGCCCACACATATCTGTGGCGCACTATGGTCATGTGCGCCAGGGTTGTTCTAGTTACTAGTAGGGCACTGCCCATAGGTGAGCCACGCCTGTTTTAGCCGTGGGGCACTTCAACCATGTGAGCCACGGATGCGCTGATTACCTATAGCCATTTTCCTAGTAGTGCTACTCCATCTAACACACACTTCTCCCCATACAAGTTGGATCAAAACAAGGAATTAAGGACGGGTGCATGATATGCATCTATGAAAACATATTACACAAAATAGATTCCAATCTCAAATATCAAATCACAGAACAAAGATCCACCAGATAGGAATTACAAATATGACCATAATCATGTAGAGCAGCTCATATGGTACTAGATCTATGAAGAACGAGAGAGATAGATCAGGCTACTACCACAAACCCATAGCCCGGAGGTAGACTACTCCCTCTTCATCATGGTGATGATGCTGGAGATGTTGGAGAGGGTGGACATCTCCCCGGAGGTAGCTCTGATGGAGTTTCCCCCTCCAATCTTCGCCGGAGTCTGGTGGTGTTTTTGCCTCTAGTGTGTTCTGGTGTCTCTCGTCTCGAGGACGTCCCGAGGATCCTTATATAGTGTTTTTAGGTCAAGAGAAGTCCATGGACGAAAGAATCGAGGCGATCGGATGACCGAGGAGGAAACATGCATGGGTAGCGTTCTGATACGTTGGAAACGTATCTATACTTTTTGATGCTCCATGCTTGTTTTATATCTACTTTGCTTTACTTGTCCACACTTTGAGGTGCTTTTTACATGTTTTCTGGTACTAACCTATTAACAAGTTGCAACAGTGCCAGATGCCTGTTTTCTGTTGTTTTTGGTTTCAGAAAAGTTAGTAAAGTAATATTCTCGGAATTGAACGGGACGAAGGACAAAGTAAGTAAGTTCCTGTGGGGAACAAGAAGTCCAGAGGAGAGCCAGAGGGGCTGGCAGGGGACAGACCACCCTGTGCATGTGGTCGGGTGGACTGTGCTGGCTTAGGTTCAGCGACCTGGTCGCCTCCCGAACTCTCCCCTTAGCCTATAAGAAGCCCCCGATGAAGAAACTCTCGGTACCCGATATGAAATCCACGAATGCATGTCATTGTCACCATCGTCCCTAGATCGAAGTGGGTCGAAGTTCTTCCGACACCCTGGGGAGATCATCCCGGAGGCCTTCTCTCCGGTATGATTCATGAGTAGTTCCACCTTGGACTATGGGTCCATGTAGTAGCTAGATGGTTGTATCTCCTCCTTTTTGCTTTCATGTATAGATCTTGCGAGCTCCGTTCATGATCAAGATCTAATCTATTTGTAATCATGCATGTTGTGTTTGCGAAGATCCGATGGATACTAAGATTATTATATTTGTTTGATTAATGGTTCTATCTTTATGATTCTATCATGTTTGTGTTGTTTGTGGTCTTGCATGCTCTTCGTTGCTAGTGGTTATCTTGGCCAAGTAGTTGCTAGTAACTCCAAGAGGGAGTATTGATGCTCGATAGTGGGTTCATGCCTCTAGTTTCCAAGAGAAGTGACAGAAATCTCTTCGGTTGTAGATGTGTTGTTGCTACTAGGGATAAAACAAAGGTCTCTTGTTCATGGAACATGTGGACAGTTTACCTTACACACTTTGCTTAAAGCAGTTGTCTGTTGCTAGCAACTTAATACTGGAGGGGGTTCGGATGATAACCTAAAGGTGGACTTCTAGTCATAGATGCAGTTGGATTACAGTCTATATATATTGTTGTATTGCCCAATCAGCCTCATAGGATCTTTCTAGCTAGTAATTGCATTGTTATGCCTTGCTCAGTTCCTATCAATTGCCCTGCTGTAATTTGTTTACCCTTCATGCCATGTTGTTTATTTAAGGAGAGCACCTCTAGTAAACTATGGACCCTGGTCCAATCTTTACCATTGATACATCTTCCACTGCTACTTGTTTACTTGTTGCAAACCATTACCTTCCACACCATATGTTTAATCCTTTGTTATAGAAAACCGGTGAGCTTGACAACCTCACTGATTCGTTGGGGCAAAGTCTTGAGTTTGTGCTGTGCAGGTCTCCACGTTGCTAGCAACACCTGTGTGACGTTTCCTTCCTCCTACTGGTTTGATAACCTCGGTTTCTTAGTGAGGAAAACTTGCTGCTGTGCTGCTTCATACTTTGTTCTTGGGGTTTCCAACGAAGCGTTCTACGACAAGTATTAGGCGCCATCAAGCTAATTTCTGGTGTCGTTGCGAGGGAATAAAGGGACATCAAACTTCTTCCTCCCCGTCAAGCACCAGCTAATTTCTGGTGCCGTTGCCGGGGAGGCTAAGGACGTATTCACTAGCGGAGTCCTTCGCTTCCTTTCTCTTTACTTTGTTTTTAGTTTGCTTAGTTTATTTTGCTTGGTTTTGTTCGCCTCTTTTAAAAAAAACAAAAAAAAAGTCTAGTTTGGTCTGCTTGCTTTATTCAAAAACACAAAAAAATTAGTTCTTGTTCTAGCTCACCATGTTGCTCCCCAAGTTCACCCAGAAAAACCTTGCAATAGGTAGTGGCTCCATAATTGGGAAAGACAATATTAAAGAATTCTTTAATTATGTTAGCAAGCATGAGGATATTGAGGATAAATCTATAGCAGAGCTTGCTCCTAATTATGAAATTGCTTTAGCTTCTTTAGTCCATATGTTGGAGGCTAGGTTTGTTAGCCTTAACTCCTTCATGCAATTCTTATTCCTAAAACTAAAAGAAGAGAAGAATGTTGAAAAAAGGGAATTCATCCTTGAAACTTTATCAAAAGAATTCCATGATGTTGATAGGGAGGCCAAAAAGGTTTTTGAATGTTTCAATATGCTAGGTTCAAGTGTATATGTTGTGGGTATTTCTGATAAAACTAAGCCTAGAGAGGAATTCAATATACCCATACCCTATAAGCTTGTCGGAATGCATGAAGCCTTTGAAAATAACTTCGATTGGATTGCCCCTAAATATCTTTTTGATGTAGGTAGTAGACCAAAGAGAGATGAGAAAGGATCCTACAAAACCCATTTGGATGAGATACCTTTCATAGTTGAAGAATTTGCAAGATTTGATGTTAATACTTCTTCATTTAAGAATACTCGATTCTTCTTGCTTCTTGTGCCTAACTTAAAGGCGTTAAAGAAAAGTACTTGTTGGGAGATAACCCAAGAGTTTCCTTGAGTCTTGGAAGTTATTACTACTGTAATGATCTCTCCTTTTCTTTTTTGTTTGCTTTTTGTGCCAAGAATGACCTCTATGTTGGAGATATGCCCAAGAGGCAATATTAAAGTGGTTATTATCATATCTTCATACTTATGATAAATGTTTACATACCATGCTATAATTGTATTAACCGGAAACATTAATACTTGTGTGATTTGTAAACATAAAAGAGTCCCTAGTAAAGCCTATTGTTAAACTAGCTTGTTGGTTAATATATGATCATGGTTTCCTGATCATGAACATAGAGATGTTATTAACAACAGGGTCATATCATTAGGAGAATGATGTGATGGACATACTCCTATAGTTAAGCGTAGCATAAAGATCAAGTCATTTAATATAGTTCATTTGCTATAAGCTTTCTGATACATAGTAACCTAATTCCTTCGACCATGAGATCATGCATATCACCTTTTCCGGAAGGATGCTTTGATGACATCAAACACCACACCGTAACAGGGTGGCTATAAAGGTGGCATTGAGTGTTCAGAAAGTATTGGTTGAGACACATGGATCAAGAGTGGGATTTGTCCATCCATATGACGGATAGATATACTCTGGGCCCTCTCAGTGGAATGTCATCCAATTAGCTTGCAAGCATGTGACTAGCTCACAAGGGATCACATACCACGGGAACGAGAAAAGAGTACTTATCGGTAACGAGGTTGAACTAGGTATGCAGAGATACCGACGATCATAACCTCAGATAAGTAAACTATCGTGAGACAAAGGGAAATTGGTATCATATGTAAGTGGTTCATTCGATCGCAAAGTAATCGTAGAAATATGTGGGAGCCATATGAATTTCCAAATTCCTCTATTGGTTATTGATCGGAGAAGTGTCTCGATCATGTCCGCATAATTCACGAACCGTAGGGAGACACACTTAAGGATTCGATGTTGTTGAGTAGTTATGGAATGATGAGTAAGAGACCGAATGTTGTTCGGAGTCTCGGATGGGATCCGGATATCACGAGGAGATCCGGAATGGTCCGGAGAATAAGATTCATATAAGGAAAGTCCTGTTTCGGAGTTGGGGAATGATTCCGGTGTTTTCATCGGGAATGTTCTAGAAGGTTCCGGAATGTCTGGCACTCTGGAGGGGAAGGGTACATGAATGTGTTATATCAAATTGGTATGATTGCATTATGTACTTGGTGTCATCGCTGTACCAAATAGAGGGTTTATTCAAATCCTAGTTTGAAAAGTCAAACGGCTAGTTTGAAAAGTCAAACGGCTAGTTTTGGGAAAGAGGAGAAGGAGGTTTGAAATCGACTTGGGGAGGAGTTCCTCCCACCGCCGCCCACCTTGTCCGAGTTGGGGAGGACTCCTCCCCAGCGCCGCCTCCCTCCACCTATAAGAGGAGGGCAGGGCTCCTCCTAGACATAAGTTGCCTCCTCTAAACCTAAACCCTAGCCACACTTAGGATTTCTCCCAAGCCGCGAGTTAGAGCTTCTAATTGCCCTAGCCGCTGGTTTAGCCCCTTCTAATTGGTGTGTCTAAACCCTAGATCACCAAGGCTCTCTCATAGTCCACCATACTCGCCCGCTTAAGGCGAAGCCTGCAGATCTCCCTCTACTTCGTACCACTTGCCGTCAGGTCCGGAATCGCGAGGAGAGTGCTACAACCTCTCGCTCACCTGGAACAAGGGAGAGGAAGGTCTTCATTGAGTACTGAACGTGTGACTGACTGCGGAAGCGCTGCCGGAACGCAGCGCCGAAAGGATCATCTACGCGATCTTGAGACCGGCAAGTGTACGACTACATCACGCACGAGAATCTGCTCTCGTTAACCGCTTTGGAATCTTCAAGGGTGAGTTCCTCTATCGACTCGTTGCTACAATCTAGTAGATAGATCTTGGCTTGATCATAGATTAGATCTTGATTGTGTGTTCATGCGGTAGAAAATTTTTGTTTTCCATGCTACGAACCCCTACAGTGGTATCAGAGCCGTGTCTATATGTAGATATGTTGCACGAGTAGAACACAATGGTCATTGTGGGCGTTGATGCTTTTGTTGTTGATTGCTTCTTGTGTACTTTGCATCTTGTGGGATGGTGGGATGAAGCGGCCCGGGCTAACCTTACATGACATCGTTCATGAGACTTGCTCCACGCTTGACATGCAACTTGTATTGCATAAGTGGCTTTATGGTGCCTGCTTTCTCCCAACATCGTTAAGATTCAATTTACAACGGGTGATTGACAATACTAGTATCAATGTTGTGGTTCTTGTTCGTAAGTTAGAACGACACTTATTGAAATCCCCAAACCACGTAAAACATGCAAAGAAAATTAGAGACGTCTAACTTTGTTTTGGTGGGTGTCTTGTGATGTGATATGACCATGATTGTGATTATATTTGATGTATGCAATATTCCTTATTGTAAGTTGGCAACCGGCAGGAGCCATATGGTTGTCTTTAAATTCTGTTAAGACCCGCGTGTCTATTCAAAGTAGTTGTAATAGTTGAAGCCGTGGACGACAACCATGGAGCGCGCCATTGACCTTGATGCAATGCCGTGATGATGGAGATCATGTTCGTGCTTGAAGATGGAGATCGGAAGCACAAAGAAGAAAGGCCATATCATATCACATATTATGAATTGCATGTGATGTTAATCCTTTTATGCATCTTGTATTGCTTAGTTCAACGGTAGCATTATAAGATGATCCCTCAAACACAATTTCAAATCATAAAGTGTTCACCCTTAGTTAGCACCGTTGCTAAAGCTTGTTGTTTCGAAGCACCACGTGATGATCGGGTGTGTTAGATTCCGCAAGTGTATACAACGTGAGCAAGCCAGATTTGCTCATGCAGAAACTAAGGTTTGATCTTGACGAGCCTAGCATGTACAGACATGGTCTCGGAACACGGATCACCGAAAGGTAAAGCATGAGTCATATAGTAGATATGATGAACATGTTGATTGCTCGCCATTGAAGCTACATCAACTCTCGTGATGATCGGTTTTGATGTGGTGGATTTGGTTCGTGTGACCACTAAAACAATGTGAGGGATATTGTTTTGAGTGGGAGTTCAACAGCAATTTGATTAAAAGTTGAACACTATTTATCATAAATTAAATCAAAGTGAATTTGCATAGTTGTTGTAGTCATTGGCATCCGTTTACCACCTTGCGCTTAGATTTAATTGAGATGATAGAACTATAGAATTCTGGTTAGTTACTTTACGAACTGGTATCGTATTGTTTTGAAGTGTTAATCTAAATTTTAAAAGTCCTATTGCAAACTTTCAGTAAAGTTCCGGTTATTCCATGAAGTTTAATAATTGGTATTAAAAACAAGAGTGACAATTCCAAGTGTTAGTGTATGAGTATCATGTTTGTCTCCATGATTCTTGATATTCAAAGGATTGTCTTAATATCAAGGTTATCTAGGATCTGAAAGAGTTGTTTCAGAAACCATGATGTGTGGAAGATATTGTGATATCTGAAACAAAGTTTTGGTTGCAACATGATAGAGTATAATATGGCAAAAGTCATGTTCTTGTATTTGATGAGAATTTGCAAAAGGTTGAAGACACTAGTTGTCCTAATCCTCCAAAATGTTTTGGAGAGCAACATTATACTGCTAGCTTCACCGTTATAAGCTAAAGTAGCTTGATCATGGATAATTCCATGATAAGGGTGAATATTTGATGTAGGTAAAGTGTTTACTACACCAATAGATTACTAAAGAAAGGAATTTGAAAGAACACCAAACATTTGATGATGGTGATCTATTTCAAAGTGCAAGTCCAAAGACATTGGTATTTAATTATACACAATTTGGACTATGTGTCATATGTATGACTCCACTGTTGATGTTGATAGATTCTTTCAAACAGAAAAGGAAATACTAAAAGAGAATCTCATAAGTATATGGCAGAAAAGAAAAGACTAGAATTGTTCAGTTTAAGTATACAGAAGATATACATGTTATGGCTATATTCTTTGCTTATTGAACAATGTGGTTCTTAAGTATTTGATACTGAATTTGTTGGTGTGAATCGTCATACGAAACAACACAATTCATGAACTACAATGGCCTAAGTAACTAGCAAAAGAATATGTGATGATGTTCATCGAGAACAAATAAAGGGTTATTGTGTTGCTCGTTAAACATCAAAGCTTGCCTTCAAGATTTGTTTTATCAGGTATTATGAGAACAAAAGGGTTGTTCAAATAATTGCCGTAATCCATAAAAGATGGATGATTCACAAATCTCGTTGGAGAAATCACATCCATAAAACTAGTGCTAAAAATGTCGAAAGACAAATTGATTGAAAGATCACTTAGGAAGTGACATCGCTGTTTAAATTATATTGGAAAGAAAACATGAAGAAACTCCATGTGGATGGAATTTTGGAGTCTTTTGATTTTTGATCACATGACGCTTGTGAAACTTTCCTAGAGATAATTAAAACTTCGTTCATAGGCCAAAAGGGAACAAATGACTAGCTTATTGGAACTTGTACATATTGTTGTATGAAATCCATTATGTGTAGTCAAGAGCGATGGATTTCAACTTCATATGCTTTCTCCGAAAATTTGAGTGAATATATGAATATTTACTTAATAAGGATGAAGTATGAAACATTTGAAAAGTTCAAAGACTTTCAAGATGAAGTGCAAAATCATTGTAACAAGAATGTAAATAGTTTATGATAAGATCATAAAGGAAGATATTTGAGTTACAAGTTTAGCATAATACCTAAGATTTAAGGAATCGCTCTGAATTTGAATGTCCCGAAACACCATAAGAGTATGGAGCGTTCCAGATATGTAATTAAACCTTGTTTGACATGGTGAGATCGAAGGTGTAATACACAAAACTGCCATTATATTTTAAAGATTAAAAGCTTTAGAGACTACCGTTTTCCACTGAAAAGAGCTCCATCATAATCCGTTGAAATGACACCATATAAAGTTATGGTTTGGGATAAAACCCAAGTAGTCCTTTCTTAAACATTGGTATGCTATGCATAAGAAAGATGTTTGCAACCAAAGTCGGATAAACCTGTCTTTGTATTACTGTTAAGTATTCCTCCATAGACACCGGAGACAAAAGTGTTTGTCGCTTAGAACGTCAAGTTTCTTTGAGAAGGAATTTTTCGTGAAAAGATAAGTGGGAGGACAATAGAACTTTGATAAGGTTAAAGGAACCTTAGCTATATGTGCAAAGTTGCGCAGCGCCGAAAAGTGTTCCGGAGGCAGCAACAATGCTCATGGCTCACGTGCCTCAAAGGTTGCGGTAACGGAGGTCTAAGTTTCTATTGAACCAAGTAGGTCGAGTAAACAATCAAATACCAAGATTTGAGGGTTGAATCATTATTTGAGAATAATGAACGGACTACATGCAAAGAAGCGACGATGGGCCCTGACTACCAAATGGCTTGAAGCCATGAAATCCGTGATAGTTCCATACACGAAATCAAGTTTTGAACTTGAAGGACCCTCGAGAAAGGTGTAAGACCTACAGTTGTGTTTGGATCTATAAAGAAGTAGACATGGATGTTTCACATCTATGAAATAGTCGACATGTTGGGAAAGAGTTCACAAAATGTTCAAAGGTTGACTATGACAAGATTTTGATCTTTCATAGTGATATTTAGTCTAGACGGATTAATGTAGCAACCACTACATATAATTTTGTTATGTGGTAGTTGAATAAACAAAACAAGTTCTTCTAATAGAAGGGTTACCTAGGACGTGTGCATGACACGGTCCAAAGGGTTTTGTTAATTCAAAGGATGCTAAAAGCATATGCAAACTTCAATGGTTGAAGTAAGCATCGCAGAGTTGGAATCTTCACTATGATGAAACTGTTAAAAGAGTTTGATTTCATCACAGACAATGAAGATACTTGCATTTGCAAGAAATTAAGTGGGAGCGCTAAGACATATTTCTAATACATTATGTGGAAGACATATTGTTGATTAAAAATGATGTATCTTTTATTAACACATATTAAGAATTTCATCCCGATGAAAGACTTAGGCAAAACCCAAATATTTGGCATCAATAGATGCTAATATGGTTGTGCCAAAAGTACATAGATGATATATTGAATAAGTTCAATATATAAACTACAAGAAAGGTTCTTGTCACACAAAAAGGATTGAATGAGTTCAATATTGATGATATATTCAAGTGTATTGACATTTGGTAAGTGAAACAAAGATTCAAGTATAGATTGATACTTGATGTATGAAATCACAAAGAGTATTTATATCAATCATGTTGTGATATGTACAACCAGATATGTCCTATTCTCTAAATGTTATGAGCATATACCATAATGATTCATAAGATGATTATTGGACGATAGTAAAGATATTCTTATGATCTTGTAAAAGAACTAAGAATATATTATTTTGTAGAAGTGACAAATAGATGGTTAGTTCATTGTAAATGAATTACATTGATACTAGTTTTGTCATAAAGTAAAAATTAAGTTTATCTCAATCTAAACTAAGGGTGGCACAATATAATGGAAAGTAAGTTCCATAATGGATTTGGATGAGTTCCAAAGTTAAGACATTGTGACAGATACTACAACAAAAGGCTAAGTATATGACTGCTATAATAGCAGCTAAAGAGGGCATTTGTGTCAAGTAGTTTGTTATCAAACTAGGTGTAGTTCACAGCGGGATAATACTATGAAGATATATTGTACGACAATATTATCAACATGTTTTAACCCCAAAGAACTAAAGGTCTCACCAAAGGACCAAAATTATACAAAGCCATCTCATTAGAGAATGAGTGATGCGAGAGACGCAAAGACATGCAATTACACACTGACTGGAAGTGTCGATCCGAGATCATGACCACTAGCAATCATGTACATACAACACTGGAAAGCCATAGGTGTTGAATACACAAAGGTATAAAACTAGATTATTGACTCTAGTGCAAGTGGGAGACTGTTGGAGATATGCCCAAGAGGCAATATTAAAGTGGTTATTATCATATCTTCATACTTATGATAAATGTTTACATACCATGCTATAATTGTATTAACCGGAAACATTAATACTTGTGTGATTTGTAAACATAAAAGAGTCCCTAGTAAAGCCTCTTGTTAAACTAGCTTGTTGGTTAATATATGATCATGGTTTCCTGATCATGAACATAGAGATGTTATTAACAATGGGTCATATCATTAGGAGAATGATATGATGGACATACTCCTATAGTTAAGCGTAGCATAAAGATCAAGTCATTTAATATAGTTCATTTGCTATAAGCTTTCTGATACATAGTAACCTAATTCCTTCGACCATGAGATCATGCATATCACCTTTTCCGGAAGGATGCTTTGATGACATCAAACACCACACCGTAATGTGGTGGCTATAAAGGTGGCATTGAGTGTAAAGTATTGGTTGAGACACATGGATCAAGAGGGATTTGTCCATCCATATGACGGATAGATATACTCTGGGCCCTCTCGGTGGAATGTCATCCAATTAGCTTGCAGGCATGTGACTAGCTCACAAGGGATCACATACCACGGGAACAAGAAAAGAGTACTTATCGGTAACGAGGTTGAACTAGGTATGCAGAGATACCGACGATCATAACCTCGGATAAGTAAACTATCGTGAGACAAAGGGAAATTGGTATCATATGTAAGTGGTTCATTCGATCGCAAAGTAATCGTAGAAATATGTGGGAGCCATATGAATTTCCAGATTCCTCTATTGGTTATTGTTCGGAGAAGTGTCTCGATCATGTCCGCATAATTCACGAACCGTAGGGAGACACACTTAAGGATTCGATGTTGTTGAGTAGTTATGGAATGATGAGTAAGAGACCGAATGTTGTTCGGAGTCTCGGATGGGATCCGGGATATCACGAGGAGATCCATAATGGTCCGGAGAATAAGATTCATATAAGGAAAGTCTTGTTTCGGAGTTGGGGAATGATTCCGGTGTTTTCATCGCGAATGTTCTAGAAGGTTCCGGAATGTCTGGCACTCCGGAGGGGAAGGGTACATGAATGTGTTATATCAAGTTGGTATGATTGCATTATGTACTTGGTGTCATCGCTGTACCAAATAGAGGGTTTATTCAAATCCTAGTTTGAAAAGTCAAACGGCTAGTTTTGGGAAAGAGGAGAAGGAGGTTTGAAACCGACTTGGGGGAGGAGTTCCTCCCACCGCCGCCCACCTTGTCCGAGTTGGGGAGGGACTCCTCCCAGCGCCTCCCTCCACCTATAAGAGGAGGGCAGGCTCCTCCTAGACATAAGTTGCCTCCTCTAAACCTAAACCCTAGCCACAACCTAGGGATTTCTCCCAAGCCGAGTTAGAGCTTCTAATTGCCCTAGCCGCTGGTTTAGCCTTCTAATTGGTGTGTCTAAACCCTAGATCACCAAGGCTCTCTCATAGTCCACCATACTGCCGCTTAAGGCGAAGCCTGCGAGATCTCCTCTACTGGTACCACACCGTCAGGTGCCGGAATCGCGAGGAGAGTGCTACAACCTCTGCCTTTGGAACAAGGAGAGGAAGGTCTTCATCGAAAATTTAACGTGTGACCGATTGTGGAAGCGCTGCCGAACGCAGCCGAAGGATCGTCCACGCGATCTTGAGATCGGCAAGTGTACGACTACATCACCCACGAGAATCTGCTCTCGTTAACCGCTTTGGAATCTTCGAGGGTGAGTTCCTCTATTGACTCGTTGCTACAATCTAGTAGATAGATCTTGGCTTGATCATAGATTAGATCTTGATTGTGTGTTCATGCGGTAGAAATTTTTTGTTTTCCATGCTACGAACCCCTACACTCTAATGAGAGGGAACTAAGATTTGGGGAGTTGTTGTCCCGAAACAGATTTATGTCCTCCACTAAAAACATTCGTGATGAGGCTCTGTAACTCGGATTGATCTCAAACTTTACGAATAAATCCCCAGTATGTTGGCTAACTTTCGTTAGTTCAACACTTTTTTATTTGAGCAATAGAAAATGTTCGAAAAAAATCGTTTCTACCTGTTGGTCTGTTTTGACAGATTTCTGCCACTATTTGCATTTGCTTCTTATTGATTCCTTTTTAGCTCTCTTCAGGTAAATTGAGTTTCTTTGAATGACTTACTTCAGTAGCTTGTGTTATTAGTGAAAATCCTTGCTGTTCCAAAGCTTTTCCAAGCGGTCCAATGTCTTTTGAATAAGCTAATGTTGCTAATAAAGATTGTGTGAAGTTTTGTATGAAGGAAAAATTTCAGGTGTAGAGAGAGAATGATGCAATGAGATGAAGAATGGACAATAGATCAAGATTGGGGATGCCACCATGGTGTAACCCCAACAAATATCCAAGAGGTACAAGCGTTAAAGCTTGGGTATGCCTAAGGCATCCCCTTCTTCATCAATAAAAAGCTCAGGTCTGTCTAGACACTTCACTTTTATTGTTTCATGCACAGTTGTGTTGTTCTTGGAGCGTCTTAGTTTTTGTTTGCTTTGCTTAGTTTGTTTAGTTTGGTTTAGTAGTTTGGACCCCCGCTCTCGCTGTGTTGTTTTGCAAATAAGTTTGCTTGGTGTTTGGAAAGGAGTAGTAAGTTCTTGCTTAAAGTGCAAGAGGAGCTTGTATTGACTGTGACTTAGACTTTAGCATGAAATGCTAGGTGTTATTTTTGCATTATGCTTAGTGATTATTGATGTAGCATGTCTTGTTCCAAACAATTGGGATTGCTTAGAGTGTCTTGAAGAAATTATGCGTTGTTTTAGCATGCAAATGCATAGTATTGTGGTATTCTCCTTTGATGTTTTGCTTGGGTTGACTTGGCACATGCTTACACCATGTTATGACTATGACAAGTCACCATTAGCCTCTATGATCATTTAGTCCTTGACTTGTAGTACCACTCTTTGCTTTGATTAGTTTGCTTTGTTGCATTGCATAATTTTGGCCATTATTGCTCTCTTAGTTGGTTGCTCCCAGTCTTTTGCTAGCCTCCACTTGTATGAGTAAGCTCTACTCATGCTTCCAACTCCCAAGAAACCAAGTTATTCCAAAGTGTCCACTATAAACTCCTATGCATGGTGTGTTACACCATCCCAAGTATATTCTTGTTTTTATCTATCTTCCAATTAAAAACTATTTTGTTATGTGAAAACTTAGTGATTAAAGCCCTCACGAACTTGATGGCACACTTTATATTCTTTGCCCCTAATAAACTCGAACCATTGAGGCAACTTTGTTGTATATGCTTGCACTTATAAGTTGGGATTAGCAGAATCGTGCTGTCACGGGGAATGTTTTCAACATTGCACTTGTACTTTTTGTACTCCGTTGATATCATGCTGTTTTGTCTAGGGATGTTACCGGTGTGAAATGAAGTGGGAACTTGTAAGTCCATGGAGTTTGTATTCTGTGTTAGAGAAACGCCTGGGCCGCTAGCCTAAGACATGCCTAATCATGGTGGAAACTTGCAGCATCACCATAGTGAGCTATCTATGAAGCATCCTCAATAAAAAGCTATGCATATGGTAAATAAAAAGATTACTGAGATGCTCATTGTCTGCTTGCCTTGTCATTTTGGTTATGGGAAAGCTCATGTACCATGTGCAAGGGGTACCCCGTTGGCGGTTCTCAATGATATGGAAATACTTACAGTGACAAGAACTTGCCTAGGCCCTAAGTTGAGTATCCATGAGGTGTAGCCCTCATAGTCAAGGGACTTGAGATTGCCAACTTATACTTTGTCAAGCATATACTCCAGCTTTGACACTTTAACCTTAACCACTTCAAGATGCTTATGATAGGGGCAATGAGGGCTGAAAGCTAATAAGTACCATAATTTTTGGAAGCTCTTTTTGAAACTTGTAATCCCTGCTTCCTTTACAAAAAGGCCTTTCTTCCATAATTAT